>OX940806.1:29935644-31135644 GCA_954870605.1 Acer campestre
CAAAAAAAACTCTACACCAATGCACCACATCAAGGATATTCTGACTCGGAGACTCATGCACAACTAAATTACGCAAAAACCAAACCTTCCAAACAATAGTACAAAACAGCCCCAAATCCTCTAAAGATAACACATAAAATAAGATCAAAAAAATTAGAATGAAGAGTCTCAACCTTGACTTCCACAAGAATCCACTCTTTCCGAGTTAATATGATATTTTTCATTTTTTTTTTTTTGAAATAAATATGATATTTTTCTTATAAATTGAATCGTGAGAAATGTGGAAATAACTATATTATATTACCTAGGGGCGAAACCATAATTTTTTTTTTTTCTGAGTGGATTGTGGACAATTTCATATAGATAAAAAAATTATACTATATAATAAAAAAAAAATCATTTTGACGGCGAATCTCAACGGTACAAAAGAATTTTTATTAGTTAAAATAAAAAAGTATACTTAGTCAGGTAACATAATGAGTCTTACCCTCGAATACATATTCTAACCAAGAAAAAACATATGAAAATAAAAAGGAAATACGCATACAATGTAAATACAATAAGATCCTACTTAAATTTTGACTTTGTGATGTTTCAAATAAGCAAAAACATCTATTACTGAATCCGAATCGATTGTAAAAACAAGTTCTCTTTTAATATAAACAACTATACAATTCTCAAGAAACTCGCTATCAATTTTGTTGTACAAAGATGTCTTGACAAGTTTCATAGCCGAAAATAAAACTTAATTTTACAATTAGTTTTACAACATAAACTTTAAAATAAATATAAATAAATAAAACTTACTTACGGTTTTATCATATTGACGTTTGTATACCTCCACAAATCCAAAAACTATGAAAACTCATAAAATTGAAATTATTGGAGACTTGGAAATTAATTTATACGGTAAATCTATTGCTTTTGGTGTGTTGTTAAGGGTATAAAATTTCCCAATTTGATTTTTGAGTCGGTAAAAGGTTAAAATTCCTCAATTTGATATTTCACTTAGTTAAGGAAATACAATGGGCTGTAATGAGTTTGATGCATGTTTTTAAGTTATTGGACTATTATTAAGATAATATATATATATGGTAAGTTAAGTCGGAATCGGAATTAGGCTGAAATATACTTAGAATTAAATGGGATGTATTTAAAACTATTAAAAAAAACTTTCTTTTTTATTCTTTTCAAAATACAGCCCACCCTAACCATAATTCCGCCTCTGATATTACCATATATGTATCAAATTATTTATAAGAATAATAATATTTATTTTAAATTTTATATTCAAAATCAATCTAAATCGACCCAATAAATAATTTGATCATGCAATGACAAGATAGATAAGGATTAACAAATCACTTATAATCTTATAATCTTATTTAAACAAAGTTTCGGAAAAAAAAAAAAAAAAAAACACTTTAACTAAATACTATTAAATATAAATTTACCTGGTAAAATAATATTAAAAATAGCAAAGGCAACATGATACCAAATAAAACTAATAAAGATATATATAAATTATAGACTTGGCAATGGGTCATGTTATTGCGAATTCGTGTCGTTTCGTGTTTGGGTTGCATTAAAATTGCTCCACCCGAACCCGACCCCGTTAGCTTAATGGGTTGAAATATACAAACCTGAAACCATTTTTTAAATTAATGGATAACCTGAACTGACCTGTTATAAAATATTAGATTTGAGATTTATTAAAAGTTGAAAATAAATAGCATTGAATCATGATCAAATTCACCGGCTACTTTTAGAGTTTTAGAGTTAGGGTTAGAGTTTTTAATTTAAAAATTTGTCCTCTTTCAAAAAAAGAAAAAAATTAGAAATTTTTAAAAAATTAATTAGTAAAATATATTCTAACTATAATTATAGAGATTTTTTTTTATATATAAATTCCATAATGTGACTATACAAAGATTTTTTTTTAATAACTTTCATTAACAAAAAAATCTTTATATTAATAGGTTATCAAATTAACGGTTTTTTTAAGGGTGAATCTAAAACCGATCCATTATATTTCCTGTTTTAATGTGTTGATCCATTAACAACCCGATCTGATAAACTTAACCCACAAACCGCTATTCTCGAATGGGTTTGGGTCGTGTTAATGGGTCGTGTAAAATTTTATCAAATCTAATAAATTCCTTGTATTCATTAAGTATAAACATAGAATAATAAACGTGAGATTGAGATTCTAAGACCCACAAGGTTGATGCCAGTGGCACCTACTTGCAATAATAGATCATCATCATTACTGATTTCAATTGGGCTCTAACCAACACGCACCTGCTATGTAATGGATTGGACCGAAAGCTTATATAATATAACAGCCCACCATTAGAACCCTCCCAGTCCATTCCACTACTTCCATTTTACGAGTGGCGATAATGACATTCACTAAAAACTGTATGTACACCTCTTTCATATTACACCTATCAAAAAATTTGAAAAATATACAGTTTGTAAATAAATCCAATTAATACCAAAAATATCCTCTCCTTTAAATATATATATATATATATGCTATATTATATTTTTATAAATACATACCACTTGCGCAAATCCCATAGTCCATTCCACTACTTACATTTTATTCGATTATTGTTTTTTAGTAGCCCCGTGCATGTGATAATTTTGGTTTGATTGATGATATTTACATCCCCTTTAATATTGTATATACACCCCAAATTAGTAACTTTTTTAAATTTACAATTAATCAACTTTATAAATATATATATATATATATATTGCATCTAAACTCAATGGATCTATGCACGTCCAACATTCAAGAATAATTTTCTACCTTTAATTAACCCAAAACTTATATTATCTTTTTATTTGATATGTTTATCACACTATTTTCTTCTTAAAACATTTGATCCAACGCGATCAAAAAATGAAAATTTTATCTTCTTGTTTTTTTTTTTTTTTTTTTTTTTTCATTCTAATTGCTGAAAAAAATGGACTTTAGCAGTAAAAATATTGATTGATATATGAGGAGGAAATGCAAATATAAAAATTTTAAAAATCAAATTTCATGGAATTTTCTACTCCACCTTTATTATTATTATTATTTCATTCTTTGGTTTATAAGAAAACTGACAGCAAATCAAAATTTTAAAAAGAAAAAGTTAGTGACCTTTTTAAATAATAATAAAAAAATAAAAAAATAAAAAAATAAAAGGGTAATTTTGGTATTAGGTGTGGTATCAATGACAAATTATAGCTATTTTAAAAGAATTAATGGGATGAACATACTATATAGCCTTTGAAACTGATAATAAAATTGCAAATTTTGTATATCTAAAAGCATGATAAGTTATATATGTTGACACTAATAAGTAATAATGCTTAACTTGAATACATGATTGAAAGATGCAACCAAACAATAATTGACTATATACAACCATTTACATTTTTTTTTATTTTACTTTTTCCTCTCTACCACCAGATTTTACTTCTTCAAAAGATGCCTTTCATTCTTCAAACCGATAGTCATCTGAAACACAAAGGAAAACTGAAATTAAGAACATCACAAGCAATGCAAGACTCTCCAATCCAGACTCCTGAGTCCTTAATCCTGACCTAAGAAAACATGATTTCACAATCCCGATCAGTATAAAAATTCAGAAAATAGGTTTACGTGCAGAGTTCAAAGGCAAATGATCTGAGTCTGGCTATCCTCTGATACAAAAATAATTAGGCATCATACTCATATTGGTGTCTACCTACTACCAATAACCAATGTGATGGTCGTGGAACTAATTATCAATTAAAAGCATTTGAAAATCATACATAAATTTATTAAATAAGCAACCAAGAGAAATAAAATTACCACAACGCTCCAATTAGTTGAAAGGATGTGATTGTTGTAACTTATGAATTTGTACACAAGTTGTCTTATACACAGAGTACAAAGGTGTTGAGACGTCAGTCTAATCTGGTCATATAATTTTAGCCACCATCAGCAAATTTTACTGCCTCAGCTCACGGTATATATATATCATGTTACTGCAAACAAGTTTTAAATAAGAAGCAAAAACCTAAAAGAAACTAAACATTACCAGGTTGTTTAGAAAGGCATAAATAACACCCAATTCATTTCCAGGATCAGCGCCAGTATTGAGCCCACCGATGAATGGTTTCCACCATTTGAGGGAACAATGCACTAACGCTCTCATTTATAAGATCCTGGAAGAAATGTACACATGCCTCGTCATCCAAGTCCAATCGAAACTTCTCCTGAAGCTGTGATTACCAATGCAGTCCCGGTCATATAAAAGAAACATAAGCATGTCTAGACACAGTCACCGGATTACAAACATTCAGAGTAGGTACCTTTAGAATGCTTTTTTCAGGATCGGAAGCTATGTCAGGAATGTTTGAACCCGCCATCAGATGGAACAGATTTAAAATAAGGTTACTTGATTTGCGGAGGATGTTGTATGCTTCACAACAATAGGATTTGAACCTTGTATAGTATGGGCTGCAAGAAATGAGTAAGCAATCATTTAGGCTTTTTGTCATGATGATACAGTTCCCAAGTTGTATAAAAGTCATATATTATAAATCCAGTATGGTCCAGCAGAATTAGAACACAAAAGAGATCCACATAAAGGTCATTTTAAAAAAAAAAAAACTAAAAACTAAAAACAAGATAAATAAATAAAAACCTTTCTGCTCCCCCCATAGCCTCAACCATTTCTTTGCAAAGCTTCATTGGTGGAGGAAATGGCTTGGGATCTCGACCAAGAATATAACCAAAATCCACATGGAAAAGACGTCCATCATCCCTAAGAAGTAGATTGTCTAGGTGCCTGCAGACCAAAAAATTAATGTCTTCAGAAACACAATTCCGCTTGACACATTTACATTGCTCTAGAAAACTGAAACATCCTAGCGGAAGATTGAAGCTGCGTATTTATCTCATTTGACTCCATAAAGCATATAACAACACCAGAAAATTGTCCATAAAATGGGAATGTAACTCCATAGTGGTATAAGAGTTTAACAGCATCAAAGATACAGCAACATTATACATAATATAGGCTTAATAACAGAACCAGTACTGCTGAAAGTGCAGAGATAAGACAGATAAATGTGTCTTACAATTTGATGGATCATTGTTTGCTCCATTTTACCCCATTCGCTTTGAGGACTGGGGCTGGTCCCCATTTCGAATCTTATGATTTTCAGCATATGAGATCGTTATATTTGACAACTTCCAACATGAGGGAGATGTAAACAAACCACAAATGCACGTCCTAAAAACATAATGAATCTAACAATCACAAATAGGACAGACAAACTACTTTAAAGTGCTTAAACACATTGCTAAGATAAGAATAAAAAGTAGGCATTTAACCAGTTGCCTTCCATAGCCTAGGAAGTTGCTACACTGAGCTTCCATTCACAACAGTTAAGAAAACGTAAAATCACAAACTACAATGTTTGAACATTTCAAAAACTATACTTCCCTTCCTCCTCTCTCCCCTCCTCTCCTCTTCTCTAACAGCTTCGTAGTGACAAGAAAACTTTAATTGCTAATTAAAATGGCTTGTGATACATAAGACTTAAGAACATTACCTGTCTCCAATGCCAAGTATGTACGTGATAACAGAGTAGCCAGCACAGCTTTTTATAAATGTTTCAAGACAAGTGGCTGTAATTCCAAATGGCCCATGCTCATCAGGATGAAACTTCTGCAAATAGCTTATAATGCTACGATGCTCTGAGAGAATCTGAACATTGAAACAAAACAATTTAGTGAATTTACTAAACCATTGCACAATTGAACATGTAAAAGTGAAGATAAACTTATCATGCACACTTGCTTAAAGAGATAAGATAATATTGTTGGGCCCTTTCCTAATAGCTTAAAATTTTGAGTTGAGTGATTACTAACAAGTATATATTTAGTTTGTCATCTATGATGATAAGATTAATCCTTTGTAACTCAATCATATCAGGAAACAAAGAGATTGCGAACTGTATGCTGTAAATGCACTTTGTAATCAATGAAGTTCAGTTTTTGATGACAAAAGTGCACTTTTTTTATCAAAGAAGCATCTTAAAAAGGATATAATACCAGTGCTAAAGAATGAGATGGTATGAATTCCAACATGCCCTCATCTTGTCCAGTTGCAAGCACCTTATATGGAGTTAAGTGCAGATCAAGATTTTCCAACTTAAGCAATCGATCCATGAGTGACACCATTTGCACAACCTAAAGTAATCATACATCAAAATATAACCAATGTGAAGGTTTTCCACTCTCCCTCCCCACCCAGATTAACCTCTGTGAATGGGTGGAAGAATGGAAGGAAGGAGAAGGGGTAGTGAAATGATAACAATTGTTTAAGATTTTGTTCTAGGCAACAGCAGGAATTTAGCATTTTACCAATTGATCTTGCCGGATATCATCACCCTTCTTGAAAATCATCTTGCAAGTTCCACCGCTTGCTGTTCTGAAAGTCAGACGCAAAGGATGCAGTGCACTTTTGAATATAGATGACTCAGATGGCACAATGCCAGTGATGAGAACACTTGGGGCCAATAGTGATCGTACTGGCTGAAAATATAACCCCCCAACAAAATACTTAGACAATTGATAATGATTTTAGCACTAGAATCGAACAAACACCAATAAGAAGGTATCAAATAAGTCTCAAAAAATCATAAAATGCTTCAATAGACAAGAAGCTTTATGTCAAATAACACCTCTTCAAAATAAGTAAGTTCACTGAGGAGACCAGAAAGAAGTTGTCTAAGCTTTTCAATTTTTTTTTGTGTATTGCCTCGTACGGCTCCAACTTCTCTCATTATAGTACACAACTGAGCAACCAATTCTGTCTGACGCACCAAACTCTGCCACAATTTAGATCCATCCTCCCCATATCCAGTAGGTGCCAACTGTTAGAAAGAGGATGTGATTATTTTTTTATTTATTATTTTTTGAGACAAGAGGAAGTGATCAATATTTCAATTTATCATAGAAGCAATTTCTTTAAAAATATGCACTTAACATGGCAATCATATTAGGAAGCTTATTTCCAGAAATCAATTTTCCTCATCAAAAGGGATTCATGCTCCACACAGTCAAATTTTTTTTTTCAAAACCTGTAGGGTTCCCTGCCGATACACCTATTCTCATGGTAATTTAGAGCTATACAAAATTCTATAATTCAATGCAAATAGGTATCTGTCTTCTGTTTTTCTTTTCACTAGAAGAAATTTGACATGTATCGCACAATCAGGGTTTGCTTTTAAGGACCACTGATTTTAAGAAATCTAACGATTTCCAATGCAGAAGATTTTCTTAGTGGCTGAATTTTTTCATATAAATTACAATAGTATCAAATATAATGACAGTAAAAATGATTTTTTTTTTTAAACTGTGGCATGCAGCAAAACATACAAGTGATGAAATGACATAAAATTAAGAACTCGCACCTTCTTCACCCTCTCTTCTAGAATCTCATGTGTGGAATAGAAATGTTTGGTGAGGGCAAGCTCTCCTAATTCCACAGTGACATACCAGCGAAGAAAGCTGGCCAACTCGATATTTCGTGATGCTGTAAAAGTTCAAGAATACTATCAGATGGTATCACTAATTAAGTGAACAATACATAAAATGCAGCCTTCAACATGCACATGCACAAGGACATGGAAAATGCACCCACATGAATGCACGCAAAACAAATTAATTAACTTGTTTAAGTGCTTACAGCGTTCTACAAGAAATTGAGAAAGGTGAGATTTATCGGAGCGCTCAAACCGAAGAGCCTGAACCAGTTGCAGTAAGTAACACTGGAGCTCCTCATCATCAGCTCTTTCAAGAACACGGACAGCATAAGCACGAACCTGTTGAAGTGAAATTAGGCATTACTGTTGGGAATAAGATGTAAATTATCTACATTATTAGTGGTGAAATACATCTACACTCTGACTCATTGCTTTTATTAATTGGAACTTGATGACAGAAAGTAGGTCAGAAGACAAGGTGGTGTGTTCAATCCTCCTTGGGCGCAAGTATATTATTGCTAACCCAAGAAGAAGAGATCCATGTTAATAACGAGACAAGGCAATTTGAAGGACGGAAAAAACCGTATTTATTCAAAATGCATATAACCGGATTCAAAGGATGAGTACTCTAGAAACTTCTCCATAAGACTCCACCTCATGCCTAACCAAGTGTAAAGCTACCCAGTAAAAATGGTTAGCAGCACATCTTACCACTCCGATGGTAGAGATATTTACAAGGACAGAAACATAGTTTTGTACTAATAATCCGTCCAGTCCAAGAAGCTTCTAAGTCAAAAGCACAGAAACATAGTTTTTGTAGTAGTAAACCCTCTAATCAAAATGCATATAACCGGATTCAAAGGATGAGTACTCTAGAAACTTCTCCATACGACTCCACCTCATGCCTAACCAAGTGTAAAGCTACCCAGTAAAAATGGTTGGCAGCACATCTTACCACTCCGATGGTAGAGATATTTACAAGGACAGAAACATAGTTTTGTACTAATAATCCATCAAGTCCAAGAAGCTTCTAAGTCAAAAGCACAGAAACATAGTTTTTGTAGTAGTAAACCCTCTAATCAAGTTTTATAGAAATAAAGTACCCCAGCTAAATAGAACAATTCCTAAAGCAAGGCTGAAAAACACTATATATATTCTATACATGCACCAACCTCTTCACTTTCAAAAACAGGCGATAGAAGCTCCAGCGCGTCACAGACATCAATCATTTCCCACCGACCCATCAGTTCTAGTGCCTGTTTTGCTTCCTGTAAGTGCATCAGAATAACAATCTTCAAAAATCCACAATATCACAATTCACAATATCAACCAATTGATAGCTGACATTCATTCTTGTTAAATTTAGAAAATATATTTATTCATTGATTTTTATACTATATAGAACTTTGCACTCAGCTGAATTCAAAGGTCTAATAAAATCAAAAAAGAAAATTTTCAGAGTGCACTGATCCTTGGGGAAAATGAAGACTAACATAGCAAATGAAAACAAAAGGCATTCTGGTTGTAGGCATGGTCTGGTAGTAATCGCGTCTCTAAACCAATGTTGAGGTCCCAAGTTCAAATCCCCCTCCCTCGAGTTAAAAAAAAAGGACATAATTTTCAAAAAAAATAAATAAATACCAGTAATAAAACAGCAACAGCAACAAATACAACACAGAAGGAGACATGTGAATTCACAACAAATGAGCATTGCAGTCCCTAAGACCTAACAGCGAACTGTCAGAATTCCATTTTGGGGTCATGTAGAAGACTCTGAGATCCACAAGGTAACTTCCATCAAATCAAGACATGCAAGAGCATTTTCTATGACAAAGTCTTGCTTTTGAGTGTTGCGAGCAGGACAAAGTGATAGTTAAGCCACACACCAATTCCCATTCTGGACCCATCAGAAAAAGAATCCAGTTGGCAAGGTAATCTCTATCAAAACAAGACAATCAAGAGCATTACTCATGGCACAAATTTCATATGATGGATACCCATGCTATTACACAACGCACCCACCACAACCCACAGATAAGGTAGGAAATTAAGAATCACATAAAAAGGAGTGCAAAAGCTCATAAAAGATAAGATGAAAGCATAAAAGGAATTGAAGAAGAGAAATAGAAAGCTAGAGAAGTGCAATATTCCAATTAATCAGCCATACTCTTAAAGAAGAAAAATGCTAACCTGGACATCACTCCACTCAACACTACGGAGAAATTTTGTGAGAGCCCTCTTCTCAGACATCAATGAGAAACGGAATTTCCAAAGGAGCTGTTTCTCATCTCCACTCAAAGTCCTTGTGGGTGGGTACTTTAGAATTCGTTGTATAGACCTTACAATCAAAAAATAGGCAAAATGATATATCACTCAGTCCTAAAAAAAATAAACTAAATTTAGCATGAAAATAATGCTAAAAATAGAACATCAACGGAACAACATAATTAAACCATCAAACAGATAGACAGTTAAGACCGGAAGGACCATTGGTTATGCCACTATGAAGAAAACAAAATCTTGATGTGATATGGCATAAAAGAAAAGACTCTCCATTGAATCTCTTATATAGTTCCTATATCGGAATCTTAATTTTATTATTAATTATTTTTAAAAAAATAAGAATATATTGGTAAGATGTGAGTCACTTTTATGTAGATTCAAAATTCAATAAAGAAATCCTAGCAAAAACCAAAAAAATAAATAAATAAAAAATTAACAATGGCAGCAAACATCTAATTTTTTTATTTTTTTATTTTTTTTATGTGAGACACATCAGCTATAAAAGGAAGAAATGAAGGTGAAATCATACAATAAACTTCAAATTTTTCTCATTAACATTAAAAAAAAATTGAATCTTAGATGACAGGATACTAAACTTACTTTCGTTCATTTGAGCTTGGCTTAAGGTCCCTGTCAATAATACCACGGGTTAAACTCCTGGCTAGCTTTAATTGCTTGTGCTCTGAGGGATTTATCCTTCCCACTTCAGGGTCCCACACAGTAACCAGTTCATTTGATGAAGCTATGGGAGCAGGTAATAAGAAATTTGCTCCTGACTCCTACATGTCAAACAAATAAACATTACCACTACATACAATATTTTGGTGAACACAATAAATTAACTTCAAAAACTCTAATATGCACATAATAAACAACTTTTGCTATGGTGAAAAATATTATCACAGACATAATAGGGATCCAACATAATGATCCCAACACCAATTGAAAAGACAAAGGTGAATCTTCACAAAGCATCAGAGTTTGGCTTTTGAACTAATAGACATACTACAATTGCTTTTGCCAAAAAACTGAATTAAGCTAGAAGGGCTATATAGATACAATCATACAATAGGCCATCCTAAGACAGAGAATCGTGTCATTGATATAGACATATAGGTATTAGCTAGCACTTGTTTCATCCCATCAAATCATATGAGAGAAAAAAATAAAATTAAAAAACTTTTAATTCCATAGTATGATAACCATCTACTCGAGGGGAAAAATAAATCAAGGTTTTCGGAACAGCATCCTCATAAAACTAGTCACAATTTGTTGAGTTATCATGGTTAACTTGTCTAGTAGAAATATATAATTAACATGGAAATAAAATGCAACTAAAAGGATAAAAAAAAGGATTACAAAACTAAAGTAAATTTGCAATACTATTATGGAATTCCTACAGATACAGACAAAAATATCAGGGTAAAAGAAAAATAGTTGGGCACTTGCAGACAGGGACCACCTGAAAAACAACTCGGTGTTCAAAACCACAGAAATCAACAACCAAGTATAAATAAGAATTTCCATTTTTACAGCTTTCAAGCTCCTTGATTCTCTCCATAGCTTTGAATGTGAGACGGTCCAGCCAATCGACACGCTGAATCTGCCCCCGCTCATACTTATTTACAATCTTTTCCAAACGCTCCAGTTCCCCACGCTCATTCCTGGGGACCTTTAGAAAGACAAAACACAGTGTATGGGTTAGCAAAACTAGAGTGTTTGGATTAGCAAAACTAGCTATGTAATAAAAATAACATGGGGAAGCCTTCACATATTAAATCTATAACATTTATTGAGTGATAATGGTCAACCTTTCCAGGAGTAGTTGTAGGCAATGATCCATCTGCCTCTTTTCCTGGACAAAGCCTAAGCTTTTGCTTCCCAGTTTTGAGTTGCATTTTGCTGTTAAAGAGAAGTACAGTAGCCCCACCGACCAATCCCTCATCTCTCCCGCATGAAACATCCCAAACCTGAATTTCAAGGATATTGAAAACAAATAAAATCTTAGCTCCAAGGAATGTGAAAAGAGTTAGACAAAATTTACTATCTCTACTATAAAGAAACTCAAAATATGAAAACTGAGCCATTTATACTACTAGAGAAATGTATCCAATGCATGAAACAACATGATGTCTTAATTGCAAATCAACATGAGTCAGCAATGAGCCAAATCATTGAAGTTAGGAAGGAAATTTGGACTAGTAAGCAAAAGTACGTTTCCTATCAGTTAATACCAATGGAAGTTGTGCAACATTATTAAAACCGCATGGTACATGATCTTTTGATGTCATTTACAAGGACCTTTAATGGTAAACTGCAGCTAATAGTCAGCTGATGGCAATGTTGCATCAAACCTTTGTTTCAAATATAACCAGAAATTCTGTAGCCCAACCCAATGCAGACCTATCTAACCTGTAATGTATTTTTTTTACTCTTATAAATAGCACGAAAGATATCTATATAAGAGATAAGACCAAATTGGTAAGCCTAACACTGTGGATAAACTATTCCTTTTTTGAGAACATTTGGGAAACCATGCATCATTTGAGAAAACAAAGGAAAAAAGCCTTACACAACAAAATTCCAAAAAGCATTTGCCTTCAACACACACACCAAACACGTTCACAACAATGACTTCAAGACACCTAAAAGGAGACTAACTCACCGTTAGAGCAAGTTGTGAGTGTGCAGTTAAATCCCGATACTTAGTACTCAAAGTAATAAGTTCGTTCCAGCAATATGATGGTCCCATAGATTCCAACCTGCAACCGAAAATAATGATCAACATATAGGAAATATGATGGTGAAATTATTCAAGAACTTTAGCACAAACACACAATGCAATAAAGCAGTCGAACCTTGTTCTTGTTGGAAGGCCAAATGGAGCACCATCAATGTACAATGCACACTCAACATACAGCTCTGGTCTTCTTTCCTCTGTAGTAGAATCAATCCCTAAAAAAAATGTTCAAATAAGTACACTAATATCAAAAACTAAGTTAAGTTTATTTTCACACACATTCTTTAACAAATTCAGCTAATGATAATAAGCAGTCAGCTCTAATTCACTCCAAAAGTCGCCAAAAAAAAAATGAGAAAAATCATATCAACGCTCTGCTCAAGCCAAGCATTATCATACAAATTCAAAATTAACATCAACCAAAAAAAAAAAGACATGATTCGTTAACGATTTCAGATATAATCAAATTAGCTGGAAATAACAATAATACCTGAATTGTAGGACTTGGTGGAAGACAGAGTTCCTTCCAATCTCTCAACCCGAAAAGTCACAGGGAGATTGATATCGCACGACAAGAAGAATCGGAATTCGTTTCCGGTCATCGTACCTTCTCGGATTTTACAAACTGTGATTCTTCATGATTTAGGGTTTCAAAGGACAGCTGATGTGGACTTAATCGGAGACTCGGAGTTTCAGTCGAGTTAGCGTGGAAGAGAAATAACTGAAATTCAACTGATCGTGTTTTTTTTCAGGGAAGAGAAGAGAGAGAGAGGGAGAGAGAGAGGGAGAGAGAGAGTGCAGAAGTAAAGTGGAAATTGTTAATTTAGACCACACAGTTTTTAAGAAATTTTGTTTTTAACCACATCTATAAGTTTGATTGTTACTAACCAAGTATAGAAACTTCTTTTCATCCATAGCCAAAAATCTTACCAAAATACCCTCCACCATAACTAACATCTTCCTCCCTCTTTTCTCTCTTCTATTACTAATTTCACTCATTACTAATTAGATTCGTGAAAAACTGCAAGCATAAACTCATCATATACTTAAAAAGTCAATGAAAAACAATTTCATCTCGTACTATTGTTGAAGATTTCTGCTTTGAGTTTTGAATTTTTTTAAAAATTATTCAAATTTTAATATCAGTCCAAATATATAAAACTTTTACTTAAATCCATTTTTTTTTTTTTTTTTTACTTTGAAACATAGTATATTTCATGTTTTTTTGGTGGTTTTATGTATTATTTGAGGAGAAATTAAACTCACACCTCTAAGATTTGGTTTAGTTGCAACAAGATAGTGAAGTAAGGTTATTCTACAAATAAATCCCTCAAATTAACGGTAGCTAACTAGCTAATAATTATGTTAGGCAAGGTGTGTAGAGCTTTTGAGGCAATAAAAAACCCAACCAAATAAGTACTAAGCTTATTACAATATCTCATTAATTTAATTTTTTTTTTTTTTAATTAATGAGATATTAAGAAAGGCAATTTTCAATGGTGCAAATATAATGGGTTAAATGGTTTAGGCGAGCTCGATTTTTAACTTAAACCCATGGGAGTAGTTAAATAACAAGGTAATTGTAGGCCCATTGAGAAGTAGTTTGGGCTACGGCCTAACTCTAATTAGAGAGTACTATCATGGAGCATCTAATCTTTTTGTTTTTTGGTGAGAATATAAAAGCATTTCGATTACTTTTTATTATTATTATTTTAAGTAAATCATTTCGATTACCTTAATATAAATGAAATATATATATATAAATAAATAAAAAAGGATTTTGTTAATCTAGTGTAAAGTAATAATGAGTAAGATTGAATGAAAAATAAGTTTGAAAAAAAGAAGTAACATTTTTAATAACTAAACAAAAATTTATTGACTCTATATTTATAATATTAAAAAAGAAAAAAGAAAAAAAAAAGGCGTGAGGGTTGGTGAATGGCTTTGAGAATTATAGACCCCTTTCAATTTGTTTGAAAATAAAA
Organism: Acer campestre; assembly: GCA_954870605.1. NCBI lineage: Eukaryota > Viridiplantae > Streptophyta > Magnoliopsida > Sapindales > Sapindaceae > Acer > Acer campestre. The sequence continues at coordinate 29,950,192 of OX940806.1, forward strand.
AGATGTTTGTGTCCCTCAATGATTTAAACTTTACTCAAAAAATAATAAAATGTTATTTCGAAGGAAGGGTAAATGTGTCATTTGATATATTTATTTTGAAATTTATTTATTAAAAAAATACAATCGTTCCCTCTATTCTTATACGCGGGTAAATGTGTCATTCTGTTTGTAGAACTATAAGAGCGGATGTGAGGTCTACTAACAAGAAATAATGAGATCATTGGTAATAAAATACTAATTCAAGGTGCTTGTTTCAAATTTCCTCTTCCAATTCTTGCACTTCAAACAGGGAGATTGGCCCCGGAAGCACCTGCCTTCCTTGCAGTTCATAAAACTAAGAGAAGAAACTAACTCAAGATCAAGGTCGTCGAGGAAATTTCGAAAATTCGGGGCGTCTACGTTCCACATATGCTGTCTTCCCCTCGTTACCTTCCTCTGTGCCATAAAATATGAGTGTGGCATTTCCACCAAGTTCCTACAACCAAAATAAAGCAGTATGATTAGTTTAACTATATATAATATCACTGAATTGACAGGATTTGGGATTCAAAGATTGTCATTCTGTTGTTCTTTCATTTTCAGCAAGAAATTGAAGTGTTACTCATGACTTCTAAAATGCTGCTCCAACCATGTAAGTATGTAACTACATATATGAATGGAAGCTACCTGGAGTCCAGCATGACCATCATCAACTGCATTTAGAGCTGATTTGAGCACTCTAAGCGCGGTTGGGCTATTTCTTAGGATCTCTCGACACCATTTAATTGTTTCTCCCTCTAAGTTCTCTAGCTGGAAATAAAAGAAAAAAAAAAAACAAAACAAAACATCTGTCATGTTCAATAACAAAATGGTTTCAGTACCGAAGGAAAAAGAGAGTCTACACCACAAGATGAACTCACAGGTACAACAGTATTGACAAGTCCCATTTTATCCGCTTCAGCAGCTGTGTAAAACCTTGTTAAAAACCACATTTCACGTGCCTTTTTAGGCCCAACCTGTGTAACCAAAAATCATATCCAAAATTACCCGGAGCTAAAAATATCAGAATGAATTTTGCTCAACAAAGCCTTCGTGTATGTCGATAATATTGTTGATCGAACAACCTCTGACAGTACAAAGAGTGCTTAACTCATAGAAATCTTATGATTGGATTTTCAGCTTCAGAGAAAGTAATGATACAAGCATCAAACAATTCGCCTAAGTGCTTACTGCTTACTGCTTACCAAGCGGGACATGATTGAGCTTCCATAACCAGCGTCAAAGCTTCCAACCTTCACAAAAACAAACACCATAGAAACAGCAATATTATTAACAACAGTTAACCATAAATGGGACATCAATGACATTCGTAGTGTATAAAGGAAAGCAAGAGCATTTCCTGTGAACCTTGGAATTCTTGATTAATTCCAGCACACCATTCAAATTTCAATTAATAGAAAGAGATCATAGAATAAGTACCTTTGGACCAGTTTGACCGAAAATAGCATTATCTGCTGCAATGGAAAGATCGCAAACCATGTGCAGTATATGTCCTCCTCCAACAGCATAACCTGCAACCTGATTTGGGATACATAGTAAAATATACACCAAACAATATCTTACTGACTCAAGATTTTGGTAAGGAACTATAGGTAAACATAAATGCATCCTGATGCCACATAGAGCTCAGTGGCATAATCTGGACTTAAAATTCAAAGGCTATACCATTGCTATTACTGGTTTCGGAAGACGCCTGATCTGAACCTGCATCGTTGTAAGAAGAATTAACATGAAATTACTCATTAAGAAGGGAAAAGAGAGGACGAGAGACATATGTTGTTGAGAAGGCATTCAAATTACAAAGACCAAACAAAAAGTTTATGGAAGGACAACAATTGCTAATTGCATCCAAATTACATTGAACACAGGAATGGTACTTATATGGCCTCTGAAGGAGTCTGAGCAGGTTTCCACCAAATTTTGGTTGGGAGTAAAGCCTTATAGATCCGTGAGTGCACGTGGAAGTTCTAAAGCATAAATGTAATATATACCTGTAAATCTAAGACATTAAGACGGCCAAAATCTTCATAATCGGCATAACCATCTTTAGTTCTCAATGCTTGGTCGCCACCACTACAAAAAGCCTTGGTACCCTAAAACAACATTTTATCGATAATAACAGATCAGTATAAAGTCTCTAAAGAAACATGGAACATCTTAAATCCATCCAGGAATACCATACCCAGATTCAAGAACTGTAAATTTGTAAAAAGCAAGCCAACAATTCCTCAAATATATTTTATTTTTGATAATGCAAGTGACAATCAGCAGATTACCAAAATTTGCAATGCTCCAGAGTAACACACAAGCAAAACATTGTTGCAACTTGCAACCAAAGATAACACACAAAATTGCAAGACTAAAAAAGTTACGAGAACTTTAAGCGTTTACTCTAGGGCACACACTTATTGATGGATTCTATAAAATCAAAGGATCAAAATATATGTTGTGTGCAAGTTGTTCGACACGAGTTCGGATTCAAAAAGACAGATTGATACATTTTTATGGTTCATTGAATCCCTCAAACAGAAATTACTTACAAATTACACTATTTAGTAGTTAAACAAGTCAGTAATCGGTAAATACCTTGCCAGTAAGAATAATGACTCCCACAGAACTATCATCTCTGGCATCATTAAATGCACGAATCAACTCTTTAATTGTCTGCGGCCGAAACGCGTTTCTTCTCTCCGGTCTATTAATCGTAATCTTACAAATAAAATAAAAAAACGCAGACACAAAATCAACCTACATTGTTAAGGCTTCAATAGAGAGAGACTTCAAAGTAAACCAACCAAATACCTTGGCAATCCCTTCACCGTCAGCTTTCTCATAAATAATGTCGGTGAATTCCTTGCCAGACTCATCATCGCTTGCAACGATCCTCCAAACCACGTCGTGGCTGGGCACTTCGCCGTGTATCCGGTGATAACTATCGCTCATGGCGGAGGCATTGTTCAATCTGACGGAAACGGAATTCGAACCGGAGGTAGCCGGAATAAGATGGTTGGCAACAGTGGAAATTCTTCTCTTCACTGAACTCAGCTCCTTCTCCGAAACTCGCGCCATTCAAAGGTCAGTAAGTGGCAACTCTCGAATACGTACAAAAAAAAATCAATTTATAAACATTTGTTATACTACAAAGTGAATTTCAAGTGAAGAATTGTATTGTTTTTTTTTTTTTTGTTGAAGATGATAGATAGACTGTTTTAGGATATTGTCATTTGTCTGTTTATGGTTGGATAAGATAAGGCGGAGGAGATCTGGTGGACAAGACGGTGGTGTCTGTAATTTCTAAACGGACATTAACGGACTAATAAGTAATAACGGCTGTATTTTCCAAGTGAAAATGTGATGATCTGGAACGGTGCGTTTCAATGAAAGTGCCAAAACGTCGCCGTTTACTGCGGTTTTGATTTTTGAAGTGATTTACTTAAAAAATGTTTATTAATAATAGGAAAACACAATTTTCGCTTTAAAAGGACGTTTGATTTGTGATTTCTAAGATTTTCATAAATATAGATATACATAAAGTGGATGTAATTTGACAAATAAGAGATAATATAGTCTTCTTTTATTTGTATATTTTAGATTATTTTGAAGATTTATGTTTAAAAATCATTTTTTAAACGCATCTAATCAAATGCATTTTTTTCCTTCTTATTTTTCAATATCTCTTTGTATTCCAAAACTAAAAACATGTAATTTGATTGAAAATCAAACTTTCACTCATATTTAAATCGATTTGAATATGGTTTATGTCTATTCAAAATGTGTAAGGAACCCTCTGAAATTGGTTCTTCGACTACACTTTATTTGATCTATGTTAAATAAATATGAGTTTATCGCTTAATCGCCTATATAAAGTTGTTTTTAACTCAAGACAAGTCAAAATATTTGATGATCTCACTTGATTGCTATGCAATTATACTAATATGACTTATTGGGTGCCAAATGTTTCTTTTGTCCAAGGAAAACTTGTATGGGATGGTCTCATTACCAAGTGGTGAGATCGTTCAATGAAAGTGTATCATTTATATTGAAAATATAAAAAAATATTTTCAAAGTTATACACGGTACATTTTTATTGGACGGTCTCATTGAACTTTTTTTACCACTATGACAAGTTAGTTAGTGATCCCATTATGGTTTGTTTGGTTGCAAAGAAAATGAAAGTAAAGTCAAAAATCTCAGAATTCAATTACCACTCCTATTATTATTGGTTCCAATCACGTTTTTCCTTTTTGCTTTCCTGACTCTTGTTCCCAGAAATCAAATGAAGCAAGACTTCCAAAGTCAAGGAAGCTAGCATTTGGTGGAGTTAAGAATTTAATCTTTAGGTAAATTTTGACAATAAGAAATCAATCTTTTTGACTTTCACATAAAATATAATTCATAAAGAAAAGATTATTTTAATTTCAACCAAATAAAGAATTTCCCATATAACAGAGTTGCACAACATAAGAGGAGGCAACCTGCAGTTTAATTTTTTGATAGGATGATTCATTAGAAATCGAACACAAAACTCTTCAATTAAATAAAGCTGATAATATGTTGAGTAACCATGTCAATCTTATAGAAATCGAAGAAATTTATATAGATTGAGATTTATTTATAGCACATTAAGCAATCAAACAACTGTAGCTGGCTGGCTGGTTTACATTCTCTGCTATCATGATATCAAACTCGGACTACTATACCTTCTCACACGACGAAAAACAAATGTAATTCTACTAATCAAAGAAGAATTTCTATGAACTACTAACTGCCTAAATATACACTCTTTACCTATGGTGTGATAGGGGTCAGGAATATCATGCCTAACACACAAATGAATACACCATAGTTATCTAATAAGCTAATAATGCTCAACAAGCATCGTGATCAGACTGAAGCCGGTTGCTCGATGGCTTTCCCACCTGTAAGCAAGCAATTGGAGGGACAGTAGGAGTTGTCAACTCCCCGAACGTCTGCCAGCAGAAGGGATCATACATGTGGTATCGTTCTTGCATTGGTTTCAGCTGTATGGAGTTTAGAGTTACATCTACACATGGAAGGTTGTCACTGCAGGCAAAATGTACAGGCTTTACTGTGTATGTCCCTCTAATTTTTTCGTAGGTGATTCCTGATAGAGCCACAGCTGATGTTTGGTTCTTGCATTTCATTTTGTCACAATAAAATTGGTCGATCACTATTGGAAGTTGGACCTCGGAAACTTGAATGTTTGAGAAAAGTACACCCTGCACAGAACCTGATCCACCCTGCAGATGTGAAATTTGAAAATTATAACCCAGAAGTCTTGAAAAACCTCAGATTGTGTTCAATGATCAAGATTTTAATTAGCACTTTCACAGAGAAGAGAACGTTAACCAATCCATAAGATTTTTTTTTTTTTACCAGTATTGGGACTGTGGATGGTAATAATACCTGCCATGTCTTGATTCTGACACCATTCATTGTGTTGTGCATAATGACATCCCGGACGGTGATGTTTGAGACACAGGCTTTGGTATTATCTTTTCCCAGGCTTCCGATGCTGATTCCATGTCCTGGCCCACAGTTCACATTGTGTACGTATATGTTTGAACATCCCGTTTGAATAGAAACACAGTCATCTCCTGTAAAAATCATCATATTTTAAGAATTAATTTGCACCAAACATCATACAACTTTTATAATGTTTGCTTAAGTTTTACTGTATGCCAATTCTCTATCCTACTAATTGAGCTTAGGGATTTACATAACATAAGCATGATCATTTTTGCTGCAAAACAATTAGATTTAAAAGCTTCATTTATTATGATACACAATGTGTGGACCAAATTTACAATCATTTCTATGTAATATGCTTTCTATACAGAAATATAACCCCAAGCGGCCAAGCAGACAATGACAAGAAGATGGAAGCGGAAGATTATGTCGCCACTGAAGACAAAAAGCAAACTCAAAAAAAATACAACAAAAGTATGTTGAGTTGTCAGTGGGGTTCAAAACCTCATCCTAAGTTGGTCCATTCCTAGAAAGTGTTGTATGATTGGCCCCAAAGAAATGGTGGCTAAAAAATTCTGCAATGCTGGAGACTGCTCGTTTCCAAGCGTCAGTTGATCGACAACAATATAAATAAACTCTACTGTCAAGATAAGATGGTGTCCTGAAATTGAAGGACCATATAGCAAGACATGTCAATCAACTATGCAGAGCTTTGTGTTGTTTTGTTTCACAAGTTCTTATCCTGGTTGAGCCAGATAACTTCAAATTTTGACTCAACAGGTCTAGTTCTTGTCAAGATTAAATCTTGACCTGCAGAGACCAACATTGTCTACTTAAATTCAATATTTATACTAAAAAAATATTCATTCATCTACAAGCAAGCAACGAAAAGTTACCGCAAGCAAGAGTGCTGCTACGAATCACCGCATCTTTAGAATTCTGCAAGTGGATTCCATCCGTGTTTGGACTGTCACCGGGAGATGAAACGCTAATATCATGAACCATAACTCCTATGCAATTATCAAACTTGAGATGGCACTGGGGACTGTTCTGAATCGTTATACCAGTCACCGTGACATTAAAACTCCCGTAAAACCTCAATGCCTGTTACAAAACAACACCACAGTCAATTTAAAAGGACTACAAACTACAAAGTCAAAAAAAAAAAAAAAAAAAAAAAACTTGGGAATTTTCAGTCATTTAAGTGGTGGTCCTTACAGTTGGCTTAATGTTTGGCATTTTCCCATCAAGTTCACTTCCAACCTGTCACACAATTTCAAGCTCAGTTCCTGCTGATAAGTAATAATCAAAAATACTAATTGCATTGAAAAAATTAGATCAAGTTAATTAATTACCGGAATTGGTTTGTGTTTTTGTGTAGTGTTGTATAAAGGGATGATGAGTTTTGATTCATCATCAGAAGGGTCATCGTACGGATAATCTTGCCACCAAACAGAGCCTCTTCCATCAATAATACCATTTCCTTGAATTGTAATACCTACGAGCTTTGTAAAGTCCATCCACCATAGCAGACCTTTGCCCCAATTTTTGTAGTTTGTTGGAGCAATTATCTTCCCATCCAGCTAACCAAAATTAAACCCATCATTAGAATTCTAATCAAATTATAAAATCAATTAATTAACGATAATTAAGAGAGTTAAAAATAATAATAATATACCTGAAACACAATGTTTCGTTGACAGTATGGACCGGAGAATGAAATGGGTCCTACAAGAAAGACATAATCTGTTGGGACGATCATGATTGATGACTCTACTTTACAAGCAGCTGTCCATGCAGCTTCAAACGCCTGCATATCGCATCATACAATTAATCATTTTATAACTTTACAACAATACTTTCATATTTTTATTATTATAATCATAGAAATACAGTTGGTAGTTTAATGGTTTTCTGCATAACCGTATTTGTACGCATTTATGGTTGGAATCGTGACCAAACTGCCGTAACGATAATCAATTCTTTTTAGTGGGCCCGCTTATTTGGTAGTTTTGTTGTCTTTTTCTTTGTATTTATATCATTCTTTTTTTGAAAATATTCTTCTTTCTTTTTCTCTTAATATATATTTTTTATACACCTTATCTATTTTACAATAACAAACGACGCTAATAAAATAAGGTAGGGCCACAAGGCCCATTAACTTTAGTTGTGATTTTTACCATTATTGTTCTTAAAAATAGCATTAAAGGTACAAAATTGAGGACCTTTTAGAATAATTTTTATTTTTCAAATAATGTTAAATTGTTCAAATTCACTAAAAAGTAAATAACATATCTCTCAACAAATTATTTCATGATTTATATGGTATTGACGGCTCACATGCCACTTCATTACTCATTATTTAAACATAAATTTAAATAAATATTTTAGATAAACTAGCATTACTCTCACTTTGCTAATTTTTGGATTCGACTCGTGTTTCCTCCGGTCCTTCCTCCACTCTAGAATTTGTTAAAATTCAGAAGAAAAAAAAAATGAAAATTTTAAGAAATTACATTTGAAGCTACCTTTCTAACAAAAAAATATATGTATTTAATTATTAATGTGGAATTTTTAAATCATAATTACATTGTACTTTACCTTTTTTTTTTTTAAAAAAAAAAAAAATACTTTGTACTTTATAACATTAAACTGTATTTTAGTTTAACTAATAGCAATTCTTGAAGAAATTAACTAGAAGTTTTGAACAAATGTGACAACGTGAGAAATTGCGACATTTAAATGTTGATTAATTAATTAATTACATAAATTACCTTGGTGTCATCAGCAATTCCATCACCCTTAGCACCAAAATCTATCACATTGAAAACCTCAGAATGGTCGCCGTCATCAGCTTTTGGCGGCGGGACGTTCGGTTTTGGCTTACTGTAAGGCGGCGGTGATGCAGGAGGAGTAGGCTTATGATACGAAGGCGGCTTTGGTTTCGGTTTGGATCCGCCATTGTGGTTCTTGTGACTGCTACGATGATGACTACTACTACTACTACTTCCTTTCTTCTTCCACAGAGAAGAATCCGTAGAGCTCCTGCTCTGCCTCCAATGCTTCCCTCTCCTTGCATTGCACGTCTCGAAAGCCGAAGACCACACCAGAAATGCAACGAAAATCATGAATGTGACGCTCTTCAAACTCATAGCTTTCATTTTTTTTTTATTGTATAGAGAAAGAGATAGATAGAGAGAGAGAGAGAGAGAGAGAATATAGAGATTTTGTTGAGTTAGCGAAAGTAGTTAATGCAGGAGTTGGTTTATATAGAGAAAACAGAGGAGCTAAGAAGCACATGAGAGTAAACAGTTATAAAGCAAAAAAAATAAAAAAAATGTCGTTGTTCTGATTATCATTCTCTTTTTTTTTTTTTTTTTTTTTTTCCTTCATTTTTTTTTCAGCATTATTAATCATTTCATATGATCACATATTCACATCCCTTTATGGTTTTATGTGAATTTTGGTTGGGATTAAATTTAAGTCATCGACAGTGATTACTGGACCCATTTTGTATTACCTCGTGTCAAAATCTTACTGCATGTGAGACTCATCCAATTGTTGCTTCTAAAAATAAAGTTTTTCATCAATACAAGCCATCCCCTAGCTATATTTTTACGTACAACCATTTCAAGCCAAATGCACCTATGATCTATATATATATATATATTTTCGTATTTTTCGAAACTGTGAAATTTTTTAGCAGAACGAACATATCTGGTTTTAACACGATCCGTTGATAAATTTAAAGAAACAAACAAGTGTAACTATACAAACTATCAAACAAATTAACAGAAGTTAAGTAGAAATTTCTTATATATCATGATTTCTTTTTAACTTACAGTAAAGTTAATTAACTTGGCGTACATTTATATAGCCTTGAAGCTCTACTTCAATGGCTATGATTAATTTCAGACTACTACTCAATATTAAAATAGATAATAATAATAATAATAATAATAATAATAATAATGTAAAAGCCAAAAAGAGACACGTGAGTGGGTCTAACAATTGTGTCAATGGCACTGATTATAACAGCTCAATTTTATGGTCACATGCAACGTTCACGGGCTCTAGTTTTGTTCTTTGTCTTCTCAATCAACCCAAGCAGCTCTTACATGGCTAGAAACTTACTGGTTTTTTTACTACATTTCTCTACTCTTATCTGCAATAAAAAAAAATTACAATTTCCAGGAAAAAACACAGAGAGAAATATATATATATATATATATATAGTAGCTGATCAAAAGAATATCATTCAGATTTCAGATTTCAGATGATCTCATCTGGGTGTGGTTTTTTTTTTTTTTTTTCAGGTCTATATATGTAATTCTTTTTACCAGAAATATATATATATATATATATGTAGCTACAAACATATAACTCCAAAATGGATGCTATTTATGCTTGGCAGAGAAACTGTTCAAAAACCTCTCCAGTCTCCAGATATCTGCCCATAGTTTTGATATGTTAATTATCAACGTTTGATTTGGCAGATAAAAAAGTACAAGTGTATCAGTGTATGTACAACTGACAATAATTATTTAGTTCAAAAAACTAAATTCGAAAAAAGAAAGAAAAAGGCTTCTCTTAAAGTCACATGTCTAATTCCTGTGTAAGTACTACTACTCTCCAGCTTTTTAAGAAAAATGAATACAGAATTCAGAATTCAGAATTCAGACAGAGCAAAAGTAACCTAGATTTTCATGAATCACAATAAAGATAGCTGACTATATTGGTAACACAACACTTTATTTATTTCCTGAAATTTCAGAGAAACACAATCCTTGACCAGCAATTATCACTTAAATTCTGTGGATCGATGTAACATTGTGACCACCCCCCATGATTCAAGGACAATAAATCTCAATATACACTCTCAAAATTCATCTTCTAATACTAATTATACGAGTTTTCGTTAGTCCTGAAGCATTTCATGGCGATTTTGTAAGAGGTTATGGGTTTAAATCTCGCTCATATCAAGTTTGAGAAGGTTTTGGAATAATGCGAGGCGTTGTAATATAATAATATTATTAATCGCACTAAGCTAGATTATGTATAGTTTCTGTCATATACCAACATGTATACATAATTGGATTATGTCATGTATATATATTATATAATGCAGTGGAAGCTAGTGAACATTATTGAAATGCAGTTGGGAATAGTTTCTAGAGGGAAGTTATGGTGGCTTTCTGTTTGTTTACTCAGAAAATCCAAGAAAAATATACTTATTATGTGGCCCTCGTTATATTTCTTATTTGTCTGTCTAGAAAGTTGATATATAGCATAGAATTACAGAGATGCCATTACTTGATGATGATGATGATCATCTGTTGGAAACCACACAACTCCTTTTCATTACCCAACAATTAATGCTCTCTCTGCTCTATCTTCCACTCCTTGGCTCTCCTTTAATTTCTTCCAAATTTCCAATCCACTTCCCTGCCCAACAATTTCTACATCACACATCTCTATCATTGATCATGTGATATGTTGCTGCCTGCAGTACCCTCTCCAATGCTTCATACTTATCCGAATTTATTAAAAATATATATATATATATATAGCATATATATATGATCTGACTCCTGAAATTCTAAGTAATCGATTAATTATACGTGTCTTTGAATCAAAAAAGTATTTTGATTTGGAAACAATACATATATATACACACAACAAATATAATATACACAATTTCATTACAATTTTCAATGAGGTTATATTCAAATTGTATTTCAAAACTCCAATTATTCCAAGTATCAAATGCAATGCCAAACTAATTTGATTCCATATACTAGAATATTTTGATAAAGAAAAGAAATGATACATGTGAGGAGATAATCCTTACGGATGGACTGCTCTTAAACCGCAATAAACCTTCGTTGTAACAATATAATAATACATTCGAATATTGTTGTACATGAAAATGTCATTTCAGTCACATGCAAAGTAACACTTGTCACAACAACCTATTAATTGAAATTTGTTGCATACAAAGCAATTAATCTATCTCTAATTGTTTAATTAATCGTAGGTTTAAGCATATAATAATATCAACAAAAGCAAGAAAAGTACTACAACTCTACAAGTAATACTTGTATTGTTATATAATGCATACACAGCTAGCTTCCTCTCCCAAAACTGAGGACACACCAGAAATTGTTTATACATTTATCAAATATTAATTAATGTGTTTGATATGGACTTGTTGTTGGAGAGGAGGGGGGTGGCTGGGTGTGCGTGAGTAGGACCTTCTAAGCCGTCTTTTAGTGGATACAAAATCGCTCGTGAACTTTACTTTGAGGGGCTCTCGTGAACTCCATGCGTCGAGAATAGAGATTGTTAGCTTATTTGTCTAGACACTTTGAATTGCCTCTCCATTATTGCCTTTGCTGAATCATTTTTGCCACCAACCGAGGCATCCATTTTCATATTTTACCTTTTCCTTTTGACTTGCGTACCAACATTTATCCTTTGTGCATCCTAGCATCACTCAAATTTGTACCCTATACAATTTAAAATAATATAATTTTCAAGATAAGATGTATATAGAGAATTGAATTTCATTTTCAAAAAAGTTTGTGGGGTTTTGTTCAATTCTTCTACTTCTTTAAATAAATAAATAAAAATTAAAGGGTTGATTTTGATATTATTTTATAAGATGGAAATAAGAAATTAATTACTATATTACAAAATTTTGAGATCTAAAAATACGTTTTCGTAACGAAATTTAGAAACAGCTTTATAAGACAAAAATGAGAATATTTCAATGTATTGTTTATATCATACACGATTAGTAAAAGAGGAGTTTTATCGTTTTCTAATTAATTTCATGTTTTCAAAAGGATTAACCCATCAATGAATTTCAAATTTTATAAGTCTATTGTTGTACGATTAAATATAATTATTAAATGTGTCTTTTGTTTCTTTAAAATTTACAAAACAGAAAACTTGATTTTGAAAATCACAAGAATGCTCAGTGAACCATTTCCGTACTTATTACAGTTAATTAAAGCTACTCGCCTACACGATAATTAAGTTGGGTTTCCTCTTAAAGAATAAAAAGAATCCATATTGGTTGGATTAAATTTTTTCATTTAAATCATAATTAAATAATTAATTACCTCACCCCATATCTAAAATCTTTCAATTTCATATTACTTGTGTAAAGCAACAGATTTCAAGCACTACATCATTAATGATTGATCTATAATTTATCACACCTCTTTAAGTCATTTTTTGTTTCCTAAAAATAAAGTTAAAAAGGAGAAAAGAAAGAAAAAGAAAATGACCCCACCCAATTTCAACTTCAAATTCATTGAAAAAGAAAAAAGAAGTGCCATTTCAGATCAAATGCAATCACGTTTTTAAAATCAGCTGCAAAGTTTTTTTTTTTTTTTTTTTTGGTCACGGATCATTATAGAACTTGAAGTTTTGTTAAACATAATAATTTTGAATACACATAGAACAATGCAATATCAATCTGAATTTTTTAAAATGGTTATCGATATATCTGATTCTGGTTATATATATAGAAAGCAGTTTTCGGGAGTGAGATTTCTAGACGTTTTTTCTTACGTGATTGACTATATAACATTAATGTAACAATACATAATGAGATATTTAACTTTATATATTGACCTGATCACTTTTGAGAGTATATGCAGATCACTGTGTAAAGTTCTATAGTCATACTGTCTAAAAAAAAACTTACGGAAATCTCGAATTTGATTATTTATATACACACACGTAAAATATGTAAGTGTTGATGGGCTTGGTTAAGTTAATTTCTGAGTGTTATTTATGTTGATGTGTTTATTGAGGTGGGTTTGTTTTAGTTGTTGTGCATGTGAGTCACTGAATTCTGAGTTTGATTGCTTGTGTCTGCTGCATGATCTGATCTATTGATTGTCAAATTTACAAGGACAAAAAGTGGTTTTGTCCCCAGTGCTTTGTTTGTATTACAAAACCCATAATTCATGGCCTACAAAAAAAAAACCCCACCATTTTAGCTTTGTCACGGACCCTTTTCAGTTTTCACCCCACGAAAGATTTTGCCTCCTCTGTGACTCTGTCCTACCACACCATTTAAATATTGCCCTCCAAACATCTCCTTAAATGCAAATTAATTTCAAACTAATTTCATAATAGAATGATTGTCCACTTCCTTTTCATTTTTATGATAGGGTTTGTTGGGGAAGAAAATGAGTCTCTCTTGATAATCAACCGCAGTACAACTTCTGTGCCTGCGTCCGATTAGATTAGTCCTTAATTAAGTGAGTATAGTAAATACGGTTCTCAAATTCCGTTATATAGAATTCATGCTTTGTTTTTTTAGAAAAAACCAAAAGTCTTTCAAATGGTGAAAACAAGGGTTTATATAGGTTTCGATTCTGACACCGAGGGTATTGTGTCCACTTACGATTGGTCGAGGTTGATAGGTGTTGATGGCCCGTTGACAGGTGTCATGCTGTCTACAGTACTACTGAAAGCCTCTCGGTGGAACGCGCCAAATGTCATCGTGGGTGATTATTCCACTGTAAATAATCTGGTAATTGACGTAATCTGAGACCGAAACGGGTATAATATCCTTTGGAGGTACATACTTGTGTCCGTTTAATAGTTACTCTCACATTTGACAATTAAATCGTAAAATATGAGAAAAACTAATTTCTAATTATGGAAGTGGTATTTCAAATCGTGATTGTAGCTATTGATGCTAGATCCCAACAGACTTTTGAGCCTAATTATTGTAAGAGTTATATTATGAGTGGTGTTTGCAGCAATTGATCTTACCGGATCACGACATACCACTTACCTAAGCAACTGTGTAAGAAAAGGGAAAGAAACTTTTCTTTACCGACAAATTTTCAAAAAAAGTATATTTTATTTGAAAAATATATATATATATCTTCAAAGAAACTTCCTTTTCATTTTTATGATAGGGTTTGTTGGGGAAGAAAATGAGCCTCCCTTGATAATCAACCGCGGTTCAATTTCTGTGCTTGCGTTTGATTAGATTAGTTTAGTGAGTATAGTAAATACAGTTCTCGACTTCCGTTTTGTAGAATTTATGCTTGGTTTTTTGTAGAAAAGACCGAAAGTCCTTCAAATGGTGAAAATGAGGGTCTATATAGGTTTCAATTCTGACACCGAGGGGTATCGTGTCAGCTTACGATGGGTCAAGGTTGACAGGGCCCGTCGACAGGTGTCACACCGTCTATAGTACTACCAAAAGCCTCTCAGTGGAATGCGCTAGGTGTCATCGTGGGTGATTACGCCACCATAAATAATCCGGTAGTTGACGTAATCTGAGACCAAAGCGGGTATAATATCCTTTGAAGGTACATAATTGTGTCTGGTTAATGGTTATTCTCACATTTGACAATTAAATCGTAAATATATGAGAAAAACTAATTTCTAATTATGGAAGTGGTATTTCGAATCGTGATTGTAGCTATTAATACTAGATCCCGACAGACCCTTGACTCTAATTATTGTAAGAGTTATATTATGAGTGGTGTTCGCAGCAATTGATCTTACCGGATCATGACATACCACTTACCTAAGCAATTGTGTAAGGAAAGGGAAAGAAACTTTTCTTTGCCGACAAATTTTCAAAAAAGAAACCTTCAATTATGTACTAATTTTTTTTTATTTTTTTTTTCAATTTTTACAATTTAGGATTGACTTGGATGTGTGGAAAATATCATTAAATGTCATTGGGATGTCTAAAATATAATAATCTTTAAAATTACACATTTTCAACCATATTATTCCATTAAAATAGACCTAACCTAACCAATCAAATACTAATTGTCAATATTATATTTTTTTTTAGGAGACAAGAATGCAACATCTCAAAGACTTTTTTTTTTTTTCTTTTTCCTGTTCATTTTTCTTGTTATAGCTTGGCCTGTAATGCAGCAAATCATGAACATTGCAGGCAGAGGCAGCGCAGAGCTGCACATGGTTTTCAATTCAAGCGATTGTACGGTATAATCACACACTGACAAATACTGCTTACAAAAACTGTGTTGGAGATCTAGCAAATTTTGTTTACACATCAAAATTTGGTCATGTAAGTAGGAATGTTCGTGTTTTGTTTTTTTTTTCGACAATATCTATTAATTTGGGACTAGATATTTTTTTTTAAAGCTTTCGTCCTTGATAGGGTTCGAGCTGCTAACTGAGAGTCATTTACCCAAGCTCCAAGCTCGTTCATCTACCAACTGAGCTACGCCCCTATTCTTTCTTGTGATCATATATAATGGGTCACTGAGTCTTGAGAAAATGCACACATCATATCTGTATGAATTCACACACTATAAAATTTGAAATGAAGCTGTAAGAATTGTTAATTCACATTTAAATATTGAAGATTTTTATCATCATCAAATCCTATATGAAAAAAATCAAAAATATATGGAATTCTACAAGTAATTGACTATGTACGAAAAATATATGGAATTCCGCACCTAATATACAAGACAACTGCTAGTTGTTACCAACAGAGAATCTATGCTGGTTTCTGCATCTCTCATTGAAAATATAGATTTTGTAATCCCAAATAAACCCATTTGTCATTTAGATATATATTTGCATACTAATTGCTACCAGATCAGTTGTTTAATAAATAATTAGCTGTTGCATTACAAAAATGTTTGAAATTATTTTATATTTGTAGCAGAGGACCTCGGTGTTTGTAATAATACAAAACAAAACCATCTGTAGAAATCACAAACTTGTCAGTTTACTAGGAGTGTAAACAAGGCATTTCACAGCAGAAAGTTCACTGATGGGTCAGTGATTCTTTTTAACAACCAACTTTTTGTAGCAAAAAAAAAAAAAATAGCACATCACCTGTAATTCTTCAAAAAAAGAAAAAAAGTTGTAATTATTTGGTTCTAGGGGAATGTTAAATAATTGAATTAGGAGTTAAAGAGAATGATTAGTTCCGTGGTTTTCTTCCATATGGTCAAATGTTATAGTTTCTTATTTTCCAAAGATTGCAGGGTTTGACGGGGGCATCGGTTTCGAACCCAACTTCGGTAAGCGGGTTAGTGGGATTTCCGGGTTATATTAAAAAAAAAAAAAAAGTATGAACTGGACACGAATATGAATGATCCTTGGATGTCTACATCTGGATTTATTTATAATTGTCCTCATTCAAATTGATTGCTTATGATATGTAGCTAAATTATGTGTCTGTTGTGGTTTCCCAGCTCTGTACGCATAACAGCAAAAGATTTATCACGAGACTTTCATATTTTATTCTTTATATAATAAATAATGTTTTTTCAATTGACTGCATCGTACGAGTTAAAAGACAGATAAACACAAACTTGATAATTTCGAACTATTACAAG
This sequence comes from Acer campestre, assembly GCA_954870605.1. NCBI lineage: Eukaryota > Viridiplantae > Streptophyta > Magnoliopsida > Sapindales > Sapindaceae > Acer > Acer campestre. Next base: position 29,967,093 of record OX940806.1, read on the forward strand.
CTTTTTTACAAGAAAAGTTTCTGATAAATTCTTAAATATGTTTTCACTTTTCACAGAATTTTTGAAAAACCAACTTCTTGTTTTTCTTCAAGATCCTCTGGTTTCTCTGGGTTTTTGCTGTGTTACAAGGTTCACTCGAGTAAAATAAAAAACCACAGTAATAAAGCTGTAAAGCAAAGATGTGAAACAATATACTATATAATATGTTTTTTTTCTTCAATATTAGCTGCATCACACACTGGTTTTTAATTTTCTCTGTCTGAATCAATGCAGTTTCTGCATATATAACTATATAACAACCGTAACTTCCCATAAAATTTAACTGGGTTACCTCAAGCCTCCCGCGATCCTATACTAGTATAATCTACAGTCCGTTAACCAGAATAATATACTATCACATGATTATTCAAATGCCAATAGGCTAATAGGAGCTAAGTCAGAGCTCAGTGTGAACAATGTCATCGCTTCTGGGTTCTGCGAACATGGTATCTTTGTCTTGGGAGTTTAGGCAGTCTGCTGAAGGATGCACAATGCCATAACCAAAGCCTTGAGCAGAGTTGCAGTAGGTCTCAACTGTACCATCCTTCCTCTCTAAGTTGACATTGCTCAACACTATGTTGTTGCATGGAACAGTATCACTGCAGGCGAATTTCATTGCTTTTGAGCTATTTGTAGTCCCACTAATGTTCCGGTACATGATCTGACTTATTTGCACAGCTGATGTCTAGAAAATCAAGAAAGAAGACGATCATCAAATTCTGATTAGATTAGTTAAATGGTTAATCAAATACAATTTTGCCTAAGCTGAGAATCCATTCTTTAATTATCAGTCAGCAAATTTTACATGTGATAAAAGGGAACCTAGCAAAGTACCTGGTTTTGACAGGATTTCGGGGAATCACAGTAGAACTGATCAATAATGATTGGGTTTGCAACATTTTCCATCCTCACATTTTCAAAACGTACACCACGAACATAACCAGAACCTCCCTGGACCACAGAACAAAAAAAGAAAGAGAGAGAGAAAGAGATTCACATCAGTTTCAGAAGAAAAGTATTGTAATGGTAGTTTAGATGCATCTTGCTTTTTGACATGTAACTGTATTAATTAAAATGTGTTCTAGTATCGCTATCAGATTCTGAATCAAAATAGGTACACATAGCCATCAAATGGTTCAATTTTATATTTTGTGGCAGAAATCACATCCAATGAAAAGAAACGTACAGCAGCACAAACAATGTTTACAGTAAAGTTGCTTCAAATTTTATCATGAAACAGAATCGAAAACTACCTTACCAGTTACCCTACTTTAGTCACTTGGAAGTATATAAAATGTACAAATACGTACTTTTCAGGTTCGTAGACAGTTCAAAGCCCCATTCCATCCTTTTGTATTGTCTCTCTTAAATTAGCTAAATAGGTTATATAATAGGTATGTCATTCAAGATCCACAAGATTTACTTGTCATGATAAAAAGTATTACCTGCCAAGTCTTAATCCTCAGGCCATTAGCAGTTTCGCTGATGAATGCTGTATCCAAGACCACTTTCGTGACTATGCCTGTTGAATTGTCCTTCCCAAGACTTCCAATGCTAAAGTACAAAGTTTCGCAACAAAAAAGAAAAGAAAAGAAAAATTCAGTTTCAGCTTTTTATGCTCTAGGGGAAAAGAACACTGATCAAAATGTGCCCGGTGTCTTTATGGAGTAAAAAATAGGATCCTTAAACCGTTGGTGTAGTGTAAAATATCAAACATATTTACCTGATTCCATGTCCAGGTCCACAGAACAATCTCTTCATCTTGATACCAGAACTACCATTGACAATTGAAACACAATCATCCCCTAAATATCACAGAGAATCAAGAGGAAACAAACACTGTCAGCATATTTCCCACCATATCAATGTGCAGAATGTAGTACCCCTTTAATATATAGAAATCTGTCATAGATGTGAGAACTGTAAGCAGTCATGCAGTGTTTATATAGAAGAAGTCATTCCAGTTGTTCTTTCTATGTTTTCCTCAATACTGTGATGTTTTTGCTACTTTAAAGCTAACACTAGTAACCAGAACTGTTGTTTGGTCTTTATCTTTATTCCAGCTATCATCTTTATACCATAGAAAACAAGATAGCAACAAAGATGAGGTGTCAAAACCTGTTCCAATTTTGCAGTCTTGGAGAACAACATTTGTGGACTCGGTGATATGGATTCCGTCAGTGTTTGGACTGTCACCTGGAGAAGAGACTAGTACTCCAGATACTCGTACCGATTGACATCGTGAAATGACAAAATTCATCTGTTGGCTGTTCTGAATAGTGAGGCCGTTGACCCTCACAGCTGAGCTTGAATCTATGGTTAATGCCTGCAACAAAAGTTGTATGTTAATCTTCACTTAAGTGTACATTATTTGATACATTCTATTCTGATAAGTTTTCATGAACCATTTTAGGAAGTATGACTAATATATTGTAGGGAAGATCCTTACTGTTGGCGCCCCTCTGCAAGGCTGCAAATAAGAAAGTACAAAAAGCCTTGTTAATTTATAATCAAAAGTACATGAAAACGAAAGGTATACTGTAAATTTAGAAGAATTACATTTGTTTTGTTCTTTTTGCAAGATGATGCCCACCATTTACTGCCTGAGCCGTCAATGACTCCATCTCCTTGGAAGAGGACCCCTTTCAGCTTAGAAAAACTTAGCCAGTTTCGAAGTGACTTCGGATCCCAGTTGTTAGGCTCATCTGGGGCAACTATTGTTCCATCAATCTGCAGAATAATAGTAATGAATGTTGATAGTCTAATCTTATTATCAATGTGGATATTCTCGCAGGTAAATACCAAAAACACTCCCTAAGGTAAGGCTTAAAGCCAAATTACTCATCGTCCTTTTCAAATTATACAAAAATCCTTTGACATTTTCAGAAATATACAAAAACAATTCTACCGTTAATTTTTTGGTGTTAAATCTAGCATATCTAGTGTAAACAAGTCATCGTAATTTCATACATCAAGAATTTTTATATTTTTTTAAAAATATTTTTTGCCTAAAATGTGACAAGTTTTCAAAACATATTTTAAGAACTAAAAATTAATAAATTCGATATATGAATTAATAACTAATAATAAATTGAAAATTAAGAAATTTAAATTTAGTTTTGATGGTTATGAAATTTATTTTTGCAATTTAGCACAATGAATGGCTGTCAAAATTCCCAAAATTAGTTTCTATGAAATATTTATTATGTAATATATTATGTCTTTATGGTAAAATGGTGATAAAGAGAAATCAAGGGCAAAAGAGTCATTTTATCATAACCACGCCACATCAGTAGGGTTCTTATGTATTTCAAAAAGACAATAACCAATTTGGTTTTAAACCTTACCTAAAGTGGATTTTTGGTACTTGCCCTGTTATTTTGGTAAAAAGAATGACAATGATAATAATATGTACAAAAGATAGTCTAAATCATATTTAAATACATCATTAATATAATATCTATAGAAGAATACCTGAATGACTAACTTATCTGCACATGGCCCCTTAAATTTTGTTGCTTTAACTAAATAACTACGCCCCGGGGGAACCAAGAGAACAGAATTTGCTGTAGAGCAGGTTGTATTCCATGCATTCACGAAGGCCTGATGATAATAGCATAGCAGATGAACAACGACAAACTTAACAAAGAAGCAAACTATAATTGTGAAAAAAGAAGAAAAAAAGACAGTTTGATATATATAATTCATATGACTCATGCAGCTTTAAAATAATTTACTTCAATAACACAATATGCACCTGGGTGTCATCAGAAACTCCATCTCCAACAGCACCAAAGCTATCCACATTTACAAGAACTCTGCCACCCCTTTCACTCGTCCAAGATGGAACATCGAAAAGTTCCACCTCATTGTCTTCTTCTATGTCTAGGCTTTCGAGTTCCTCGAGCATGACAATTTTGTCATACAACATATTTCCTGCAACTCCATGAACTGCTATTAGCAAACCAAGAAAGGAAACAATAAAAAAATTATCCATGTTTTGTCTGTTCTGGATGTTCTGCAAGTTTTGGCTGATTTGTATAAATCCAGTGAAGACATTGGATTTAATTTATAAGTACATATTAGTTTTGGAAATGAAGGGATTTGTGGGATATATGGCTTGGCTTAAAAGTAGATGAAGATGCTACATTTTCTACATGCCTACACTTAAAGTACAAGGGAATTTTGTTGGTTTTTTTTAAGTATTTTGCTTTACTCTTCAACTAGAATCCACAGAAAACAAAAGTCAAAGTGTGCATAGATTCTGTTTGACATTTTCTTTCTATCCCCCACATATATGGATATATTGAGCATGCAAAGTTATTGACAGAGAAATATTATTTACATATACAATGCAGGTATGCAACAATGTATTCACATTCCCCTTAAAAATTATACGGAGAAGAAGGGTCAATCAGATTAGTTGGACCAAACAGGGTAACAGAAAAACGGATCCTGCTTGCCCTTTACGTGCATGCTAATGCCAATGCTTCAAGCAAAAGATACCTTTTAGACCAATCAGGTGAAGTGAACTTCAAAATAAGGGATTGGCATCTTTGAAATGAAGATGAAACACCATAGACAAATCGGTGGCTTTGGGGTTGGAGGTTAATTTCCTTGGTCAAGTTTACAAATGTAAGATTCAATTTTGATGGCTGCAATTTTGATGGCTGCTGTTTAATTCGATTAAACTATGACCAGTCTCCCTTTTCATCTTCCTCGAGCTAGCAATGTCTCTAATTTGCATAGATCTTTCATATTCCCCTAAGTCAGCATAAAAGTTCGACACTTGCAAATAAACTGCAAAATCATTTGGCTCAAGGTCCATTAAACTTTTAGCTACTCTTCTTCCCAAAATTTCATTGCTATGTACCACACAACTTCGCAGCAATGAGCTCCACATTGCACAATTGCCCTTCCCTGGTGTTTGCTGCAGCAATTCTTCAGCCTCCTTCAGAAGACCTGCACGGCCTAATATATCTACCATGCATGAATAATGCCGCTGGTCTGGGTCAATGCCATAAACAGATTTCATCGAGTTAAACACCATTTGTCCTTCTTTGACCATCCCTGAATGATTACATCCATTAAGCACACACAAAAACGTCACTTTATCAGGTGTCAGACCCTTCTGGATCATTGCTCCCAGCATGTCAAGGCCTTCTCTTCCCATTCCATTCCGAGCATATCCGTTGATAATCGACGTGAAACTGATTTCATTTGGTGAATGGAGTTTCTCAAAAACTTTTCGAGAAAGTTCAACATGACCACACCTCGAATATGCATCAATTAAAGAACATGATACAGCAACATCATATTCAAAACCTGACTTCACTGCACAACAATGCAGCGATCTGCAGCTGTCCAAGTTTGTGAAATCAGACATTGATAATGCTTTCAGTGTTGAGGACAAAGCTACCTCATCAAATCCTAGTCCTTCATCAACCATAAAACCAAATGTCTCAACAACATCCTCAATGACACCACAGTGCAACAAAGAAGTCATTAAAGAATTACAACACTCCAAACTCCTTTCAGGAACAGTCTTAAATACCGCTACTGAACTCTCAATTTCATTGCACTTCCCATACATATCCGTCAAAGCAGATTGAACATGGACACTAGCATGATCAAAACCCATTTTTAAAACACAACAATGAATCTGTTTCCCAAAAGAGATATCACTGGTCCGACTAGATAAATTCAAGAAACCCACTAATGAACGTATAGCCGGCCTCTTCCCCCACAATTGCATTCTAGAAAACAATTCAAGAGCATCAAATACTAGACCATGCTTTGCATAAACTAAAACAACAGAGTTCCAAGAAATCACATCACTCACTGGAATAGCCTCAAATGATTTTGTAGCATCTGTTAAACTACCACAAGCAGAATAAAAATCCACCAAAGCATTAGCAAGAAAAACACCCGTATCGACCCATCCAAGCTTAATCACATGACAATGTAATTGCTTCCCTTCATTAACAAACATGGCATTACTACACCCGCTAAACAGATAACAAAAACTTAGCTCATTTGGGTCCACACCATCAAATTTCATTTTAGCGTACAGTCTCAACAACTCATCCGATCGACCAAGTTCACAAAACCCCCTCAACATCAAATTCCACGTCGGTAAGTTTCTCTCAGGCAGTTCATCAAACAACTTCAAAGCGTTAACGTCCAAACTCATACGCATATAGAGACCAACAAGTGAGCTCCCGATATACAAATTCGATCCAAACCCAAGTGAAAACACTCTACAGTGAACCTGGGTTCCTTCTATACAAAACCCAGCATCGGTACAAATACTTAAAACAGAAGAAAAAGTGGATGCACTCTCTTTAATTCCATACGATACCATTTCATTGTAAAGAAGAAGAGCCCGTTTCGCTTGCCCATATTTACCGTGTCCCGATATTAGCAAGTTGTAAGTAACAACATCACGAAGTGGCATTTCATCGAACAGATGGTGAGCAGAATTTAAGTTACCAGATTTTATTAAGTCATCGATTGACCGATTTTGAGAGTACGTACTCAGCTGAGGGTCGGGATCACAGTATGAATCTAACCGCAAACAAGTAGTTGGTGAAACTATTGACGTACATTTTGAAGTGAAGGTAGTTATAGTACGGACAAGAGACAATGTTTTAGTGCTTTGCATTAGTTTTGATCTTTTGCGCTATTATCATAAGTGTTGACCAAGGAGATTATTAGCTTTTTTAGTACAAATTTTTTTTTTTTTTGAATTACAGTTACAATTGACGGGACCGGCGAGAATAGACTCTATAAACACGGCTTGGAATACTACTCCTACTATCAGAAAAATGGTACAAATAGATTACAACTCTTACAACTGAAGAGAAGCTGTTTCCACTGAATCGGGAGAGGGCTTCCCACATTTTGGGATTTAAAAGACAAAGGTGAGACAAATAGTACAATTATTATTATTATTTTTTAATTAAGATAAATAATTATATGCATTAGATTGCTACCTAAATTCAAAACCAATCGACCCCTTATTCCGATTTTCCTATTTGTTATTTTTATTGTCACATAATAAACTAGCATATAAATTAAAATATAAAATTAAAATGTTTAATATTATATTTTTTATTAAATTTAAGAAAACTTGGAAAAAAAATCTAAACTTTCAAAGAACTTGTGCCTAAAATAGCATTATGCTTTTTACTTGAGTGCAGATTAAAATGGGGATGAATTTTATTTCCCCATTAAATTATGATTAATACTATTATTTTTTTTAATTCTTTTTCAAATTATTTGTTCAAAATTAATATCCAAATAATTCAAAAATAATTAAATTACTCTTAAATTATACATTCCCGAATTTTCCTTCTCTCTTTTTGTAATTTATAATATTCTTCAATAGTATCTCATCAACTGAGAAAAGATGGAAAAACTTGCATGGACGGTAATGTAACTTAAACAACGGTTTTTTTTTTTTTTTTTTGCCGCCCACGGCCCACCAGAAGAGGCAATGATTATTCTTTCTCTTCCAAGTAACTCCACCGGTGACCGGCCACATTTCTACCCTCTTAATTTATTATTATTATTATTATTTTGCATGGACACACTCACACACCATGATGAGTCATCACCTGTATCATGGGCATAAATATATAAAATTAAGAAGGAAAAAAAAAAAATTTGATTCTTCGTGCAATCTGAAAGACACAGCTTTGCCTTGCATTTTAACATCCCCACAAAAATTCACTCCATTTTCTTGCAATAGTTGCAAGTTTACAGCAGATATATTAATTTCTTTTGAATCTAGAAAAGCTGCAATTAACACCCTTGCACTATAAATAAGATACAGCTTAATAACAACAGTAACGACAGAAGGTCAAACATTTCCAGCAAGCAGTGTTCATATATTTACGAGGATGATAATGTCATAATAATATCGATCGTCACAGTTAATTTACATCAGCCTGTAGATGACTAGAAAAGGCATGAAAATTCAAATAATAATACAGATCAACGACACTAACATGTCGAAGCAATAGCCTCCAAAAGGGTGGCTATAAATTTCATCTGGGTTTGTTCATCAATATTTGAGAATAATGGAACATGGACAAATAAAGATTTGTGACCTTTCTGCTCTGCAAATCGAAGAGATTGATAATAGACATAATTGCATACAAAACGGCCTGCATCGCGAGATATGTTTGCATCACAGCCCTTCTTCTTTAAGAACTCCAGGATTGCCTCAGTGGAGCAAAGGGTCTTCAAGAACCAGAAGATGAAAAATGTTAACACACAAGGGAAGAGAGGTGCTATGGCTTTTTCAAAAAAAAAAAAAAAAGTAAAAAAAAATTAACAAAAAAAAGAGGTCTCATGGCTATAGCGTGAAATTAAGCATACAACTCCAAGCATCAAATTACTCTCAGAATACCTCTCTTGTCCGAGAAATTTCTCCATCCTCGGGAACTACTGGCAGTTGCTGGGGAAAGCAAAAGCAAAATCAGTACCTTAGAATTTGAAGGCAGTTTAAAATCAATTTTGCTTATTTGAATGCTAAGAAAATATGCTAATCAAAATGACAGTAACACGAGTCTCCAAATTTTTCTTTCTCAATTTCTAATTTTAGAAGAAGGAATAGAGTCATTGAAGGGGCTCCTTTGCAAATAACATAATCCATCAAAAGAAAGAAGTAAGAAGAGGAACAATGACCTTGCTAAGGGTCCAAAGAGTTGAATAATATAGCTTTTTTATATAGAAGGATGAAAGCAAATTTACCTGAGGTTGCCATCCAAATTCATCTGGACAACCAAAAGTGGCTTCGTTTACTGCCTGCTGCTCGATAGCAAACTTCGATTGCCCACTATTCACTCCAAAGTGAAGCTGATGAGGTGATAAAGTTTAAGTTCTTTAGCTACTATACAGCAGCAATAGCATACACAACTATACTATCATATTTATATATGATGAGGAATAAGTAGACAGACATATATTTGTGATTAACGATTGTCATGCCAAGGATATATATTCAGAGCGTGCTTACATATATAAGAACAATCAATTTAATGCCAGATCCCACCCCATACAAGGAGCTAATCTATCAACAGATAACTCTAAGCAGTTCAAGATCAACTACAAAGGACATAGAGAAGAAAAACAAAATGGAACAAGCAGTAATTATGAAAACAGTGGAAAAAAGGGAGGGAAGCAATAACTGTGCAGAACAATTAAAATCTTCTTCTGAGATTTTAACTTCAATTTGAAATTCAGGTAAGCCAGGGAAGCAATAACTGAGCAGAGCAATTAAAATCTTCTTCTGAGATTTTCTCTTCAATTTGAAACTAAGGTCAGCCTCACCAAGAGAACTTTCATAAATTCCTGGTTATTTTTAAATGTATTGAGTTACCATGATCACACAGCTTGGCCTTAATTGCATTAGTGTACCAATCCATAGGTCCTTGGACAGCTGCTGTTAGAATATTTAATGAATTTCCGAAATATATTTGCATAAGTTCCATTTTCTCCTATCATCGATAAATCCCAAAAACGTTAGTAATCTATTAAAATATGAGTTGCATGAAAAAAACTCACCCATACAATTTGTTCACTGTCCGTGCTAGATATGCTCGATTCCAAAATCTTGTGAAGCATGGGAAGTGCCCCAATTCCGGCAGTCTCAAGAACAGTGCAACTCCCTAATCTAATACCAGCAGGCAACCCTCTTTTTTCAAGAAAAATCTTTAGATTATTAACCATAGTCTCTGTAGGATTTTCATTAATTCCTAGGAACTTCTTAAATCCAGTTACATGAATAGTTACAGCCTTTAGACCTTCGGATCCCATCTCGTCAAACCGGGCACAGATGGAATTCCCAATTTCTAAAGAACACTGCTGATAAAATCCTGTTGATGCACCAACCCCGTACCTTCTGGAAACAACAAAAGTAAGCAAGAAGACACCATTATCAGATTTCCTGTTTAATACACATAAAAAAGTGATGTTTTAGGTATAGTATTGTATTGTTTGACAAATTCAATCAATAACAAGATTGTGGAACACATAAATTCAAGTAAAGGACATAACCCATAACTAGCTCTTCATGTAGGGTAAAGAGAATACAATCCTAACCACCTACATTCTTTCCCATGAATTGGCCAACGCTTAATAAATTGCACTTGATAGCTCAAGACTTGAACCTTCCCTCATAAAAAATTGCTTTTGCTATTGGCAAAGGCTATAAATAGAGCTCAAAGATTTCACTTTAAACATAAGAGTGTGATTTCAATAGTTACAGTATCATTCACTTCCTCATGATTAAGAAATGAAAAATTCAAAGCTCGAAAAGTCTTACGAAGAGGAGCCTTGATTCGTTTTCTGTTTCCCTTTCCTTTTTTTTTAAAAAAATAAATAAATTCTTTTGTCTGATTTTATCTACACTACATTAACCCAAATAGTTGTGTTCGAGTACACTACGAAAAACATGCCCATTTCATTATTTCTTATAGATATCAATTTTTGAAAATCTATAACACCATGATTCATGAAAATTCCTTCAAATAAACTTATCAATACCAGTAAATTTAAACCCAGCTATATAATCCACCAAGCCACAACATAGTGAAGTACAAAAAGTCTAAAGCGAAGTCAATAAATTCAAACAAACTGTGTGGTCTAAAAGAAACATCTCAAATCAAACAATTTACAAAACAATACGGATGATCAATTTAAACAAAAAAACAGGTGAAATCTCTACGAATTCAACAAGCAATTGATCGTAGCGTACCTCGGATTTGATGCCACCTACGTCGGACGCAAGCGAAGAGAATGACAGAGTTGGTTTCTGTCTTTCCCTTTGTTGGGTGATTAAATTAAATTAACCGAATAAATGAAAGAAAAAGTTAAAATAGACAGTACCCGCCAAAGTGAATCGATGCCTCGATGGGATTCGTCATATTCTAGAATGTGTGGCGTATTTTGATTGGATGGAAATACTTATAGTATTCTCTTGATTTTATTTTATTTTATTTTAAAATATATATAATCTCCTGATTTTTTATTATACTAAATACATTAATTTGAAATTTTTGGGTGGGAGAAGAACTCAAACACACAACCTTAAGTACAGATGTGATGAGTTTACCAACGAACCAACATTTTCTTAATTATAATTTCTTGATTTTAATTAATTAGAAAGTAGCTATTGGTTATATACTTGTTTTAATCCATTTTTTTGTTATTTTCTAAAGCTTTTTCTTATTTATTATTTTTTTAAAAAAAAAAATTGACACCAATCACGTAGGGGTCTACTATTACCTTGCAACTGCATTTTATACAATGTGATTTTTTATTTCTAAATTTTCTGTTAAAAAGAAAATTGATATTATAAATATATATTTGTTGTATTATATTTTTTTAAAATAGTAATTAATATATTTATTAAATGAGTAATGCTACTTGTCCACATTCGATGTCTAAATGATAAGGTATTACTAAAAGCCAATAATTTCAATAATTCAATTCTAAGACGAATAAATCACAATGTTCTTTCATTTGGATACTAAATTTAGGTAAAGCATTATTGTTATTAAATAAATATTATTCGCAAATCATGAAATGAATTTCAATAATATTTAATCATTTCTTTATATTATATTATTAAAATAACATTTTATTTTTAATTAATTAATTTCTTTGCATGCTATTTTTTTTTATTTATAAGCTATTTATTTAAATTATTTTAAAATTTAATATTAAAATAATAATACATTTTTGTATTATATTTAAAAATTATTATTATCACTAAAATCATTAACCTCTGTAAATTGAAAATGTTGGGTCATTCTAAATTAATAAGGGCAGTATGACCGTTGTATATATTTTCTTATATATGATTATGATATAACCTTTATATCATAATAATGTATGTAACAGAGTTCACTCATATTTTAAATTCTATCGGTAATATGAGTAATTAATTATGCAATGTAAATATGTAATATTTGTTTTCTCAAAACATATAAAATAAAGCAATAAATCACAACAAGAGTCTCAAAATGTAATATTGGTGTGGATTTTGGTGTGTATGTCTAGTATGGTTTTGGGTTTGAATATGTTGTTTTTTGACCGTGTGTGGATGACTCTAGCTAGCTGCAGGTTTTGTGACAGTGGGGCTGTTTCAGGGGCTGGCTGGTCGGGGATGGGTGAGTCGGGCTGGTTATTTTGTTCGGTGATGGGTGAATCAAGCAGGTCATGGTTTTGTGTGACCGAGCTGTTATAAGGCTGGACGGTGTGGGGTTGAGAGATTAGTATAATATCAGGGAATGTGTATTCTTGTTGGGGAAGAGAGTGTAGTGGTGTCGAAGACTCGGTTTCAAGGTGAGATTTGATAGTGAGGGAGAGTGACTTAAGCCATTGATTGACTTGGAGAGGGAGGACGTGTGACGATATGCTTGTTTGATTAGTGAACGGAAAAACTGACTTGACAAACACCATATGGCGAGATATATAGACTCTATATGTGTGATGATCTAGACATAGATATGCATTGTGTTCATTGGAGTATCTAACGAACACGCATGGTTTGGAACAGAGCTTTAGTTTATAAGATGTGTAAAGACGTAGCTAAGGATAATACAAACAACCGAATACACATAGTTTACGATAATTCGGATCTTTGTTGAAGATTGTGAAGTAGGGACTTTGATTTTTGAGGACTTTGGTAGGCATACGATTTATTAGGTAAACCGCGGTTTGGAAGGTTAGGCTCTAGGATTTTAGAAGCATGGAAGCATGATAGAGGAGTGTTAGTGTTAATTCCACCACATGTTGGTGTTTGCATTCAGCATTACCAACATGTTCAGGTGTGTGTGGTGGTGATTTCAGGTATTGTATACCAAAAGATTTTAGGTCAAGACCAATGGATTGTGTTTCCCCACTACCATATGAGTAGACCGTTTTGATTTTAGTATTGAAGAAATTTTCAACTAGTGCTTTGAAATGTTTGAAAACATGTGGGACATCAGACTTGTTTTTAAGCGGATATAGTCATGTGTATTTTGAAAAATAATCCACAAAAATAACATAGTAATGATAGTTTTCAAATGACGATAAATGAGCAGGGCCCAGATATCAGTGGATAAAATTTATAATGGTTTATTATGGGTTAATGTTGAAACTCTAAATGGTAGTTTGTGACTTTTATTACATAAACATGCAGGACATTAAGAGAATTGAGACTCTAACTTGGAGACCGGAAGACATTGAGAGGAGATGAGGTGTTAGAGGACTTGTAGAGACGAATGACGAAGTCGACAGTGTCATGACAATGAGGTGACCTTTGGTTGTGAGGTGGTGGAAAGAAAGTGAGATTGAGATGCAAAAGTACTAGACAGATTGAGCTGTGGCCAGACTTAGAGGTTACCCTCATTCCGATCGTGGACCAAGGATGCCCCCGTTGTCAGATCCTTCACAAGAAAACAATTAGGAAAGAATTCAATTGACGTGTTATTGTGAGTGCAAAATTGAGACATATAGACAAGATTGGGAGATATGTGAGGAGAGAATAGTACTTGTGTGAGAGGAAAAGATTTATAAAAGGTAGTTAAAGAAGCATAACCAGTATGAGTTATAGGAATTGTTATACCGTCCCCAACCATGATGTCTTTTAAGCCCTCGTATTCTAAATGGATCAACAAATTTTGGAGGTCCAATGTCATGTGGTGTGATGCACCTGTGTCTATAATCCAGTTGGTAAGAGCGTTTGACTGATAAGAGGTTATGTGATTTGCTTGTGGCCAAGCATAGGATCTCGGTTGTGGGCGTAAGCGATAAACTCGGGGCTGTGTGTCCAATTTTTATCACATAGTTGGCACACCGCCCGAGAGTTGTTGTTGAATGAAGACGGGTGCCACTGATTTTGGAAAGAGTATTGCGACTGGGGATTGGATCGATATTGGTTGCCATGACATGAAGGGTGCCAGCGACCACTATTTGGGGCTGTATTGAAGTTGGGTTGGTGGCTTTGATAGTTGCCTAGAACCATGGGGTTGTTGGTGTCCCATATTGTTGGAGGAATTACTTTGTTGATGACCTCTTCTATTGACAGTTCTCTGATTGAATTGTGCCGTGACTGTTGGACCACCCTTTTTCTTTTCGTTGCGTTGAAGGTAGGCTTCATAATTAAGGAGTTTGTTGTAGAGTTCTTCGAAGGATATTGGTGTGTCAAGGGCTCAAATTGCGAAAGTAAGTGGTAGGTAGGTTGGACCCAGGCCATTCTAGGTGTGGATCACTACAGTGCCATCATCGACCGGGTGACAATTAGTTTGATTCATTGTATGTAGTCTGCAACAAATTTTTCTACCAAGGTGACATTAATGAGTGAGTCAAGAAGACCAAGCTTGCAAGTGTTGGATATGTTGGCATAAGTGGCTTCAAGTTTATGCCATGCTTGAGCAGAGGTTGTGGATCGAGTTACTATGGATTGTGCTGCACCCATGCAAGAGACTTGGATCTCATGGAGAAAGAGTCAGTCTTAACGGAGCCAGATTTGATGATCTAGATTGGCTGCTGGTTTGCTTGAAGGCTGAGCGGGAGTGGTGGCCGTGATAGTTGCAGTGGAACACAGCTTGATGCCGTCTAGGTATCCCATAAGGCCATAGCCAAAGAGCAGGCTTTCAAATTGAGATCTTTAGGCTGTATGGTTCCCTCATTTTGTTAGTTTGATAGGAACTTGAGTGGAGTTGATAGCAATAAGAGATTGTGGCTGGTTGGTGTTGTTCATACCTATAAGAACAACTTGAGGAGAAGAGGTAGAAGAAGAAGAGATATTAGTTATGCTTGGAGAAGTCATGGTCGATGATGTTTATGGTTTTGAGAAAAGAGAGTAGAAAAAATGAAGTTTTTAGGGTTTCAGGATCTTTAAGCTATTTCTTAGTAAAGCTCTAATACTATAATAGGTTTAGATATTTTGTAAGTGAATAAATCTTATGTTATTCATGGTATGAGTTTATATTTATACACATTGCACATTTAAGGTAAAGCAAATATTAAACCTAACCTAATTACATATGGAATACAGTAAACTATAGTAACTAGACTATCCTAATGTGTATAGGAATTATGAGTCCTTTGTATGTCAGTATATGTATCGTTGCCTTGTGTATCAGAGCATGTATTGCAGTTATCAGAGATGACACTAGAATGCCGCGGGATCGTCAATACTCCAAACGGATATGCACCAAATGTGTCTGCTTTGGTAACCAAAAACTCCGAGTCGATTGAGAAAGACTTGTCTGCTTTGTGCATTCCAACTGGATCAATTCCAGTTTCCTTAGACTTATATAAATGGGATAATGACAATGCTCTCTATCTCACCATTGCAGCCAGTGAAGAATTTGCACAATTTCATCAGAGGCTATTCGATGTTGTTATGTTGAGGAACATGTATGGACAGAACATATTTGTTATTGAAGAAGAGTTTCATCCACTCAATTGGAAGCCTGTTTGTATGCTAGCCAATTTTGTGTCAGTGGGTATGATTAAAGATGCGGAGACACTGACGGAGAAGTTGGATAGGCCAATGGTCAGCTTCGTGGAGAAAGTGGTGGTGGTAAACGTTTCCAATAACGTTCCTACTCATGTAGCCACTTTCGGTTTTGTGAAATCAGCAACGGCAGGTATATATTTGAATGGGTTTTTTTTTTTTTTTTTAATTAGTATTATATATTATGATATATATCTAACATATCAAAATTATACTAACATGTTATTTTTCATTAATTGCGCTGATCAAGGAATGAAAATAATTGAAAAGGGTCGGCCGCTTGCTACTGTTCTTTGAGACTGTCAGAATATCAAACATTGTCAACGATTCAATGAACATGTTGTAAGAGTGGCACTTTTGGAAACCAATGAATATTTTATTAAGGGTAAATTGTATAAACACCCATGATATTTGAACTAATTGCGCACATATACAATTTTTGCTTATTGTTGCATGAATATCTGTTGTATGATCTAAATGCTTACATTGAAAATGAAAATCCTCATAATAACAATCTTTTAAAACAAAGGAAAACGACAAAAGTGGGCGATTTTTATACGCGCTTAGCATGTTAGATTGCAAACGATTCCCCATGCCACGCGCCTCTGTTTGTAGGCATTTCTTTGTTTCTATGGCTAGAGTTTTCTTATTCTCAGCTCAACCATAAATACAAATTGGACATGCCAATGGTCGATTTCGTGGAGAAAGTGGTGGTGGTGAACGTTTCCAATGACGTTCCTACCTATGTAGCCACTTTCGGTTTTGTGAAATCAGCAACGGCAGATATATATTTGAATAGTTTTTTTTTTAATTAGTATTATATATTATGATATATATCTAACATATCAAAATTATACTAACATATTATTTTTCATTAATTGTACTGATCAGGGAATGAAAATAATTGAAAAGGGTCGGCAGCATGCTACTGTTCTTTGAGACTGTCGGAATATCAAACATTAGCAACGATTCAATGAACATGTTGTAAGAGTGGCACTTTTGGAAACCATTGAATATTTTGTTAAGGGTAAATTGTATAAACACCCATGATATTTGAACTAATTGTGCATGATCTAAAGGCTTACATTGAAAATGAAAATCCTTATACTAACAATCTTTTAAAAACGAAGGAAAACGATAAAAGTAGGCAATTTTTGTACGCGCTTAGCGTGTTAGATTGCAAACGATTCCCCATGCCACGCACCTCCGTTTGTAGCCATTTTCTTTGTTTCTATGACTAGAGTTTTCTTATTCTCAGCTAAACCATAAGTCCAAAATAACGAGGAGAGACAGGAGAAGCTTCCCAACCCCATGTCTAGTTCCAAACGAGCTCTATCGAATGAGGGTGGGGGTAATAACAATCTAAGGAAACCGGTGGGAGAGAGTTTCAAATCGAAACTTCTATGTGCGTCAAACCAAATCAATGGCAAGGCTTTAGCTCTGGGAAAGGAAAATTGAAGATTGCAGAAGGTGATATCACGATATTGGAGGGTCCGAATGGGCCCACCATGAAGCTGTCAGAAGACCTGAAAAATCAATTGTGTAAACCCTGGTCTACTGCCTTAATTCTGAAAGTTATGGGAATGAACCATACCCTAAACTTTATGCATGCAAAACTTAGGCAAAAATGGCAACTCATCGGCCAATGGCAACTCACGGATTTGGATAAGGGCTACTTTGTGGTGAGATTCCAGATACTTGACTTAGAATACGTTCTGATTGAAGGTCCTTGGGTAATTGCAATCCAATATCTTGTAGAGCTAAAATGGAGAGTGTACCCAAAAAGAAAAAAAAAAAAAATCCCTTGGAAATGGAGTAAAGTGAATATCCCTTGAAAATGAAACTCTCCCCACAAAGCAAAATACATTGAAAAGCAAGTAAGATAAATCTTAAGTTTATGAATCCGCAAAGGGTTTCTAATCTGATGAACCTCCCACTTGGATGGAAGCAATCGTCTTGTCATTATTGCATATTTATATGAACGACAACAAATCTGTAGTAAATCCTCTCACAAAAGCTAAAATGGCAGAGATTCCATCAAAAACAATTTTTGGATCTGTTTGCTTGACCCTAAAACATCGAACTTTCAGATGAACATTCACATTAATTGTTCATAATGTCAAGTCTATAATGTCAAGTATTATCGTTATGGTAATTTATATTTTATTACCAAATTTTGGAAAGCATTGAATTTTTTTGTAAGGGCAAATTGCACAAATTAACACCTATGATATTAGACCTAATTGCGCTTGCTTGTGCATATATACAATCTTCGTTCACAGTTGCATGAACATCCCCAGTTGTATGGTCTAAGGCAAATTGCTTTAACTACCCCTAAATAAATACATAAATTGCATTAAAACCGACGAGAATACCATAATGGAAATAACATACTCTTCGACTTGTTACCTAACGGTTGACCACCTTTGATTACTAACGGAAGAGGGACAAAACTGTCTTTTTATTTGAGTACCGTTCTCTTCTATACACCTATTTTCAAAGGGCAACAAAAATGTATTTTAGTTTCATTAATTATACACATGTATGCAAATTTATTAGGAAAAAATAATAGGCTTTCCAGCTAGCTTGTAACTAACAACAGTAACATATGTGATATGTCAAAACAACACCAATAATTGATTTAAAAAGAAAAAAAAAATTATTAAACAAAGCAAAAATATTATCCAAAGGATTAGAATCTCGAAGATAATCAAACGTTAATTTCAAGTGTTTTTTTTTTTTTTTTTTTTTTTTTTTTTTTTGAAGTATAACCACTATCGGGACCAGCGAGAATAGACTCTACAAGCACAGCCCGGAATACTACTCCCACTATCGGGGAGAGGATACATGTGGAATACAGCTACTCTCACAAATGGAGAGAGGAATGCTCCCAGAACTGGGAGAAGACAACCCACACTTGGGATTTAAGGGCCAAGGTGGGACAAAGAATATATATACAAATATATACGCACACACATGGCTTTGAACCGTGGTGGTGGAGCCTCCCTAAGGAGGGTCCAACCACATTGGCAAGAGGCCAAGTGTTTAATTTCAAGTGTTAACTCATAGAAAGACGATGGAATCTTATTTGGTCAACATAACCCGTTAGAGGTGGCCAATAGATTCTCCTTAACGTGATATACTAATAGCACGCATTCTATCATCGGGTGTCATAGGCGGTATAAGTGAGCAAACTGGAGTCTAGTAATTAGGCTTGTATCCTTTATAAATCTCAGGACCCATATTGGTTGGAGGTAGATTTAGAGAATGACTCTGGGAACCTTTGTTGGAGTGGTATGGGGTCATCAGGCAGATTTTGGAGTTGAGAGGAAACCTCGAAAACAAGAAGATTGATGTGAGGCTCATGTCCGCTGTCGTTTGATTGAGTGGCTCCGTTATGGATCCCCTTCAACTTGGATTCAAAGAGTCGTCGAGTGGGAGTTCTACTGCATACACATGTTTTCCTGCTACGTTTGACATTATTACTGTTGTTGTAAAACGATTTGGAACTTGGAATTTACAAGGGTCTTTATATTGGAATATTGAATATCTTTGTAGAGGAAACCAATTATAGAACAGGAATCCTATTCAAAATAGTTCTCTTTATCATAATCATAAGAGCATCTCCGATGCAAAAGTGGCTTGCATACCAATAATTATTTATATGGCAACAATGTTAAGAGACTTACTTCTTATGTGGCATAAAAATAGACTTGATAGATAATCAATTCAAAATTTGGTCTCCAATGCTTCCGTCTAAAACACAATTTTTTACGTGTCCATCTTTTTTTCTTTTTTTAGTTTTTATTTTATTTCCTTACCAAAAATATATGAAAAATTAATGTCAGTTTTAAATGTTTACTGAGTCAACCTAAAAAATAGATGTGCAATAGACCGTTTGAAAGTGGACGGTCATATTGACAATTCAAATATATTTTTTGCCACGTCAGCTTGAGGATGAATATGCACGATTGCATTGGAGACACAATTATTAATAGAATGTCTATTTATCATACGTGGCATCTTTTTTTTTCACAAGTCACGCTTGCATTGGAGATGCTCTAAGTAAACCGCACTTAAACATGGCTTTAGAAGGGTTTTTATTTATTTATTTATTTATTTATATATAATTATTTTTAGAGTTGTTGAGCGTTTACTGATTAGGAATTCTGGACGAAAAGAGAACTTCATTCCTGATTTATGATTATAAAGTTTTAATAAATTAAACTTAATTCAAATTACATGAGTCTCACATATAAATAAGTAGGCTAATTGGCATATATGCCCCCTGAACTTTTCAAAAAATTGCACTGTGCCCCATAAACTTTTTTTTTTCGGCACTAAACCCCCTGAACTCTCGTAAATTGGCAGTCGCTGAAGGAATCTACCCCCTAGTGAGGGGGCAAATTCCTTCAGCGATTGCCAAATTACAAGAGTTCAGGGGGTTTAACGGCGAAAAAAAAAGTTCAAGGGGTAAAGTGCAAATTCAGGTATAGTTTAGGGGGTATCCGTGTCAATTAGCCAAATAAGTAATTTAAGTGTGTCGGAAAGGAAATTTAATTCCTCCCTCACCTAAGGAATCAATAAATCGGTTAGTAAACGTGTCATGCATGTAACAATTACAAAGTTCTATACATATAAAGCAATGCAAACACCACGTCTACGTGGATCAAGTATTCGAATTGTTCTGAAGTCTGACCAATTACTTTAATTATAAGCAAAACAGAGTTGAATTTAAAAAAATATTTGGGTGAAAACTTGCTCGTGTGTCGATTCTTGTTGAGTTGTTGTGATTTTTAATTTCCAGTAGGAGTTGTTTTTCTGAATATTTAAATAGATTTCTTATAATTGTTTTTTTGGAAGTAATTTATTTGGATATTTCTAATTTTAAAAGGGGAAATTTCAATTTAGTCTAATATTACAATAATTCGGGATTTGAATTCATAATTTTATAGTGCGGTGTGAGGGGTAAACCACTGGACCAATATTATCTTGTCTTCAAAATACCCTTTCAACGATACTCAATTAGGGTTGAACAAACCTTAATTTGGTTTTCAAAAATAAAAAATGGAACCACCGTATAATGCGCCTTGGTTGTAAGATCGTTCATCCAGTCTTGGAAATGTCTCAGTTTCAGTTTCAGTTTCGTGTCACCAAACCTCTATTTTGCTACATAAAAAATAAAAATAAAAAATAAAAAAACCGTATACATCCGACTGTATCCTATAAATCGAACCTAATTGAATCGATAAAAATATTTAATTGTAAAGATACCTCAGTAGCAATAGTTATTAAATAAAAAGTAAACATATTTTGATGGTGTTGCAATAATGTTTATTTGATGGTGTACTTTGCAATAACGTTTCGGTGTGGCAAACGTGTTCTGTTCTAAACTTCTAATGTTATTAAAAGCTTCATCACACGCATTTGACATTGTCTCCTAAGATTAGTCTCTTGCAGACTTTTGGTTAATAACATGAGTAGCAAAAGAAAGCATAATATGTACATGTTTATCACAAAAAGAGAAATCAATTGGGTTCTAGTCAATTTCAATTTAACCTAACATTGATAGGTTAGTACAATTTTCCATCTTTTTTTTTTTTTTAGAAAAAGTTTCAATCTAATTTTGTTTAATCTTTTGAAAGCACTCGAATTTTATTAAATCATCGACTCACTAGATGAAAATTTTAATCTTTTAAACAAATATTTACTAGTGTCTAATTATCTAAAAATTTAAATAAATAAAAATTAAAGCAAGTGATCAATTTGGTTTGAGAGTGTTGTTATCGATCAAATCTACCTATTAATTAAATTGAATTCATGGATTTGAGGTTTTTTTTTTTTTTTTTTTTTTTTTTTTTTTTTTTTAATATTACAAATTCTTGGATTTTAGTTAATTGGTTTACAATGTAATTAAAAACTTAATTTAAGATATAAAATACTTGATAAGTTATGATTCACTCGTACCCATCTACAACTACTATTGAATTTTACCCCATTGGTGTAGCTCAGCTGATAGATGGACGAACTTGAGACTTGGGTAAATGATACCCAAATCAGCGTCTCGAATTTTACGAATAGCAATAGCTTTAAAAAATGAGTAATACTACACATCCCACATACAATCCCACCATTTCCATCTTAATACATGTGACAGCTGATGTGTCACTTGATAAGAGGATATACATTAATTGTAATTTATCTCACTTACTTATATATCACACGATAATTAATGTGTATCCACTCATCAAATGACAACTCAGCTGCCACATGTGTTGGGATGAAAATGGTGAGATTGTAGGTTGGATGTGTAACATTGCTCTTAAAAAAAATACATGGTCTAGATAAGTGGATAGATAGATACTGTCAAAAATATATATTAAATTTTAGAAAGAATTACATCAAAAGAAGTAAATATTGATATTTTGATCGAAATATCATCAATATTTTTCATATTTTAAAAAGGTCGACATTAAAATTATCATTGAACATTCCTATATTACAAGAATATTGACTATATTTTTGATATTTCAACTTATATATTAAAAGAGGAGATGAAGGTGGTGCAGGTGTGAGAGGTGATGAAGGTGGTCTGGTGTTAAACATCTCACACCTGCACCACGAGGTTACAGGTTTAAGTCTTCTTCTAAAAAAATCCTGAATTTATATAATAGTGTAATACTTAAAAAATAATAATAATAATAATAAAAATTCTATTTTAAAAAATTTAGACCCTCCTAACTGATATTTAATAACCTGATTATACCACTTATCAAACCTTGAAAAATCAGCAAACTTCTACTGATCTGATGATTCATCAGCGTGAGAGCTGTATGTAACTTGATAAAAACGATCAAATGTTGGTAATCATGAACCATAATGCACAGGATCATTTTGCATAAAAATTAAATTCCGATATCTATAGTATAATCCCTCTAAATTAATATTCTTAGGACCCATCATTGATTATTAATTTGAAGGGTTTTACATTATAATTGTTATTTTGTCTTAAAAAATATGTGGAAGTCGGTTTTTTTGTTTAGGGAATGTTCATTTTCAGGATTCTTTGTTTAGGAAATATTTATTAAGAAAATTTCCAATTCCTTTTGGGAATGTGATTACTTAGTGACCAATGATACTCACCCTTTAATTACTCATGATATATTTAAAAATTCTATTCTTAACGGCTCTTAAAAATTCTCTATTTTCTATCATCTTTGTTATAACAAGATGACAATTCAAAAGATGAAGGATGAAGTAAAAAATATCAAACATGGTGATCTTGAGCAAACTAGCATCTTAAAGCACTTTTTTAGTCTTGATTGTTATGTAATATATTTTGTAATTTTATGAAATTATTAATTTATATGACAGTCGGGACCGAAATTTTATATTGGGTTTCAAAAAGAAATTATTAATTTTGACGATAGAGGGATTTATTAATTTTTTACACTGACCTGAGTTAGGATCAAAATTTTTTATTAATTTAAAAAATATATTAATTTATAGAAGATTAATTTATAGAGGTTCCACTATATATAATTAATTAATTAATTAATTATAATTCCGTGAAAGAAGCGGCTTTATAGTTTCTAGTTTCTTCAACACAACAATCAAACACAGCTATACTCGTCGTTTTGCTGACCCGCCAAAATCACCCGCCAAACAACAACAATGCTGTGTGAGGTGGGGCCCAATAAGTGGGAGGTGGGACCCACCGGAAGCAGTCATGCCCGCTTTTATATTAAATTTCTTGTTGATGGGCCTTGTACGTACCGACCACCTCCAAATCGACTCATCAATGACTCTTCTTCTCCATAAATATTATTCAAATTATTTAAATTAATATTTCTTTTGAAATTACTTATTAGTGCAAATTGTTTTTTTTCAACAAAATAAATTATATATTTATCTATTCTATAATGTTAATTAAAAGCTAAATTTATTTATATAATAATCTAATTTTTGAAAAAAAAAATATAAATAGGTTGTGAATCACTGAATTGTGAAGTTTCAAAGACCAATACCAACCTAGTAAAGTTTTTTGAAAACCAACGTCTCGATTTTCTTGGAAATCTCATCACAAAACATCTATCTTTTTTGAATGGTCACATTCACACACCAGTCACCGGTACCACTATAGTAATTTCACACTTAATACAATTGTATTTTAATATAATATTTTGATAAAAACAATAAAAATTGAAAAATATATATATATATTGTAATATCTCCTCTACAGTAACTACAAGTAATTGTACAACTTAAAAAATAATAATAATGTAATAATAACTGTACAAACCATATAATCTCAAAATAATCTCTTTCCTACAGATTTTTTTTTAAAAAAAATTTATTATAAATATCGTTAGAAAAACTGTTACAATTTTCTTATAAAGTTTATCTAAAAATTTAATTTAAAATGCCAGACAAATCTAATTTTATTTAAACTGCTCGTTAAATTGTAACCATTCATTTTGGTTATTGGGTCATCGAAACGTGTATACCATTAATGTGAATCCCAATTTAAAACGAAAGAAGAAGGGCAATTATGTCCAATAATAATACGTTTTTTTATATTAAATTAAAGGTGGGAAAACGAGGAAGTTGGTAACTGGTGAGTGACTGCTACAGTTATGCAGAAATCCAGAAAGATTAAAGAGAAAAAACTGCTCCTGGTGGGCTCCACAACTTCATTTTATTTTATTTTTACCATTACTGTTGAACTGATTTTTATCGAGAAGAGAAAAGAAAAAGAAAAAAGGAAAGGAAAAAAAAAAAAAAAAAAAAGAGTTTGCGTAACCACAACTAGTGTGTTTGTCAGCAGTACCACACCGATTCATTCATTCATTTCAATAATTCTTCTCCCACTTCCCACCGCACCCACTTCTTCCTTTTTTTTTTTTTCTTTTTTTTTTTTCTCATCAAAATCTCTTTGGTTTTTCTTATTTTTTATTTTCTATTTGATCTTCCATTCTTGCATTTTCTAGAGGTGGTCTCTTCTTAGATCCTAAATGATCGGTTTGGTTTTTTGACTCTTTGTCAACAAAACGTTACATTACTGAGGTATCTTTTCTGGGTTTCTTCTTCTTTGATGTTTTTTTTTTCTTTTCAATATGGGTTCTTTTGGTTTCCATTTAATCTTTGGATGTGATTAAGATTGGGGTGGTTTTTTCAGGATCTTGAGCAGTTGCTGTTCTTTGAAGTTTGAACTAATTCAAACAGGTTTGCATATATTGCAGGTAACTTTGATCCTTTGTTAGATGTTTTTTTTGGTTTTTGTTGGGTGTTTCGTTATAATCTTGAAGGCGATCTAAGTCTATCAACTTTTCTGGATTTGCATTCTAATATCTAGTTGTGATTCTCAATCAAAACATGGTCAAACAGGATGGATTTTTTTTAAAAAAAAAATAAATTTCCGTGTATATTCTTTGACAATCTTGCTATGATTGTTATAATTTTTTTTTGCTAAAAAAGGGAAAAAAATCAATCTTTTTTTTTTTTCGTTGACAATCCATGTATGATGCATCCTTATATCAATCCCCATCACATATCTATTAATTTGGGCATTCTAGATGCATCTTTTTTATGCGCTTCTATGTTTTCTAACCATTATAATTACGTTTTGCTCTCTCTATGTAAGCCGATGATGGGATGGTCTTCATTTACTATTTAATCTTTATTGTCTATATTTGGCTGTTCAATCTGTATGTTTTAATGATCTAGAGAAGAAATTTTCATCTCAGTACATCTCCATAACTATTTCATGTCTCCCACCATGTTTAGAGTAGTCTTTAGATGCCACCACTTACCATTTCTTCACACGTCCTTTAGAATTTGAAATTGCTGCAAATGAAATTGGCTTGCAGTATTTGTGTGCATTTGCTTGCATGTTAGTGTAGCAGTGATTAATTAGTGTTTGATTTGTAATGAATAGAGATGAGAGACCTTACTGCAATCAGAGCGTTTTCTTAAATTTGTAGACACGTGTTGATTATGAAGTGTCTTTGTTTGGCTGTTTCTTGTAACGATTCACGTATGTGATGTTTATGTACAAGCTTATTCTATATCAGGATCATTGGATTATTTTACCACATTCTCCTTCCTAGTGTGAATCGTATATCCCATGTGTCCTGGTTGATTTTCTATACCACTATCATTTGATCAATTTACCATATTTTCATCTTTATCAGTTTTTGAAATTGCTGCAAATGAAATTGGCTTGCAGTATTTGTGTGCATTCGCGTGCATGTTAGTGTAGCAGTGATTAATTAGTGTTTGATTTGTAATGAATAGAGATGAGAGACCTTACTGCAATCAGAGTGTTTTCCTAAATTTGTAGACACGTGTTGATTATGAAGCGTCTTTGTTCGGCCGTTTCTTGTAACGATTCACGTATGTGATGTTTATGTACAAGCATATTCTATATCCGGATCATTGGATTATTTTACCACATTCTCCTTCCTACTGTGAATCGTATATCCCATGTGTCCTGGTTGATTTTCTTTCTATACCACTATCATTTGATCAATTTACCATATTTTCGTCTTTACTAGTGTGAAACGTATGCCCCACGTGTCCTGCTTGCGAAATTTATAAATAATACCTCTTAAGCATTTTTTGGGAATTCACTTCCATGTTTATTGTTGCAGAAGTCATTAGTTTTTGATGTGTTGTAACATGACCAGCGAGTTATGATTTACCAATTGGGAACTTTAAGTACTTTCAAAATTTTCCTTTTCATTCAGATTCTAAAAATGTGAATACTTATGATGATGTTACTGGCTTTCATCAACTTTATTTTTTTCTTTACCTGCTTACAAAACTGTGGAATGTGCTTAATATTTCTTCATTACTTGTGATTTTCTTAAAATGACTACAAAATTAACATTGCGAGTTCCGTAATTGTTGTTGGATGGTGAAGGCCACCTAGCATAAACATGGGTTTAAGTTTTTCCATCGTACTGATTTGTGGGTGTACCTGTAACTCTTTTGTCCCTCTTCTTCTGCAGGTTTTACAACAACATTTCTGCCAGCTGTAAAGTTCAGAGTGGTTAGTTTCTGTCCTAGTAAGATGTTGGGAGGCAACAATGGAAATCCTGTACTTCCTGTGTTCTTAGATGAGAATCGTTTTCATTATCAGACTAATGCATCAAATCAGCTGCAGTTATTTGGAACTAGTGAGTTTCCTTCTCATTGAATCATCTTGTTAAATCTACCATTTACATGCTTCATACCATTCCGTTTATATTTGTCTGTAGAACACTTTGCATACGGCACAATGCACTTGTTCCTTTAATTCTTTCCAAAATAGTCATCAAAGTAAAATGGAGTACAAGTTAAATTTTGCTAAGTTTGGGTCTTAGGATGTGTTTGGACCTCAGTATGCTTTCATTTGTCTGACCTTATCTAACTTCTTGTTTTTGGATCGATCAATACCAGCTGGCTGTAGCGTTGATCCGGTAAATTATTTTGGAAATGAGCATATCACTCCTATGCTTCGGTCCAATAAACGAGGCAGGGAAACAGAAGATTTTTCAAGGCAGCAAAAGTTGCAGATCTCTTTGAATTCCAACATTTGCCATGATGAAGCTGACCGCTCAGCAAGCATTCTGAACCCAAATGCCGTATCAACAGGGTTGAGGCTATCATATGATGATGATGAACATAACTCATCTGTAACTTCCGCAAGTCGGAGTATGACTGCAGCACCACCAATCATCATGTCCCTTGGTGACAATATTAGGACTGAGCTTGATCGGCAGAAAGAAGAATTTGATCAGTACATCAAAATTCAGGTAGAGTAAATGTACAAATGCATGTTATTATAAAATCTTTTGTGCATAGGGATTACTATCATATATATGTGATAGGAAACTTCGCGTAAACCATCTAGGACACCTTTGATGATTATTTTTTGCAGAATTCAACTCCCTTTACATACACTATATAGCATGTTGTACTCAGTAATCTAGCTACTTATTGAATTTGTTTATCATGGTGACATTTTCATGATTTTTGCACCTTTGAGTTCATTTCTGTTACGTTTTTCGAACAGGAAGAACACTTGGCAAAGGGGGTTAGGGACATGAAGCAGAGGCACATGGCCTCATTCCTTGCAGCCATAGAGAAAGGTATTGATAAGAAGCTTCATGAAAAAGACCTAGAAATGGAAAGCTTGAACCGCAAGAACAGGGAACTGATCGAGAGAATAAAACAGGTGGCTGCGGAAGCCCATAATTGGCACTCCAGAGCCAAATATAATGAGTCTGTTATCGCTGTCCTAAAGAGCAACCTCCAGCAGGCAATTTCACAAGGTGCTGATCAAGGAAAAGAAGGATTTGGAGATAGTGAAGTCGATGATGCTGCTTCATACATCGACCCCAACAACTATCTAGGCATTTCTGGTGGACCTTCAAAATCGATTTCCCGGAATCATAAAATGATGTGCAGAGCATGCCAGACAAAGGAGGTTTCAATCTTGTTGATGCCTTGTAGGCATCTCTGTCTATGTAAAGATTGCGATGTCTTAGTCCGTGTTTGTCCTGTATGCCAGCTTGTGAAAACTAATAGTGTTCCGGTGTACCTGCCCTAAATCACAAAGCAAGTTGCTGAAAATTGAAAAGTTACTTGCACTCTTCCTGTGTGATAAATATGGCACTTCATTAAATTATGAATTATACGAGTAATCAGTTACATTCAAAGGATGGTGTCTGGTTAGTTTCTTTCTCTCTTTTTCGTAATTTTATTTGTGATCGCCAATCTCTATTTTTGTAAGTTGTCTTAGCATATGCATTAGCAAAGCAAGCTGATGCACAGAGAACTGATGCATCAATTGTTGCTGTTCCCAGCTGAGGATATATCGGACCTAGAGCTACATTGTTAATTCATTTATGTACTTTGCCGCACAAGAATGGCTGCCCTTCAAACTCAACTTCATGCTGCCTCACTCGAATACTGTGAAATTGGCTATCCTCATATTCTTACACCTTCAAAACCAACCAAACGATCCTAATTAAAACCGAACAACTTATAAGTGAACCTATCTAATACATTCGCGTCTCGAAAAATTAGTAAAATACTACAACTACATAAAAATAAGTATTTATTGTATATATTATACAAATTTACACAATTGGAAATTCTTCCACAGAAAATGAAGTGAGCATTAAATTTGACTTGGATACAAGAACTCTTTAAAGAAAGGTTCAAAATCAAGATCCGGTGATCACAGTTTAAAGGTGCAGCAGTGACATAATGTGCACTGACATTGGCAATAACACAACCAAAATAACCGTGACAAGAGGTGAGACATATAAACGGAAACCGATTCTTTTATCTATTATGTTGTCTCCTTCCCTAGAAATTCATTAAATTCTTCTTCTATTGTCTACTCGTGTTTTCTTGGATGGAGGTCCACCTTGTAGATGCTCAGCACTGGATTCAATCTAAAACAAGAAAAGAAAAAAACGAGAATAAGTTCTCAAAATTCAATACTACTTGATGCTCATGCAATTTATATATTTTTTTTAAAATCCAATTAAGGTTTCTCACCTTGTTGAGCTTCCCCCTGACCAATCGAACAGTTTCATTCATGGAATGGGATGCGAAATAATCCTGAGATCAATTACAGTAGAAAACATACATGTTAGCTGTGGACCATTGGACATCAAGCAACTTCCCCAACATTGCATGATAAGATCAAATTTTAACTTTATTGACCTATAAAAGATGAAAATTAAACAGAATGCTAAACTAAAGGTCAGTGATCCCAACCAAAAGATATTTTAAGTGATGTACTGCTGTTCATCCCAACATTAGAATGAGAGACAAGAGAAGAGCAAAAAACACTGAAGTTCCTAGAGCAGCGTAATAGGCAATTTGGATCTTCCTACATAACAGTTAATTTTTTTTTTTTAACATGATCACACCCAAGAGAAGGATAAATAATATCAGTTGCATCTAAAAAAGGTGATGACTAACAACAAGAGAAGTTTACCATTCCAGTCTAGATTAAGGTGGAACCCAGCACGGTGATGGCTAATTCAAATTAAGGTGGAACTCAGCATGGATGAAGTGTTGGACAGCACAACCAAAACCCAAACCCATTTGGAGCCTTGGAGGTCACTAGAGAAACTATAACCTAAACGGCTAAACATACTATTATGATGGCCATATGAGCTAGATGTATTGTTGTTTCCTAGTCCAGTAAAATAAAGAAGCTACTAAATGTTGAATGTTCTGTAACAACACAGGTGATGATAATTCTTAGTTACAATAATTTCAACAAATGCTCCTTCTTTTACCCTATAACTTGCAGAAACATTTTCAATCTATAATTCCTTCAGTATCTTATCCTTTATAAGCATTCCTACAGGAGTATCAGTTGAATAGACACACTTATAGATTCATAAGATACTGGTCACATGGTGCTCAAGAATGGCAGCTGTGCACTCCATGCTGAGCCAACCAACCTTAACTAATGCAACCCAACTAAGGTTCAGCAGCTAAAAGCCTGAAATGGAGTTGGGTTGTACATTGAATCCTGTTGGGCTTATGATCTACATCCAAAACAACCAACACAAATTTCTACATGAAACAGTAAGCAATTATAGCCATTTCTATATCGTGTAGCAATCTGGCTCACAAAAAAATTTAACGATAGTAAACAGCAGCATACCTTGTCAGAGGATACACTAGTGATCTCAGAATGGGCAATATCTTGTGATTCACTGGAGTCCCTAATGAAAGGAAAGACAATCCAACATATGTATCACAACAGAAACAGCCAATAGAGGCTTTATTACAAAATTAAGAACCATAAATCAATATACCTTTGATTCGAAGTTATCTGCTCAGAAACGAAGTTAGATTGTGAAGGAGGTGCAACCAATGACGCTTCATTTAAAACAACTGATGTTTGGCTTGTATGCATCTTGGATCTTCCAGCTGACATCAGGAAAAACAAAATGGACTTTCCGTAAGATACAACCATCAACAGCAATTAAATTTCAGAAGCAAATGAGGATTATCCCATTACACGCCTCATGGATATAGTTAAATAAGTTTCCCATTACTTCATCATGGAAATTTAAACTTACGATTCAATCTCGCAAGAACTTCTTTCCTCCTGCTTTCTAACTTATCCTTGGTATCGGCAAGGCTCTCAAATTGAGGAGCATACGAAACATCTAGTCTATTCCCAAAGAACACAAACTCATCCAACTTTCGTTTCGCAAATCTATCCAATTTAGCAATGCAAAAACACAAAGCATCAAAACCGGTAACAAAAACCAGTTTTCACACACACACACACACATAAATAAATAAATAAATATATATATATTGAAATACAGTGTTCCATATATTAACATAAAAAACACCACTATTGACTTAATTACATACCTGGCATTACTGACTAGACGAAATTTGATCCAATAAACATCCGTAAACTGCTCGCAATCTTCTGCATCCATTGGTTTACATCTAAAGAAGCCAAATTTCAAAAATTAAAACAACAAATTACAGATATTGTAACTACAAAACAACAAAGAAAGGGAGAAAACTTACTTACTCTTCAATGTCTCCGTAGGAAGCGAACAATTTCAGCAAATCGTCGCCACATCCTATAGCGGGGACGTTCCTCACAATTAAATATCTGCAAATTAATAAGTATTGTAAAAAAATGAAACGAAGGAATTGATGGAAATTAAGCGAGTTATTCGATTACTGGGAAATTTAAAAAAAAATCAAAATTGAGACAAAGAGATACCTAGATTCGTCGCAGATAGTGTAAACGCGAACTGCAGGAAGCTCGTTGTTGTTTCGAGGCATGTTTTCCTCCAAAAACCCTAAAATTTACTACTACAAAGGTGATGACTTGCGAGATTTTGGCGCCGTAGTTTCTACTGTATTCAGCAAAAACACAAATCCCAGATCCTTACAAGTTACAACCAAAATTTTGAAATTGGGGGTATTTTGGTCATATCACACCTTTTAAGGGAAAATACTCACAAAATCGTGAAACGGCTCCGTTTTAGGCCGTTTTATAAGCAATAAAAGGAGGGAGAGAGAGAGAAGTAAAAACCCTCGCAACCCCGTATTAAACCCTCGCAATCTCCAGAGCGACGAAAGAGACAGAGAAGAGAAGAAGCGACTCGAAGAAACACAGTAACCATGATCATTCCAGTTCGTTGCTTCACTTGCGGCAAGGTAATCGTTCCCCTTCTTCTTATTTTTTTCACGATTTACCAGTAGTATTCCATCTACTTTCTTTTCAATCGTTTTAGGGTTTGTTCTGTTTTATAAGAAGCATGAGAATATGATGTTACTAAATTTGATTTTTGTTTTCAGGTCATTGGAAACAAATGGGACCCGTACCTTGACCTGCTTCAGTCAGACTACACCGAAGGGTGAGAATTTGTTTCACTCATTTTTTTTTAATTTTTTTTTTTATTCATAATTTGTTCCATTACAAAAAGTTGATACTGGTCTTGGATTTGTACGACAACAAAAAATCTGTAACTTTATTTACTTGGTTTGTTGATAATTAAGCTTATGAATTGTTGATTGTTACCTTAAGTCCTTAATAAACAGCTTTGGGTGCGGAATTAGTTTTTCATGCCTCCAAATATCTTTTGGGTCGATTCGGGGATAAACACTAAGGTCTAAAGTTCAAGATATGATGGTTTGATGTTTGTATTTAAGGGATTTGTGTTAGTATCCATTGTGCATTTTACATGTCACGTTGTGAAGATGGATAATATGTTTGGCTCGACTTTACAATCTTGAACTTGTTTATTTTTTTAATGGTTCTGATTTATCATTTGAGACTGTTGGCCTAATTGCTAAGATGTAAATTTGGAAACATGTGCTCCTATATGCATGTAAGCATGTGTGTGTAAGATTTTATTTGAGATTTTGTGTGCATATTTATAACTTGCAGAGATGTATGTGTATAATAGGATTACCATGGGGACTATGTATTTGATTTGAATGACATACAATAGGATATGAATGTTTGTTCGTCAAATTTGATTAATGGTAAATGACCTAACATATCTATAATAGGATTACCATGGGAACTATGTATTAATTAAGCTTATGAATTGTTGATTGTTATCTTAATAAACCACTCTGGGTGCGGAATTAGTTTGTAATGCCTCCAAATATCTTTTGGGTCGATTTGGGCATAAACACTAAGGCCTACAGTTCAAGATATGATGGTTTGATGTGTGTATTTAAGGCCGTTGTGTTTAGTATACATTGTGTGTCTTACATATTACATTGCGAATATGAATAATATTTTTGGCTTAACTTTGCAATCTGAACTTGTTAATTTTTTTAAAGGTTCTGATTTATCATTTCAGTCTGTTGGTCTAATTGCTAATGTGTAAAATTGGATTTATGTGCACCCATATGCATGTAAGCATGTGTGTGTATGATTTTATTTGAGATTTTGAGTGTATAACTATAACTTGCAGAGATGTATGTATAATAGGATTACCATGTGAACTATGTATTTGATTTGAATGACATGCAGTAGGATTTGAATGCAGAGATGTATGTGTATAATAGTATTACCATGTGAACTATGTATTTAATTTGAATGACATGCAGTAGGATATGAATGCCTGCCTTCAAATTTGATTAATGGTAGATGACCTAACATATGTATAATAGGATTACCATGGGAACTAGAACGCAGAGATGTAAATGTATAATAGGATTGCCATGTGAAGTATGTATTTAATTTGAATGACATGCAGTAGGATATGAATGCCTGTATTCAAATTTGATTAATGGTAGATGACCTAACATATGTATAATAGGATTACCATGGGGACTATGTATTAATTAAGCTCATGAATTGTTGATTGTTACCTTAATAAACAACTTTGGGTGCAGAATTAGTTTTTAATGCTGCCAAATGTCTTTTGGGTCGATTCGGGGATAAACATTAAGGCCTAAAGTTCAAGATATGATGGTTTGATGTGTGTATTTAAGGCCGTTGTGTTTATTATCCATTGTGCGTTTTACATGTCACATTGTGAATATGAGTAATATGTTTTGCTCGACTTTATAATCCCGAACTTGTTAATTTTTTTTAATGGTTCTGATTTATCATTTCAGTCTGTTGGCCTAATTGCTAACATGTAAATTTGGATTTATGTGCGCCCATATGCATGTAAGCATGTGTTTGTATGATTTTATTTGAGATTTTGAGTGTATAATTATAACTTGCAGAGAATTTGAGTGTAAGCATGTGTAATAGGATTACCATGGGAACTATGTATTTGATTTGAATGACATGCAGTAGGATATGAATGCCTGTCTTCAAATTTGATTAATGGTAGATTAACTAACATAGACTTGTTAGATTAATTAGATTTAAGTTCTATCTATATTTTGTGTAAAATAGTAACTTGTAATTATTTGGTATGCAGAGATGCACTCGATGCCCTGGGGTTGGTTCGATATTGTTGTAGGAGGATGCTTATGACTCATGTCGACCTCATTGAAAAGCTTCTTAACTACAACAGTAATCTCTCTCCCCTTTTTTATTTCAAACCTCCTTGTGTTTCTGTGTGTTTACAGTTGCAGCGTTTGATTTCTCTGTTGTCTATTTGTACTGATGCTGGACTGTTTTGCAGCTTTGGACAAGTCCGAGACCACCTGAGAATGCCTAGAGATGCTTGGGATGGATTGTTCTCTCTAAGAAGTTGTCATATTAGATGCTTGGGATGTTAAGTGTTTGAATATGTTTTTGTTGTTATGTGGTCATGATGTTAATCGAACAATATAATTTATGGATGTGCATATTACAAACGAAACTAAGGTTGAATGAGCTAACATTTATATATTATGGAATTCAAGTCTAGGCTTGATGAACTAGATGTCTACATTAGTTGTGACTTGTGACTGTGTGTGTTCACTTCTGTTAACCATGCTTATATCCAATTTGATTCAAGAAACTGCTTGTAGCTAGCTTAAGAGCCCTGACCTGTTAGGTTTTGGTTAGGCAGGATTGGAATAAAGAGGAGATGATATTTGCTAAATTAGGATTGAAAATTTCGTGACAGAAGCAACTGGAGTTGATGATCAGCCATCCGAAATTTTTAGGTAAATTAGACTTGAGGATTCGAGTGTTTTGGCAAAATTGAGTAAATTGGTTTAGTGGTCGTCCATCGGCTTGTTCATAATTTTGCTAGAATGTAGCCTTGGAGGCTTGGACACATCAGTTTCAAAATTTATACATGAACACGAGCTTTACTGAAACATGAAATTGAGCCTTTGAACTTCTGGCTGGGTTACTGTTTCTTCTTGAAGATTCCCAAATTTTTTTATATATTTTTTTCGTTTCGCATTTCTCATCAATGGGTACCAGTAAAGGGTCATGGGTTGGGTTACTGTATTCCTTGAAGTTTCCCAAAATTAATCATTGTGAAATTGTAAGCATACATTGATTCATGGAGTGGCTTGAGTTTCTTATGCAATGGCAGTCACCTAAGTTAATTTACGCAATGTGAAAGCAGTTGTGGTCTTATCAAATGGTCAAATATTGAGGCTCAGGAGTTTTTGCATTTGTAACCCAAATAAATTCCGTGTGATGAGAATTTCTTTCACAATCAGCCAGGTGACACATGGAAAATCAATGGAGAAAAAACTTTGTTTTCTTCTCTCGCTGAATTCCAATGCATTATTGAGCTACAACATAAATATTTTTGACCACCATTACTTTTTTTGCTTATTTTGGACCATTGAGAGCTGCAACTTGCTTTCTTGCCAATAATTGTGACATTACCAATCTTAACTTCTATTTAATTTTTGCAAATATTTAAAGCAGAGATTGGTTTTGATATATCATTGGAAGAGTGCCATTAAAATTTGTCAAACTTTCTTTTGCAATTTGTAATACAAGATTATAATCTGTTTTTTTTCCTTAAAAAAATCGTTAAATTCTCCGTAAAGTTACATAAAAAGCTAATCAACTAAATTTATCTTTACAAATCTCAAGATGATAAGATGTACCCTAATTAATAATCACACCAACCAAACCTGATGATTGCGTTTGTGGTGGCAAAACCTGTGTCTCTCAAAATCGAACGATGTGACATGTGTTAGTACACTAAAAAGACCTCAGAAATCCTAGGGCCAGAATCAATGATCAAAAATATCAAACGGTAGCTACTATACAAGGGGACCACCACTAGACACTGAAGAGTGAAGATGGGTCGACAGAGGCAGCAAAAGGGGTGGTGTGCAGTGGAGTGGTAGAGCTCATGAAGCCGATAAATATTGTTTGGTCAAGAAGTTGTCATCGTCAAAATTAACCAAAAAAGAAATTCTCTCGACTCCCAAAAAATCATGAGCCTCTTATGTGAAGATGAGATGATCAGGTGAATCTATCGTTGTGCTTTTTTGGCCCTTCACTTGGATATCTCTTGGATAACAAGCAACAATCGCTGATCTCTTCCTCTAATTTTCCTTCAATTCTCCTATCTACTTTGCTTCTATTATATATATATATATAAATAAATTCTCCAAATATCTTTCTCTATCCTTTTTCACTTTTGAATATCATTTGTTTGCATTCTCTCTTTTGCTATCTTATCATCGGCTTCTAATATTATTATTATTATTATTATTATTATTATATATATAATTTTTTTGACTTGTAGTAGAGTATATTCATACATTGTGTTTGTTTTGTCCACTTTCAAGTTTCAATCATTTGAGAAGAAAATGTACCACAACTACCACCACCACAGCTTCCATCCTTGTTTGCATTGCCACCCACATACTTACATCAGAATGGTTAGTGATCTTCGCTCTTCTCTTTGTAGCATGGACTCATCAACTCAAAAATGTTATGTTTTTTAATGGGGTTTTGCATGGGAATTGGTTGAATTTACGCAGGTCCAGCATCTTATAGAGAGATGCTTGCTTCTTCACATGAGCCAAGACCACTGTATAAAGGCACTAGCAGACCATGCCAGCATTCGTCCACTCGTCACATTAACAGGTCTGATCATCATCATCATCGATCTTTCGATCGATCTCTCTCATATATAATTACTTAGAGAGTTTGATGTTCTAATTATTTGCAGTGTGGAGAGAGCTACAAAAGGAGAATAAAGACTTCTTTCGATCTTATTTCCATGCAATATCTCCCTACAGGCCTTTCATTATGAGTAAGATCAACCCCGTATTTCATTCATTTCATGTTTTCTGAAAAAAAAAAAAAAGAGCCTGACGATCATTTGATTTAATATTATGGACTTTTAAAAAAAAATGACAATCAATTAGATAGATTAATTACAATTGTTTGAATTTTAATTTATTTTTTTAGGGAGGCATAATATCCAAAGAGCACCAAGGTTTACAAGGAGGAGACAGTGGATGCAGAACCGAAGGAAAGCATAATATAGAGCTTATGTTATAAATTAAATTGACCAATATATATATATATATATAATTTTTCTATTGTCAGTTTATTCTGATATAAAATATATCAGGACAAAGAATGTGGACTATTAAATTTATATACTTTGACTCAAAGTGTGTAATTTATGGTCCATATTCTTCGTTCTGATATATTTTATATCAGGACGAACATACAGTAGAAAGACTATATATATATATATATGAACTAGCTAGCTGGGGTTTTCTTGTTTTGGATTAATTAATTAGCTATTTTTACTTGAGCAATGATGTATGATATATAGAAGTTTTTGTATAATTTATATGTGGTGAGT
Organism: Acer campestre; assembly: GCA_954870605.1. Lineage (NCBI taxonomy): Eukaryota > Viridiplantae > Streptophyta > Magnoliopsida > Sapindales > Sapindaceae > Acer > Acer campestre. Next base: position 30,004,413 of record OX940806.1, read on the forward strand.
TAGCTTATACAAATTAAATGAAATGGAGGTAGCTAGCTAGCAGAATATATCTGAATTCTGAAAGCCTCCATGAGTCGGCTGGTAAGGATTTAATCTAGCCATATCTATATATAATTTAATTTATAAAAGAATGAATTATGTTATGGAACTTCTCGTTAATTGTTGCAATTAACACTAATTGTTTCAATAAAATCAAATTTATGTTTTTTAGAACCATTAACCCTTATCGTTAATAATTGTCCGATTGTAAAGGTGTATATATATGAAATTTTCTTTATGGTTCATAATAATTAAAGAAAGACCCACCTATTGAAACTAGGGCAAGAGTACTTATCATACTAGTATAAAATTAGATTGATCCAATCTTAAAGAAACCCAATATTAATAACCCTAAAATTTTCATTAATTTTCCTTGCACACACACACACACTAGCTAATTAAATACACATCAAGCATTAATATCTTCCAACACCCTAGCCTGCAGCCTTGGAAATTAAACTGAAATTTCTATTTAGTCAGTGTGATCAGTACTACTACTCTCTGCTACAAAGTTGAAGAAGTCATCAATTCCCAAGAGCGCGCATCTCATAAAGGCAAACGACCTAAAACCCTAAAAGATAGAGACGAACACAGCAATTTCTTCTTGTTGTGGAAGTTCATTAAAGTCACTACTCGAAGGGTGACTTTTCCAAAATGGAATGCCTTGGTGCTTTTCTTTCACGGAAACAATTGCCTTCTACATGGACCTGAAACATTTTCCACAAGGACCACAACACATGAAGTCAAGCTTCCATTTTTGTCTGCATAATTAATTTACTAGGTCATCATCATCATCAGTTAACTTTATGTTCAAGTACCCTTTAAAGGGTAATTAAAAAGTAATAAATTTGACATGTAGTAGTTCAACTCCAAGAAAATAATTACTATAGGGAATGCTATCTACCTTTTCCATTTGTCTTTCCCATTTATCTTTCTCACTTATTGCTTAACACGTGTACACTTTTTCATTTAATAAAAAGCTCACACTTTTTACTGCAAAGTTTGTTTACGTCTTTACCCCTGATAGCTGCTTCTATTATTTCATTAATAAGGGGTGAAGACATAAACAAACTTTACATCAAAAAATGAGAGCTTTCAATTAAATGAAAAAGTGTATATATGTCAAGCAATGAATGAGAAATGCAAATGGAAAAAGCAAATGGGAAAGGTATATAACATTCCCCAATGACTATTTATCACTCTTGTATTCTTCTATTCGAACTAATTATTCACTACTCCCCATTTGAACATAAGTTGATGTTCATGTTTTGGCTCGATAAGATATGTATAAACATCACTAATTAACCGTGATTGATCAGTAATATTAAGTTTCCGGATAAGGTAGGTTTATATCGATCAAATTTGAAGAGACTTTATTTTTATAAATTTCAAAAGCATATATTCAAGTAATTAATCTTTATGATAACCAAAAGAGAAGGACCTATAATATTAGTCTAAATGATATGATAAATTGACTTTATAAATGAACAAATCAACTAGGCTGGCTATGCATGCTTGTGCTGACTTTTGCGGCAATCATTTGGAACATATATGAGAAAAAAAAAACCAAGTCGGTCACACAATTTTCAACCATTCACACTCTTTTACCTGATCATGAGTACAATCAGAGTTCCATGTTGCCTTTTCATCTTCCTGTCCACCACTTTCTCCATCTCCTTTGTACTGAATTGGAGGGAAATGAGCCCACTGTAAAAAAATTTCATCAAAAATACATCGATCTACAATTTTGTTCATGTATATTTTAATAAATTAATAAAAAATCTTCATCTTATTTTTTCTATATATATTTTTGTTGATATTTTCATTCTAATATTGCTTACATTTTTTGCAGCAGTACTAAAAGCTTCCTTGTGAGCCATGTTTGGATTTTCAGCCTTGAGCCTTTTGATTTCTTCCCTGAAATTAAAATAATAATAATAATAATAATAAAAAACAACCCAGATGAAAATTCTATGTTTTTAATCATGATTCATGCATATTTTAATTTATATATGTGATTACTTGATGAAGCGATTATAAGCAGATGGAGCTCTTTGTCTCTTCTCTGGAGCTGTGCATGATCCAATAACAAGAATCAGAATTTTTACAAACTTTAATTAATTAGATAAAATCAATCAAAATATGAAAGAAGTTGATCATCAGCCAAACCATACGTTTGTTAACGATGCGATTGACACTGATTATATCTTCTTGATCTTCATTGTCAGAAGAAGTCACCATGGAAGGGCTACTGATCCTGTTCAAGCCCTTTTCTTCTACTTCTTCATCTTCCTTACAAACTTTCTCTTCTTTTGGCTGCACAGAATAATTATCATAAATAAGGAGTGTATATATATAATCTAACAGTACGTGTTCAATACTTCAATTCTACAGTACTTGTAACTTAATTAATGGTACATATATATATATTTAAAGCACGCACCTCATCATGATCATGGTGAAGAGAAGCTAGAAGATGAAGAGGGACAAATGAAGCTTTGATCATGCTGACAGAGAGGAGGCTTGTGCAGTGGCCACATCTCACAGTCACCACCCTAGACAAGCTGCTACATGGGACACTTACCTGTATACAGAGATTTTATCAATGAAGATTGACCCCCCCAAAAAAATAAAGCTACCCCAGATAATCATTTTTGATGAGTTAATTTTTAATTAATACCAGTAAAATGGTGGTGCAGAAATCACATTGAACATAGCATATTTTTTCAGGAAGATCAGAGAGATGATTGATTGTAGAAGACATAGTGGTGTGTTTTTGGCGTGAGAGAAAAGGTTGAAGAGAGTGAGTGAGAGAGAGAGAGAGAGGGGGAGATCAGGACCACCACGTAGAAATGAGAAAGTGGGATGTGGGTCTTGTCTCCACTGGATGGGGATTTATAGAGATGTTAACGAGTACAGTGAGTTTGATTATGGTTCAAAACATTTTTTAATGTGTTTGTATTTAACAAACAAAATAATTATTGTAATTACATTTGATCAGAAACACATGAAATTCAATCAATGATAGAAACCCACCTTATTGAAATTAAACTTGAAAACACTCATTTTGCAAAAAAAAAAAAAAAAGGAGCAGAGGTCAAAGCAAGTACAGTGACTCTACTTCCTCATTGTTTCATGTGTTGTTTTCTGAGTCATTTACTCACAAGTGAGTAGCAGTCTGAGAGAGCTTTCTCTTTCTCTAGTAGTGAAAGTGAAAGTGCAGTGAGTTTTTGCCATTTTGGAGGAATGGGGAAAGTTCTAGAAAGGTGTATGGAGATGGAAAAGAAGCATCTTAGGATTTGTCTTTCCTGAAAGACAGCAAGTATCCAACTTTCTGTGTCATCACTCTGTTCATGTCACTTCCCAATCGCTCTATTTATTTTGTTTCTGCTTTGAAGCTCTTAATGCTACCCATCTGCTCATCACCAGTCACCACCCCATGTGCTTCCATGTGAATTCAATCCTCATTTTCAGGCCAGTCTCCAAGGATCAAATAAAAAAGTTCAAATTTGAATTACAATCAAATGTCTTGTGTTTTCATGCAAAAGATGAGAAAAATACAAAAAACAAACACTTTCAGTCTCATCCCAGTTAATTTGCAGCAGCATTAGTAGAAGAAGAAGCACACGTTGTAATCTGGATTTTCTTGGCAGATTTCAGTTTGATTAGTGCAAATTAAAGCAAAAAAAAAAAAAAAGACGGTGGTGGGAATTGGGATGGATATACAAGTATTATTGGAGAGTCGAGACAACTGAAGTAGCGAATCTCTAGCTAGGCTCTGCCGCTCTGCTATGTAGAGGGACCACCGACCACATCAAACCAAAATGTTGAATTATTATGGATGAGAATACGAGATGAGAGAAAGGAACTTGTGAGTTGTGACCGGTTGTCCGGTTGGGAGGAGGAATCAATTTTCAACTTCTAAAGTTTATGTTTTTATTTTATTTTTTATTTTATTTTATTATATCGAGTTAAGCCACTGTTCCCATGATGAGTAAGATTCAAGTTAATCCATAAATATATATATATATATATATATATAGAGTAGCAGGATTCATGTTCCCATTTATGTCTATCGGATACTTATTATTTAGATCTTTTTCCTCATTCAATATTTTTAATTTCTCTCCAAATATTTATTCTTTTCTCTCTCCTAAATTTTATTATTGTATTCAAATCTTTTTTTTTTTCCTTCTTTTCTTTTCATGTTATTTTTCCTCTTTCTCTCTTTTATTTTTTTATCCTCAGCCATTCATTTTTTTTTCTCTCTGTCATTTAACTTTATATGTATATATATATATATATTCCTCTTTTCTCATTTCTTATTTCATTAGCTCCCTCCAACCATATGATTTTACAAAGCTGAACAATAGCATTATTTTTATTTATATCGGTCAAGTTAACCTATTTGTAAAAATTGAACAATAGCATCATACATTTTAATTTCTCTTTCGTTTTTGGAATAGGTTTATAAACAATTAGATGCAACAATTTTGGCATGAATTTGTGAAGGGACAACTTAATAGCTCTATAATTTAGAATACAAATCAATTCAAACAAGTACAAATAAGTAATTCTATGAAAAACTACAAACAAATAAAATTGGTAAGATAAAAACTACAAACAAATAAAAATAAATCATGTTACACTTTAAAAAAAAAAAAAAAAATTAAAAAAAAGGGGAAAATTGCACAAACTTGCCTTAATGTTTCCCATTATGGCATAATATTCAACTAATGCATTTAATTGCACAAACAACCCCTCCTGTTAGTCAAATATGGTTAAAACTAACCATTGACCATTATTTTTTTTGAAAGCCCCAAATTGCCCCTGCACTTTATTACAAAAAAAAAAAAAATCTTAATTGCCATTTATTTAAAACATTATCTACTTTCAATTATTAGAATATAAAAAATAAATACTAAATATAATCTTTTTTAAATCAAAAAAATTCAAAAATAATATATTAAAAACAAAACAATTTAGGAAAACTTTATTTTGAGAAAATACAATTTAATAATATTTTAAAAACAAAACAAAACAAAACAAAATGTTATTTTGAGAAAATATAATTTAAAATTATGCAAGTCCAATATGAATGAATAGTGGTAATGTGCTATATATTTTTGAATTTTTTTTGTTTTTATTATATTATTTTTGAATTTTTTTTATTTAAAAAGGATTATGTTTAGTATTCTAAACACAAATATAAATAAAATCATCAAAATTTTGAAATAAAAATATAATAATTTGTCATAATAAAATACAATAGCACCGAAAATTTGTTCAATGTTTATCTCTATAAGACAAAATAATTTGACTCAATATAAATTACACATTATATTTTGATTCAAAAATTAAAAATAAAATAATAAATATAATCCTTTTTAAATAAAAAAAATGTTTAAAATTTCAAAAATATATAGCAAATTACCACTATTGGACTTGCATAATTTTAAATTAAATTTTCTCAAAATAACATTTTTTTTTTGTTTTGTTTTAAAAATATTATTAAATTGTATTTTCTCAAAATAAAGTTTTCCTAAATTGTTTTGCTTTTAATATATTATTTTTGAATTTTTTTGATTTAAAAAGGATTATGTTTAGTATTTATTTTTTATATTCTAATAATTTAAAGTAGATAATGTTTTAAATAAAGGGCAATTAAGATTTTTTTGTAATAAAGTGTAGGGGCAATTTGGGGCTTTCAAAACAAAATAATGGTCAATGGTTATTTTTAACCATACTTGACTTACAGGAGGGGTTGTTTGTGCAATTAAATACATTAGTTGAATATTATGCCATAATGGAAAACGTTAGGGTAAGTTTGTGTAATTTTTCCAACAAAAAAAAAGAAGAACTAATTAACAAAATTTTAGCATACTGCAAACTACTATTTTTTTTCAATTAAAGTCTTTTTAAAATTTTAGCATCCTGCAAACCACTATTAACAAAATAAAGTCTTTTCAATTCCATTTTTTTTGTCATTATGATAAGGATGTAAAATTAATTTCATGCTAATCCAAGGAAATAGAAAGGGAGCAGAAATAAAGATTTTTTTTAAGAGTATTTAAATGAGTGAATAATGAAGTTAACGTTGGTAGAGTGAATAAGTAAAAGAGATATAAAAAAAAAAGGGGATAATTACCCCGGGGTGGCCATCAACTTATGCCATCAATATCAAAATGACCACCAGATGGGGAATTGATTTCAAAATTGTCATTTTTGGTAAACATTGTTACACTAATGACTATTCCATCTAATTCCATCCATTTCTATCCAATAAGTGGCATTTTTGTAAATATGAGAATGACATTAATTTATTTTAGATATTTTTTGGAAATCAATTTTTTCTTTTGTTTTTTGAAACAAATAATTATATTTAATGTGTGTATATACATATAGCATATCTCAAACACACACACACACACGCGCACAATATATATATATATATATCTTTTCAACTTATCTCAAATATATTTTTTAGAAGTTTTAGATTTTGTAACCTTAATCTTCTCAAAAAAGAATATATATATATATATTTCTTTTCAACTTATCTCAAATATGTTTTTTAAACTTTTTAGATTTTGTAACCTTCTTATATGTTTGAGATATGTTATACGTATATATAAACTAAATATAATTAATTGTTTCAAAAAACAAAAGAAAAAATTGATTTCTAAAAAACATCTAAAATAAATTAATATCATCCCCTCATTTACCAAAATACCACTCATTGGATGTAATTGGATGAAAATAGATGGAATGGTCCTTAGTGTAACAACGTTTGTCAAAAATGATCATTTTGAAACCAATTCCCCATTTGGTGGCCATTTTAATAGTGACGGTAAAAGTTGATGGCCACCAATTAATTACCCCTAAAAAAAAAAAACACAATAAGGACGAAAGATTAAAAATAAATAAGTAAAGAGAATTATTAAAGCTGAGGAGAGAGGAGAGAGTACATAGGAAATGATATAGAAAGAATATTAATGGAAGAGATAGAAAAGATGATTAGTGTGTTGATCTTATCTATCCAAATAACTAGAATTCAATAGACACAAAAGCGTGTCAGAAAATTAGTATATATATGCTTTGATAAACTATTTATTATAATGATAATATTGAAATTGAATTTATACATGTTTACAAAAATTTATTGGAAAGACATACATATTGAAATTATATTACAAATATCTGTTAGTTTTTTATTTATGAAGTTATAAAACCAAACTCTACTCGCATGGGGTTTTTGAAAATTTGGTTTACATTCGAATTGTATATGGAGCGTACATTATAATGTACATGTATCGAAAATGAATTTTGTTTTATAACTTAAAACATTAATTTAAAATAAAATAGGGAAAATTGCACAAACTTACCCTAATGTTTCCCATTATGACATAATATTCAACTAATGCATTTAATTGCACAAACAACCCCTCCTGTTAGTCAACTTCGGTTAAAGGTAACCATTGACCATGATTTTTTTTTGAAAGCCCAAAATTGCCCCTGCACTTTATTACAAAAAAAAAAAAAATCTTAAGCCTTTTGTTTAAAACATTATCTACTTTAAATTATTAGAATATAAAAATAAACACTAAGCATATTCCTTTTTAAATAAAAAAAAAATTCAAAAATAATATATTAAAAAGAAAACAATTTAAGAAAACGTTATTTTGAGAAAATACAATTTAATAATATATTAAAAAAAAAAAAAAACAAAAATTTTGAGAAAATATAATTTAAAATTATGCAAGTCCAATATGAATAGCGGTAATGTGTTACATATTTTTGATCTTTTTTTTGTTTTCATTATATTATTTTTGAGCTTTTTTATTTAAAAAGGATTATGTTTAGTATTCTAAACACAAATATAAATAAAATCATCAAAAGTTTGAACTAAAAATATAATCATTTGTCATAATAAAATACAATAGCACCGAAAATTTGTTTAATGTTCATCTTTATAAGACAAAATAATTTGACTCAATATAAATTAAGCATTATATTTTGATTCAAAAATAAAAAATAAATACTAAACATAATCCTTTTTAAATAAATAAAAAATGTTTTAAATTTCAAAAATATGCAGCACATTACCACTGTTCATATTGGACTTGCATAATTTTAAATTATATTTTCTTAAAATAATGTTTTTTTTTTGTTTTTTTTTTTAAATATTATTAAATTGTATTTTCTCAAAATAACGTTTTCCTAAATTATTTTGTTTTTAATATATTATTTTTGAATTTTTTTGATTTAAAAAGGATTATATTTAGTATTTATTTTTTATATTCTAATAATTTAAAGTAGATAATGTTTTAAATAAAGGGCAATTAAGATTTTTTTTGTAATAAAATGTAGAGGTAATTTTGGGCTTTCAAAAAAAAATAATGGTCAATGGTTATCTTTAACCGGAGTTGACTAAGGAGGGGTTGTTTGTGCAATTAAATGCATTAGTTGAATATTATGCCATAATGGGAAACGTTCGGGTAAGTTTGTGCAATTTTCCCAATAAAATAAAATAAAATAACTTTTCAATTAATCTTTAAATCATAATTAACAAAATGATACTAATTTCCCATAATAATTTTGAATTTTCAATAAACCCTAGTCCCTAGCCCTAAAATTGGAAGTCCAATAGGAGGCCGCAGCCATCCTTAGGTTCCGACTTTCGACCAAAGGAAAGAGGCAGCCCCAGTTTATGCTTTTAAAATAGCTAAAAAAAAAGTTTAATAATAAAAAGCAACCACTTTATATTCGACTTAATGTATAAAAAATTAAAAAGATGTTACGTATTAAGAGTTAAGACCAATAAAATACCAAATTATATATATATATATATAATAAAGTAGCTAATTAAAACTAATACTTGGTAAAATTTAAGACGAAAAAACAAACTTCACTCCCAACAATCGAGTTCTTCAAAGAGTATTAACTTGCTTGAGTGCAACAATGGAGAGTCCATTTTTACTCGCTCCCTTTAAGGGGGTAAGCATTGCCCCCCTTCCAAACACATGACATGTGCCCATGGAAGGATAAAATTGTCAAAAATTATAATAGGGTTTGGATAAATTTACCCTCTCCATTGACACATGTCATGTTTTTAGGAGGGGGTAATGCTCACCCCTTTGGTAAACTCATAATGGACCTGGATATTGTTGTCTCCTGTTGGGCCAGACACTAATGCAAATATATTCACAGAAAACACGTCTCACAGAGCTAATGTTAATGGACAAGCACATTTGCCCTGTAATCTTCACCTTTGCAGGAGGACAAAATGCTTGATTAGAATGATTGCATTTTGTCCTAAGTTTTACTTTTATTTAAATCTCTTTGGACCGTCAAACCTGTATCATTGAATCAATGATGAATCGATGTGTTCACCAATCCCCTCCCTCAAAAAATTTCAAAAAATATTACATTCCCATTCATTTTTAAAATTTTAAATGACCAAAAAAGACCAATAAGCATATCATATAAAAAAAGTGACTTCTTAAAAATGACAAAGAGTTTGTATATAGGCGATGAGCAGACATGAAACACCATACAACAGGCACTGCTTGCTTATAAGTTATAATCTATGATATCCATAAGAGCAGATATCTTGCACAATCGAACAAGTCACCCATGCATAGGATCAGAGACGCAAGAGAAATTGCAACATGATTTATTTCACATACAAAGAAGGCTTGAAACCCTCCCAAGGTTTCTAAACTAAGCTTATTTTACCTGACACTCATTGAAAAGTCTTATAGAGCCAACTTAATAATCCGAGAGGACCTTCATATATAATGTTTGTTACACAGAATTCTTACACCGAACTAGAGACATCAACTTATTTAGACTGATTGGGTGAGACCAGTGAGAAGGCTAGGGGAAAAGAAAAGGAGAACCTTTCTGCGTAAGGAACAACAAACGCACTCTTAGCCCCATCACCTTTATCAATGAGTAGATTTATCACACTTCTAACAAGAAGTTGAAATCCTACGAGTAAAATCTAAAGGGGGTGTATGTATACAGAAAATTCTTCTGAAACAACCCATTTCCAAAAAGGAAAAAACATCAAAACTTTTAACAAAGGCTTTGTTTGATACAGATAACATCATCAATTAAATTTTTGGAATTTCTTTCAACTCTTTTTTTGATTTAAAAATGGATTGACAGTCTGATAGACTCATCACTCATGGCATAGATGTACATACTTGCTCAACAAATTACAAAGGATAATTATCCATCAGAAAATAAAGAGTGACACCAAGTCAAGAGGGTCCTAGTTTCTATAATTCTACATTGTGCTTAAATTTCCCAAGGTTTTCCCCAACTCAAATCAAGAACATGGCCCAGAGTCGAATAACAAGTCATAGTGTTTATTTGTTTAATAAAAACTAATATGCTGAACTTATTAACGGATTAATCACAACATAAGCCTGAATTTGATTCATGCTACCCAAATATAATAGTGAAACATTTCAAGATACTAAGACACAACACTACCGAAAATATAAAACCTACATTTCATTCTCAACAGGTGCTTACTTATAACTCTCAAACGCACATGAAGAACCTCGATGACTTATCTTCAATTGACCAGAAACATCACCATAAATATGAATTAATCATCAATTAACAAACGGTAATTAGCAGGCAAACTAAATTCTAAATACCATTCGGTTTAAAGCATGATAATTCCAATTGCAATTCACATACCATAAAATTTGTCAAACTATCAAAATTCAACAAACATGAAATCCATCCACAACATCCGAATTAATATCAATGAAAACAAAATTAACAGCAACAAAAAGTATATGCAAATGCAAGTAAACCATCCAAAATTCGCAATTACGAAGAACATTAGAAGCTAAACGCTCCAATATCCAGTATTAAAGTAAACAGAGTGCGAAATAAAACCTAAAATACGCAAAACATTATAGTAAACATTAAATCCATGATCATACTACTAATAAAAGTAATAAAAAAAAAAGAGCAGACAACCTAATCAATCGCCGCCGGCCTTCTGGTAGACATAGGTGAGACCGCACTTTCCACAGTAGTGTCTGTCGAAATGATTGGCCATGAACGTCCCGGCGCCGCACTCAGCATTGGGACACTCCTTCCTCAGCCTCTGAACCTTCCCAGAGTCATCGACCTTGTAGAACTGCAACACGGCGAGCTTGACCTTCTTCTTCTTATGTTTCAACTTCTTTGGTTTCGTATAGGTCTTCTTCTTTCTCTTCTTCGCGCCACCGCGGAGGCGGAGGACCAGGTGGAGCGTCGACTCTTTCTGGATATTGTAGTCGGCAAGGGTTCTGCCATCCTCGAGTTGCTTTCCAGCGAATATGAGTCGCTGCTGATCCGGTGGGATGCCTTCCTTGTCCTGGATCTTGGCCTTGACGTTGTCAATTGTGTCGGAGGACTCGACCTCCAACGTAATGGTCTTCCCTGTGAGTGTTTTGACGAAGATCTGCATGGTTGCAGATGGAGGACGCGACGGCTCTCTCTTTCTCTGTTTCGAGTGAAGAAGGTAGGGTTTTGATGGGGAGGTGGCGTAGAGGGGTTTTTATAGGGCGATTTTAGGGTTAGACATTTTTTTTGGGTGGACGGTGTGTGGTGTGGGTCTATGAAGGTTCATGTTTGTGCGGGTACGAGGGCCGTTGGATGATGAGCTGGGATTGATCTCAATTGAAATACAAAATAAAAAATAAAATAAAAAGAGAGAGAATAATTTTTTTGTGTTCAAAAAAACGCGGCGCCTAGACGGCCTCTAATCGTCCCGATTAGGATAAAATCAGCCGTATGAGGCGGTTGGTAAAAAAAATTGGTGATTTGGCCAATTTATCGAATGATTTTACCGATAAATTGGTCTAAACAGAATCTAAGTCGTTTTTATATCATAGTTACACTATTTAAATATTGAATATTGAATTTTTTAAAAAAACATTGAATATTGGTTTTATATGTATGAAAAATAATTAAAATAAATAAATAAATTTTTGGCCACCTAGAGGTTAGGTGTTGCCTACCGCCCTACTAGCACCTAACGTTTACTAGAAAACTGATTTTTTGTTCGTAAATTTTGTCCATAAAACCAAACTTATACCAATACCCTCTTGCCAATTTGGTTGGACGCTCCAAGTAAGTCTCCACCACCATAGTTCAACGCCTTGATATGTATATATATTTATATATATATTCCTTGTCCCTCCTTGGTTTTATATCCCAAGTGTGGGTACCCTCTCCCCAATTATGCGAGTAGTGTTTCAGACCGTGCTAGTATAATCTAAATTCTCGTTGGTCCCGACAGTTAGTTGTTGTTGTAATCAAAAATAAAAAATAAAAAGTAAAAAACCAAACTTATAACAAATGAGTTTTTTTTTTTTTTTTTTTTTTTGGATGTAATATAACAAATGAGTTCTACAAATAAATTTTGAATTTATATTTGAGTTTATATATTTATCAATACGTCTAAAATGTATTTTATTATCCTTTTTTTTTCTTTTTCAAATTTGAAAGTATTGGTCAATCAAAAATCAAAATTTCAGCAAACGGCGACGTTTTGCAGTTTCCTTAAAACGCACCGTTCCAGATCATCACTTGGAAAGTTTTTACCGCTTGAGGACATGAAGAGGTGGCTGCCACGTGGGTTCGGTGAAGACAAGGTTTACGACACCTCCATTGAAGAAAAGCTGCTTCAAGAAATAGAGCAGAGTCGAGAAGCGCAGATTGCTAATGTTAATAAACTCAAGAACGACCCTCTTAAAACCAATCCCAACAAAGAGAAACAAAAGGTAAACGGTTTGTCTTTTTTTTTTTTCTTGTGAACCCTTCATTGAAATTGAATTGCAATTACTAATGTTTTCCACATTTTGTATATTTTTAACTGAATTTATAGGTTTTGGAAAATTTTGAGCTTGTTATGTATAGCAATCTTCAATTCTTCATTGTTTCTGTTTTTGGTTGTGAGGTTCGTACTTGGTATTTGTTTATGCTTGTTTTTGCATTTGGGTTTTTCTATACTTGTTTGTTGGTGTACAATGTTAGAGAAACATAAAGTTTGGATTTACAGCGATGAAGAACCTGGTATGCTATATAGAAAAACAAAGAGACCAACAAAATGGAAGGCCTTGTTTTGGTCCTCTAATTGGAAAACTTGGTCTCTATTTAGAGTAGACCAGTGATTAGGACTCTCTCTCTTTTATAGAAGCCAGCTTTGCCAATATAGTAATTAAATCCAAACACATTACTATATTTGAAAGACTATTTGTTTTCTTTTCTGATTCCAATATTGAGAATCTTATTGATAATGCAAGATAAGCAAGTCTACTTGTCTCACTTCTAGGATCATCTCAACAGTCAATTGAACTATCGGTGGACTTTTTTTTTGCTGGTTGTTTGTTCTTATACTACTTCATATTCTAGTGAGCTGTAAATATATACTACCCAAAGTTTTAATGAATATATGATGATGACATATGTGATATGTCATGCTAGTCGATAGTGCAAAAATGTTTTACAAGACTTCCAGAACTTTTGTTCCCTAAGAAAAGGGTAGGGGTAAATAATGTTCTTCTGTACTTTATTTAATTATAAGTTTCTTTGGTCTGTATGTTTCCCTTTCAAAAAAAAAAAAAAGTTTTTTTGGTCTGTCACATTTAATATAAACTATTTCTGTTGTAATACCAGAAGTAGCGTAAGTTTTTGCTTCTCCATGCCAATTTCAGTCTGACTTCACAGTATTGTACTCAAATTGCAGCACCTGAAGTTATTCCAGGTGGTATTTGTGTACCTTCATAAGAAAAGAACATCCACAGTGATCTGAAATCTGCTTTTGAAGATGTCCGTGGTATAATTAAAAAAAGCCCAGCTGTGTCTGGGAACAAGAAGACTAAGGACCCAATATGCAAGGGCTTTGGTTTTGTTGATTTCAAGTCCGAGGAGGATGCAACTAGGTATGTTTTGTGACAAACTACTGCTATTGTCAAACTCAGAAGTCATTCAATAAATATCATTCACCAAGTTACTGATAATGATGCCATTCAAGATTTTGGTTGTGCTGATATTTCTTTTTGTTGGTAGTGGTTGGGAGAGTCTATTTCTAAACATGTGTTCTGGAATTGGATTCTACTGAGTGTAGAGCCTCCACTGGGTTTTAAAGTACGAAGATGGTGTTGAAGAAGTCAAGATGTCAAAAGATTTCACAATAATTCTTGCAGATGGTGTTAAGTAGAATGATGGATGACATTAAAATACGGAGAAACGTTATAAAAGGTTAATTTAAACTTAATTACTTCTTTTGTTCCTTAGTTGATTTACACAAATAAGGTTAACAATTAAAATTTATTTTGTATTAAAAAAAAAATTGTCATGGGCAGAGGGAGGGGGTGTGTCATGTGTGAGTGTGTCCTTTAAGTATATTTTAGTAAATATAATTGTTGTTAGACTTGTCAACTTTTGCAAGGACAATTCCTCAATGGCATTTCATACTACATCTATGTATTTTTACTTACACATTAGTATTTATTTAGGGTTAATAGTACCAGTACCCCCTGAACATATAGCGAAATCGCATAGTGCCCCCTGAATTAAAAATCCTGGCATTAAACCCCTCAAACTCTCATAAATTGGCAAAAATGGACGGAATATGGACGGACGTCAAAACAAATTACACTTACATACCCTGATTATATGTATAATTGCATTAAAACTTGAAAAATATAATAATATCACATAAACACCTTCTAACTTGTTTGACTAATATCTAAAAAAAATAAAAAATATCAATATTAATAAATTTTAAAAATTATTTTATAAAAATCTAATTATTAAAAACATAAAAAACTAAAATGAAAAAATAAAATACTCTAAAAAAATACAAGTGGAGCTGTGGAGATCAAAACAAAAACAAATTAAAATTAAAATTAAAATATATAAAAAAAAACCAATTAATATTATTATTAAATGAATTAAATATAAAAGTTTATCAAACCCAACACCAAACTTCATCAAACCCAGATCAAAGTCACCGTCTGCCCTCCACCTCCACCTCCACCTCCACCTCCACCTCCACAATCTCCATCAGTTTTTTCTCTCTCTCTCTCTCAACAACCCGGATTAAACCCACCATCTCCACCACCAACCTAGAACAGTCTCTCTCGCGAATCACTCTCTCTGTCTTTGATCTTGCTCTCGCTCTCTCTCTCTCTCTCTCGTTCACTCTTCTCTCTCTCATTAACTCTCGCATCTCAGCTCCATCCACGACCTCGACTTGTCGTTCGCTGCTTTCCAGTCATGGGTACCACGCCATCACTTCGTTCAACGACAACACACCGGTCTCTTCTCTCTTCTTCCTCGTTCACATCGATTTGCATTGGGTATTTGGTTGATGGGTTTGGGTGGTTGTGCTGCGACACCGATTAGGGTGGTGGGAGGGTTAGGGTTTGGTTTCGATGTTGGATGGTGGAAGGTTTTGTGCCGGCAGTTGTGGTGGTTTGTTTTGCAGTTGCTGCCGGCGATGGTGGTTGGATTTGGGGGTTTTGGCCATTAATGGTGTGGGTGCTAATTCTTGAGATAAGATTTGGGGGTTAGGGATTTTTGCTAATTCTGGATTGGGTTGTTTGATTTGGTGAGTTTTTGGATTTCAGGTGGGTTTGTTCTGGGTTTGGTGGCTGGTGGTCTTCAACTTTAACAATTACATTTAATTAAACAATACAAGCAAATTGAGCAAAAAAAAAATTAAACAATACAAGCAAATTGAGCAAAAAAAAAAAAAAACAAAAATAAGATTAATTTAATTTAATTTAATTTAATTATTTATTTTAATTTAATATATATATTTTTTATTTCTATTTTTTAAAGTACAACTAAATTTTTTTTCACATTATAAAATTCCATAATTACCAACTTTACCCCTGACTTTAGGGTGTTTGTGTGATATTATTATATTTTTCAAGTTTTAATGCAATTATACATATAATCAGGGTATGTAAGTGTAATTTGTTTTGACGTCCGTCCTTATTCCGTCTATTTTTGCCAATTTATGAGAGTTTGAGGGGTTTAATGCCAGGATTTTTAATTCAGGGGGCACTATGCGATTTCGCTATATGTTCAGGGGGTACTGGTGCTATTAACCCATTTATTTATTTATTTATATATATGCGTGAGTAATTAATAAGTGATGGATCCTGGATTTATTCAAAATTTCCGAAATCCCTTTTTCCCTTTGGGCTGTTAGATTTCAATCCAATGGTAAAAAAATAACAAGGATGGTCTCATTGAGAGAAATTAAGAGGGGGGGTTTGATGTGAGTTGCGAGGTGATGAGCCATCATGAGAGAGAAAGAGAGAGAGAGAGAGAGAGAGGAGAGTAGGGTCGTAGGGGTGTCAAACAAATCGGATAGAATCCGATATGTGATTGTGCTTTTTAGATCCGGTTCGATATTATACAGATCAAGATGGATCCGGTCCGATAGATAGAAAACCCGGTAAGATATATATAATTTCCTCAGCATATCTACATAAACATATAACAATCAACCAGAGAAGTAATTTCGGATTATCATATGCTTTACTGATTGCTTTTCTTCATCTTACATTTTACACGAAGAAACGATTTTTATTCAATTTTTTAAGCAGATTAAATAATTAAAAAACAACGATTTTTATTTTAGTGCAAAGATTAATCAGCAATACAATTATAATTCAATGATATGATCACATTGATGGATGCTTGCACGATAAGTGATAACTAATTGACAATGGCCAAAATAGATTGATGTCTTGGACAAGTAATAAAACAAATTGATTAAAATTTATGGAAATTAAACAAGTTGATAATCACCGATTATTTAGTGGTGTGCTTATCAATAAATTAAAAATGCAACTAATTAAAGAGACTGCCGATCAATGGTACTTAACCTCGGCAGCATTTCTAGCAACACAACCTCGGTGTTAACAGTTATGTGTAATTACAAAAAGTGTTCTTGAGTCAACCACCAGAAGTTGTCGTGCTGTGGTGTCAACAATAATTTTTGGAAAATACCCAAGAGGTAGTGGCGGACCCAGGAATTTTAATCAGGTAGGACACTTGAATAAATTAAAATCACAATTGTTTGAAAAAATACTGAAAAATTAAGATCATAGTAAAATAGTTTTTTTAGATAAAATAAAATAAATAGAATACTTACTCAGATGAATTAAATAATTTTACATTCAAAAAGAAATAAAAACAAGAAAAAACATTAAATAATAATAATAATAATAATAACAAGAAAAACAACATAAATAATGAAAAAAAATAATTAAAAGAATAAATTACCATCTAATTTTATAATAAGAAATTTTGTTTTGCATTTATAATGAATTCAATTTAAATTTATTCAAAAATAATTCTTAATAACTATTACTAGACATGTTTTTAAATTTGTTTTATTCTTCAAATTATTGGTAAATTATTGATTTATTGATTCTAAATAAATTAAAACTATAAAATAAAGAAAATACTAAGGATAAAATAAAATGAATCATTGTAATAGATTGACTATTTTAGTCCAATAAAGTAAAATATGAGATTTTAGGGTTTATTGATTGGACGTGTTAGGTATGTCAAATTAAAACTATTAGAAATAATAAAAATCCAAAATAATAATATATAATTTAATATAAAATAAAACTAAATTAAGTAAACACAATTTAATGGTAGTTATGATATTGACAACAACGGAACAGAGAAAATGAATTGAAAATGATGGTAAAATAAATAAGATATAAAAAATTATAAGAAAAAATTGAATTAAAAAAGGCACATAAAAATTTAGAAGAAAAAATTGAATTAAAAGAATTACCTATTTGATTGAGATGGGACTTGAACGCAAGTCTAAAAATACTTAACCAAAACCAGCTATACTAACAATAATATGCTGTCAACAATTCTTAACAAATATCTAATATATAATATATACTGAATCATTTTTTTTATAAAAAAAAAAATTGAGGTAGGGCACAGGCCCTACCTGGTCCACACGTGGGTCCGCCCTTACCTAGAGGTGTTCTCCTTCATCTCCTTGCACTAGTTCGACCCCCTCAAAGTCTTCATCACCAAATTCTTCATATGACCCTTCCCTACTATCAATTCCATCTACCAAGTTCACTTGTCTTCTTATGGGACACTCATCTGAGCGATGTCTAGGTTAGTGGCAGCGGTAACATCTGATAGGTATAGGTCTCGCATATGGAATATGATTAGTAGTGGGATTCACAAGTTTACCAATAGTTTTGATATCTTGTGGAGGTGTTTCGGTAGTGGGTTTTGTTTGGGGTTTGTGGGTTGTGGTTTTTGTTTTGGATTGGAGGGAGCTCTCGAAAGAACTGCTGTTGGGGCCGGTCTTATCGGTAAAGGTTTTGGTGAATTGTAGTTTGTAAGGGAAAGTGCAAGCGAAGTTTCGAGTTAATTGTTGTTCAACTCGGTTAGCAAAACTGATAGCCCCAGACAATGACCAAAGTGTTTTTAGTTATAATTTATCTTGAATAGCCTCTTTTAGACCCCCTAAAAATCTAGCTACAAGTTGTCTTTCACTTTCTTTCAGATTATTATCAGTATCAATCGGTAAAACTCCTCAATTTAATCATTCATAGATCTATTTTTCTGCCTACAGTGCTGATATTGTTGGTACAAAACATGTTCATAATTAGTCGGTAGATAGCTAGCATGAATGAGCTGTTTCATTCGCTGCCAAGTTTGCACCCGTCCCTTTCCTTCACACCGACAAAGGTGTTGTAACTGCTTCCACCAAGCAGAGGCACCACCCTTTAATTTGTAAGCCATTAATGTCACTTGTTTATGTTCTAGAACTCCTATATACTTAAAAAAATTATCCACCGTTTGAAGCCAGTCAAGGAAATCCTCTATGTGAAGTTGACCATGAAATGAGAGGATATCAATCCTGATTCGGTATTCTTGAGTTATTCCACCAGCTCGATTGTCATTTCCCCATCACCGTTCATCCAATCGAGGTTGCCCCATAACCCAACGTTCAACATCTTTATCAGTTCCAGATTCAACAGGTTGTTGTCTCCGACGAGGAATTTCTCCATCATTGGACTCTGAAAGCTCAGTTGAAGCTAGGTGTTCGTGATGTTGGGCTCTCCTCTGGACACGAGCACCCATTGGTGACCTTCGAGCAACTCGCTGATTGTCACGGTTTCTGAGATTCAAGTTTGTATCTCCTAGGGCAGCCAAGACCTATCCCAGATCAGTCGATATCACATTGACATTGCGTTTGAGAGTGGCCTGAGATTCTCATAGATCATCCAAGCTGCAATTTCCATCACCAACTTGGGGGTTACCGCTGTCTCTGTTCGCCATAGCTACCCCGATCATTGCCGAGGGCTTTGATACCACTTTGATGTAGCTAACCAGTATAAAATGGAAATAGAATAAGGAGAATGAATAGAAAGCTTCAATTCTCCAAGAGGATAAATATCTTTATCTGCCAATTACAAAATGATTGATCATTTTCCCCAAATGATCTCACCTCCTAAATCCCTACTGGGAAGAGGACAAAAACACAAAAAATGTACTAACATCCAATAAAAGAGTTACAGCAAATAAAAGACAATATTTCAAAATAAAAATAAAGATATAAAAACAATAAAACAAAATGACACTTGCATCAAGTGCCCAAATGCCTTACATCAACACATTACTCAGCTCAGTTTTCTCCGATCTACGGTCTCCAACGGTTTAGTTCCACGTCCATTTGTAGTACTTACTCTTCTTCTTCTTCTTGTAAATCAAGACCTGGTTCACTGAAAAGTGAAAACAAAAGCAAGTAAACAAAATAAACTCCAAGCCATTAAATAAACTCTTCTCTTGTAAAACTTACTTACGGACCGTTCGTAGATGCATACTCAAGAGACCACCCTTGAACTGAAACCATAGTTGCAGATATTGCACATATGGCAATAGCGTGGATGCTTGCTCTGATTGGCCCGAATAAATGAGCATTTGGTCCAAAAATAGGGGCAGTGTCCCGCTTTCGATTCACGAAATAAGTAAAATAATGTTTGCCGATGATTTGTAATTATTTTTATGTATTCAAAGGATGGTTTTACCCCTGAACCACTAAATTTGTTGTCCATCAATCCATTAGTCAACGTTTTGCAGGGAAGGTTTATGTATTTAAAGAAAAAGTTCAATATACTTGCAATATCACTTAAACTCATGGATGTTTAGGCAATTAATCTTTTTTTTTACGAAGGACATAATTGTCAAGTTAAATTATGTTTGTTATTGTTTTTACGCGTTTTTCGAAAGACACACGTCACACATTATTCGTTGTTAGGAGACTCTCTCTTTCATCACTATTCTTTTTTATCACTCTTCTTGATATATAAATATAAACGAAGCTCAAGTTTTCTTTAGTCGACTATGTTCTTCTTCTTTTTGGCTTGTTATTTTCTTCCTTCTTTTCAATGGTGTCCTTCGCTTGCTTCATTTGTCATACAAAATAATATATTCCAAAAGCCGATTATAAATTCAAAACACCTGAAAATTTGGCCATGCACCATAGGAGATTCCATAAATCACATACACATTTGTATACTATTTGTGGAGATCAATGTCCTCTAACACTATGTTAGAGGGACACTATACAATTGCTCATGGGTATGGGTTTTTTTTTTCTTAGTGATTTCATCTATTTTTAATTATTTTTTTAATTACTTTTTTGTATTTGTTTTCAGTGTTATGATGAAGAAGAAAAAGAAAGAGAAGGGAGAGGAAACTGAGAAGAAAACGCAGGTGGAGATGGAGGAGAAAGCCGTGAAGAAAACGCAGGTGGAGAAGTTGGTCGGCCTTACGGTATTGATAGTTTGCTTTTTATGTTTTTAAGAAGAAGAAAAACAAATATCAAATTGAACATTTGATGTATTTCCCATGTTTTTATGTCTTCATTAAGTCAATTTGATATTATAAAACTTCATATTAAGCTAAACGTAATGGTTTGGTTGGAATTAATACTCTAGTTTTCAGATTTAATAGTATGTGTTAATTCTTGATGGTGACATAAATGATAAAATCGGCTTATTTATGAGAGTTTGTACATAGAGAAAGAGAGATACGAGAGAGGGGAGACGGCGAGTTTATTTTTTTTTATGGTGGAGTCAGTTGGTTAAAAAGACAACAAAATCTCCCCGATTAGAAGTTGTTGGCCAAAATCTTCTTTGTTTAAATAGGAAAAGAAAAGAAAGAGAGAGGGGAGTCAACGAGTGAAGTGTGAGTGTGTGTGGAGAATTGTAACTGCTCTATTCATCACTATTCTCTTTCATCACTCTTCTTGGTATATAAATATAAACGAAGCTCAAGTTTTCTTTAGTTGACTATGTTCTTCTTCTTTTTGGCCTGTTATTTTCTTCCTTCTTTTCAATGGTGTCCTTCGCTTGCTTCATTTGTCGTACAATATAATCTATCCCAAAAGCCGATTATGAATTCAAAACACCTGAAAATTTGGCCATGCACCATAGGAGATTCCATAAATCACATACACATTTGTATACCGTTTGTGGAGATCAATGTCCTCTAACACTATGTTAGAGGGACACTATACAATTGCTCATGGGTATGGTTTTTTTTTTCTTAGTGATTTCATCTATTTTTAATTACTTTTTTGTATTTGTTTTCAGTGTTATGATAATGAAGAAAAAGAAAGAGAAGGGAGAGGAAGCTGAGAAGAAAACGCGGGTGGAGATGAAAACAAAACAAAAAAGACGACATCTCAGTCGAATCCTCCAGTTCCACACTTCCACCACTTATAAAACCGGCTTCTCCTCTTCTTGTTCTTTTTCTTCACCGATAAATCTAGGCTTGGTTCACTGAAAACCAAAGCAATAAAATAAAATAGATAAAAAATTAAAGCTAAAAAAAACTATAGATAGATGACTTACTTATGAGCAAATTGAAGATGAAAACTCAAAACTCTTCTTGAACTGAAACCGATGCCGTAAATATCGTACATATGATTATGTTGTGGATGAACAGTCCGGTAGTGAAAAGGAATAGCTTACCGTGTGTGGAGCTTTGCAGCAGTATTGACAGCTTCGGATGTAGCATTAGGCTCACGAGCTTTGGACACACAAACAATACATGGATGACTCTCAGCCATTGTTGCGCTTTCTGTAAATTTATAGAAACAAAAAAACATGATCATCAAAATGTAAATAAATAAATAAAAAACAGAGAGCAAATGAAAAGGAAAAAGTTAATAAAAAAGGAAAAAGGAAAAACAAGGCTCCATTGTTGTAAACCGAAACATGATCATCAAAATGTAAACAAAAAAAAAAAAAAAAAAACAGAGAACAAAGAAAAAGTTGAGAAAAAAATGAAAGAAAAAGGAAAAACAAAGTTCCATTATTAACTAATGAAATCTGGTTTAATAATTAATTTATACCCAATCACAAGAACATCTAAATAAGTTAATAATCTCATTTGGTTTAAAGAAACCAAAAGTTTTATAAATAGAGAAATAAAAACAAATTAAAAGACTAGATAGAACCTGCAACGAATTAATATGGAAAAACAAAGTTCCAATGAAGGAGAAAGCTGTGAAGAAAATGCAGGTGGAGAAGTTGGTTGGCCTTACGGTAATGATAGTTTGTTTTTTATGTTTTTAAGAAGAAGAAAAACAGATATCAAATTGGACATTCGATGTGTTTCCCATGTTTTTATGTCTTCATTAAGTCAATTTGATATTATAAAACTTCATATTAAGCTGCATGTAATTGTTTGGTTGGAATTAATAAATAAATAAATAATATCAAAATCCTTATATAAGAAGCTTGAAAAAAAAATCCATATATAAGATATCAAAATGATTTAAAATAATAAGAATAAAAAACGTATAATATTGTACCTACGTACATAAATGTATGCAAAACTATATGTGGCAAGAAATCCGTGATTTTTTTTTTTTTGGTTTTTAACAAAATATTACGTTTAATTTAGGATTTGGGAACCAAAATATGAACTCTACAAGTGGATCAACCTTGTCTCATTTGTGAAAAATAAAATAAGATGGACCCCGTAACTATATGTATCGTAAGAAAATGGACCCCGTAACTATTCCATAATTTTTCACCAACTTGGTCACGGCTGTTTCTTCTACTTTGCTTATCCAACACACGCTCTTCCTCTTCCTCCTAATCTCCTTAACTCTATGTTCTTCTCCTTCGAGCTTTCAACTTTTTAGCCATGAAAAGTGCTCGTCGAATTCGCATCGAAATAATTCTTCGATCAAAGACCAGGTAATTGCGCTTGCTAATAATGACTTAATTTGTCATCTCCGTTTTTTTTTTCTTTTAAATAAAAAATTATTAAATATATTTTTCAGAGAAACATCAATTTAATTTGTTTAGTTTTTACATGTCTGTAACTGTAAAGAATATTTGATAAATAATTTTCCAATACAACCTTCTTCTTCTTTTTTTTGGCTTTATGTTAACCAAATAATATATACTATTTTTTTTTTTTGAAGTATATATAATACTATTATTAGCAAATGTTTCAATTCTTAATTGGACTAAAAACACATGTAGTGATTACCAAAATAATATACAATTACAGGGAGATATTATGAGTGAACGTAAAAGAGACAAATGAGTTATTTATTGACCAGGGAACATCTTTTTCAAAGACAATATTCTATTTCAATACAGTTACGAGCTTAAGTATAATTGTTGGTGATGATATTGGTACGTGGTTGGTGGCGAGATGAGATTGACCTAGCCCTCACACCTGTGTCTTCATATTAATGCTTAAATATTATTGACTATTGTTGAGTCATTTTCTATCCGTTTAAACTTTTGGGTCTAATGCTTCCTTATATCAAGGAGTCTTGGGTTCGAAATACTAGAATTCCCTTACGTGATTGAATTTGTATCTATTCATAAGGAATTGGTGGACTGAGAGTGCAAGAGCAAAATAGATGGCAAACTGCATGCTTGTGGTCATGATGCTCATGCATGCCACAATGCTCCTCGGTGCAGCAAGAACTTCGCGACACGTTACAGGTTCAATAGAATTTTAAAAAGATTTTGGTGATCTTAGAATTGAATGTTTTCCTTCTTCAATCAAACATTCTTTGTTTTTCCTTCAATACAGGGCGCTGAGATTCTTAGGGCCTGTCCTGTATCGTTTTACAGGCCTGTTTTCGTTTTTGTTTTCTAAATATGATTTCGAATACGCGTTCGTTACTGTTTTTCATTTTGTTTTCCATTTTATTTTCCAAAACAAAAACAAAAACAAAAACAAAAACAACTACAGTGTTAAAAGTGAAAAATTTCCAAAACAACTTTTTGATGTTTTCCATTTTGTTTTTCGTTTTGTTTTTCATTTAAAATAAAATACTCAATTTTTTTTTCTTTTTTTCTTTTTTTCTTCCTTTCACTGATCATCTCTTTCCTCTCCATCTCTCTTCTTCTTCTTCTTCTTCTTCTTCCTTCCTTCTCCTTCTTCTTCTTCTTCTTCCTTCTTCTCCTTCACCGTCCGACCGTCCAGATCTTCTTCTCCTTCCCGTCAGACCGACGCCGTCAGATCTCCTTCTTCTTCTTCTTCCTTCTTCTTCTTCCTTCTTCTCCTTCCTTCTTCTCCTTCCCGTCCGACCGTCCAGATCTTCTTCTCCTTCCCGTCAGATCTTCTTCTTCTTCTTCTTCCTTCTTCTTCTTCCTTCTTCTCCTTCTTCTTCTTCTTCTTTCTTCTTCTTCTTCCCAGATTTCCGTCTAGATCTGACGGCGTCGGTCTGACGGACGCCCGACGCCGTCCAGATCTTCTTCTTCTTCTTCCCTTCTTCTTCTTTCCATCGATCTTCTCCTTCTTCACCGCCGAGCTCTTCTTCTTCTTCTTCTTCTTCTTCTTCTTCTTCCAGATTTTCAGATTTGCAGACATTTGCAAATTTCTGGAAAATTTCCAGATTTTCAGATTTGTTAATTAAAAAAAATCTGGTATTTTGTTGATAAATCTAGTATTTTGTTGGTAATTTGTTTGATTTTAATGGGTTTTTGGTGTTGTTGTATTTTGATTTGGATTTTGATTTCAGATTTTGATTTCAAATGTTGGTGTTGATTTTGTTGGTATATTGATTTCAGATTTTGTATATACAGATCAATGATAATTGATTTTTTTTTTTAATAGATTGATTTGGTATTATAAATTGGAACAAAATATAGTGATGATGATGATGATTCATAAATTAGAGATTGATCTGGTCTAAAAAATAATAATTAATATTAAATTATTCGAAACACAAGTTCCAGGAAATGCTACCAGACACGTTTTGTATGTTTTCATATTCGGAATCCAGCTTTCAGGAAATATTACCAGACGCGTATTTGGATTTCGAAACTGAAACCAAAAACACTGTTTTCATTTTCATTTTTATTTTCGAAAAACAAAAACAAAAACAACATTTGAAAAACGTTACAGGACGGGCCCTTATATTTCAACCAGCCGACGAACGTGTTACTGGGGCTAAAGATATGATCGAAGAAGGTGTGCTAGAAATCGTAGAGGTAATTCTTGGTATGCAGTTGGTGCACAGGCCGGTATCCAACAGCTAGGAGTGTGTGACCTTTTTGTCTTGTAAATCCCTATGTCACCTAAAAGAGAAATCATTTGCACATGTATTTATTAGCATTTAAATATTGGTATAATGGTATAAAGTGAATGATAATTGATAAGGTAGTGAGTTGACAGGAACAAAGTTATATCTGTTTGTTTGTTTACACTTTACGCGGTTTACGGGTGTTAATTGTGTAATTGTGTAATTGTTTCCACCATTCCAATGTATTAGTCGGCAGTTAATTGTGTAATTGCACATAATTTTTTTGGCAAGTAATACTTGTTTAATCATGTCTATAACTTTCGAGAGTTTCTAAAATAATTGTGTAATTGCACATGTTTAAATAAAATGCCGTATTTTGGGCCCTATCGATTTAATGATATTAACAAAAATCAGGGCCCCTGAAAAAAAATTAATACTATACAATCTAAATATTTAATCCAAATTTCAACCAAAATAATGTGACAAGTGAGTTGTCATCACCGCATACAACATGAAATGATGTGGTTAATGAAAAAAACCACTTACCACATCATTTTGGTTGAAATTTAAACTATATTTTTTGGTTATCATCTAGCATTAGTGCTAAAAAAAATTATTATTATTGACATAAAAATGGGCTTAAAAGATTGGGGTTAGTTTCACACTTTCAATTCAATCTAAAATGGGCCAAAAGATTGTGGGTAGTTTCACATTTTAAAAAATCACAATTCAATTCAATCTGGGCTCAAAAACAAATATATGAAAAAGATTGAGCCCTCAGCAGAACCATAAAAAAAAATAAAAAAAAATTACATTTTTTTTTTTTTTAAAAAAAAGAGGAGATTGGGCCAGTTGTGGGCCCCAGCAAAATGCTGGGTTTGCTGCCCCCTAAGGCTGGCCCTATGTTTAATCTTAACATTAATTGTTATTTACAATAATTCGTGCTTTTTCACACAGTAATAATGTCCATAAATTATTAATTAATATCTATTAGATTAAAATTTAATATATTTTTTAATAACTTTTTAAAAACTAGTATTCTAAAAAGACAAAAATCAAAATAAAAAATAAAAAATAAAAATCCTTATATAAGAAGCTTGAAAAAAAAAATCCATATATAAGATATCAAAATGATTTAAAATAATAATAATAATAACGTATAATATTGTACCTACGTACATAAATGTATGCAAAACTATATGTGGCAAGAAATCCGTGATTTTTTTTTTTTGTTTTTAACAAAATATTACATTTAATTTAGGATTTGGGAACCAAAATATGAACTCTACAAATGGATCAACCTCGTCTCGTTTGGAAAAAATAAAATAAGATGGACACCGTAACTATATGTATTATAAGAAAATGGACCCCGTAACTAATCCATAATTTTTCACCAACTTGGTCACGGCTGTTTCTTCTACTTTGCTTATCCAACACGCGCTCTTCCTCTTCCTCTTAATCTCCATAGCTCTATGTTCTTCTCCTTCAAGCTTTCAACTTTGTGACCATGAAAAGTGCTTGTCGAATTCGCATCGAAATAATTCTTCGATCAAAGACCAGGTAATCGCGCTTGCTTAATAATGACTTTGTCATCTACGATTTTTTTATTTTTTTTAAATAAAAAATTATTAAATATATTTTTCAGAGAAACATCAATTTAATTTGTTTAGTTTTTACATGTCTGTAACTGTAAAGCATATTTGATAAGTAATTTTCCAATACAACCTTCTTCTTTTTTTTTTTTTTTTTTTGGCTTTATGCTAACCAAATAATATATACTATATATATATTTTTTTTGAAGTATATATAATACTATTATTAGCAAATGTTTCAATTCTTAATTGGAGAAAATCTTGCCTGGGACGGTCTCATACACGTGGCCGTGGGACTGCCCAATGAGAGCGTGCATATGAGCGTGCATATGCACACTCTCATTGGGCAGTCCCACGCGTGCATATGCACGCTCTCATTGGGCGGTCCCACGGCCACGTGTATGGGACCGTCCCAGACAAGATTTTCTCTCTTAATTGGCATATGGACCCACCACAGCTGTGTTAATTCTTAGTTGGACTAAAAACCAGTGTTCTAGTAATCGTCCTAGTCGGCCGATTAGTCGGAGCAAAACAGCTAGGCGGCCGGAAAACGTACCGAAAAGGTGAAAATCGGACCCTTTCTACGGTGGGTGTGTAATCGGACACGTGGCCACGTAATCGGGATAGGCGGGTCAAAGCCGTTGACTCCGCCGTTATTCTGCACCGGAAATCAGCTGGAATAAGGTGTGGGATCGTCGTTTCCGGCAACTGGACCAGCTTGGGTTTGGTCGGCAATGGAGACAGGCGTGAGGTTGAAGATGAAGTGAAGAAGGTGGGGTGCGTTTAGCAGCGGACAGGGGTGCATGTAGGCTTCACTTGAGTCAGGTTGGGCCAATGTTTGGGCTTGTGTTTGGGCTGGTGGCTTGAGCTCTGATTTGTGTGGCAAATAACGAAACGTGCCCCTGATCTCTTATAAAATCACAATAAATTCAATCTTCCTTCAATAATTACACTTATATCCCTATTGTGATTTTGATGCCTTAACGTGATTTTGATGCCTTAGCGTGGGTTTTATTGGGTCAATTGAGGCTTATTGGGCCAATTGAGGCTTATTAGGTTAGATACAACATTAGGCCTAGGCTTAGTGGGTTTTCTTTGGATTTGATATGTGAAATTTGCTTGTATTTGTGTTTTCCGATTAATCGCCGATTAATCCCCGATTAATCGGCCTAGGCGCTAGGCGCTGGGTCTCCACCCGACTAGCGCCTAACGCTTACTAGAACACTGCTAAAAACACATGTAGTGATTACCAAAATAATATACAATTACAGGGAGATATTATGAGTGAACGTTAAAGAGACAAATGAGTTATTTATTGATCAGGGAACATCTTTTTCAAAGACAATATTCTATTTCAGTACGGTTACGAGCTTAAGTATAATTGTTGGTGATGATATCGGTACGTGGTTGGTAGCGAGATGAGATTGACCTAGCCCTCGCACCTGTGTCTTCATATTAATGCTTAAATACTATTGATTATTGTTGAGTCATTTTCTATCCGTTTAAACTTTTGGATCCAATACTTTGTTATATCAAGGAGTCTTGGGTTCGAATTCCCTCACGTGATTGAATTT
Source organism: Acer campestre (assembly GCA_954870605.1). NCBI lineage: Eukaryota > Viridiplantae > Streptophyta > Magnoliopsida > Sapindales > Sapindaceae > Acer > Acer campestre. The sequence continues at coordinate 30,033,212 of OX940806.1, forward strand.
GTATCTATTCACAGGAATTGGTGGACTGGGACTCAGTACAAGAGCAAAATAGATGGCAAACTGCATGCTTGTGGTCATGATGCTCATGCATGCCACAATGCTCGTTGGTGCTGCAAGAACTTCGCGACACGTTACAGGTTCAATAGAATTTTAAAAAGATTTTGGTGATCTTAGAATTGAATGTTTTTCTTCTTCAATCAAACATTCTTTGTTTTTCCTTCAATACAGGGCACTGTGATTCTTATATTTCAACCAGCCGACGAACGTGGTACTGGGGCTAAAGATATGATCGAGGAAGGTGTGCTAGAAAACGTAAAGGCAATTTTTGGTATGCAGTTGGTGCACAAGTATCCAACAGCTAGGAGTTGTCGCGTCGCGACCTGGAGATTTTCTTGCTGGTTGTGGGAGCTTTAAAGCCAAAACCACAGGTAAAGGAGGCCATGCTGCAATTCCGCAAGATTTTCTATCTTCATCGTTTAATACCTGCAACTAACTTATAATTTCCTATTACTTGATTACTTCAACCAGCTTCGATCAGGTGTTAAGTGTTATAAGAGAAGGCAATTTATCTAATTATTGTTGCTATCTACCGACAAAGTGAGGCAAGCAATGATAATAGATTTCCTTTTATAATATCCTGATCAATCTTTAAAATGAATAATTTTTTGGGATTTAATTACAATATTCATTCAACATTATTGGAAGATAAACAAAAAATTGCAAGGGTGTTGGATTTACATTCGTGTCTGCCCCTTAAAAAATATGTCACGTCACTGGTGTGAGTGTGTGACTTTTTTGTCTTGTAAATCCCCATGTCACCTGAAAGAGAAATCATTTGCACATGTATTTATTAGCATTTAAATATTGGTATAATAATGGTATAAAGTGAATGATAATTGATAAGGTAGTGAGGTGTCACAGACTCACAGGTGCACGCGTTCAAATGGATTATGGAACAAAGTTATATCTTATTTTTTGGCAAGTAATATATGTTTAATCATATGTCTATAAACAGAGGGTCTTGAAATATCTCAGATATTTTTTTCTCTCTTTTTCTCTAAGCTTGGCACAACAGTTTCTTCTTCTCCTTCCGTCGTCGGCGTCTCGTGGTGACAGCGGGAGTCGGCGACGAAGTCGTCTCTTTGGGGCGATCTTTCCTCCTCCTTGAGCTAGGCTGTCCCGGTCAGAGGGGGTCTCCGGAGGTTGCTACGACGGCCCTGTTCATCGCCTGGAAATCTCTCTCGCGTCACAGGGTGGGATGTTTTGTCCAAGTGATGGCGGCAGCGGTTAGATCGGCTGGTTTTCTGGTCAGATCTGGTGGGATTTTGGCGTGAGTTGGTTTGATCGGAGGTCTTGGAGCTTGACAGACCCCATCCTCTCCGTCGGCCACCAACGGCAGCTGATCCGGTGGCGTTTTCTCTGAGTTTGGTGATGATGCTTGGTCGGTTTTTATGTTTTTATGGTGGGAACTGGTGGAGGTTGGATTGGTGGTAATTTTGGGGTTTGATTGGGCATCAGAGGTGTCGCAGACGGTATGGTGGTCGGCAGCGATCTGGTGGATCTTTCTCCGGTGACCAGATCTCTCCTCCATTCGGATCCAGCCCGTTTAGTTTTAATTTTAGTTTGGTTTTCTGGTTTGGTTGTATTTCCACTTTGTGTGGATGTTTTTCTCCTTGTTATGGGACTCTGTACTGGGCTTGTGCTCGCTTGGCTTTACTTGTGGAGTCCCAGTTATGGTTGTAATCTTACCCTGGATCTGGTTTACCAGATTTTCAGGTGCCTTTCCATCAAAAAAAAAAAAAAAAATCATATGTCTATAACTTTCGAGAGTTTCTTAAATAATTGTGTAACTTTCAATAATTGTGTAATTGCACATGTTTAATCTTAACATGTTTTGGTAAATTTGAGTTTGCTAGAGTATTTTTGTGTGCATTAAAAGATAAAATGATATCAGTCATATAATTATCAATATGAACTACTACTACTGAATCTAATCAATATGTTTCTTGCATATCAAAAGAAACAGATATAATTTACTATTTATCATTAATACTTTATTGGGTTGAGCTTATTTATTTATTTATTTTATATATATAATTAAAATTAAAATATATAATTATTAATTTCAAAAAATATATATAAATTTAATATATATATTTCAATTATTTAAATTTAAATATATTATTATTAATTTCAATAATTATATACATAATGACAAAATATAAATAAATTTAATTAGGAGTGAGCGTTTAATAGATCGGTACACTTTTCGAGTGAACCGTTAAAAAATCGATAATATCCGGTTTTTGAAAAAGTGAATTGATCCGATAAAATTGAAAAGTGTGAACCGATCAAAAACCGATTGAACCGGTTCGGTTCGATTTGGTTCGGTTTTTTCAATTTTGGGCCTAATCAAAATCTCCTCTAATCGGTTTTTTCGGTCAATTTACAAGCAAAAATGTTTGTCATGGCCAGCTTCAAAGGGTAATTAAATCAACAATGGAACAATTTTGGAATTTTTCTATATATATAGACCGGTTCTCAGTTCGGTTCACCGGTTTGAACCCATGAACCGGAATATCCATTTTTTTTAAAACTAACCGAATTGAACCGAACCGTTGGAACCTACGAAACCGAAATCGGAAGCGAAACTGAACCGTTGGAACCGTCGAAAATCGGACTGAAACTGAAACCGAACAGTTTGAACCGCCAAAATTAGACCATAACCGAGGAAGAGGAACTAGAACCGAACCGAACCGAACCTTCAAAATCGAAACCAAAACCAAAACCGAACCTTCAAAACCGGAATCGGTGCCAATTTTAAAGGTTCAGAACCGAAGCCGGAATCGAATCGAAACCGGAATCGAACCGAAACCGACGCCATACATAATCGTATACAATATTTTGTTTTAAATATTTATTTTTATTGTTTCGGTTGTGATAATTTTAAATTAATAATTTATTTTATTTTAAATTAATTATAATTTGTTAAATAAAATATATTATATAATTTATTTATTAATATATATATAATATTTTAAATAAGAGTAATGATTGTTTGAAAAAAAATAAAAAAAAATGGATCCATTTCACTTTTTTTAATTTAGCCCTATTATGGAGAAAAGAGATCCAAATAAATAGGACCCAAATGAGAATACATATTATTTGAAAACAAAACCCATATTTGATGATGTGGTAAAAATGGATCTTGTGTTTGGGTCTCCACCATTGTGGATGCTCTTATTTCCATCAAGGACACCAACATGATTGTTTTAAAACAAAAAGGGAGCAGTCGTCCCTGTTCGGACGCGTGTCACATTAGTATTCACTTTCTTTGATGGACCCTAATATTTAAATAATAATATTTAACATTTGTAATGGGTGCATCCGACAAGAAAACTGCTATATATAATTTATTCTTTTATTCTTCTTTTCCTTTTATGTGTAATGGGGTCCACCAAATCAAAACTCTTCTGCCTCTCTTTTAATGTCCAAAACGAACAACAAAAGTTAACAAAACCAAACAATAAAATATATAAACCATATGAATCCGTAAATTACATGGGAGATTCCTAATAAACCAGACGAGATGAAGTTAGTTAGATAGTAAACCCCTTTAAAAGTCATTCATAAACCATGAAGTTGGTGTTTTTGTATGATACGATGGTAGGGACCACTAAGAAGAAAGTGAATATGAGACTTATTTGAAGAATTTTTATTTGTATTTTGAGTGTGGCTATCGAATGATTTTTTTTTTTTTTTTTTAAATTTTAATTTTTCTTTGGAGGAGATGGAGATATGACCAGCCGGATCGATCATGAATGCTTTTACATTAGAACATGGAGGTAGGACTCAATCAATAAATTAGAGAAATTCAAGATAATGTGGATAATAGATATATTAGCCCACATCCAAAATATACGAATACAAAGTTTGGTGAGTTTGGAATAAACTTCCTTCTAGTGATATATCTCATATTTGGAGATGAACAGTTGAACTCTATCAATAATTATTTGATTTTTAATTTTTAATTTTTTTTTTATGTATTATTTGATTTAAAAAATTAAATATTTTTAACATGTAATTTAAAAATATTATTAAAACAGGTTATTAAGGGGTAACTTGGACATTTCATATTATTGACAAATCAACCGTGGGGGTATTTATTTATAATTTTGACAAAAGTTCTAGTTCACCAAATATCAGGTTACCTTTTTGCAATATGCCGTATTTTATATTTGTCCTAGGTTTGAAGACAAGTGTCAAAACTGGGGATTTGCACTTAGGTGGTTGTATATAATATTGGTCTCCCCCTCTTGAAAGTGGGGTGAGCAAAAATGGACTCCTCTTCCTTTCTTTCTCAGTTTCTGTACCAATCAACATCAAACAATTTCTTTCAATTGCAATTTAAATTTTAAGAATATAGTGTCTTTAGAAAAAAAGTGTAAAAAAAATAAATTAGATTGTCAAAAGAAGCTCCCTTTTAAAAATGTATTAATTTAAGATGTACATGCCGATTTTGAAGGATATAAATATCGTCACTCTATTTAGTTGGGTTTTAGTGGGTTCAATGGTTTCAGCAAGTTCGATTTTTAACTTAAATCCATGATAGTAGTTAAATAACAAGGTGTCCAAATGGTAGGCCCCGTTGAGAAGTAGTTTGGACCAGGACCCAACTAATTAGAGAGTACTAAGGTGGAACATCTAATCTTTTGTTTTTGGTGAGAATATAAAATCATTTCAATTACCTTAAATGAAAAAAAAAAAAAAAAAAATTGGATTTTGTTAATCTAGTGTAAACTAATAGTTAGTAAGATTGAATGAAAAATAAATCTAGGAGAAAAAAAAAAAGGTAATATTTTTAATAACTAAACAAAATTTATTTACTGTATATGTATAAATAAAAGGGCAAATTGCATTGAACCCCTTGAGGTTTGTACAAGTTACGTTTAGATGGAAAAGTTTTGTTATTATACACTAACACCCCTAAAACTTAAATTTGAATTTAAAAATGCCTAAAATGCCCCTAGTTATATTATTTTATACTTTATTTTTTTTACCTTTTAACCAAAAACTTTTATAAACTTTAATAAAATAAAAAAATTAAATAAAAGATATGATTTATTAAATAAATAAATAAATTAAAAAATTAAATAAAAAATATTTTAAAAAATTAAATAAATAAATAGTTTTAAGAAATCAAATAAATAAATATTTTAAATAAATAAATAAATGAAAAAATTGAAAACATTAATTTTTTTTTTTTTTTTAAGGATATCCATTAATAGGGACAAGAAAAACTTTAAATATCTAAACTTTTGCTGTAAGAGTGATGGTGAGAGAAGGTTCAAGATTCCTAACACTAAATGAAGTGGTTGAAGAAGGCAAGAAGACTCCCAGTGTTGGGAACCTTGAAGCTTCTCTCACTATCATCCTTACCGTAAAAGTTTGGATATTTAGAGCTTTTTTTGTCCCTATTAATAGATATCTTTTAAAAAAAAATTAATGTTTTTAATTTTTTTCATTTATTTATTTATTTTTTAAACCATTTATTTATTTAATTTTTTAAAAACTATTTATTTATTTGATTTTTTAAAACTATTTATTTATTTTATTTTTTAAAAAGTATTTATTTATTTTAAACTATTTATTTATTTTTTTTTAAACTATTTATTTATTTAATGAATCATATCTTTTATTTAATTTTTTATTTTATTAAAGTTTATAAAGTTTATTAAGTTTATAGTTAAAAGGTAAAAAAAAATAAAAGTATAAAATAATATAACTAGGGGCATTTTAGGTATTTTAAAAGTCAAATTTAAGTTTTAGGGGTGTTAGTGTATAATAACAAAACTTTTCCATCTAAGTGTAACTTGTCCAAACCTCAAGGGGTTCAATGCAATTTGCCCTAAATAAAATTATGGCATGAGTGTTGGTGAATAGTTTTGAGAATTATAGACCACTTTCAATTTGTTTGAAAATATAAAGATGTATGTGTCGCTCAATAATTTAAATTTTACTCAAAAAGTAATAAAATGTTATTTGGAAGGAAGGGTAAATGTGTCATTTGGTATAATTAGAGTAAATTTGTGCTGATGATGTAAATCACTTGAAACTTCTGTTTCTGTATCATAAGCTGTTGCCATATTATTTATTTGTTTGAAAGAAAATTAAAAGAAAAGAGAAAAAAAAAAAAGTATGAGAGATGGAAGAGGAAATATTAATTAGATTTTAATTAGGGAAGTGAATCCATGAGAAAGGAGAAAGAAAGAAAAATAAAATAAAATAAATGTTAGATAAAGGGGTAGGAAATAAAAACGAAATCAATTTTATTAAATCTAAGTCATCCAAATCTCAAAGATCCAATGACCGAACAAATCTTTTGTTAAAAATTGTGTCCCCTGATCCCTCACGATAATATAATATCTATACTGGTGTTTATCTGAAGTATTTACGGTTCATGTCAAAATAATAACAGAATCCCAAAATCACCTTACAAAAAGGTCCATGCGTGTCAAACATATAGGTATGTGATGTAGTTCGAGGCTGCTTCCTGATTGCATATAAGCAAAGTGAAGTTGCCTTGTTGAATTAGGAATCTCTTGTTTAATCCTGATTTATGTTGCATAATTCGATTCTTAATTGATTTTAGTAAGCATTGTAATCATAAATTAGGAATTAAATTCCTTTTTCCCCGATTTAAAATTCCTGATTAGTAAAAGCACATTCACTCTTAATAGGAAATGAAATCCTAACAAATCTCAGTTTTCCAAATCCTTCTTCAGCAAGAGAAGACACTGCAGTTATGTATTCGCAGCAGTCCTTTTCCAACTAGTAAAAAAAATAAAAAAAATCTATAAGTACTAGAGAGATGGTAAGGTTTGTCTGTGTGCTTCTCTTTTCAATCAGATTTTACACTTAAAAATTAAGAGTTGCTTTTCCAGAATTCAGCAGGAATGGCTCATTATTGGGATGAACTTCCTAGGGAGATTTTGATGGAAATCGCAAAGCTATTAACTAGGTTCGAAGACTATGCTCCCTTCTCTGGATTATGCACTTCTTGGCAATCCGCTGCTGCTTGTCTTTCTCCGATTCCATTGCTTATGCTCCCGCCCAGAAAAGACAGCCATGTACTTGATTTCTACTATCTTTCAGATCGAATTGTTAACCAAGTAAGTATATCTGAAGCTCTTACCGGTAAGAGGTGCTATTCTTCAAAGGGATGTCTTATAACAATTGGACAGGATTTGAATGTGAATCTTATGCATCCGTTTTCAAATCTACAACATAAGTTTCCGAATATTAAGACAATCGATAGGTGGGATGAAAATTATGATAGTTCCAACTATGATAGCTTTATATATAAATGTGTTTTGTCTTCAAATCCTTTATTGGAATCCGATTATATATTGATGGTTATCTTTGGAGGCTTTAGACAATTGGTATATGCTAGACCAGGCGATGAAACTTGGACCTTAATAAGCAAACGAATTAATTATTCCGATATTATTTATTATAGAGGACAATTTTATGCGGTAAATCATGTTGGTCAAATAATGGCTTGTTCTATTGGAGGTGGTGATAATCCTAGCGAGCCAGAAGTGGTGGCTGAGTTGCCTAGCACACTTCTTCGAAGCACACCGGAACAATTTTATATAGTAGAATCTGCTGGAGCATTGTTGATAATTTCACGGTCAATTTATGATGAAGTACAGATACAGAAAAAGTCAGTTTATGATGAAGAATCAGATGACGATGATGATGAATCAGATGATGAAGAAGAAGAAGAATCAGCTGATGATGGAGATGAAGTAGTACTAGAGAACATTCGTAGTTATAGAACTTCTGAATTCCAAGTGTTTAATGTCGATTTAAGTACTAAAACGTGTACGGAGATAAAAGATTTGGGTAAAAGAATAATCTTTTTGGGTCACAATTCTTCGTTTTCGTTGGCACACCTTCCTAATTGCAAACCTAATTCTATATATTTTACGGATGATTGTAATGAATATTTTCAATATATAGAGGAAGGAGGAGGCAAGGACATGGGAATTTATTGTTTACAAGATGGGAGCATCACCCCTCATTTCAGTGATAAATCATTCGACCCTATTACTCCACCCATGTGGATTGAACAAAGTTTTATTTAAATCAGGTTTGATTGGGATTTGGATTTTCGTTTTGGTTAGAATATTTTGTTTTCTATATTTATTATGTATTGCATTTCGAATGTGACATTTTTGTTAGTTAATGGAATAAAATATTTATTATGATTAGTTAATTTATTAGACTTTGCTTGTCTGATGTGTTGGATATACACAACACTGTAACACCAATAACTGAAATTGAAAAAGGGAACATAGAAAGCTACTTACTGTACAGTCAACAACAGGAAAGCTAACTAGTATTGTCGCCGAAGAACTTTGGTAATAAATACGAGTAAAATACAGATGAGAAGATCACGAATCATTAGAAACGAACCAGATGGTTAACCGGTCAACAACCATTTATGATGTTGCTTCGCAACACCTTTTTCGCAACTATATGTCCTTACTGAGTGATCTTCTCTGCCACCAAAGAAATTTCCATATAGGAACGAACTTTTTCGCACATCAATGTTCCTCACCTTAATTTCAGGAGGTTGGTCAGCTCATGAAGGATTTTCTCTCCAACATTGGAATTGTCTCTCCAGATTGACCTCCAAGGCTGTAGATGATCCCTTCCCCGTTCTCAGGACTGAGCTAGCTGAGTTTTCTCCCTCACTATCTTTAGCAAATTTCATGAGCCGTGCCGGTGAATTGAAAAAAACTCTATATACAATCAACATCCACCCCAGCCTTCTATTGTACTGACCTGAAGACAGTTTTGAAGCTTGCGAGGCAGTTGCACAAAAAATTTAGAAATCGCTGGATCAAACACTTTCGGTTTGATGTTTATCTTGCTCCTATGAACATCCATTCTTGTTTTCAACACTTCGATCTCAGCCATTAAAACCTGAAATTATTTTGTGCATATTAGTCCATTAAATATCTAAGTTGTTTTTTCCATGCTTTCTGTTAAGAAAACACAAGTGGTTCTATCATTGAACAACATATTGCTAAGACTCAACAGTTTCTGGCATAGCAGATATACTACAGAGGGTAGAAAACATAGCTAGGATGCAAATACACCAAATTATATTAATGTAAAAACAAATTTTTGTATAAGCATTTTTGACGATTAACCGATAAGAGCTACAAGATTTTAGTTATGACTTTAGTGACTACTACAACATGTTTCCAGTGAAAGCTTCCATGATTCCATTAATTTCAAATGCAAGAAATCCTTTTAAGTAATCTAGAGAGCTAAGCACAGGCTCGATATGAAATCAGAATTCACCAATCCGTATAAAATGTCAAACATCAATCACTCACTAAAAATTCTAGAGATAGAATAAGCTGACCTACAAGCTCATCACAACCATCAACTGTAATGACAAAGAACTTGAACAACCAACATTAATTCCATATACACAAAACAATGAAAACATAATCCATCTAAGCCAAAGTAATTTCTTGCAATCTCAAGAACACAGCTTTATAAAGAAACAAACAAGACTTGGTCATCATTTTACATCAAAAATTAGTAAATTACACAACCCAGATAGACAAACTAAGAACTGGAACATATTTTACTTCGACACAGCTCAATAAAAAGCATTACAATAATAAAAGAGAGAGAGAGAGAGAGCAAAAAGAAGAGCCTAGTGTTAGATACAAGAGCAGAACATTATTCAGAAAGAAAAGGAACTGGGATCAACTAAATACAGAACTGCATTGGCACTTGTATAAAGCTTGTTCAAGTGTTGTTCCACTGAACAAGAGCGAAAAACTTACATATATCTGCTTTAACTGTATACAAAATGATAGGACTATTTGTGATTAATCTATACCATTTCTCACAAACTTTACTGTAAAACGAGACGTTGGTGCTCTTTCAGATATATTTCTGCAAAACTGGCTTCTAGAGCTGCATCAATTGGCAGGACATCCTCATCAACAACGAAGTGAGGGGAATGTGGCCAATGAAATGAGAACCCTTTTCCTCGTTTCAGATTTCGATGCTAAGCTCGACTCCAGGAATCATTTCCCGATAGAAGGCAAAGTCATCCCCTGCCATAACCTTGTTAGCCAATCTCACATTCTCAGGACCAAGCATAAGTCCTCCGAACCTTTGACATGCAGATGCAAGCTCTCATCATTCGTAACTGCAGGAATTGGTGGGGATTCTTCTTCTTTCATGTTAATGTATCGAAATCTTTTTGAGTTTTGGTGGGGATTCATCTTCTTTCATCTTCTTTTTGGTGGGGGATTCTTCTTCTTTCATCTTCTTTCATGTTTGGCAAGTAATACATGTTTAATCATATGTCTATTAACTTTCGAGAGTTTCTAAAATAATTGTGTAACTTTCAATAATTGTGTAATTGCACATGTTTAAACTTAACATGTTTTGGTAAATTTGAGTTTGCTAGAGGATTTTTGTGTGCATTAAAAGATAAAATGATATCAGTCATATAATTATATATATGAACTACTACGTACATGCTGAATCTAGTCAATATGTTTCTTACATGTATATCAGAAGAAACAGATATAATTTACTGTTTATCATTAATACTTTATTAATTATTATTATTTTTTAAATATTTTTTTTTGTTTTTCGAAAAATTTAAAAAAGATTTTATGAAATCACTTTTTTTTTTTTTAAGTGATATTTTGTTGTGAATTCGAAACATTGTTGTGTGGCAACAAAAAAAAAAAAAAAAAAAAAAAAATTACAAATATTGTTGTGACAAAAAGTTTTGATGTTGAAAAATTCCTTTTTATCGTAAATCATATGGGCAAATGTCTTAATTAAATACATAGCAAAAGACTCAAATTTTTACATATTTGCCATAAATTTGTATCTCCCACAAATATAACATTTAACTAGGTAAATCTCATCTTGTATACACCCAGATTCTGCTTAGTGTAGAGCCTCCATAACTCCATTGGATTTTAAAATACGAAGATGGTGTTGAAGAAGTCAATATGTCAAAAGATTGCTCAACAATTTTTGAAGTCTATATATATATATGAATTTTAATGATATCTTTTACATGAATATATGAAAAATGAAATATAATTATAATATTTTTTTCAGAATTCCTCAAGGAAAGTCAAATTTATCAATAATTCATTAATTTGAAATATAATAATATATTACAAACGGTACTTCGTCTTAATTAATAATTGACACGTAGATCGATTTCAAGTTGGTGTAATAGGAGAATATTTTTGTTCACCCCACTTTAAGGGAGAGGTAACCGTTATCCCTTCCCAAATAGATGATATGTGTTTAAAAGATAATTATGTTTAAACGAATTTACCCCTTCATGGACATATGTCATCTATTTAAAAAGGGGTGAGCAAAAAAGGACTCGTATAATAAAACATAAATCTTATTTCCATCAAGGACACCAACATGATGTTTCAAAACAAAAAGGGAGCAGTCGTCCCTGTTCGGACGCGTGTCACATTAGCATTCACTTTCTTTGATGGATCCTAATATTTAACATTTGTAATGGGTGCATCCTACAAGAAAACTGCTACATTACATATAATTTATTCTTTTATTCTTCTTTTCCTTTTCTGTGTAATGGGGTCCACCAAATCAAAACTCTTCTGTCTCTCTGTTAATGGATGCTTGCACGATAAATGATAACTAATTGACAATGGCCAAAATAGATTGATGTCTTGGACAAGTAATAAAACAAATTGATTAAAATTTATGGAAATTAAACAAGTTGATAATCACCGATTATTTAGTGGTGTGCTTATCAATAAATTAAAAATGCAACTAATTAAGTAGAAAAACAGATGAGGGACAAAGATGTCATCAAGTTGGTAAATAAGACAACAATGGTCTTTAAAGCCTTAATAAGTTGGCTTAACTTATATTTTTGAAATTGATGAAAAAAATTACAAGTCTTGAAGGATTAATTATATTATATTCTTGAAACTTTGATAAAATGGTTCTAGTAGTGGAGCAATATGACATTATGAAATCTCTGAATATCTGGACTACGATTTTAAGGCTTTAGGATACAATTTGAGGTCGTTAGACATGGAGGAGGTGGCTCAAAAGCTTAAACGGCTGGAAGAAATGATGGGTCCATTACAATCCAGCGGATTTGTCCTCATGGGTCGAATCATTGCTCTATGAGTTGAACCAGGATCCGATTCCCCATTCTGTAACTGAAAAGTCATCCAACAATATGTTGTTAGACTTGACATCTTTATGAATTACTAGCCGCTCATAGTAGTGATGTAGATTCTCTAATCTCCATCACCTGTCAAACTAGTATCAAAGAGACTGCCGATCAATGGTACTTAGCCTCGGCAGCATTTCCAGTAACACAACCTCGGTGTTAACAGTTATGTGTAATTACAAAAAGTGTTCTTGAGTCAACAACCATAAGTTGTCGTGCCGTGGTGTCAACAATAATTTTTGTAAAATACCCAAGAGTTGTTCTCATTCATCTCCTTGCACTAGTTCGACCCCCTCAAAGTCTTCATCACCAAATTCTTCATATGACCCTTCCCCACAATCAATTCCATCTACCAAATTCACTTGTCTTCTTATGGGACACTCATCTAAGCGATGTCCAGGTTAGTGGCAGCGGTAACCTCTGATAGGTATAGGTCTCGCATATGGAATATGATTAGTAGTGGGATTCATAAGTTGTTTACCAACAGTTTTGGTATCTTGGGGAGGTGTTTCGGTAGTGGGTTTTGTTTGGGGTTGGTGGGTTGTGGTTTTTGTTTGGGATTGGAGGGAGCTCTCGAAAGAACTGCTGTTGGGGCGGGTCTTATCGGTAAAGGTTTTGGTGAACCGTTGTTTGTAAGTGAAAGTACAAACGGAGTTTCGAGTTAATTGTTGTTCAACTCGATTAGCAAACCTGATAGCCCAGACAAAGACCAAAGTGTTTTTAGTTATAATTTATCTTGAATAGCCTCTTTTAGACCCCCTAAAAATCTAGCTACAAGTTGTCTTTCACTTTCTTTCAGATTATTATCAATATCAATCGGTAAAACTCTTCAACATAGTCATTCATAGATCTATTTTTCTGCCTACAGTGCTGATATTGTTGGTACAAAACCTGTTCATAATCAGTCGGTAGATAGCTAGCACGAAGGAGCTGTTTCATTCGCTGCCAAGTTTGCAACCGTCCCTTTCCTTCACGCCGACGAAGGTGTTGTAACTGCTTCCACCAAGCAGAGGCACCACCCTTTAATTTGTAAGCCGCTAATGTCACTTGTTTATGTTATGGAACTCCCATATACTTAAAAAAATTATCCACCGTTTGAAGCCAGTCAAGGAAATCCTCTATGTGAAGTTGACCATGAAATGAGAGGATATCAATCTTATTCAGTAGTCTTGAGTTATTCCACCAGCTCGATTGTCATTTCCCCATCACCGTTCATCGAATCGAGGTTGCCTATAACCCAACTTCAACATCTTTATCAGTTCCAGATTCAACAGGTCGTTGCCTCCGAAGAGGAATTTCTCCATCATTGGACTCTGAAAGCTCAGGTGAAGCTAGGTGTTCGTGATGTTGGGCTCTCCTCTGGACACAAGCACCCATCGGTGACCTTCGAGCAACTCGCTGATTGTCACGGTTTTTGAGATTCAAGTTTGTATCTCCTAGGGCAGCCAAGACCTATCCCAGATCAGTCGATATCACATTGACATTGCGTTTGAGAGTGGCCTGAGATTCTCATAGATCATCCAAGCTGTAATTTCCATCACCAACTCGGGGGTTACCGCTGTCTCTGTTCGCCATAGCTACCCCGATCGTTGCCGAGGGCTCTGATACCACTTTGATGTAGCTAACCAGTATAAAATGGAAATAGAATAAGAAGAATGAATATAAAGCTTCAATTCTCCAAGAGGACAAATATCTTTGTCTGCCAATTACAAAATGATAGATCATTTTCCCCAAATGATCTCACCTCCAAAATCCCTACTGGGAAGAGGCAAAAACACAAAAAAGGTACTAACATCCAATAAAAGAGTTACAGCAAATAAAAGACAATATTTCAAAATAAAAATAAAGATATAAAAACAATAAAACAAAACGACACTTGCATCAGGTGCCCAAATGCCCTACATCAACACATTACTCAACTCAGTTTTCTCCGATCTACGGTCTCCAACGGTTTAGTTCCACGTCCATTTGTAGTACTTACTCTTCTTCTTCTTGTTTTTCACACGCTCCTCTAGTAAATCAAGACCTGGTTCACTGAAAAGTGAAAACAAAAGCAAGTAAACAAAATAAACTCCAAGCCATTAAATAAACTCTTCTATTGTAAAACTTACTTACGGACCGTTCGTAGATGCATACTCAAGAGACCACCCTTGAACTGAAACCATAGTTGCAGATATTGCACATACGACAATAGCGTGGATGCTTGCTCTGATTGGCCCGAATAAATGAGCATTGGGTCCAAAAATAGGGGCAGTGTCCCGCTTTCGATTCACGAAATAAGTAAAATAATGTTTGCCGATGATTTGTTATTATTTTTATGTATTCAAAGGATGGTTTTACCGCTGGACCGCTAAATTTGTTGTCAGTCAATCAATCCATTAGTCAACGTTTTGCAGGGAAGGTTTATGTATTTAAAGAAAAAGTTCAATATACTTGCAATATCACTTAAACTCAGGGATGTTTAGGCAATTAATCTTTTTTTTTTTTACGAAAGGCATAATTGTCAAGTTAAATTATATTTATTATTGTTTTTACGTGTTTTTCGAAAGACACACGTCACACACTATTCGTTGTTAGGAGACTCTATCTTTCATCACTATTCTTTTTTATCACTGTTCTTGGTATATAAATATAAGCGAAGCTTAAGTTTTCTTTAGTCGACTATGTTCTTCTTCTTTTTGGCCAGTTATTTTCTTCCTTCTTTTCAATGGTGTCCTTCGCTTGCTTCATTTGTCATACAAAATAATATATCCCAAAAGCCGATTATGAATTCAAAACACCTAAAAATTTGGCCATGCACCATAGGAGATTCCATAAATCACATACAGATTTGTATACCGTTTGTGGAGATCAATGTCCTCTAACACTATGTTAGAGGGACACTATACAATTGCTCATGGGTATGGTTTTTTTTTTTCTTAGTGATTTCATTTATTTTTAATTATTTTTTTAATTACTTTTTTGTATTTGTTTTCAGTGTTATGATGAAGAAGAAAAAGAAAGAGAAGGTAGAAGAAGCTGAGAAGAAAACGCAGGTGGAGAAGTTGGTCGGCCTTACGGTATTGATAGCTAATGATCTTTAAAGCCAAGGACAAAAAAGGAATAAGTTAGTGAAGAACTGAAGATAATACTTGTCAATTGTTTCACATCAGAGACGGAATATGCAATCATTAACGTACAAATATTATATCAAATATATATATATATATATATATTTTTTCTGTACTCCATAGTCCACACACATAAACATAAACAAATTATTTGTTCAAACTAAAACCAAACATAAACATAAGCATAAACAAATTATTTGTTCAAACTAAAACCAAACATAAACATAAGCATAAACATAAACATACAACATCTCAGTCGAATCCTCCAGTTCCACACTTCCATCACTTATAGAACCGGCTCCTCCTCTTCTTGTTCTTTTTCTTCACCGATAAATCTAGGCCTAGTTCACTGAAAACCAAAGCAATAAAATAAAATAAAATAGATAAAAAATTAAAGCTAAAAAAAAACTAGAGATAGATGACTTACTTATGAGTAGATTGAAGATGAAAACTCAAAACTCTTCTTGAATTGAAACCGATGCCGCAAATATCGCACATATGATTATGTTGTGGATGAACAGTCCGGTAGTGAAGAGGAATAGCTTCCCGTGTGTGGAGCTCTGCAGCAGCATTGACAGCTTCGAATGTAGCATTAGGCTCACGAGCTTTGGACACACAAACAACACATGGATGACTCTCAGCCATTGTTGCGCTTTCTGTAAATTTATAGAAACAAAAAAAAAACATGATCATCAAAATGTAAACCAAACAAAAAAAAAAAAACACAAACAGAGAACAAAGAAAAAGTTGAGAAAAAAAACTATTATAATAGGTTAGGTTTGGTTTCTTTGAACCATTGAATTGAACCAAATAAGATTATTAACTATTTATGGATCAAGATTCTCTCATTTTTTTTTTACTAGACTCTTCACAATCTAATGACACATAAGCAATAAACAAAATATATGGTCAATATTTATCCACTTTTCTCTCTCTCATGCAAATGGTATTTCACTTCCTCTCTCCAAATCTCATACTATATGTATGCTACTTTAACTTAACTTGGTTCGAAAGTAATCATGAATTTAATTTCCTAAAACACCCTTCAGCAGAACGTCAATAGTTTACCAACTATAGACCATAGCTTAAATAGGCAAAACACATCTTCTGAAGCATTGCAATGTGCTTCTTCACATTCATGGTGCAACGGTTTCACATTCGCATATAATCTCATATTATATGTGTGCTACTTTAACTTAACTTGGTTCGAAAGTAATTATATATTAACTATTTATGGATTAAGATTCTCTTATGTACATTTTTTTCTTGAACTCTTCACAATCTAATGACACCTAAGCATTAAACAAAATATATGGTCAAGATTTATCCGCTTTTTCCTCTCTCATACAAGTGGGTGTTTCACTTCCTCTCTCCAGATCTAATATTATATGTGTGCTACTTTAACTTGGTTCGAAAGTAATCATGAATTTAATTTCCTAAAACACCCTTCAACAGAACATCAACAGTCTACCATTTATAGACTATAGCTCAAATAGGCAAAGATTCTTATACTTTCTTTGCAAACAATATTGGGTATTTTAGTAAATTTACCTTTGAGCTTAAGTTTGACCATCTCAATATTAGGGGGAGCGAAAATGGAAGAAAATGATGTATGTTAAGTTTTGGACCTTACATATACCTAATGGCTGTCCCAATCCCACCCTGAAAACATGGTGAACTCTTCATGACAAAAACTTGAGGATCGGATTTTTTTTTTTATTTTTTTTTTTTTGAAATATTACAAATAATTCGAGACTTAAGGGTGGGGGACAAGACTTGATCCCACAACCTATTGATGTAAATGTGAGGAGCAGCCTCATCTTGTCATGAGGGTTGAACTATTGAATTACCACAATCTCTATGTTACAATCAAATATATGATTTTCTAACCTACCAAAGTTACTATACATAACCATTAACCATAGGAACCTTTTGCGATATTAATTGGATACAAGTCTTCAAAAATATTTGTAGATAACTTGTCATGGTCATTTCACCAATGACGAAATAAATATGCACATTGAATACTTTCATCAACATTATTACTTATGAGAAATTTCATTCTACAAGTTAAAAAGTTAAAGCACAACTCGCTGGCTGCGGTAATTATCAATCTCTTATATATTGTAGTTACCCTTCTAGAAATATTTTTACAATAAAGGCCTTTTTAATCTCTGCAGTCATGATGGTTTGTGTTAGTAACCAAAAGCTTAAGCTTTTAAGAAAATGACTCAACAATAGAGTTTACAGTCTAATAAAAACCCTCATGTAGTCATGTGCAAAGTTGGAAAGGTGACCGATTCTTGGTTTCGAGGATTCGAACTCAAGACTATTAGATCAAAAGTGATATGATATCAATTTAGTAAACATTTAACCTAGAAACTTAAGTTTTTAAGAAATGACCCAATAATAGTCTTTATATTCCAGCAGTTTGTAAGAAGAAAAACAACACTCCGATTAATTTATAAGCACTAGACATTCAACTATTAGCAAACAAAGATCCTATCAACAAACAAATCATATTTTATTGACACATTAATGTGGTGCATGTAGCAAAAAAGTTTATAAATGTAAAACCGACTCATTAAGTAACAAATACTGGGGACCTTTATATTTGTGGAGAATCTTTGCATTACCTTTTCATCTGTCTCAAAATCATCCAACTTTGACAACTTCCTAGTAATCACTATATCTTGAATCTGCATGCATTTTCCAATGCTCCCCATAAATATGTTTAGGAAGTGTTTAGATAGAAAACCATTTTGCGTAGGTAAATACATATTACAAGAAAAACCATGCTTCCCCTAGATACACATACTTTTTGAAGAATATTTATAAAAATAAAATAAAATTTATTACAAAAAACTAAAAATAGTTTCACTAGACTCATACCACATGCAGTAAACTTCCTGGTCAAATACAGTTTCTGATTTTAATAATCAAATAGTTAGAAGAAGAAGAAAACAAATCTAGTTAAGGTGCACTTAAAATATGTTAGAGGGTTTAGATATTATTGTTAAGTCATTTTCTATCGGCTTAAACTTTTGGTTATATTGGTTACTAATATATATTAGAGCATTGATTGTCCTAGGAGTCCTGGCCTCCTAGGTTCAACCCCCCACGATAATTCTCGTACAATGATTTATCCTCTCATATACTATGAATTATATATTTATATGAAACAAAAATTATATAAATAGATGCAAGAAATGCTAAACATTGTAACTTTAAAATAGGTAGGTTTACTTGCATGATCTTGCATGTTATAGACTTCCCAATCCCAGGTAGCTAGCCAGCTAGGTCTTTGACCTGGTCTACACTTTCAATTTTAATCGGCAACTTCTCAATAACCGGGATAGCTTTGTAATAGGTAAATGACGTGTTAAACTAATGACAAGTTTGGCTGACGTGTCAGTCGAGTCAGCCATATACGTTGATGTTACAGCAAAAATGGGTAAACAGATGAGCCACAAAAATCAACAGCAAGGGTCTTAAAATCGAATATTTTCTGCTCATTGAATCAACAAAGCAACACTAAATGATTCTTTATCAATCCTCTTCAATGCTCAATTTCTACAGATTATCATCATCTCCAAGTTCAAAAACTCGCGTTCATTTCTATCAAGTTCTTCACCATCCTCATCCTATCTGCTTATTTCAGCTCAATCAATCAAATGGAAGACTGTTTCGAGGTTTCGCTACAGCTGCCGCTATTGAAGCCGACAAAAAGGGTTCAAATTAACGACACTTTTTCGCCGATGGCAATGTTTCCTGGAAGTCTTTAGGTTTTATCTGACAGGCTCGCCTGTGCTCTGGAAAATTCCGTCTTCGGTAGACCCTCTCTTGCTCAGGTTCCTTCAATTCCATCGCTTTGGCATTTATTTTGTTGTGATTCTGTTGATATCGATATGTACATGGAAGGTATAATTATGCTAATTTTGATTATGACAATGACTTCATACTTTACAACACTCATCACTCACTGTTTAGGAAATTTTTTTGTGATATGTGTTTTAAGATCAGGAAGCAGAAGTCGAAGTGATTGTCGTGGTTATCGCATCAGCTTATACTTTTGATAATTACATATGATATGATGCATTTTTATTTACTTTTCATGCACAGTAATTAGTCTTGACCAGTTATACTTATATCTATGTCATTTGATATAAGTTCATTTTAACACCCATGAGTAAATCCCTTTAGTTAGTTTACTTCTTTTTGACAATCTTGCTGCTTTTGACATCTCATGTACTCTTCCCGTTTGTGATTTTATGGAGGAGTTCTGAAAGAGCATTGACCACTTTGGAAATTATTATTTTTATGGGATTCATGGACACGTTTGTTTGTTTGTTTGTTTGTTTGTTTTTTTTTTTTTTTTTTTTGGTTTTTTGTTTTAATATGGGGAGTGATCCAATGGACACTGAGCCTAGTAAAGAGGTAGATTCGAAGGCTCTAATAACAACTGATGCAACGAGAAAAATCACGCATACAAAAAATCGATAAATAGATGGGTAACCGATTCGAATCCATTGATTCGCTCACAAATACCGAAAGCAAACCTTATATTATTCTGTTGATCATCAAAATTCATTGACCCTTGCAAAGGTATCAAAATTTGGGTAAAAAGAGATAATCTCTCTCAAATTTTTATTAATCATCAAAAACTAAAATCCAAGTTAGGTACAAGGCCTTTAAATAGGAAAACTAAAACCCTAAAATAAACCTAAAAGAATTAGGAAAGCAATAAACTAGAATCCTAAAACATCACAAATGGAAATTGAAATTATTAGAATCCCAAAACATCACAAACTTATAAAATAAAGAAATTAGATTTGATTTAATAAAATCAAATCATAAAATAATTAACTATCTAATTAAAGGAAACATAATAATATTTATTAATTACAAGAATATTTTTTAAATAAAATATCTTCAGTAAGATCTTCAATAATTAACCGATGCATCAAGAAAGATCACGCACACTAAAATTGATAAACAGATGGGTAACCGATTCGAATTCGTTAATTCGCCCACAAATATCAGAAGCTAAACCTTCTATCACTCTGTTGATCCACACACAAATACCATAATAACATGCATCAAAATTCGTTGACCCTCACAAAGATGTCGGAATTTGGGTAAAAAGAGTTACTCTCTCAAATTTTTATTATTCATCAAAAACTAAAATCCCTATTAGGGTATAAGAGCATCTCCAATGGTATCCTCAAAAATAGGAGAGTAATCAAAATTTGATTATTTAACTAAAAAACACTGTCCAATGGAGTCATTAAAATTTAGCAATAATAGTTATCAATAATCAAATTGCCTCTTCAATAATCAAATTTGAAGATTGACTTTCAATCATCAAATACAAACTTAACCCAAATTAATTAACTGTTGTAATTTTATTCTTTCTCTCTCTTCTATTACTTTTTTTTTCCTCTTTTTTTCTCTAATCATCTATGTATTTCATCATTGTTTCAACCTCAAAAATTTCAATTAGGTAAAATTCGTCTCGTCATTACGAATGGATCAATACCTATATCATATACCTTCTTTTGTTTTTTATAATTTTTTTTATTTTTTAGCAAAAAAAAAAAAAAAAAAAAACTAATATATCATTGTGGTACCATTACAAGTGTACCATTGTCGACTATACAATCATCAAATTTAGCAAACCCTGAAAACAATCTTCAAATGCTGAGGTGGCAACTTTTGAGAATCCAAATTTGCTTATACCATTGGAGATGCTCTTTAGTGTGCGTGATTTGCTTATACCATTGGAGAGTAACTCTTTTTACCCAAATTCCGATATCTTTGTGAGGGTCAACGAATTTAATTCAAAATAAATAAATAAATAAAATAAAATCATAGAATAATTAACTACCTAATTAAAGGAAACATAAAAATATTTATTAATTACAAGAATATTTTTAAAATAAAAAATCTTCAATAAGATCTTCAATATATTCACCTGCATCAACATTGTAATCACAAATTAGAAATTAAATTTAAATTAGTGAAAAAAAAAACAATCTGTAAGTACGAGAGATGGTAAGGTTTGCATGTGTGCTTCTCTTTTCAATCAGATTTTACACTTAAAAATTAAGAGTTTATTTTCCTGAATTCATCAGGAATGGCTCATAATTGGGATGAACTTCCTAGGGATCTTTTGATGGAAATCGCAAAGCTATTACCAAGGTTCGAAGACTATGCTCCCTTCTCTGGAGTATGCACTTGATTTCTACCATCTTTCAGATCGAATTGTTAACCAAGTAAGTTTATCTGAAGCTCTTACTGGTAAGAGGTGCTATTCTTCGAAGGGATGTCTTATAACAATTGGACATGATTTGAACGTGAATCTTATGCATCCGTTTTCAAATCTACAACATAATTTTCCGAATATTAAGACAATCGATAAGTGGGACGAAAATTATGATAGTTCCTACTATGATAGATTTATATATAAATGTGTTTTGTCTTCAAATCCTTTATTGGAATCCGATTATATACTGGTGGTTATCTTGGGAGGCTTTAATCTATTGGTATTTGCTAGACCAGGCGATGAAACTTGGACCTTTATAAGCAAACGAATTAATTATTCCGATATTACTTATTATAGAGGACAATTTTATGCGGTAAATCGTGTTGGTCAAATAATGGCTTGTTCTATTGGTGGTGGTGATAATCCTAGCGAGCCAGAAGTGGTGGCTGAGTTGCCTAGTAAACTTCTTCGAAACGAAATAACCCGATTATATATAGTAGAATCTGCAGGAGCATTGTTGATAATTTCACGGTTTGTTTATAGTGAAATACAGATACAGAAAAAATCAGTTTATGATGATGATGATGATGAACGTTATGATCAGATAATCATTAACATTCATTGTTATAGAAGTTCTAAATTCCAAGTGTTTAATGTTGATTTAAGTACTAAAACATGTACGGAGATAAAAGATTTGGGCGATAGAATAATCTTTTTGGGTCACAATTCTTCGTTTTCGTTGGCATGTCCTCCTAATTGCAAACCTAATTCTATATATTTTACTGATGATGGGATGGAATTTTATATCAATATAGAAGAAGGAGGAGGCAAGGATATGGGAATTTATAGTTTGCAAGACGGAAGCATCACCCCTCATTTCGGTGATAAATGCTTGGACTCTATTACTCCACCCACGTGGATCGAACACAGTTTTATCTAGATTAGGAAGATTGATTGGATTTGGATTTCGTTTTAGTTAGAATAATTGGTTTTATATATTTATTATGTTTCATTTTCTTTTGTTAGTTATTTTAGACTTTGCTTGTCTGATGTAATGGATATATAATGTATTTTTTTTTTTTTTTAAATTACAACAACTGTCGGACCCTACGCCCTGTGACAATTGGGATGCCCCGACCATCCATCGTATCACTGAAATTATGCTCGAGGGAAGCAATAGAAATTACTCAGTTGATTGCAGATTGAGAATGTCATCCAACGGAGTATTCTAACAGTGCAGACTTGTAGAAGTGAAAATTCATCGAGTTAAATAGGAATTCTACTCACTCATATTATTGCCGACCATCTTTGGTACTAAATACAAGTACAGTAAAATACAGATGAGAAGTTCACGAATCATTAGAAACGAACCAGTCACCTACCTTTTATGATGTTGCTTCGCATTTCTTCTACGAGGGGTCCATCTTTCTTTAATATTGGATATTCGATCAATTTGGCAATCGTCTTATATTTCTCGACACCTTTCTTCAAGCTTTTCATTCAACTTTGTTGCAGTGTCGAGACCTCTCCTAATTATGGCAGATTCAGCAAGCATATCATTTATCAGCATCTCAGTGGTCTTGACCAGGAAATGGGAGGCGGTGGAACAATAGCAGGCTGAATCAATTGCTCAAAGCACAATCTTGAAGCTATCCTTCCTTTGCCTCCTGTACATAAATGGTAGTCTGCGCACGTTTTAGGCTTAAAAGGAAAGCAAAGTTTTTCGTCAACAAGTAAAGGTTCTACTCTCCAACAGCCTTCGAAATTTTTCCAAGAACCCTGTTTTCACTTGCTTGAATCTCATCTGCCAAACAGTGATAATAATAAAACAAGAGAACTTAGAAACAAAAACTACCAGGGTACCTGATATAGGATTTTCTCTCCAACATTGCAATTCTCTCCGGATCAACCTACAATGCCGTAGATGATCCCTTTCCCTTTCTCAGGACAGAGCTCACTGAGTTTTCTCCCTTGTTATCTTTAACAAATTTCATGAACTGTGCCTGTGATTTGTAAAAAACGAAGAGGTTTTTATATTTTAATATTTAAAACACTATATGCAACAAACATGCACCTCAGCCTTCTATTGTACTGACCTGAAGACAGTTTTGAAGCTCGCGAGGCAGTTGCACAAAAAATTTAGAAATCGCTAGATCAAACACTTTCGGGTTTATGTTTCTCTTGCTCTTGTGAACATCCATTCTTGTTTTCAACACTTCAGCTATTAAAACCTGAAATTCTTTGGTATGTTAATGTTTATAAGAAATTTGTTTTTCCATACTTCCTGTTAAGAAAACACATGTGGTTCTGTCATTGAACAATAAATTGCTAAGACTCAACAGTTACCGGCAGAGCACAGAGCTAGGATGCAAATGCAACAAATTGCATTTATGTAATGACAATTTTTTTTATAGGCCTTTTTCATGATTAACCGATAAGAACTACAAGATTTTGGTTATGAATTAAAGTGACCACACCATGTTTTTCCAGTGAAAGCTTCCATGGTTCCATTCATTTCAAATGCAATAAATCCTTTTAAGTAATCTAGGGAGCTAAGCACAGGCTCTCGATATGAAATCAAAATTCACCAATCACTCACTAAAAATTCTAGAGATAAAACAAGCTGACCTACAAGCTCATCACAAATTCACAACCATCAACTGGCATGACACAGAAGTTAAACGACATTAATTCTATATACACAAAACAATGAAAACATAATCCATTTAAGCCAAAGTAATTGTTTCCAATCTCAAGAACACAGCTTTTTATGATACAAACAAGACTTAGTCATCATTTTACATCAAAAATTACACAATCCAGTTAGACAAACTAAGAATTGGAACATGTTTTCCTTCGACACAGCTCAATAAAAAGCAATACAAAAAGAAACAAAAATAGAAATAAAAGAAAGAAAGAGAGTGAAAAGGTTCACTTACAGATTGGATTTGATGAGAAGAATATCCATTCTATCCAATAAATTGGAAAGCTATCGCATTTCATTTTGTTTCCCTTTCCATTCTTTGCAAGTGATACATATGTTCAGGCGAATTTCTGGAAGTCCACCGAAAGCACTTTTAATGTTGCAAGTAAATGTAGGAGAGAGTCAAAACAGCTGTCTTGACTTAGTTGCGTTTACATTTACACTACACATGATTGTTTTGTGGAGAATTACAATCATGGATTGGTCTTCTACTTCTTTATTCAACAAATTGGATTTCAGGTCAAAAGGGTCTGTATCCGTATTGAAAGTATTTGGATCAACTAAATACTGCACCGCATTGGCACTTGTATAAAGCTTGTTCAAGTGTTGTTCCACTGAACAAGAATGAAAAACTTGCATATATCTGCTTTAACTATGTATACAAAATGATAGGACTATTTGTGATTAATCTATACCACTTCTCACAAACTTTACTGTACAACAAAACGTTGGTGCTCATTCAGATATATTTCTGCAATACTGGCTTCTAGAGCTGCACCAATTGGCAAGATATCCTCATCAACAAAGAAGTGAGGGGAATGTGGCCAGTGAATTGAACCCTTTTCCTCGTTTCAGATTCCGATGCTAAGCTCGACTCCAAGAATCATTTCCTGATAGAAGGCAAAGTCATCCCCTGCCATAACCTTGTTAGCCAATCTCACATTCTCAGGACCAAACATAAGTACACCAACCCTCTTGACATGCAGATGCAAGCTCTCATCATTCGTAACTGCAGGAATTGGTGGGAATTCTTCTTCTTTCATGTCAATGTATGTGTTACATCTGTGTGCAGCTGCCTGTCCTTTGACAACCTACGACAACCTCCACTTATTATCTAGTTATTATCGGTTGGCAGATGATTAGAGACTTGACCAAGAACCGAAAGACAATACAGAAAACATGACAGAACAAAAAACTATGCAGGCAATTAAACAACTAACTAGGCAGTTTATAAAAATCACTCCATGTAATTGTAAACTCCATGACAGAACTTGGAATCTTATTCTCAACATTGTGCTACTTTCGAGAGGAATAGCATGTCAGATATGAAAAGGTATTACTTTGACATTTCCATTCCATTGAAACCACAAAATGAGCACAAATGAGTTTTATTACCTATCTATTGCTGGTTAAAAATTGATGATACAAAATGACTCCTCAAAGTAATGGTGTGTAACTCTTTCAATCTCTTTTGGAGTTGTTTTAAGCCTTGAGTTGTAAGACCTCAAAGTTCCCCCAAATTCAACATATGATGGAACTACATTCAAACAGTCCTACCTCTCAAATAAGTAACGGCTAGCACCTTCACCCAAAGGAGAAGAAACATTAGCATTATATTAAGACCTTGGATGATTTATGCAATTAAAAGTCTCTACATATTCTCAGTGTTGCAAAAGTCCTCGACTAGGCGCCGCCTAGTCCCTAGTCATCCTAGTCAGTCAAAGTCTCTACATATTCTTCACTCTTGCATAACCAAATAGCTAAACAAACACACACACACACCCACCCAAAAAAAAAAAAAAAAAAATGACAAATGACAGAAATTTACGTGGAAATTTCCTCTACATGTTACCAACGGTGGCATATGAAATACATCAAGGATTTTGGTTAAGTGCTCTACAAAATCTGGTGAATCTTTCGGAGAAGTTAAGGACGATTAGTTAAAGGTTTTGAAATGACTTAGCTTTATAACCAAGTTCTTACAAAGTTGACATGAACATTATTCATAGTATATTACTGTCATGCATTGATTGCAAAGATGAAGTGACAAGATCATGTAGAGATGAAGAAGAAAGCATGCTTGACTCTGGATGGGATCAGTTTCTCTTGAAATGAGTTGTTGCAAAGCTAATATTGTAAATGAAGCAGCAACAATTGAATCAACTGTAGCATGGGGTGCATGACCACCTTGTCCCTCTATTTTTACTAGAAACATGCTCACAGCGGCCAACAATGGCCATGAAATGGATGCTATAGTTCCTGCGGCTGTAGGTATTCCGTCGTCTACATGTACTGCAAATATTGCTTCAGAGTCACCAAGAACGCCTTCTTTTACCATGTAAGAAGCACCAGCACCTCCCTCACCAGCAGGTTGGAAAAGCAGTCACACAGTTCCCTTTTAAAACCAAATGAAAGGAAAGTAGTGCAATTTGTTCAGTTTAAGATTAAAATCACAAGCTGACGTCAATTATAAAGATTGAGAGCAAAAGGGGTGTCAAGGATATAAATGGCTCAGAAGCTCAAGCTTGTGCATCAGCATGTTTAGCTCAAGTCAGCACAAGCACTTCATCAGATGTCAGCCATCACTATCTCAGAAATCCAATTCAAGATCAACAGCATGTTTACTAACAACTCTAGACCCTCACACACCAGATCACTGCTCTTGTAATCACCATCACCATAATCAATCTTCGTTCAGAAGTTATGATGGTGATTAGAGTTGGTTAGTAACTAACTTAGCTGCCCCTTTTTGCTTCCAGAAGCTGACCTGGAAAGTTTGATAGAGCTGGTCAGCTTCAGTCAATGTTGTATTTTGTTGGTTAGTGAGAGACGGTTAGCATCTTTGTGTATAAGAGCTGTTATTGTATTGATTCACTAATTAATGAGAAAGCAAGCTTTACAACTCCATTAGTGGAGTCAAATTTCTCTCAAGCTTTTCTGCTCTAAGCTCTGTTCTTTCTCTAGTCATTTTATCAAACACTTTGTTCAATCTATCAAACACCTTCATTTCTTCAAGGGGAAACGGCAGGAAAGGCAAATGATAAACGCTAGGTGAAGACAAAGAAGAAAACAATGGGAAGCATGTTTTTCAGACACATTGACGAGCACGCATAAATAAAGACACTGAATTTATTCATGGGGCATTTGCCAATACAAGGAGATGACATCTAACACAAATCACTAACAAGTTGGTCATATAAATAAAATCATCACTGAAATAACAAAATATATTCGAATAATATGACCTCAAGATGGAAACACCAATGTTATCCATAACAAATATATCACTAAATGTCAACGGTAATTGAACTAAATCCAGTTCATTTGCAAACACTAAGTCCAAGAGAGGAAATAATCTCCCTCTTTCTCACTTGTTCACAGTACTGCTTTTAAATTGTCATCACGATTATATATCAATCTACTATGTTTACCAGTGACTTAGTGACAAATATTTTTAAAAGCAATCTAGTCCTTAATCTCCCACTGATTAAAAAAATAAAAGGGTGATGTTCACACCTGGCAAATCAAGTGTGAATTGAAGCTATAAATATTTCTTTGACATTTTTATTGGTTTGGATGGAAGGTCACTTCAACAAACAAGATGATGAAATATCTAATTCCAAACTTATAGTCGTAAAATCAAAACATCACGTTCCTTAATCGCGTTTTCCATCAAAGAAACTTAGTCTTAAAGCAATCACTAACTCTAGAAAATTAGGTTACGGAAAGATTATAGCAACAAATCGCCATTTTAGAACAAATAAAGCTATTTTAGCTAAGGTCAACACAACTTGATCATTGGATCTCTAGTCTCTACTCAACCTAGATAATTCTACAATAAAACCAGGAAATAGCTGGCTAAACATGCATCAAGAAATCGAATTCCGCCACTATAACATATTATTGCTCCTTGAAAACAAAATTAGTTAAAACATTAACAAGAAAAGACAAGTCAAAATCATCAACAAAAAAAAAAAAAAAAAAAAAAAAAAAAAGCAAGATCAGTTAAACAAAACCAAATTAAACTTGAGAGATATGAATTTCAAGCAATTACAAACTCAAAATTGAACTTAAGCTTATCTTTACGTTGATGAAGTAACTTGGCAGCACCAAGGAGCGTGGTGGTATCAGCATCGTGCCCGCAAGCATGCATTTCGCCATCAATTTTGCTCTTATGCTCCCACTCCACCAATTCCTACAATCCTACACATCATCTAAGGAATGGATGCTCTGGAGCCCAAAACTTGCTTTCAAAAATCCTAAAGAGTCTACAGCAAAAGCCTAAAGATAAAGGAGGAGAAGAACAGGACTACATAGGCCAAACATGCAAGCCATTTCCAACGCACAAATCCTAAAGAATCTATATATGGTTTTGTTTTAAGGTTTTTTCAACATATGATTGTATGTGATGTCTTTTTCCTTAAGGTCGGTCTGATTTTACCTAAAATCGTTTCACTTGACTCTAAAATATAATTTTACATATTTTAAGGTTTATTTTCTATTAATTTACTCTTCACGTTTTAAAAAAAAAATAATAATTGTTTGTTGTATTGAAGTAGTACGGGAATGTGAATATGTGATGTATCGCTGTGCATAATTTTGCAGTACGCAACATGATCTTGAAAAAAAAAATAATAAAAAAAATAACTGTGAAAAAAATAAAAAATAAAATATAATAACTATGATTATGTGAAATAGTAGAGAGATATATTCAAAAAACAGAGAAAAGATATAGAGGAAGGCCCCGTTTTTTCTTTTTTTTTTCTTTTTTTATGGAGACTGAATAATGCTAAATGTTAATGAAGAAATGATTGAAAGCTGAAAAACGAAAAATGAAAAATGAAAAATATGTTTGTTTTTTTTCACTGAACACTGAATATAAGTGATAAGTTTTTTTTTTTTTTTTTTTTTTTTTTTTTTTAGAGAAATGATTGAAAGCTAAAAAACGAAAAATGAAAAATGAAAAATATGTTTGTTTTTTTTCACTGAACACTGAATATAAGTGATAAGTTTTTTTTTTTTTTTTTTTTATTATTATTATTATTTTTAAGTTATAAATATCTGGAAAAAAAAATGTTTTTATATCTATATCCTTCTAACTATTATTTATTATATATTTACATTTTAATATGTTACGGACAACTTTAATATATAAATTTATTTAGTTATTAATAATATTTCAAATTTATATTATTGTATAGAATCTAATTAGTATTAAGCTCTTAGCTAGTGATATTATAAAACTAATGGGCTAATGTGTATATTACAAACAAAATGAAGTTCATCAATATATTCTTATTAGTAATCTACTTGATGTGTATAATTTATTCTTTAATTGATTTGGAATAAACTTGGATAATTATATAATTTATAGATTTTGTGTAAAAAAAACATTAGTGGTTAGTTTTGGAAATAGATTAAATTAGTGAAGATAGTTTTGGAAGTCAAACTTTACATTAAATTGATAAATTCTACTGGATTTGTGTTAAGTGAAAAATGAAAAATTTTCACTTTTCAAAACTAGTGGTTTTAGGGGTTCATTAAGTGATTTTAATACTTAAAAAATCCAACAAAATAACTGAATGAAACACATTAAGTATCATTCAGTGTTAAGTGGAAAAATCAAACAAGACCGAAGTGAGACCGAGAGAGGGCTAGGACTAAGAGGAAGAAGATGTGAATTACGTTTGAGGCTATTTCGGTAATTGTGTAGGCTATGGATGATAAGAAATTTGTATATTTGGTTAGTAACAATCAAACTTTTAGATTAGGTTAAAAACAAATTGGTTAAAACGTCTTGTGGTCAAAATTAATAATTTCCAGTTGAATTTCAGTCATGTCTTTTTCTCTAAGTCCACGCCAGCTGTCCGTTGAAACCCTACATCATGAAAAATCACAGCTTCTCTGGACTATGCTTCATGGGAAATTACTGACAAACTGTAGTCGGGCTACCAGGGGTTTTACTTCGGATGTCACTTGTACAAGGTGCAATGTGGGCTGTGAAGATATGGAACATGTTTTTAGAGGGTGCTCTGCTTCTATTGGTATATGGGAAAATATCAGTAAAGGAGTTACTAGGAGATGCGACTTCAAGGCTGATTGGAATGTGTGGATGTACAACAACCTTAAATGTTCTAATTTGATTATGGGTAAAATCCAAAATTATCTTCTCTTTGCGGTTTCTCTCTGGTTTATATGGAAGTGGAGATGTACTAATGCTTTTAATCCCACTGTCAAGCTCCCTCTTTGCCCTGGTAGGTTCATTTGGGAGTTTGTGATGGATTGGTTAAAGGCTAACACTGATGCTGCTGCTGATGTTGCTTTGACGAACTGCCTTATTTCATGGAGTCCTCCTGGTCTGGACTGGGTAAAGCTTAATGTTGATGGTAGTTTGATCCCTGAGCTTGGTACCATTTCTGCTGGAGGCGTGGTTAGGGACCAGAGGAAGAGGTGGCTAGTTGGCTTTGCTCTGAACAGGGGCGTGGGGAGTATCCTTGAAGCTGAATTGTGGGGCATTCTGGAGGGGTTAAAACTGGTGTGGAAGAATCGTTTTAAAAAGGTTATTGTTGAATCTGACTCTCATTCTGCGGTGACTCTCATTCTCAATAATACTCCTCTGTGTCACCCTCTTTTTAATATCATTCATGCCTGCAAATCGCTGATGGGTATGGATTGGAGCTGCTATATTCAACATGTTTACAGGGAAAGTAACAGAGTGGCTGGCAGACTTGCGAACCTTGGTCACTCTCTTGAGCTGGGGACTACTGTTTTCGATCACACTCCTTCGCAGGTTTCTGAGTGCTTGGAGGAAGATTTTAAGGGTGTTGCTTTTGCTAGAATGACTCCTAGTCTTTAGTTTGTTTGTTTTGGGCTGTTTGCCCCCTCTTTTACCAAAAAAAAAAAATCACAGCTTCTAAAATCCGACTCGTACGATGACCGGAAACCAATTCCGATTCTTCTTGTCGTGCGATATCAATCACCCTGTGACTTTCGGGTTGAGAGATTGGAAGGAACTCTGTCTTCCACCAAGTCCTCCAATTCAGGTATTCTCTTTATTTCCAGCTAATTTTACTAATATTTGAAATCGATAACGAATCATGTCTTAAAATCTCTTTGGTTGATGTTAATTTTGAATTTTTATGCTAATGTTTGGCATAATACGATTTTTTCAATTTTTGTATGGCGATTTTTGGAGCGAATTAGAGCTGACTGCTTATCATCGTTAGCTGAATTTGTTAAGAATGTGAGTGAAATTAAACTTAACATAGCTTTTGATATTAGTGTACTTATTTGAAATTTTTTTTAGGGATTGATTCTACTACAGAGGAAAGAATTCTCTTTTGGTTATATGTAAATTAGGCAAGTCATCCCCTTCTCATTTTTAAGGTCG
This sequence comes from Acer campestre, assembly GCA_954870605.1. Classification (NCBI taxonomy): domain Eukaryota; kingdom Viridiplantae; phylum Streptophyta; class Magnoliopsida; order Sapindales; family Sapindaceae; genus Acer; species Acer campestre. The sequence goes on from OX940806.1 coordinate 30,064,970, forward strand.
TATTTCTTGATTGAATAACCTGGTTTTGTTTGTTTCATATTGCTCTAAGCAGTGGAGAAATATAATTTGCAGAAGTGCTTAGATGTCTAAAAATAGTCACAATATTTTGTTACTTTAAACAGTGATATTTTGTTACCATTTCTCTTCTAATTTAACCAGTGCAAGAAATTAGACTCGAAATACCAATAGTGAGATATATACCCACATACTAGCATTTGAGTTGAAAACATGCTTTTGTGTGACATGGTCTAGATTGATTCATGTTTTACCTTTGACAGGCAGCTGCACATTTCTATTTTCGTAGGGGATCGTAGTTTGAAACCAAATCCAAATATCTTATACTGTATATTCCTTTTATATGTCAATTCAGTTCCTAAATATTGTTGAATGTTGATGGATTTGCAAGCCCATACTCTGAATTCAGCTTGTTCTTTAATTTAGTTTATGTTGTGGAGATGATACTTATGTACATGTTCCTTTCTGGCAGAAGTCTGCATGCATCATTATAGTTTCATCTTAAAAAATTTCCATATTATTTGTTAGTAATGTCTGTCTGCTTTCACGTTGTAGTGCAAAAACTGGAGTGTATACTACCCTAGTGAAAGATGTTAAGAATGCCTTATTGCCTTTGAAGGAAGTCCATTGGTGAAGATTGACCACAAAGGGTTGCATGCAAGTGATCACAAGAAGTTGGGTGCTAAGCTTAAGGTATACTTTTTCTGCAAATTTGAGTCCCTAAGTTGTATGTGTGTGGTCTGCTATATATCTAATTATGTGGCAAATCATTACTTTTTTAAGCTAAAAAAAAAAAAGTATTTACTCGAAAAATATTTTATCTGCATACTAGCACTTACAGAAATGTCAAAATGACGCAGTCCTGGAATAATCATTGATATTGTTTGGTAGTGTTTGATTTTGCAACTTCTTCAGATAATTGCCTTGGTGATTTGGATATCATGTTATTCATTCTTCAACCTTTAACTCTTCATTTTTTGACAGGAATTGTTTCCTTGCATACTACTGTCTTTTGCTGATGAACAGATACTGGTGTGGAGAGGAAAAGATTGGAAATCAATGTACCCAGAAGGTCCTGCGATCAAACCTTTGACACTGCTGGTGGTTTGGATGTTTCAGGTATGCATTTAATAGGAGAAATGATCCTGTCAGATTGCATTTTGGGACTTTTCGTTTAAAGCATGATTGAAATTACAGAATAGTATTTTCACTTAAGATAACCTCTAGTCATATGCCACGACTCAATGGGGAAGGCTCTAGATCTGGACTACAATAAGTTTGTTTACTGTGAATGTGATTACCAAATTATCATGTTCATCTTTTAATTGCAAAATTGGAAGACTATTATGTGGCATTTAGATAACAGTCGCAGGACACATCTAAGACATGTTTGTAGAGCACATCATAGGCAGTTTCATCAGTGGTAAAATTCATATAGTTAAATAGTAAAAGAGATTTATCAGATGGTTAAGTTGCATTTCAAACAAGTTCAAGGAAGCTTTGGCTGGCTTCTACCTGCTAGGTTTAAGGAAAGAACAACTAAGAACTGCTAGTTGGGAAAAGTTGAAATGGATGTTGGACCTTAAGCAGTTTCCTAGAAATTGCTTCCTAGAAATTGCAGTTTCCTAGAAATTGACTATTTGATACCACTTACCAGTATGGCATCTCTTTTTTTCTTTTTGTCCTTCCAAGTTACAAATTAGAGGATCATATGAGAACATAATTACCCCTTCAGTTTTCACTATTTCGAATAAGTTAAAATATGTGGGGCGGAAATATGGAATGATAAAATCTACAGTAGCCAGTAGGGATCATTTTCCTTATCATTTTCAAATGCTGTTTTCAAGTGCAACATATCTCATATACATCTCAATTTTTTCTTTCCAAGAGGCTGATGCTGGTCTTCTTCCTCATGTAACTTGATTGTTTTGCATGATTTTCTGGTCGTCTTTTAATATGTGCCCACAAGTGCCTAATAATATGTTAACAAGATTGATGGTTAATTTCATTATGTTACTACTTCAAATAAGCATTGATTTTAAAATGACGATGATGTCAATTTTAAACCTAACCCAGAAACTGTGAGATCGAGTCCTAAGATGATGTCCTTTTGGAAGCATGCAATTGAATTGAGCAAGACATTGTTGCTGGATGAATTAATCTTGGTCCTGATGAGCTTCTGAAGAAGGTCGAGGAATTTGAAAACATTTCAAAGGCCACAAAGCTCTCATATCCAGTGTTAGTTTTGTCAAGTGGAGATGGCTCCAGTAGTTCAATGGCAGAGTATGAAGAAGTGAGAATTACACTGATGACGATGAGTATCCTGAGGATGACATCGATGATGACAATGATGATGAATATTACGACAGTGTCCCATTAGTCTCTATAGGCTCATTACCAGTTGATCAGAGGCTCAGGCAGAAATGAAAACAAGAACAGAAGAAAGATCTGTTATACTTTTTAGACACAATAGGTTGAAGAAGGTGGTATACTAATATTTGTAATTGTTAACATTCAAGGAAAAGAAATGGGTAGCCATAAAATATAAATTTAAGTAAAAAGTTTATTATTCTTGTTTTGTCTTGGAAGGCTAGTCCATCTATTTTGTGACTTTGCTTTGAAGCAAAATGTATATTTAAAATGTTACATTACACCCTCCTTTCTTAGGTGTACAATTGTAATTTCTTATGTTTTGGAGGGTTTATATACAAATTTTGTTTATTGTATGTGATATAATCTTATTTAAGTTATAAATTATGTGTATATCTTATTGCAGCTTAAAATTTGTGGAATAATAGGAAAATTCTGCTTTTAAGTATAATGGAAAATTTTATTTGTCATAATTTATTATATATTAAAAAAAAAAAAAAAAAAAAAAAAAACAGTAATAAAAAAAATATAAAAATTTTCAGTTGGAAAACAGGTAAAAGTCTTCCAGTCTAGATACTCACCTACGCTAATTAATGCATTAGTTAAAAGTTGGTAGATATTTTGAGCATCATTTTTTTTTTTTTTTTTTTTTTTTTTTTTTTTTGATGCTCTTTAAGCAACTTCCATTTTTTGATCAACACTATCCTGATTAATTTCCATAAATTTAGAAAGAAAAAATAGAGTGTTAATACAATAATACTTTCTTTCTTCATGTAGATTTCATGGGACATAACAGAAATCTGAAATTTCAAAGTTTCTCGTAGAAACTAGAAATTGCTTCTCTGACTCTCTCTCCCCCCCTTAGAAAAAAAAGGCCAAAACCTGTAAAAGTTTGGTAGACCACACCATGACAAGACAGTACAGTCCTCATAAACCTCTTCTTTCTTTTATCTCTCCAACAATACAGAAGAAAGTCAAACAAAACAGCAGCTTCTTTAACATGGAGGTACGTATTTGCAAAACAGTAACTGACCCACCTTTCATTTTCTCATATAAATGTTTTTAAGTTGTTCTGTTGATAAATTTATTTATTTCTGTATATGTTCATGTGTTCTCTTCCTGTCTATCGTTGGATTAAAGTGTCTGTGCTTTTTTTTTTCCCCTTTCTTTAGCAGGATCTTCAAAGCATAATTGGGCTGCCTATCATGGGTGGTGTTGAAATTGATTCAAACACTTTAAGTTATTGGTTGAATTGGAGGGTTGGTCTCTGTGCTCTGTGGCTCTTGATAGCCTTGGTTGTTGCATCAATTCTAATATGGAAATATGAAGGCTCCAAGAAATCAAAATCTGAGAGCAGACAAAATCAGCAGAAAGATACAGTTGGGTGCTTGTATGAAGATGAAGCTTGGATCACATGTCTCAAACAAATTCACCCCTTTTGGCTTCTTGCCTATAGATTGATTTCTTTCCTACTTCTTTTGACACTGCTCATTATGAATGTTGTTCTGGATGGAGCTGGAATATTTTACTTTTATACTCAGTAAGTCATCTATCTTTTTACTCATTTATGATTACAAGAACAAAGAAATGCTATTATTTTGTGAATGTTTTGCTTTGTGATTAAATTTTTCCTCTCTTGTGATGAACAGGTGGACATTCACTTTGGTTACGATTTATTTTGGGGTATGTGTTACAGACTCACAGTAGAACTATTTTGATAGAGATGGAATTGGAATTTTCTTTGCTTTAAAGATGTTAGGAAGTAAGAAATCGGTATTTGGTTCCATATAAGAGTCTTATTGTCAAGCTAATCGGCACTGATCTGACAGTGTTTCAATATCTCACTTAGTCTTTGAATTATGGCAGCATTGTATGTATGTTTCAAAATTTGTGATTGTCATTGTGCATAAATCGTTTATGCTTTCAATTGTAGTTTGCCACTGCGTTTTCCATCTATGGATTGTACATATGTCAGCGTACAGTTGGTGATCATGGCCATGGACCTGCTTATCCAAGCTTAGATGCAGAGCGAGGTGGCTACGTACCTGCTAGCATTAAGGAAACTGCAGACACGCCTGAAATTTCCAATGGTTTCAATACCCATGAAGCACCGCACTTTCGCAAGACTGCTGGTTTTTGGGGATATCTCTTTCAGATTATGTTTCAGGTAACTTTTCTGATTTCTCCTAATAATCAGTTTTTGCTGTTTTTCTGTTCAATGCCTGGACAGTGCTTCATAGCCCAAAAGACAAGTAGCCTTTACTAAATAATTTAGGTTACACCATCGGTTGTGAATTATCCCCTTTCTGCGTTATTTTGTTATTGAAGCAGGAAGAAGTATATTTAACTGGTTTTATATCGGTATTTCAGATGTAAACTGACAAAGCTCTTTTTCATTTTTGGTGTCTATAAATAGGCGTCTGCGGGAGCTGTGGTGCTTACTGACTGTGTATTTTGGCTCATTCTTTATCCATTATCAAGTCCTACTCTGAATTTTGTAAGTACTGGTCTATCATCCCATCCTCTTTCTTCCTTCTGTTGGAGTCCTTATTTAACTGTGCTTTTAACTCAATGAGTGTGCTGTGTTATTGACTTTAATGTAGCAAGTTGATGGCATATTAAAGAATTTTTTACGGGTTTTCTTTAAAAAATTAGTGTTGTTTGAAAACTATCCAGGCCCTAGTATAACTAGAAAGAAGATCATAAGTCCCGGGACGGGTAGACATTTTTGTGGAACATTTAAGCTTACTTGTAATCAGATTTATACCACAATGCAATGGAAAGAAACTGAAAACAGATCTTTGTGTTTCTGTTTGTTTTCTCAAAATGAGAAAAAGAAGTGCAGAGTGTAGCCCTCTTCGCCCCTCCATTAGTCTTTTACCTTAAATCGATATATGTGCTGTCAAAATGTTTTAAATATCACTCTGCAGTATCATTAGGCTCCTCCAGTTGTTAAACAAGTGCACAACTATTGTAAAATGAGTCAGGGTTAGGAGGTATTTTAATTTGTTTTCTTATTCAGATTTTGCAAGCTGGGAATTAAAAGCAGCACTTGGCAAGTACCTATCTGGGATGTTTATATCTTACGAGCGATCATTTTCTGTTCTTGAATTGCAGATGATTGTTAGTTTCCACTCACTGAATTTTGTTTTCCTCCTCGGTGACACAATCTTAAATGGCATGGTACGTTTGCTTCATTGATGGTTCCACTGGTTTTTCGATTCTCCATTTCCTCCAAAGCAATTACATATTAATAACTATTTTCTTGTTCAGCGGTTCCCTATGTTTCGGATTGCATATTTTGGTCTATGGACGCTTATATATGTCATTTTCCAATGGATCATTCATGCCATTGCATCAATGTGGTAAAGCACATTTCCTTCTATACTAATATCTTATATTTACACTAAATAAAATTAGCATCAGCTCATTGACACCCTTTTTGGCAGGTGGCCTTATGTAATCATCGACTTGTCAAACCAATATGCTCCTCTCTGGTAAGTAAATGACAATGACTGTAATTTTACGACTCACCTTCAATCTTCCTACACAGAGAAGTGATGAGAAACCATTCCACCCCTTTAACCAAGCCATTACTGATTACTTGCACCTCCAGAACAAAAAAAAAGTGAACGTTTCAATGATCTGTATTTGTGTTTGTTAGCTTCTTTAACGTATTAAGTTGGCTTTAATTTGAAGTGTAAAACATAGATAGAATATTGTGTTTTGACTTGAAAGAAGTGGTAATTTTAGTACTTTGCCTTGTTAATGTATAGTTGGTGCTTCAACAACTAAAAATTAGCTGAATGTTACCCAAAATTTAGGATATGTTTGCTAGTACTTGACCAACTGGGATGTTACATGGACAGGTATTTGTCAGTCGGGGCGGCGGCTGTCCCGTGTTATGGCCTCTTCGCGTTGTTATTCAAGCTGAAGAGCTGTTGCTTGTCAAGATTCTTCCCAGAGTCTTCTCATCAGGGTCCGACATGAGACGATCCAACTCGAACCTTAGCTATACAAATTGTTACTTGAGAGAAAAGGAATCAAGCATCAAGCTCTCCTGCTTTCAGTGGGTTGCTAATGAATGATAATGGTTGACTGGTTCTAATTCTTTGCATGGGAGTAGTGTTACACTTACAGCATTGAATTCATCTACGAATTTGCTGCACAGTGAACACGACTGATACTATTAATGATCGTCTTCTTCTATGTTGTTAGATAAAAAATTACGAAATATGTGACATGGAGTCTGTTTTTGTATATATTAATTGATTAGATAAATTAATATCAATATGTTAATTGAACTTGCATATCTGGTTCTTCTGATGTATACGGCTAGGGGCGGACCCACGAGGCCACGATTAGCCCTCATATGGCCCGTGCCCTACTTGGATTTAAAAAAAAAAAAAACACACAAGTTAGTAATAAAACTTATAAAAGAGGAAAGTGATGTGATGTCTTGGTGGGCCATTGGTGGGCCATGTGCTGTCTCCAACTGTCCTTATATCAGTTTTATGTGCACAAGGAAACTAACGAAGGTGAAGATCAATCTTCTCTTTTCATTTTAGGGAAATTATTATACTCTCCCCTGTAGTTTTTCGTATTCTTCAGTCTCCTCTCTCTAGTTTTAAAATTCTCCAATTTTCCCCTAAATTTACAAATACAACCAATCTCATCATATAAAAATAGGTATGTGAGGGGAGAAATTGGAGAATTTTAAAACTAGAGAGGGGAGATTGGAGAATACGGAAAACTACAGGGGAGAGAATAATAATTTCTCTTCATTTTATTGCCATTATTTTTGTATTACAATTACAATTTTACCCTCATTGTATAATAAGTATGAGAATAAATCCTTTCCAATTTAGTATTGCTCACTTTTTTTTATTATATTCTCTCTCTATTTTCAATCCCTATTTCATTAAAATATTCTCTCCTTCTCTAGTTCTAAATTCCTTAGATTTTTTTTTTTTTCATCAATTACTATAAATACTTCAAATTTTTGTTTTCTTCTATAGTAAAACTATTCATTCTCTCTTTTTCATAATCATTGTCAACATCTCATCTACACTCAATTTCTGGTAAATCAATTCGATTTCTATTTTATGTTAAATTATTTATTATTCTTTTGAGTTTTTCTTAATTTAAATAGTTTTAGGTTAGTATACATCTCATATTCTCATCAATAAACCCTAAAACCTCAAATTTTAATTTATTGTATTATAATTGTTCATTTAATATCATGATTCAATTATTTTGATCTATAGTATTTTTCTTTATTTTATAATCTTAATTGTTTATTATAAATTACATTGTGATTATGTTGTATGTATAAATATTATTTTTTGTTTTATTTTAGATTTATATTTTTTTTTTCTATTGGTATTGATGATTATTTTGAAAAAAATCTATATATGGAAAATTGTAACTTTGCATATTTTGTGTTTTTTTTTTTTATGTTGTTATTTTTTTTAATGTTGCTTTCCTTGTTTCCATTTTTTTAGTGTAAGACTATTCATCTTGATTAGATATTTTATTTGTTTTGTATTAGCTAATTTTATTATACAATCATTATTTTTTTTATACATTAATACTCATTTTATTTTGGTCTTAATTTTTCAATATCTTTATTACTTTGTTCAAGTGTCCCACCTGAAAAAAAATTCCTGGGTCCACCATTGAATTGTAGATTGTAGTAGTTCATAATGATAATTATATGACTGATATCATTTTATCTTTTAATGCACATAAAAATCCTCTAGTAAACTCAAATTTACTAATTAAACATGTTAAGACTAGTTCTTCAATAAAAAATAGGAAATTGCTTGGGTACTGACCAGTCAGTACCCAAGCCATACTGACCACACCAAACCACTCAATGTGGTGTTGCCACGTGGCAAAACTCTTTTGTTTTTTCTATGTTTCTCCTTGCTTTGGGTTACGTGGCAAGCAATGAGTGGTGTAGTCAGCACCTTGGGTACTGACCAGTCAATACCCAAGCATTATCCTAAAAAATAATGAAGAAATGTACTAAGAGATGATTGAACCTCGGTTTTTGTTCCGCATTTATTCATGCAAGAACTATTTACCGATCATTCACTAATTATAATTATGACTTCCATTAACATTTCAGAATTCCTTTGAATTTATATACAATATACTACATTTTCAACCTTCAAATGTTCTCTAATTAACAAGAGACAGGGAAAATGTATTTGCACTTGTTAGAGATTTTAAGGGTATATATTCACGTTTTAGAAACTCTTGGAGGTTATAGACATTTGATTAAACATGCATTACTTGCCAAAAAAATAGAATGTGCAATTACACAATTAACTGTCGACTTAGAAGGTAGTTACACCTGTATAATTAAACAAACAAGCGCAATATAACTTTGAGTCCATTCACAAAAGAAAACAAAACCAGAATATGTGGGTGTCACGTGTTAGCGAACAAACCTTTCACTATACGCGCGGAAGCGTTGCCGGATAGAACACAAACAGACACAATAACAAAGAAAAGATAGATGAAGAGAAGTAAATCAAAATCCAAGCACACAACACAAGAATTTACGTGGAAACCCAAATCAGGGAAAAAACCACGGCTGTCAGGACGACAAGAGAAAGTTCCAATATGTAGTAAATTGTTACAACCACACACTCAGGATCTCTCTCTAAATAATACCCCAAACCCAATTACACCAAATGCTCACTTTGAGATCTCTCTTGTATTTGCTATTATGCTCCACCACTAATAACCTAGTTATTATGGTCTATTTATATGTATTACAGGGAGTTTAAACTAACAAGGAAATCTGTCTCCTAGTCATACAAGATTTACTTGTCCCACGTAAATACTATTTCCTATTTATGACAAGTCTTTACTTCAAGGAGAAATCCTTTTCCCATTCGAACTCTAGAAGCAACATATTTCCTCTTCCATGCATATTTCCTGATTCAACGCGTGCTTGTGATTAACTACGACTCAAGTTGCAGTTGGCCACCTACTTCCTAAACCGTGTTGAACTTGACCACTCAGAAAACCGTGATCCACGCGCCAAACCATGTTGACCGCTGCCGATATCACAGCGCTCTCGCAGCGCTTTGCACAGCGTGCTCCTCTGTGATAAATACCGCTCTCAAACCGCTGCCGAAAAAATCACAGTGCTCTCGCAGCGCTCTTCCCTGACGCCTGACCGCTGCCTTGCCGCTGTCAAATGCGCAGCGCAATGCGCAGCGGTTGGCCGCTGCACACACGCTGCCATTGCAGCTGCCATTTCAACAGCGTTATTCACTTTCATATTTTTTCTCTTTGTTTGACTTTGCTGCATACTGCACAATCCACCAACTTGTTTTTGCTTTCTTAAATTTCACATAAGACAAAAAAACAACTTTCTTGGCACATTAATACCATATGAGACAAAAAATAACTTTTATGCTTTAATTATGTTTTGTCTTATTTGAAGGGTCTTCATACCATAATCTCATACTTCCAAACGCTCTCACGTTTTCAGGAAATCTCCGCATTGGTAAATCGTGTTTGGTAATCATTGGTAATTCGAGCCATATCCAACAATCCTCCCTTATGGCGAGAATTTCCAAAACTTGTCCTCAGCTACGATTCTCATCACCAAGAATCAAACATACCCACCACTAGGTATAAACACTTAGGAAACAACCATCCCAAGATTTCACTGGCACATGTCGAAATTTACCTTGCTGAAAATTGTGGTGCAACTCCTCACGTTAGGTTCCTAGGGAGTTCGTTCAGCCATCGACATCCTTGTCCACCACACACCTTGCATCACTTCCTAACCAATGCCCGTGCGCAATTGTGGACCCGCTATCAGCTACATCCTTTTCACGGCAACTAGCGGTCATTCCATGAGGATGTTTATGCCCCTTTAGAGGGCATCGCTGTAGTCGTCATACTCAAAAGAGGCGATTGCCGGATCACCCTCTTTGGAGCCCTTAGCCACACTTGTCTTCTTATTTTTGCAATCCTTCCTGATGTGTCCAGACTGTCCACATCCCCAACAAGTGACTTTCCCTTTGAAGTTCCCCTTTTTCCTGTCAACCAAAAGAGCCAAGTTATCAGAAGATTTACCTTCACTTTTTAGCCTTCGTTCCTCAGAGATAAGTTTGTTCGCTACATCTCCAAAACATATGGTTGAACTCCCATGCATCAAGATTGGCTTCATGTGCGCATAGGACGGTGGAAGGGACCAGATGAGTCTAAGACCTTTGTCTTCTTCATCAATCTTTACTCCAATCGACTCTAATTCTGAAACTATTCCATTGAGCACTCCTAGATGACCAGAAATTTTCATACCTTCAGTCATATGCAGCATGTGAAACTGCTCCTTCAGGTAGAACCGGTTGCAGACGCTATTCGCTTGATACAATTCTTCAAGCCTCTCCCAAAGTTCTTTCGCTGAATATGTTCCATGAATATTTGCAAGAACGTTCTTGGCTAGGCACAATCGTATCGCACTCGCAGCTCTCTCATCCAAATCCTCCCAATCATCATCACTCATCTTTTGTTTACCAGAACTAGTACTAGCCGTTTCTTTACTAGAATCTCCAGAGCCTTCAGGGTTCGCAGGGGTTGACTTGCCCTTCAATGCCTTGTGTAAACCGTTTTGGATTAATATATCTTTGACTTGAACTTGCCACAAGCCAAAGTTTATCTTTCCATCGAACTTCTCAATATCGAATCTCATCATCCTTGCCATAAAGTTTGTTAAGACCACTATCAAGCAACCGGGGCTCTAATACCAATTGTTAGCGAACAAACCTTTCACTATACGCGCGGAAGCGTTGCCGGATAGAACACAAACAGACACAATAACAAAGAAAAGATAGATGAAGAGAAGTAAATCAAAATCCAAGCACACAACACAAGAATTTACGTGGAAACCCAAATCAGGGAAAAAACCACGGCTGTCAGGACGACAAGAGAAAGTTCCAATATGTAGTAAATTGTTACAACCACACACTCAGGATCTCTCTCTAAATAGTACCCCAAACCCAATTACACCCAATGCTCACTTTGAGATCTCTCTTGTATTTGCTATTATGCTCCACCACTAATAACCTAGTTATTATGGTCTATTTATATGTATTACAGGGAGTTTAAACTAACAAGGAAATCTGTCTCCTAGTCATACAAGATTTACTTGTCCCACATAAATACTATTTCCTATTTATGACAAGTCTTTACTTCAAGGAGAAATCCTTTTCCCATTCGAACTCTAGAAGCAACATATTTCCTCTTCCATGCATATTTCCTGATTCAACGCGTGCTTGTGATTAACTACGACTCAAGTTGCAGTTGGCCACCTGCTTCCTAAACCGTGTTGAACTTGACCACTCAGAAAACCGTGATCCACGCGCCAAACCATGTTGACCGCTGCCAATATCACAGCGCTCTCGCAGCGCTTTGCACAGCGTGCTCCTCTGTGATAAATACCGCTCTTAAACCGCTGCCGAAAAAATCACAGTGCTCTCGCAGCGCTCTTCCCTGACGCCTGACCGCTGCCTTGCCGCTGTCAAATGCGCAGCGCAATGCGCAGCGGTTGGCCGCTACACACACGCTGCCATTGCAGCTGCCATTTCAACAGCGTTATTCACTTTCATATTTTTTCTCTTTGTTTGACTTTGCTGCATACTGCACAATCCACCAACTTGTTTTTGCTTTCTTAAATTTCACATAAGACAAAAAAACAACTTTCTTGGCACATTAATACCATATGAGACAAAAAATAACTTTTATGCTTTAATTATGTTTTGTCTTATTTGAAGGGTCTTCATACCATAATCTCATACTTCCAAACGCTCTCACGTTTTCAAGAAATCTCCGCATTGGTAAATCGTGTTTGGTAATCATTGGTAATTCGAGCCATATCCAACATCACGCGCCAAAAACACCAACAAAATATCAATGTTTTGAATCGACAAATGGTAATAAATACATATGCAAAGGATTTTTCTTTTAGGTGACATGGAGATTTGCAAGACAAAAAGGCCACAAACTCACACCAACACATATTTGGTTAACGTTGCATATTTTGTAAGGGGCAGACATAAACGCAAATCCTACACCATTGAAATTTTTTGTTTATCTTCTAATAATTTTGAATGAATATTGTAATTAAGTCCCAACAAATTATTCATTTTAAAGGTTGATCATGATATATTAAAAAAAAAATCTTTTTAGCGGAGTTGTGAACCAGATGCCGGTGAATACTGAGTGATAATTTTTTATTTTTTATTTTTTATTTTTAGTGCAAGGGAGAGCAAAACAAGCCCAGAAACAGAACCAAAAGGGAGGAGAAACAAAACACTGTGTGGAACACACCACACATCTAAGATCAACCTCATAGATCTCTCTAATCTCTGGAGGAGGGTCTTTAAAAAAGAGGAGGCCAAGCTCCAAATCATGCCCCATATGAGCTAAGCCATCAGCCAAATTATTATCTTCCCTAAAAACATGAATCACATTGTAACGCCACTCAACTGAGATAAGATTTTTGTAACTTTGAATAATGCTAAAAAGGGGGTGGATATAATTAGGAACTTTAGAGAGGAGTTGAACAGTCAAGCGGGAGTCAGTTTCCACAATAATACTACGATACCCAAAATTCTAGGCCATAGATAAACCCTTAAACATGCCCTATAATTCCGCTTCAAGAACACTACCAATGCCTTTCTTTATGGCAAAGTCTTTCAGCCATTTCTTATGGTGATTCTGCAAAGCACCACCTACAGTTATGGTCCCCACATTAGCATCACGACTACTATCGATATTAAGCTTCACCCAGCCATCCATTAGAGGCAGCCAAGAAATCAGTAGGATGGAAGCATCTTTAGCAGGGTCAGCATAGCTGGCATTCAACCAATCTTTAATAAAATTGTTAATGATCATATAAGGAGTTTGAGGAATAAAGAAATTCACATCAAAAGCCCTTTTGCACCTCCACTTCCACAAGAACCACAACACACTAGCAAAGATAAGATACTTATGAGTATTTCCATCCACCAACTTACTATTGTGAAGGTTATCACTTATCAGAAAACCAAGCATAAAGGTCACATTTACAGGAAGAAGAGGAAGTGGTACCTCTAGGGGTGTTCTCCTAGACACCAGTAGAATAACAGCAGCCGCGAAGAAGATGGTCAATGTCATTTATACCAACCTCACATCTTGGGCAAGTAGCATCCAAAGCCATCCCTCGAATAACCTTTTGGTGGTTAGTGAGGATCTTACCATGGAGAATGATCCAAAAGGAAGTGTTATATTCTTGGAAGAAGCTTAAGATAAAATTCTAAGTCCAGCCAGAAGCACCATCAGACTCTAAGGAACCTCTATAAGCCGATTTGACAGAGAATTGCCCATTATGAAACTGTCCCCAAATAGCTCTATCAATGCCACTATGAGGTCTACCTACATGAATACTAACAATTCTATGCATGACATTCCAAGGAAGAATAGAGGCAAGTTGGTTAACCTGTCATTCTCCATTGGAGATGCAATAATCAACAATTTGAGCCAAAAGGTCATCGGGAAGGTGAATAATGGTAAAATCCATTAGTATACCAAAACCTGACTCCCAGTTATCTAACCAGAAATGAATTTGAAAACCATAGCCAACTCTCCTAAGTAGATCTCTAGTGATGAGTTTAGAGTCAAAATCAATGTTTTTCTAGGTGCTAGAACACACAGTACCTTTATAAATGTCAGGGCCCGTAAACCTCTTGTTATTAAGATATTTATAGTTGAGAAGTTGGCACTAAGCGCCATTATCATCTTGTAATAGACGTCAGCCCACTTTGGCCAATAAGCTCTGATTCATACTCTTGGATTTATTAATACACAAACCACCACTTCTCATAGGCAAGCAAACATTGTCTCAATTCATCAGATGGACATCATTTCTTGTAGTAGTGTGGCCCTAGAGAAAGTCCCTATTAATCTTATCCAGCTTGGTGCATATCTCACTAGGAAGTTTAACGGACTGCGTATTATAAACCGGCAGAGTTGAAGTAATAGCTTTAATTAAGGGTAGATCTACCAGTGAGGGAGAGAGAGCAGCCAATCTACTTTGAACTTTATCAATTAAATCCACATACGTTTACTTGGAAATCCTATCATAGATAAGCAGGACTCTCAGGTATTTACCAAGGTTCTATTGAGAGTGGAGCCGCACACATTAGCAATTATTTTAGCCTCTCCCTCCTTGATGTTGTTAAAACAATAGACTCTAGACTTAGTGAAACTAACAATAGACTCTAGACTTTGATTTTCTCCTTTGAATGACCAAAATGACTACCAATCGATTGGTCATTCAGTATTTCAGTTGAGTATAAATGGCAAAAAATTTACAGATGCCCAAATTGAAATTTACTTGAAATGTTTTTTTAAAACAATGCATGCAATTTCAATGCACCACATGGCACATGTCCTCCCACCTACATTTTGTAATTTTACAATGACATGGATAGAATTGTAAATAAAGGGGTGTAAATAGGAATTTCACTATCACCCCACCAATTACCGCCTATTTCATTGGTCACGCTCAAGACAACAAACAAATACCACGTCACACCTCCCCTACCCTGCCCTAACGATAATAATTTTTTTATGGGGCTCCGATTTTAGCTAATATCGGGCCTCAAAATGTCTTAAAACGGCCATGCTCTCACCCTTTCTTCCCAACACCAGAAACAATATCTGACCACTAATGCAGGTCCTTTATTGGGCCTTTATCCAGTTGTTTCGGCCTAAGCTTATGATTGAGTCTATTGAGATTGGACCTCGATGGGCTTGACTATTGGGCCTAGCTTATTTCTTTGAAATGACTAATTTTGGGCCTAAGAATTATAATGCTTGATTATTTGGGTTGACGTATTTTTGACCACTACAATAATGAATTTACTTTAAATTTATACAAAATAATTTATTAATAAATGTTACTATACATGTTTTTGAATTTTTTATTCTTCTAAGTATTGGTAAATTATTGATTTATTGATTCTAAACGAATTAAAACTATAAAATAAAATACCAAAAAGAACCCCCTATCTTTTTTTGGCGCGTGTTGTATGAGTCCACGTATATATGTGTATATATATATAGGCCATGTGGTTGAAATGTGGGAGAAATTCTACAAATTAATGCTAGGTTAATTAATAATTTTTTTATATAATGAATTTTATCAAATCAAAAAGGTAAATTAATAATTTCCGTTGAGTTATAAACGTCTGAATTTTACTAAATCAAAGAGACAAATTAATAATTTCAATTAAGTTATAAGATGATATTTATGAAATTATATTATATAGTATTTTTCTTTTTCTTTTTTTGAAATTTAAGTATATTTGAATCTTTTCAAGATGCAATTAAAAGTTCCTTTGAGGTTTTAGTTGTAGTTGAGAAATGCAATTAAATGCAATATATTTGGTGGTTTTATGAGTTTGCCACTTCACAATTAATTATGTTCATGATCAACATATGCATTGATGCATTTGATGCATTTGCAATTCCAAGTAGTCATATTACATGCTAGCAATGGTGCACACTTAATAGACACACCATCATGCAAACATAATTCAAACTTGTGCCATTTTCTGCTCTAAAATAACCAAATCCTCAATTCAATATGATTTTTTTTTTATTTTTTTTTTCATTTTAATGGGGTATATTCACCATCTCGTAGGAGGAAAATGTCAACAATTGGTATCATATATATATCTCACAATGGAACATAACATAACATAACATCACTAGGAATCTAATACATAAATTGAACTTTGCTATCAATTTCACTGTCTCTATAACTTGTGCAATTTCATTATTCTATTACAAAAATTGATGAAATTCTCATTTGTTTTGGGCCTATATATCTTTGTAAGGATCACTTAAAACTTGGTAAGCTTCACCAAGTACCTGCATAAATTAAGGTTCTCTAAGAACTTGCTACTATTTTGGATATAAAATCTCTAAATTGAGAGAAAATGGAATCCTAAAGAAAAAAGCTTTTACTAGGGAAAGGTGGAAAACAAATAAAGAAAAAAAAAAACAAAAACAAAAATAAAAATTATCGTGGCATTATCAAAACCCTCCAAAAATCACAATCGCAATCAAGTACACCAAAATGCATCACTGACTCCATCTTTACGTGGGACCTACTCCTTTTCCACATCACATCAATAATGAATGGGCGACACGTGTCACCATCACCTTCTGTTTTCTTTTCTTGTTTTAATCATGTTATTTTGATTACTATCTCTTAAATGTACATTTATTTTTATTTTTATTTTTATTTTCCTTTCAATTTTTATGCTAGAGTTAATTTTTCATGTCTTCTGCTTTTTGTTTCTATGATTACACTCATCAAAATTAACACATGGTTTTTTCAATTCGAGTCGGTTGATTTTTGCTCATAATAAATGAATTTTATCAGTCATTTTTGCTCATATATATTTGATAAATGACCATTATATATTGAATAGTTATCTTGTTTGAACAAGCAGCAAATTGGACTCGCCAGTCGCCTCAAGTTAAATTGTAGCTTGTTTCATCTACACTAATCCAACTGTCTTCAGTTATCGATGGAAGTTACTGCAAATTTGCAATTGCAGAATACTAACAAAGAATATCACAAATTATTCAAATACAATTTAGTCTATATATAAGTCGCAAAAATCACCATTCATAACTCAATTAATTTTTCAAACAAATCCACCTGACCTAATGCTAACATGAATTGGATTTTTTTTCTTTTTTCTTCCCTTCCACTTTCTTGTCTTTTGGCAATGTAAGTGGTTTTCTGCAACTTCCATTACTTCTTCCAACCACCACTAGCTATTACTCAAAGCAGAAGCCCGCATGACCAGCTAGGGTTTTACATGTTCTCGGATAAATTGTTCTATCGGAGATATTTCACCAGTCAAACCAGAAGCTTCTGCAACTGTAACTTTGTTATAGCACTGAGAGAATGCAAAGGCCTCTCCAGGTACCCCCAGAGTGAAGTCGTTTGTAACATCAGCCTCCGATATTGCACTTCTTGATGTTCGTAGCTTGTCACTGTAAGAAAATCAAGAAATGGATCAAAAATTTGAAATAATAGATGGAACTCCTTGTAATAGAGAGCTCGAAATCATACATTTCCTTCTCCAATTGTTTCCGGATAAACTCCTTGGTGTGTGCTGTCACCTTGTCTGTCTTGTTACAACAGATCAGAACTGGAATTTTCTTTTTGACAACAGTTGACTTTGTCAAAATATCATACAGGTACCTATTACACATAAGCCATAGAATTAGAACATTTGCAGACAGCGCATCTAATGTAAAGAGTAGGTGTGCATTTGTGTGTGTGTGTGTGTGCACGCATGAACATGTGGTAGCATCCAACAACCAAACATTATATAGCTTGTAATTACTCTGAAACTGCACGGCAGTTTGATAAGAAATCCAAAGCATCCACAACAAACACTATGCCAGCTGCTTGAGGCAAAAACTCTTCTAGTTTAGGTCGAAGACGAGAATGCCCAGGAACATCAGCAAGGTGAACGGGCTTTATTTTTCCTTTCTGTCAAAGACATAAAAATATATAGTTTAATTCTTGCTACGAATTGGCAATAGACACAAAAATCATTGGGTGGAAAAAAAGATGCTGCAAATAACAAATCTTCAACTAGCTCTCAAATTGAAGTTGGGCTATGTCCTCATTTTCGAGGGAGATGAAGCATGATTTTTTTTCTTATCTTTTTTTTTAATAGGAAACAGCAGAAGAGGCATGACATGTGCAAATTTTATAGACATGAAGTGAAGATATAACACCTTAGTACTTTCAGAATGTAGCACAAAAGTGTCCTCATTTGGTTCCATTGATGTAACAGTTCCCTGATGAGAAGAACCATCCCGAAGCTGACAAAGATAAATATCATAACATATTAGCATCTCAAAGACATACCAGATTTTCCTTAAGAACTTAGTAGCACTCACTGCAGTAACATACATGCAAATATATTGCAAACTTTAGGAGAAAAAAGGCAATAAAATAATAACAGACATTTAAAATCCATACGAAAATACCATTCGAAAAATTTAACAACCAATTTAGCACTGTCCTCTCAAGCTTGGCCCCATGGATTGCATTCTCCATCAATGACTAAAAGCAATGTAGATTAATTTGCTAGCAGTAGACATGGGCTTTGAACAAAAAGTTTACAACCTTTTGATCTGTTGTCAAAAACCATGCAACTTCAATTATATGATCTTTTACCATACTCATTGGTTTTATTTTCTACTTTCATTTTCTTCAATATCAGATACAGATATGTATAGATGACTTTCTGTTCTGAGATTTACCATAAAAACGTGGATTTCAATTAAAATGTTTGGCATTGACTATCCAATTAACAAAATTCTTGATTCTGTGTATTGTGCGAACCCCTGCTAACTGTTCCTACACATTCTTTGCTGTTTTATACACTAGTTACACACGCTTCATACACCTCTCCATTCATCTTTGTCCCTTATGGTTTCAATAAAAAAAATGCCTCACCTAGTTTAAAGCAACATC
The DNA here is from genome assembly GCA_954870605.1 of Acer campestre. NCBI lineage: Eukaryota > Viridiplantae > Streptophyta > Magnoliopsida > Sapindales > Sapindaceae > Acer > Acer campestre. The sequence goes on from OX940806.1 coordinate 30,083,943, forward strand.
TCTTACTCAGGTCCAAGGTCTAGTAACAAAGAACCAAAGACGGAAAGTTAACAATCACACTTTTGACGGTTACCTTCCATGACAGAGAGACATTGATAATTTGATATAAACATTTTGACACTAGGACAATGACAAGGACACAACAAAACAAGTGGTCAGGGCTTTCGGGTTGAAAAAATAATACAAGAGCATAACAACAAGTCACCAACAATGTATTCTCTAGCTATTATTAGCTTTCTCACTAACTGCTAAACTCTAGAACAAAATTAAGCCATGAACCAAGACTGGAAAGAAGAAGCTCTAATACCACGGACTAGCTACATTATCAAATTTCCCACAACTAAATCAAAGAAAAAGAACAGATTGCTTACTTGATAGAAAAGCACAGTTTTCCCACTACCGCTTAAGCCAGTGAGCACAATGGTATTTGATTTTGTCCGTCTGAACAATCGAACTGCAAAGTCAAAAAGCGAGCAATAGAAAGGGAGATGTCATATCAGTGAAATAATTACAAATTCAAAATTTTAATCAGGGAACTTGTGAATATTTCATCACATTATGCCAAAATACTGAACATGAAGTGCCATTTATCCGAAATTAATATCAACATTTCCTACACTTTGCATGAAATTACGTTCCATCAGCTTTGAAAAACCCAAATTAAAACTTTGTGCTTTATGCTTAAACATCTCCACCACTCATCAAAAATCACCCGTCAATAAAATTGGCACTAAAAAGTGTTGGATAATAAGATTTTTAGATAACATCAAACATGCATAGCAAATTTACTAAGTAATCAGAGAAGGACATCGTCTTCACAAACTTCACGAAAAGAATTTAAACACAACATTGAACAACAGTCTTCAAAATGTAATCGTAAAACAGATTCAATTGTTAGAAACAGAAATTGAAATAGTAAAGGAAACAGCAAAAGGAAGACTCACTTAATATGAGAAGAGTAGTTGTAAGAAGCAAGACAGCGCAAGCAGCGTAGAGCTGAGGAGGAGGGATTTTCTGAAGAAATTCGATTCCACGATGCGACCACTGCTCTATTTCCTTCTTCCACTGCTCCATCCCCTCTGTTAATTTCGACATTTCTACACCAACCTGGACAGATTCTAAACCTAATTATTCTCAAGCAAATAAACGAAATGAAACCAAAATAATAATAATAATAATAGAACACGAAAGTGAATGTGTACCTGTAAAGAGAGTGATCGATTTCGGGTTTTTCTCGATTCTGGAAGTGTTAGGGTTTTTTTTTTTCTTCTGAAAAATAGAAATTAAAATTGACTTGTGACGACCAAAATACCAAAGTAAAAAATCAAAATTTTGACGGCCAACAATAACTGAAAATGCAAATAGACTATTTTGCCCTTAACATTACATGGAAAACAATACACTCCTTGTGTAATCATGTCTACAGTTGGTGGGCACAACAGACAAAACACAATACACAAAATCAAGATTTCAAAAAGAAAAAAATAGCAAAATTCCGGGTCGTGAGGAAACGGGCAAACCCGCGATTTGTACCATTTGGGCCCGGGTAAAAAATATGGGTTGATGAATGATGAGACCCGGATGAGTAAAAAAACACTTATATGTTTTGTATCTGAACAAAAGACAAGCACTGAAACACATGATGCTATTCTACAAGTAATTTACAATAAGATCAAGATAATCATTGCAGAATCAAGTTATTTTTATCCAGAACATGACACCAATTTTAACATATGGTCCAAAAAGGTTTGTGAGGTGTCACGATTCACAGACCCTTTCACTTATGACATTTATTGACATATGAAACTGTTCAAAAATACTCACAAACCCTTACACTTTTAAGTATTTTGAACAGTTTCATGTCTTACCCGGATTACAGACCGCATCTTATTAAAAAGTAACGTCGCATAAACTTTAAAAAAAAAAAAAAATCAGTTCAAAAATCAACCAAAATAATAATACGGTAAGTGATTTGTTTTTAGTATGTTATTCATTAGAAAAAAATTAAATGGAATTCAAAACTTGTAGGCTTTATGGCACATTTGTTAATAGATAATGAAAAAAAATGAATCAAATTTCATTAAAAATGAACTTAAATTCTGATTTGTATGTGAAGTGCACTTAGTGTCCGTTTGGTAGAGCTTGTCTCCTAACTAAAAGAGCTTTTCAATTTTTTTTGTATCGTTTGGTTGTCACCCGGTAGAGTTTTTGATGATTGAAAAAACTGTTTCACATCTACTTGGAGAAACACAAATTTAAAGCTTTTCCAATTAGATCTTTTGGAGTTTTTTAAATAACACTAAAATCTCCAATATGACCCTATAATTTAATATTTGCTAAAGTATTTTTGTAATTCTATCATTTAAAAAGCTCTTTTTTAATTGACAACCAAACGACCAACGACTTTTATTTAAAAGTTCTACATCTAAAAGATCTACTTCTAAAAGATCCATTGCAAAAAGATCTATTTGAGAAGCTCTCTCAGACGTACTCTTAGCTTGATTCCAACCGATAAGATGAGGTTAACTCCAGTGGTATACCTCTCAGATCTACACCATAAAATTATGGGTTTGAATATCTTCCCTTCTCCAAACCCTAAATTATTATAATATATTTATAATAAATAAATAAATAATAAAAAGACTTAGAACGTATACAGTATTATACAGGATTGTTTTACTATTAAAATTGCTCATATGTAGTTGTGAATAGCGTGATTATTTTAAAATGTATATTGATATCAAAAGCATGTCAGACCAATATTAAAATAGATTTGATTTTGATCATGACCACATTGAATTAAATAAACTAAATAGTACCACATTATTATTTTCATCAATCTGTCACTAGATTTTAGGGTTAGGCATACAGATCTAAGACATATAAAACAGTTATAAATGGGTCAGGATCGAAGTTTCTAAGTCGTAATCCTCTCTGTAAAATCTCAAATTTATACTTACATTTATTTTCTAACGGTTCATAGAGCAACATTTGCAAACAAAATTTCTCTAGTCAAGATTGATAGCATTCATTTTACCAATAAATAAAATTTATAAATTCAAAACAAAAAAAAAAAAAAAAAAAAAACCTCCACTCCTCCCATTATTTATTATTTAAAAATGAAGTTGAAAATGCTTAGTCTTAGAAATAATAATAATAATAATAAAATGAATGATCCATCCCACACAACCCCACTTAAATTCAGAGTCTGGCAGTGGAAAAATAGAAAGAAAATCTATGAAAATAGAGAAGTGTCTGCTCGTGAACCATATTAATAATATTCAATGAGCTTAGACCGAAGAAGATTAGACTAAAAAGTAAAAACAATTCCCTATTTTGTACGCAAACATATAAAAGAAATAGTATTCAAAAATGCATTTCACAAGTCCGAAAAGTCAGGGTCGATAATAACTCTCAGTTGGGTATTTGGTTTGAATTAGAGAAGTATATTGTTTCTTCAAAGCAAAGACCAAATCACTATGTCAATTTCAAGTGTTGAGGTTGGTGGGGGTGCCCATTAATGCTTTGGTTGAAGCACCCTATGTCTATTTAGTAAAACGAGGCTGTACCCATTGTTGACAAAAATTGCAAACCCCTTGTGTTTCAGAATTTCACCCTTTTAACACAATAAATGAGTACGTAGTTTATTGACGATGACCTTTTTTTTTTTTTTTTTTTTTTTTAAAGAGGAATATTGGTGATGACTTGACCAATCCAATAGAACATAAAAAATAAAAATAAAAACAAAACAAAAAAAAACACTAATCGAGTTAGGGATTAGGCAGAACCTGACCAGACAATATTAATCGGAATAATATAACTCACACTACATAGGAAGGGAATCCTCACTCTTTGCAATATAATAAGTAAATGTGAGACTCAAATCAATTACGAAATATGTAAATACAAAGCAATAGTTAAAAAATATGAAAAACACGAGTTTGTCGTGGTTCAACGTAAACCTGAATCTATAAAGCATACCGGCACTCATCTTTTATTATCAAATCAGTGTTTACAACGTGTCCTAACTAATTTATATTGTTTGGTTTACTTCCACAAAATGAAATATAAAAAAATAAAAATAAAAATAGAATGAAATTTTAGTTTGAATGCATGAAATTAAGATTAAATGAAATTTTCAAAAATTAAAATTTATTGTTCAAAAAAGAAAATTAAAATTTAGAATCTACAATATCACTCAAATTTATATCAAAGATGTAATTTTTCTCGGTATAAATACGACATAAATTACTTCAAATAAGAATAAATACCTCGAGACGATTCCTCTCTTTGTACTAGTCCTTCCTTCAAACGAACTTTGGCATCTTAAATATTCCAATTTTTGGACCAAAGTGAGTGTCGTTTTGACTCAAACATATTAACCAATTAGTCAAATAAATCAACGGTGATCAACAACGCCACATCACATAGATTATCTTAGGCATCCTCGCCATACGAAATTACGAAAAAGACCCATAAGAAAAAAAATGTTGTTAGGTGACGCATGTGGCCATCGGTCCATTTCTAATACTTTCCCGCTGCAGAATATATATCTTAACTACCAATATTCAACCAACTCACTTTTTATTTTATTTTATTTTAATTTTTTTCGACTATAAATACGCGAACCAATCAGCCACTAAGATTCAAGTTTTGGTGTTCTCGCGATTCTCTCCATCTGCTACTACACGCCCTTCGATTTGTTCTTCTTTCAACGGTACTTTTTTTTTTTTTTTTTCTGGATTTATTATCTCAGACTCCAGATCTGTTTTTGTGTTAATGGAATGTAGATCTGTGACAGATATTGAGAGCTGTGTTGTTTTGTTTTGGAAATCGAACAGGTTGCGAAATGGCACGCAAGAAGATCAGAGAGTATGATTCGAAGAGATTGTTGAAGGAGCATTTCAAGAGGCTCTGTGGTCGCGAGTTGCCTATCAAGTCAGCACAAGTGAGTGTTAATTTTTCAAGATTTGAGCTGTTTTTTTAAAAAATAAAAATAATTATTCGTATAAATGTGTAGTTGATTGATTATAAATAGGTTGTCAAAATCTTTTCTTGGTTTGTTCCGGTTTCAAACTGTGATCTCGTTTGGCGAATTATTGTTGTTTTTACTATTTAGCTGTTGCTGTTAGATGGAATGTCTGTGATTTTATGCAGAGATTCGTATGAATCTGTAATATGAAGTGGGTGGGTGCTGTTTTGTTCATAACACATCTCTTATATGTTGAAACTTGATTGTATTGTATGTTTTACATCTTGGTCTTTTCTAATCCATTGTCTAAGTAAAAGAATTGCTGAAATTATAGATTGATATGCTTTACATTTTTGCTTGGGTTGTGGTTGTGGTCAAGTTATGTATTGAATTTCAATGAACTGTTTATGCATTTTAGGTTACAGAGTCAACTGATTTCAATGAGCTAGCACAGAAGGAACCCTGGCTTTCATCATGTAAATTAGTTGTGAAACCCGACATGTTATTCGGGAAACGTGGGAAGAGCGGTTTGGTTGCCCTGAATCTGGATTTAGCTCAAGTTGCTACTTTTGTGAAAGAGCGTCTAGGCAAAGAGGTATATTTCTCGCAACACAAACTAAAGAGCTTACCCTTTTTAGTTATGAAATATGAATTTTTGTTTGTTTTACGTGGCACTCATTGCTTTCGAAAAAATTAAGTATTCTGCTTAACGTTTATCTTTCATGTTATATAGGTGGAGATGGGTGGATGCAAAGGACCCATAACAACATTCATCGTCGAACCTTTCATCCCACACAATGAAGAGTTTTACCTTAATATTGTGTCAGAGCGACTTGGGTGCAACATCAGTTTCTCAGAATGTGGAGGAATTGAAATTGAAGAAAACTGGGATAAGGTACTTCTAGATGTTACTTATTTGAATCACATTTTTATAAGCACTTTGTAATCTCAAATTGTTTGTTTTTCCTCTTTTTTTATTAGATTACCTTACAAGAACCATAATTGTAAGTTTTATCCTTTGTCCAGGTTAAGACAATATATGTCCCAACAGGGGTGTCGTTTACTTCAGAAATGTGTGCTCCGCTTGTCGCAACCCTTCCCTTGGAGGTATCTTTAATCAATAAACTGGCTAACTATTTTGCTCATTCGCCATAGCAATATTTTTGAACGACTTTTCTTCTAGTGTAAAATGTGGCATGATGTGCACATGATGCCATCTTTCTAAATAACTGACACTGATTACGTTTGTCAATCCAGGTCAAAGGAGAAATTGAGGAGTTCATCAAATCAGTTTTCACTCTATTTCAAGGTATTTTAAAGATCTTCACCAAATTCATGATACATTAGAAAATTTATTACCACTCCATTAGCTTAGAGGATTCGTCAGTAATTCTAAAATTTCTATTTGCCAGATCTTGACTTCACTTTCCTAGAGATGAATCCTTTCACATTGGTTGATGGAAAGCCTTATCCTTTGGATATGAGAGGAGAGCTGGACGACACTGCTGCTTTTAAGAACTTCAAAAAGTATTTTCCATTTTCTTTTGTTGGCCTCTTTTTCTTTAGAGATTGTCACAGTTTTTCCCTCCTAAATTATTATATACACCAAATAATTTGGTGTTATTTGTAATTTGATAAACACCATGCCACCTCAATATCCTCTAATGAAACTTTTCTTATTGTAGGTGGGGATCTATCGAGTTTCCCCTGCCATTTGGAAGAGTGATGAGTGCTACGGAAAGCTTTATTCATGGGCTAGATGAGAAGGTACCATAGATTAATAGATACCAGTATCGCAACCTGAGATCTGCTTTCTGCCATTAATCACCCTGAATCAAGTAGACCAAATATATTAATGTTTTCTTTACTCTATTTCTCATAGGAAAAGCTTTTTTTTTTTTTTTTCCGACATATCCTAGCCAACATGATTCCATAATCAACTATGTAGATTTTGTTAACTTTCTAGATTTTTAACTAAATTAAATGTTGTCTGTGGATCATCTTTCGAAAGTGAAAAATTTCATCTCTGAGACTTTTGACTCATTTTCCTAAAAAGAATTTGCATTACTAGTGTTCCTTTATACAGCTTTGTAAATTGTAGTGTTATTGATTAAATTGCTTCATCCATTCAAACCTTTGATAAAGTTTATATAACCTTTTCATATTTGCTTGCAGACAAGTGCATCTTTGAAATTTACAGTTTTGAATCCTAAAGGACGAATTTGGACTATGGTAGCTGGAGGAGGTGCAAGTGTCATCTATGCAGACACGGTGATGGTTCTCATTGATTAGACTCTAAACAGGAAAAAGGCCTTGTTAGTTCGAATGGGTTGTCATTCAATTAGCTTTTAGAGCTCGTTACTAATGATGTTGCCTAATCAGGTTGGAGATCTTGGCTATGCTGCCGAGCTTGGCAACTATGCAGAATACAGTGGAGCCCCCAATGAAGAGGAGGTGTTGCAGTATGCCAGAGTTGTAATTGATGTAAGGAATATTCATATATGGACTATGTTCTTAGCATTGTGTCAATGCATCATTCTAGAGGTCACACGTTATTTTATAACTGATCAGCTAAGCTCATCTCACAAAAATTTTGCTTAAGAAATTTAAGGCTGTCCAATGTTAAATGACAAATAATTAGGAATACTCTTGCATTTTGATTATGTATTTCCCTCTTTGTTCTGCAAATAAACACATTCTTTCTGTGCAGTGTGCAACTGCTGATCCTGATGGCCATATGAGAGCCCTTGTGATTGGAGGAGGAATTGCTAACTTTACTGATGTTGCTGCTACATTTAATGGGATAATCCGAGCTCTGAAGGAGAAGGTAGTTAACTTGATTGAATTGCACTTAATTTCATTGTTGCCCTCTGCTATATAATTGATAATCGAATACGAAACTTCATTTTCTCAGGAATCAAAGCTTAAAGCATCTAGGATGAACCTATATGTGAGGAGAGGAGGTCCTAATTACCAGAAGGGTCTTGCAAAGATGAGAGCACTTGCAGAGGAAATTGGCATCCCTATCGAGGTATATCACTATACTAGAAATCTTTACAACATTATCTCCATTATATCAAACTTCTCACTCGAAAAAATGAAAATCATTACTTAAATTTTGTTCTTGTATGTTATGTTGTAGGTTTATGGGCCTGAAGCAACAATGACCGGGATATGCAAACAGGCTATCGACTGCATCAGCGTTGCAGCATGAGTTATCAGAACTTTTATAGGTCAATGTTTCATTTCATTCTCGTACCAAATTTCGAGTGTTCTTTATAGTTGTTTACCATTTTCATTGTCTCCGGTAACATACCTCATAAAGTGATGTTAATTTTTACATGAAATTAGACTCGAGTAATGTTTGCCAAGGATCAAAATTTGACCTCAGCAACAGTAATAAAGAGCTTAGAATGTTATTCTCAATCTCAGTCTTATAATTCTAGATGATTGCTGTTTGTTACTAATTGCTACACTACTCCATTAACGTAATGCTCGAGGAAACTCGGATTTCAAAGACTCGGTCTAGCTTACACCGTTAAAATTGAAGGCACACAGACAAGACGAGGTTGACTCTGTGGTATGCCTTTCACACTTGCACCATTAACGTTTTCGAATATATTTTATCTACTTTGGCCCAACTAAACTGCTTAACAGCCCACACATGTGCCTTCCTTGTCTTTGCTATAATGGCTGCCTGCAAAATGAGACAAATTTTTAGCCACATCTTGTGGATCCTTTATCAAATATTGCTTTCACTATAATTTCTGTGTCCATAATTAATAAGATGGTATCTTCTCTCATGGTTTTATGTGAACAGAAATGAGTCATAAAATATCTATTCAAACTACTACCATAAAATCCATCTCCTCTCCACTTCAATTTATCCAAAACCCATCAACTTCTTTTATTCTTTGTTGATTTTATTCAACATTTAATTTTTGAATGTGACATCGATCGGTCTATCAAATGCTTGGAGGACACACCTCCATTTTTGCTCACCCCCCCTCCCTAATACATGACATGTATCCAAGGAAGGGATATTTTTGTCTAAACACATAACAGTTTTTGGACAAAAATACCTCTCCCCTGACACATGTCAAGTGTTGGGGAGTGGGTAATGCTCACCCCCCTTCAAGGGGGGTGAGCAAAAGTGAACTCCCTATGATAGATACCATAGTAGACCCCTCATAAATTTATCTATGGAAACGTATCTTAGAATGAGTATTTTTTTAATCACCAAGCCATATTGAACGGTATTAAATTGAAATATAAGCTAGGTTAATGTTATCTATAATATCAGTCAACAAAAATCTCTAGTAGAAGTCTTTTTGGACGGTGTTGTCAAAACTCAAAAAGACATTTTGATTTCATCCAAAAGTTGGTGCTGGTAGGCAGCTTGTCTGTTTTTTAAGTCTTTCCATTGCTGACCAAACAAGCTTCAATTTGTATATTTCTAAATATTTACCATAGTATTCATTTCAAAGTCAAAAAGTGACCCTTAAGTCCTTAACCAATCCAAAATAGGATTAAAAAGAAAATAAAAAAATGGTCCTTATCTTACCTACCCAAGTGGGACCATCGGTCCATCCCATCACTGATGTATGCACCAGATTGAACCTTATCTAAAAACAAATGGTCCAAAAATCATATAGTTTTGTTAAAAAAACTAATTGAAATATCTGTATGGTTTGAATAATACAATTACTATTCCTGGTATGTCCGACTCAAACGGAATGTCATTTAGACAGTTGCTGTAGATAATATTACCATACCTCTAAACGGAAACAAATAATCATTATCTAGGTGTCCAAGTATTTTCTCTACGCATCTATAAACAAACTTTAAATTGAAATTTCTTTCTCATTCAAATCGCATTCACCAAAAGCAGTTAGTGGGTAGTTAGTTGTGTGTGATAATTATCAAGATTCAAGACACAAAACTTTCCCTTGAAGAAACTTTAATCCATTATGATTAACTTGACTAATCAATGAACACCATTGCCTATTGTCGACGTGGCAACATCTGGGGCGTCCATTTTTCAGAATCAAAGATAATCAATATAGTTTTTTTTTTTTTTTTTTTTTGTGGTAGCACGACATATATGATATATCATCACGAGAGGTCTTAATTAAAGTATAGAAGAAAGTTGGATTTATGATTTATCCATCTCCAACATGAAAACGACGTCGTTGGTCCACCTCAATCCACCCGTCAATTCACTTTTAAAACCCTAATTTATACCCTCTTTTTTATTATTTATATAGAAAATCCTAATTTATACTCTTATTACATTACAAAAATACCAAAAGAACCTGCATTTATTGAGTTTTAGATTTCGTTTCCATAAAAAATTATTTCAAATCAAGTACATGTACACTGAACACGCACATAAGCATTTATACGTAAGGATCTTATGATAAACTATATATTTATATTCCTAATTTGATTTACAGTGTTAATTGTTCGTAGACTCTTAGGCCCCGTTTGGTGTGTGGGATTGGATTGGACTATTTTATAGGATTTGATTGGAACGGATTGGATATGATTAAATATAAGACTGTCTATTATTTGGTGTAACATGAGATATAACTAAAATAGTCCAATATTATGTTTGGAATGACTTGGGATTGGATTATTTTTTTATTTTTTTTTTGATGAATTGTTTATTATATGCTTAAACTATAATTAAATTAAATAGTTTTTTAAATATTAGTACTCCCTCAAATCGATTTGAGCAGACAAAAAACGGAACAAAACAAAAGTTTATTATGCCAAAAAATATATATGATTTCAGTTTTAGGAAATAACTCGAGCATTTTATTTTTTGACCAAAAAAATATGAACTCATCAAAATCTTTGGAATTGTTAGATTTATTTGCTAGTTTTTTTTTAAAAAAACAATTATATACCTGTAAAACATTTGATATTCTCATTTTTCATACGAATCCCTATTTTTTTTATTTAAAAAAAAGGTTAGACACAACGGAATAAATAGTTTTATTTGCTAGGATTTTATGATAGAGAAGTGATGATATATGAGATAGTTGAAATGTGATGAAAGAGAGTGTGGGTCACTGGGTTGGTGGGAATGTGGGATGAGTTAAATGAGTGGGGTCATGTGTAAAAATAATCCTAGGAAGGGTGGTGGTGGGTTTATTTAGTCTCATAATCACGGGCTTATTTTATTGGGGGATTATCATTTGGGTCCCTAACTTTTTCTGAAACATCCATTTTTTAAACAAGTTTGCTTTTTTATCAAAACTTTCCCTGACTTTTGAAAAGTATATCAAATCAGTCCATCCGTTAGTCAACTATCAGTCAAACTTAACATTTACAGGGGCATTTTTGTCTTTGAACCAAAACATGCCATGTGTCACAAAAATAAAAATAAAATAAATACAATAATTTGTATTAAAAATTAAAAAATTAATTAAATTAAAAAATAAAAATAAAATTTATTAATATAACAAAATTAAATTAAAATAATTTATTAATATAACAAAATTATACCATCATCATCACCAAACCTTTACCGTAAAATTCCAGCCACCAACACCCAATCCATTATGTGGAGATCCAGAATTTCAGATCTCTATCTCTCCACCACCATCGTCAACTTCAAACCACCACCCCCACCATCGCAAACCCCGCAATCGAACCACATAACCACCACCAAATCCATAGCAGCAAATTAAAAAAAAAAATCCAAGAACACCAGAAACCATACTCATCCATCTCCAAAACCAAAACCAAAATCCACAACTATCCATCTCAATCACCAAACTGGAAACCCCATAGACCACCACGATTTTCCAGAAATCCAGGAACCTCATCACCCATTTCCCACCAGTTCCCATAGACTACCAACACCTCCACCCCTACACCCAGAAACTGAAACTCATAAAGCACCAAAACCATCACCCAGAAAATCGGAAACCACCACGTACCACCCTGAAACCGAAACCCATAAACTAACTCACCATCAGAAAATTCGAAACCAAGAAACCAACCAACTCCCCACCAAAAAATTGAAACCGAAACCACTCAACTCCCCACTGAAATCCAACCAGAATCAAAGTAAAATTGAAAAAAAAAAAAGGGGGGTTAAAAGTAAAACCAAAATCAAAGTAAAATCAACTATATTCAACACTCAAATCTGACCACCACTAACAATCAAAAGCACCCAACCAACCCCACCAGTTGATTTGTCGATCTCTTCTCAGTGGAAGAGATTGGTGTTCGATCTCTTTGCTAGCGGCCACCCCAAACCAAAACCAACCACCACAATCACCACTACCCCGTGAAGAGGGGAAGAAATAGAATCGTGAAACGTCATTCCCTTACCTCGCGATGGCGGCCATCCCTTTGTCGAGGGAAAAGAGAAGGGGATCATTGGTGAGCGGCGGGAAGAAGGTCGACGCTTGTTGGGGTGGAGATTGGTGTGATTTCGGTGGGTTTGGTGTTTGAGTGGTGGTGGTGGCGGCTAGGGTTTGGGTTTTGGAGAAGATGGTGATGGGAAGAAGATGAAAAAGAAGATAAAATTTGGGTTTTTGAGTTTAGGTTAGGTTTTTTGTTTTAATTATTATTAAATCAAATTTCTTTAATTTTTTTCATTTGTTAAATAATATATATAATATTTCCGATGGTGGTGGTTTATATATAATATAAATCAGATGGTGGTGGTTTATATATAATATAACATTTATATTATATATAAATCAGATGGTTATTAAAAGTATTTAACATTTAAATCAGATTTCTTTAATTTTTTTCATTTGTTAAATATTTATGTATTATATAAATATTTTTTATAAATTGTATTATTATATCTTTAATTTAAAATTAAAGATAAATTATTTAAATTTTAAATGTTAAAAGGTAAAACAGTCTTTTCAGCCATTAATAAGGCATACAGGGGTAAAATAGACATTATACCAATTCTGTGATGTTTGACCGTTTAAAAAAAGTCAAATGGACGTATTTGATATACTTTTCAAAAGTCAGGGAAAGTTTTGATAAAAAAGCAAACTTGTTTAAAAAATGGATGTTTCAGAAAAAGTTAGGGACCCAAATGATAATCCCCCTATTTTATTTTTGGGATTATTAATCTTATGTTTCAAAACATCTCCAAATGTCGGATACGGATTAAGATAGTCTAATCCCAAGCTAATCTTATATGCCAAGCAGGGCCTTAATGTAAAATTATCAACACAATATTTTTTTTGGTTTACACCATCCGATTTCCGGATGGGACGAATATTTTACATTAAGTGAACACAATTTTCAATTTTGATCTTCTATTGTATTCCTAATTTGATTTACAATGTGAATTGTTTTTATACTCTTAATATCAGCACAATATTCTACATTAAGTGAACACATTTTTCAATTTTGATCATCTATCTTTTTATAGCAAGTCTTTTATCCATTATGTTTTGACTAGAGGAGTTATTTCGACTGAATGTCGAGTTAGGCTGTAATCTACTGTTTCCTTCAAAAAAAAAAAAAAAAGTCTTTTATCTATTGGATTTTTTTCAAAGAAAATCTATTATTATTATTATTTTGAATTCAGAAAATCATTATTATTAAAAATAAAAATAAATCAGTGACCAATCATGTATTGATGTGAGTGGTTCGGCGCTCTCATCCCTTAAGTAAGGTCGTGGGTTCAACCCCCCTTGTGAACGGAGCTACACATATTAGAAACATTTTACCCTTAGTGGGCCGACCCGGTGCGAGTCCGGATTAGTCAGGGTGTGGTCTAAGCTGATTGAAAATAAATCAGTGCGTTTGTTCAAAACTAGAACTTGACTAGAACCCTTGTATCAATTTTTATTTATTTATTTTTTGGGAAACGGTATCAAACATGTTTTACTTTACATATGGGAAAATGTGAAATTTTTGTTTATTTTTCTATATAAAATACAAAATATTTATATATATTAAAAAAAAACAAAAACAAAGCATTGTACTGCTTCATTTGTGTCTCTATATAAACCCCATGAAGCCTCACTTTGGATAACTACTCACAATAAAGGAAAAAAAAAAAAAGAAACCTCACTCAAGAACAACAATGGCGAAGGAGACGAAGAAGACAGAGAACCAACAAGAAGATACAAATGAAATATATGGAGATATGTTAGAGTCCATATTCTCGCACGTGCCTCTCATCGACCTTATCCCTGCTTCGCACGTGTCCAAAGCATGGAACTGTGCCGTTTTCTCCTCCCTCCGTCACTTCGACAAAGTCAAACCGTGGCTGATGGTTCACGCTCAGAGGAAGAGGCCTCCGCACGTGAAGTCCACGCTCGCTTACGATCCGAGGTCGCGCGTTTGGATCGAAATCAAGCAGCCGCCGGTTGGCCACGTGTCGGCGCTCCGTTCGTCACATTCTACTCTTCTCTACATGCTGTCGCCAACCAGGCTCTCGTTCTCCTCCGACCCTCTCAATCTGACGTGGCAACACGTCGACGTCCCGCTCTCGTGGAGGACGGACCCGATCGTCGCGGCGGTGGGAGACTGCATCGTACTTGCCGGAGGCGCGTGCGATTTCGAGGACGATCCGCTGGCGGTCGAAATCTACAACGTGAGAAACCGCACGTGGGAGAGGTGCCAGAACATGCCAGCGATTCTCAAAGATTCGGCGGCGGCTACGTGGCTGTCCGTCGCAGCGAGTAGTAGTAAAATCTACGTGTCCGAGAAATACTCTGGTTTGACGTACTCGTTCGATCCAGAGACCAAGACCTGGAGCGGACAGTACGATCTCCGTCCGGATCCAAACATGTTCTTCTCGACGATCGCATTCTCTGACGACAACCGTCTGATCCTGGTGGGACTAACCGGTGTGCCGGAGAGCGTGAATAGCGTGAAAGTGTGGGAAGTGAAAGGCGAGTCGTTGGAGGAGTTGAGAGAAATTGGAGAGATGCCGAAAGAGGTTCTGGAGAAGTTGAAAGGAAGCAGAAGCTGTGAGGTATCGTCGGTGACAGTGACGTCGGCGGGAGATACTCTGTATATACACAACAATTCGAACCCGGAAGAGATTGCGGTTTGTGAGATTGTTGAAGATGGAGTTTGTGAATGGAGTAGCTTGAAGAATGTGTTGGTCAATGACGAGACTCAGGTGATGGATAGATTGGTCTTTACTAGTTCCAGAGTCTCCATGGCCGATTTGCAGAGAGCTTTGACCCGTGAGAATACAACATTTGCTGTTAAACAGATTTAATTTAATTAATTTATTTTATTTTTATTATGTTTTTTGGTACAACCAAAAATACATTATTCGAAACCACAGTTTATTATTGGACCAATGTAATCTCTATTATCTTCTACAGTGCATTTTGTAATTGTTAATAATAATTATATTATTATTATCTTCTACAGTGCATTTTGTAATTGTTAATTATATCATTAATTTTTTGATTTGGGTAATACAATAGTAACTTTAATTTGAAGTTGCTTTCTGTATGGTGGTCAAACTTAAACAAAGAAAAAAAAAAAAAAAAAAGACGTTGATTCGTCATTCGTGAGACAATCAAATGGGGATTTTCCTTATAAAAAGGACGCCAATACAAAACCGTGAATGGTGTCCGTCAAAATCAATACTTCCTTTGACTATGAAATACTGTAGACCCCACTTAAATGGCTTGTGATCTGTTGAGAGTTGAGATTAAAACCGCACCTACAATACTTTATTTCAATAACTTGCTGTAATTATACGTTTGTTGGTCGAAAAATAATAAAAAAAAACATCGATATAATTATAGTACAGTTGAATTGATTCTAGAGTTTTTTTTTTTTTTTTTTTTTTTTGAAAAGAATTGATTCTAGAGTTGATACTCCCCTTTTGCGCTTATATATATAATCCAATTTTCACATCAAAAATAATTCAATAATGCTAAACATCCCACCATTTTCCATCCCATCACACGTGACAGCTGAGATATTATTTGGTGAGTGAGAGATAAGTATCGATTAATATGTGTTCATTTACCAAGTGACACCTCATTTGCCACACGTGTTGGGATAAAATTTGTGGGATTATAGGTGAGATATGTAATATTACTGGAAAAAAAAAAAAAAATTTATACTAATGAAAAGTTTTTTGATCATTGCATTCCCAAAATTCCAAGTTTAGCCAGGATTTGAGGAGGATAAATTGTATAATTTTAACTTTGTTGTAATAAGAGCATCTCCAAATCTGAGACTACCACATGCTTCAACCATATTCTATTTTTCTATTTTTAAGTAAACTTTTATCATCATAAAAATCATACCATTAAAAATGTCTTATCTAGATATTTAAAATGAGAATAATATCGAATATATAATAATAATAATTTTATTTATCAAAATTTACTTATGCTTACCATATTTGATATTTAGGAAGGTAGGCCAAATGACTTTTATATCCACATAAAACATCATGTAAAAAATTTTGATGAAAAAATTAGATGATAAAAATCCGATTGAAAAGGTTAGAAATTAAATAACTAGGTAGGGAAAATTAGCTGAACATTATTAGACCGGAAAAATTAGGTATAATATTGTTTAATAACAAAAATTAGATAAAAATATATGGGAGAATATAAATGTTATATTTTTACTAAAATTAAACAAAAATTACAAATGTTATTAAAATAATATTTGTAAAAATTTAGTTGAAAATAAAATTATATAAAAATAATTTATTGAAGAAAGTAAAAGTTGATAATGAAAATATAAAATATTTAAAGATAGAAATAGAAATAGATATAGGGATGAAGAAGAACAGTGAGTACGGTTGAGTGAAAAAAATAAAAAATTGAGATGGAATATAGAGGGAATATTCTCTTTAAAAACTTTATTGTACTATGAGATTTTTATATTTAAAATTAGGTAGTTACATACTTACAGTTAATAAATAAAATTAATTTATTATAATAATATATTTTTTATTCAAAAGTATACCGTCCTAGCCAATCCATGTTTCCTTCATTCTTTTCTTCTTTTTCTTTTTCTTTTTTAAAGATATTTGGATGATTATGTCCTGTAATTAATACAATAGATAGACAAATTCTTCCTATTTCACATAAACAATAAAAAATAAATAAATAAAACCACCCCTATGTGTGGCTCGGTATCAAATAACTCTCATTCAATCCAACAATATCGCGGGTTTAAGTCATGACTAATATATCAAAAATATATATATATATATTTCAATATTTTGGGTCCCAAAAAAAAAAAAAAAAAAATTCCTTATATTTATTGTTGGACTATAACAACATGTTTCCAAATAACATGATGATCTTGTCTGTTTCCCTATGCATTATTGTCCTTAGATTTTCCAATAATATCGCCTGATCACTTTCTCTGTCTCAGCTATGTGTGAGTTTTGAATCTTCTTGAGTCTGGCCACTCTGGCCTACAAATTTTTATTCAAGATGATTTATTTGTGTTTTCAATCTTGATTAATTGTCCAGTGGACACTATAAAGATTTTGTTGCTCTTCGATTAAAGAGGTCAGGAGTTGGGACCATATGTTTTGAAATGTGTCACCGAACAGATCAGAGATCAGCTAGTATCCGTCAAACATTACATACACGGCCCGGAATATCGGAGAAATTCATCACACAAGTATTGGAAGCTAGAGAAATTATCGATTTCAGAATTCCATTTTTGACTATTTTCTTTTTTGGGCCCATGCAGAGTTTTTAACTTCCTAGACTTATTGGGTACACGTGTAATCGAGGCCCAAAAGCCCAAAGTAAAGCCTATAAATGAATACAATTGTTGCATTTATATTTTATAATTAAATTGACAAGTAAGGCAGTATCTCTTAGAATAGATAGTTGTGCTTGTGCATCTCCCTTTCACACTTAGTGGTTAAAAGTTCAAGTCCCAATATGCGCATTTTCCAAGCATGAAAACTCCCGGTTTGTGGGAGTAGCTCTCTCTCCGATTGTGAGAGTTGTAGTCTATATGTAATCTTTCCCCGATAGTTGGAGTAGTATTCTAGGCCGTTCTTATAGAGTCTGATTAAACTCACTGGGTCCCGACAGTAGTTGTATTTCAAAAACAAAAATGATATTTTTAATAAATTTTGATAATCAATTTTTTTTTTTTTTTTTTTCAATTGAAATTTAGAAGTTTCAAATAGGATCGGCATTGTATTAACCATAACGTGTATTATGATAAATGAGTAATAAAAAAATATATGATTTTTCTTTTCCTTTTAACTTTAATTTTCAATAAAGTACTAATCCTTTTAAATAATTTAAACATATATAGTATCTTTTTGTCCCAATCTGATAATCAAAATTCAAATATGATATAGTATTTTGATGTATTTTGATTCGATTTGCCTCGGATTCAAGGGCAAAAATAAACTGTGGGTACGGTTGACCGGTCATAAGATAATGGAAGTTTCACCAGACCACTGCTTACGAAATAGATTCTAAATATACCACTTCATCTGATTAAATTGTACATGTAGACAAACAATAAAACACTATAACACATTAACAACCTTATTGACATGGCAACAATGTCAAGAGACTTGCTTCTTAGAGCATCTCCAATACAAAAGTGGCTTGCATATCAATAATTATTGACATGGCAACAATGTCAAGATGCTTGCTTCTTATGTGACATAAAAATAGATTTGATAGACAATCAATTCAAAATTTTGTCTCAAATGTTTCCGTCTAAAACACAATTTTTTTAATGACGTGTCCATCTTTTTTTTCCTTTTTTATTTTATATTTTATTTCCTTACCAAAAATATATGAAAAATTAATATCAGTTTTAAATGTTTGCTGAGTCAACCTAAAAAATAGGTGTGCAACAGACCGTCTGAAAGTGACGGTCATGTTGACAATGTCTAATATTTTTTTTGCCACGTCAGCTTGAGGATGAATATGCACGGTTGCATTGGAGACACAATTATTAACATAATGTCTATTTATCCTACGTGGCATCTCTTTTTTTCACAAGCCACGCTTGCATTGAAGATGCTCTTATGTGGCATAAAAATAGACTTGATAGACTATCAATTTAAAATTTTGTCTTCAATGCTTCCGTCTAAAACACAATTTTTTTTAATTACGTGTCCATTTTTTTTTTTTAATTTCCTTACCAAAAATATATAAAAAAATTAATGTCAGTTTTAAATGTTTGCTGAGTCAACCTAAAAAAATAGGTGTGCAAAAGACCGTCTGAAAGTGGACGGTCATGTTGACAATGTCTAATATTTTTTTTTTTGCCACGTCAGCTTGAGGATGAATATGCACAGTTGCATTGGAGACACGATTATTAACATAATGTCTATTTATCCTATGTGGCATCTCTTTTTTTCACAAGCCACGTTTGCATTGGAGATGCTCTTATGTTTCGATGAAAATTGTAGGCTACCATATCCTTTAGATTAGTTGCAAGAATCGAATAAGAAATTAAACAAGATATAAAATAAAAAAGAATCAAATATTGAAAATGAATATGATAATTTATATATATTTGGTATAGAGTTGTTGGTCCACCAAGATGGAATTCATCACTTGAACATAAAAAAAGGACCACTGCTTCAATAGAATAGCTAGTGTCACCTATCATGGACCCAATATGAAATCATCTTCAATCCTTACCTACAAATTAGAAATTCAATTCAATTATGGATTCTTACCAAACTATTACTTTAAGTTAGTTTGGTGTGGTCATATATTTTATTTTATTTTATGAAACTAATCTTATACAAACAAAATTAATTAAGCTTCGTGTTTATCTGTAATTCATTGAAACATGATGAGAACGGTAAACAACAAAACATCATGTTTATTTAATGATGAGATGAAATCATAACGTTTACAAGAGATATCCATTTATATTTATAGTTGATTTAGATCTATTAAATTTTAATCAAATGACTTAAATATATGTATAATTTTTTTATTTTTTATTTTTTTGGGGTGAAAATTGATAATAATTTCCTCGTGGCTAACTTGTAAATTAGGATCATCGAAGTTATTATATACTAACTAAACCCGATTAGTATTTATTTATTTTATTAACTTAAAAAAAAAAAAGGAAATTGCTTAGGTACTTGTCAGTACCCAAGCCATACTGACCACATCAAACCACTCAATGGGGTGTTGCCACGTGGCAAAACTCTTTTGTTTTTTCTATGTTTCTCCTTGCTTTGGGTTACATGGCAAACAATGAGTAGTGTGGTCAGCACCGTACCCAAGCATTTCCTAAAATAAAAAAATACTATTCATTTCCCCGCTAAAAGTTCAAACACCATTTTCCTAATGTCTCTTCAAACCCACTTTCCACTTTCAAAAGTGAAAAGTTTTAAACTTTTTTCGTTTTTGTTTTCTTTTAAAATTCTCATAATTCACTTTTTTTTTTTCTTTCTAAAAAAAAAAAAACTCATAATTCAAAGACAACTTTTTATCGTTTCCTCACCTTTATGCAAGAAAAAGTTTCAAAAAAGGCCCATCACCGAATCATGGAATGTGGCATCTGATGTCAAGATATTTGACCAATAATAATCAAACACGTCAACAATGAGTACAGACGATTTTTTTGGGGTCCAATCGCTGAGATCTCCTAGGGTTTGGCGTTAGTTACTTAGGCCCACGGACTCTTTGTCTTTGTCTTTGATCAAACCAAAGCATACACGTCCAAGATCATGTTACGTACTGCAAATTTATGCACACCAACGCATCAAATTCCTGTGCTACTTCGCTAAAACAAACAATTATTAAAAATAAATAAATGTGAAAAGTAAATTAATAGTAAATTGAAGAAGTTGGTCCAGAGGTTTGCCCATCAATCTCGACTTTGAAGTTGTAGGTTCAAGTATGTATCCTATTAAGAATTCCGATTTATTGTAATATATTAAAAATTTTAATAGCAAATAAAAAATCATATGGTGAAATCCTTAATATTTGTTAATGTAATATTATATTATTACGTACAATTATATCCGAGAGACAAGTGAAACTTTAAATTCAATCATTTTTTTGAAAAGGAATTTTAAATTCAAATAATTTTTTTGTTGGACATTATATATTTATCCATCTATTTAGACCAAATATTTTTTGAAATTTTTTGTCATTGGTAGGATTCGACAACTTGGGAGTAATTTACCCAAGCCCAAACTTACCCATTAACCAGCCGAGCTACGCCCATAGGGGCAAATTCAATTAATTTATTAGTTGAAACTCTACTTATTTGATTATAAGAGTATGTTGAGCTAACCTCAAACTACTATGGAATATTTAATATCACCAATCAATTAAATTTAAATTGACTTCTCTATAATATATCTAGATGTGAATTAAATTCGAACAACTTAAGTCTATTCCCTATATCCCACCATATTTATCGAACTTTTGATTGTACAGATTGAAAATATGAAATTATCATCCCACTCAATCAAATTGGAATGTCCAGAATCTGACATGTAAGAATAACATGAAGCTCCAAAAATAGAAGGGGTGCATTCAATACTCCCAAATAAAAAGAGAGAATCAGTCTATGGTCCATTTAAATAAAAAAGAAATAAAAATTTATAGCTATACTTAGTATATATTTATAGTGGAGCTCAAGTCTCACTTTACATATTTACGGGTAAGTGTATGAAGACATCCCCCCGTACTGGACTCGTTAAAGAAACTTGGATTTCATTTTCAATATATACAAATTACAATTATCTGTGAGTTATTGAGTTTAATACAAATGGGTCATAGTGTAAATAAATAAAGTTGAGGGGTGGGTGGGGGAAATACATTAATTATTCCAAAACGACCAAAATACCCATGGAAATTGTGGTAGTCTCGAGATTAGCAATGTAAATTCTCTGACTAAATATATATAGTTGAATGCAAGTGCTTGAACATAAAAGCTTAAACAAGTAATAGGTTGGAGAATATTCAGCTCTCCCAAAGCGACAAAAATACCCTTCGTTTTGAGGGTCTGTGACTATTCAGCTCTCTAGTCTCTATGTTGTATGTTGAGTGTTGTAGGCTTGTAGCACACCAACGCACATAATCCTGTTTAATTTATTCTTAATCATTTGGTTTTTAGTATTTGATTACTTTAACCCCACTTTTGGGTTCCCCATTTTGTCCCTCTCTTTTGCAAGTATTTACTAGAAAAATGTTTTCACACTATGTACAGGCAGTCAAGCACTGGTTTTTAGGATGCTGGAAGGACATTAATGTAAAAAACACTTATTCATTTTTAGCATAATTAAAAAAATAAAATAATGGTAGGTTTTTATATTTTCTAAATTATAAATTTAAAAATGATAAAAAAATTAGTAAAGAAAAGTTAGAAAACCATTTGTTTACGACCTTTTTTTTTAAATATATATTAGTTATTCATCTTTTTAAATCTCAATTGAAAATATCATATGAACAATAATAATGAAATAAAAAATAAATAAAAAAATACCAATCATGTGTTGGTGTGAGTGGTTCGACACTCTCATTCCTTAAGCTAGGTCGTGGGTTCAACTCCCCTTGTGAACGGAGCTACACATATTGGGAGCACTTTACCCCTTAGTGGGCCGACCCGGTGCGAGTCCGGATTAGTCGGGGTGTGATCTGGGCTGATTGCACCGTATGGTGGATCCACCCCACTCGGAAACCAGATGGTGTAAACCAAAAATAAAATAAAAAATAAAAAAATCCATTATTGAATGATATTTTGTAGAGAAATTTTACTATATTTTTTAATTTTAGTGTGGAGTGTGTGGTTTGTTTTATTTATTGGATTCACGAGTGAAATTCCGGAAATGTCCAAGAGAAAAAGGCATTGCGGCATGTATCGCGGCAGGCGCATTTTAGAGATTCTCGCTCACGGCATCCGATAAAAAGAATAACTATGGTACAAAACCATGCACGCACCTCCACCACCGATTTTTTATTTATTTATTTAAATTGTTTTTAGATAAAATAAAAAATAAAATAAAAATAATGAGAAACCAATGGACAAATGAGTAACCCACATGCTCGTTCTCTATCAGTAGCTACACACTAATACACTATCTTCTGGTAGGCTCGTGGAAAGTTGGAGTAATAGTATCCGTTTGATGGGACTGTCTGATGTGTCGAATCGAGGGTCCTGATTTAACTCATTAAAATAATAATAATTAAAGAAAAGAGACAAACAGTGGATCCTCGGTGAAATTATTGCTCCATCCGGTGCATATTAGCACAACATTCCGGTCTAACTAACCTCGATCACGCCGTCGAACATTTCATTATACAATAAAAGTATAATTTTTAAATGTTTTTAGAGGCAAGTTCAATGATTTAGATGGATTTAATTGGATTAAATATACAATTTTTTCTTATAAGCATTTAAATATTTGTAGAGTTCTAATCTTCAGTTATTGGATTTTAATTCAAAAGTTACACCAATCAAATATTAAAAATTTAAAACTAATTAAATATTAAAATATGATAACTCATTCTAAATCCTTTTTTATGATACATAATACTATATATTATTATAAAGTGAATTAATCTCATAATACGCATTTTGTAAGTATGTATCGATAGTTTTCTTTATATCCAATTATAAGGGTAAATATTCGAACCTCTAACTCGACTGTTCAATATCCAAAGTTATTACAATCTTTTTGTAATAATCTTTAAAAAATATAATATAAATTATATCTTATAATATTTCTAAGCAGAGAGCTTGTTTGGTTCGGCTTTTGAAAAACATCTATTGATAAAGGATCTACTTGTAGTACATCTACTATAAATAGAGTTTTTGAAGAAAAAAAATCATAGATGTTTGGTTGATAGTCTTTTTTATTTTTTTTATTTGTTTAATGTCTATTTGGGAAAGCACCTCCTCATGAGTTTTTACCCAGTAGAGGTTTAAAATAGGCAATCTCAAAAGCCCAACCAAACAACTCAAAAAAAACTCAAATAGGCGTTGGTAAACATTTTGAACCAGTAGAAAGCTTAACCAAACAAACAATTAACACCCAAATGATAGTGTGATATCTTAATAAAAAAACATTCAGGGGTTGTTTGTTTTTTTCACTATAAGATTTATTGTCTATTATATCTTAAATTAAGATAAATCAGTTTGTTTGATTTTTCAACTTATATCTTAAAATAAGATATATATATATATCTTTTAGAAAAAGTAAGATTTTTTTTTAACTTTTATGAGTTTATCTTATTCAAAAAGGGGTACAATAGAGTTTTTTTAGTAAATTTTCACAAATGTTCTATAACAATTTATACATTTATAATTTTATCCATACATAATAAAATCATAAATATCAATTTTCCAAAAATTCCAAATTTTAAAGAAACTCTAATGCAACATAATCAATTTTATAATTGTAATAAGTCATTCAAAATGATAAAAAAAAAAAAAAACATATTATAGTATCTTAATTCATAAGACTTATCTATATATCTAACAAATTAAAGTCTTATAAGATTTTAGATAAAAAAAAACAAACAACCCCTTAGTATCACCTAATGATTTTTATATAAAAATGGTAATAATACATTTTTGAATTATTTTTCATAGAGGATTGCATGGAGATAACGAGCTTAATTATTTATATATATATTTATTAATTTTTAAAGCAAAATCCGATTAAAATATCCTTGCGCATTTTAGCATGGTGGGCCACAGAGTGCAGAAACTTTAACAGAATGTAATAATTTATTTATTTAAAATGAATTTTTGAAGGCAAAAGCCAACAAAAGCAAAGACAATCAAAGCACGTGACCCGCCAAACAACTTACCTGCAAAATTTCTTTTTGCGAAATCGACAATAGACATCCATCCCTTTGTTCTCTCACTGATCAATCCCACACATCCCTTCACTCCAATCACTGAATTTTAAATTACCCAAATTGTATTTAAATTAATTTAACTTTTCTCTAATTCAAGAGCATTTCACTGCTTGGTTGTAATTTTTTGTTTTTTTTTGAAAACACATTTTAATAATTTTTTCTGTAGATACTGAGCAAGTCTTTGCATCTGTATCTGTGTTGCTTTGGCATTATGTTTTCGCCTTTGCTTGTGTTGTTTGTTCTTTCTTAGTTACTGTGATTTTCATTTTGCTCTCTTTTGAATATTCAAATATTATTTAGTTTTGGTGGGTTTAAAAGAGGTAAAGCGAAGAAGATAATGATAGTGGTTGAGGAATCAACAGCAGAGAAAGAACAATAGCTAAGCTAAGAAAGCAACAACAAAAACCCACATGGAATTTGTGGGGATCACCCCATAAACGCATTGAAAAACCAAACTCGTTGTTTTCAGATCTCTAGGATCTCAGAATTTCAGGCTTGATGCTTGTTTGTTTCTTGAGAAAATTCACTTCCTTTTTTCATTTATTTGTTTGTCTCATCTCTTTTATGGTGCTCATTCTACTCAGTTTTGATTCAAAGCTCTCTCCTTCAGCTCAACTGGGTACTTCAAAATCAAAGACAGTGATTTTCTCATCTGGGTCTCCGGTTTATTAAGTTTTTAGTGATAAGTGGCTTAGTTTTTTTTTTTTTTTTTTTTTCCATTTTTGAAGTGAAAGTGATAAAAACGGTGCAGGCTTTTTTGTTTGTGGTAATGGTTGGTTTTTCTTTAAGTGGGTTCTGATTCTGAGAGGGACATTTTTGTTTGGATAAGGAAATAAGGCAAAGATTGGCATTAGAGAGTAAACTTCCATGTGAGAGAAATGGCTGGTGGGATTAGTGTTTTTGCTGGTTGTGGTGTTGGTGATCAGTGGATAATAGTTGTCTGCTGAAAAGTAAAGTTACTCAACTGAGCATAGAGTATGGAAAATAATAAGAGTTTCATGTTCTGGAGAGTCGGATTTCTGGTTTTGGTTTTGATTGGGAGTTCTTCTGCCACTCTTTCTCCTACTGGTATAAATTATGAAGGTAAGTTCTCTCTCTCTCTCTCTCTCTCTCTCTCTCTCTCTATGAGGGATAAATTCTTTGTTCTTTTCTGAATAAATGTTTTGATGTTCTGTTAGAGAAAACCCTCACAACCCAAATATCAGCATAATTACTACAAATTGAGTACAACACATGTCTCTTTTACTTCCACACATACTCTGGTTTCAAAATCCTTGCTTTGTTTTTTGTTTTGTTTTTTCCGCTCTTTTCCGTCTTGGATTTTTGACCTGATAACGAGTAATGTGTTGATGAAGAATTAAGCATCAATGACCCCTTTTTTTCTATTGAAAATTTGAGCAGTTGTAGCTTTGATGGCCATAAAAATTGCTCTACATGATCCCTACAATGTTTTGGAGAATTGGGATATGAATTCTGTAGATCCTTGTAGCTGGAGGATGATTACTTGCACCTCTGATGGCTATGTTTCTGCTTTGTAAGTTGTTTGAATCTATTTGTATCATAAGACTTATTATTAGAACTTGAGCAAAAAATCTCACAGAATTCCTTAAGCACATTCTTACAAATGAGTGTTCTTTCTTCAAACAGGGGACTTCCTAGTCAGAGCTTATCTGGGTCCTTATCTCCTTGGATTGGAAACCTCACCAATTTGCAGTCGGTGTAAGTAATTTATTCCATTTTAGCTAATAATCTTATATTTTGTTTGTTGTTCTTAGGTTTAATTGATGTTTTGTTCATAATTTGCATAAATGTATAGGTTGCTACAGAATAATGCCATTTCGGGTCCTATTCCTGCTACACTTGGTAAATTGGAGAAGCTTCAGACACTTGATCTCTCCAACAACTTGTTTAGTGGTGAAATACCTGATTCGCTCGGGGACCTTCGAAATTTGAATTATTTGTAAGTTTCAGAATCTTTAATTCTTATTTTTCGGTCTTGTAATCCTTGTGTTGCTTCATATGTTGTTCACAATCTGATTTTCTTGTTGATTTTACTTGGGTTTGATTCTAATTCTTACATGGTCTATTTTGTTGGTTGAGCAAGTCAGGCGGTTAAACAACAACAGCCTTTTAGGACCCTGCCCAGATACTTTGTCCAAGATTGAAGGTCTAACTCTTGTGTATGTATTCGAACCTTTACTCGCTCAGTTATCTACTTGTTCATCAAAAAGTCCGTTCTTACTTCTACATGTGTTCCTTATTCATCAATGTGGTAAAATCTGATTGCAGGGACCTTTCCTATAACAATCTAAGCGGTTCTTTGCCGAAGATATCAGCAAGAACTTTCAAGTAAGCATTCTTTCCTTCTCCTATAACTGCTTGAATCCTTATACTATCTGTTGTATTAGTACAGTAGTTTGTAATTCTGATGCTCTTCATTTACTTCAGAGTTACCGGAAACCCTTTAATATGTGGACCAAAGGCGAACAACAATTGTTCTTCTGTCTTTCCAGAGCCACTTTCACTCCCGCCAAATGGTCTAAAAGGTTTCTATTGCATAGTTATGCTAATGTATTCGATGACAATTTTTAATGACATTTGGATTGATGGGAGTTTCTGTTTTCTTAGATCAATCAGACTCTGGAATGAAAAGTCATCGTATGGCTGTTGCTTTTGGTGCTAGCTTTGGTGCTGCTTTTTCTGTCATACTTATTATTGGGTTACTTGTTTGGTGGCGATATAGACACAACCAGCAGATTTTCTTTGATGTCAATGGTTAGTTATTTTGTCCTCTGTCATTCACAAGTATTAGTGTCAACAATGTAGACATTCTCATGGTATTCCTACTTGTGCATATATACGTGTTATAAATTATTAAGTTAGTGATGTCTATAGTCTACAAGGATTGCAAGACCAGATGACTTAATTCTAATGTGCTGCACATCTTGGTAGTCAATGACTGCTCAGACACACTATAGTATAAACCAACTTTCTTGTAATTGATTGATTTGGACGATCCTACCGTCTTAAAACTCGTGGTTAGCACCTTGAAGCCCAAATGACCAACAATGAAAAGCTTTGGGAATCCTTATCTCATAGACCCTTCCCATAGTATAGATATTCTTTCACAACTATTTGTGAAGTTTCACTGACTAAACCATCGATTCAGGTTTCCCTAGTAATATCTGAAATCACTATGGCCTGTGTATAATCAATTATATATTCACAAATGACCTTGTGGCTTGGTGGGCTACCCCTTAGAGTGGCAAAACCCGGTGTTGAACCCCAGTGACATATTAAAAAGAAAAAGTAAATAATGCAAACATAACATTATGTCCTTTTTAGTATATATTCCGCTATTATATGAAATATGATTTAATACTATTCAATGTTTATGTCATCTACTGCTGGAGGTTGATGCTATTTAATATTTATAGTTGTTATTGCCTCTGTTTTGAACTCGTTTGTGGCTGGAGTGAGCTCTTGAAAGGCATTATTTGAATTTATATGAGGTTAAGGAGTGGTGGTTAATAGGAAAACCTACTAAAATGAGCAAATTAAATTAAATTGATGCCTTGCAGAAAAATTTAAGAGTCGATTTTGTTTGCTGAAATATAAATTATCAAATCATCTCTTCCTGATTTATTCAAACTGTAGTTGATATCATGGCAGTCATTTATTTGGCCTGTTATTTAATGTGCCTTTCATGGAACTATCCACTTATTCATTGTAATTCACATGATTTATTGTTTTGCTAAAAATACTTTTCCACGTCTAAATTCTAATTGTATTGTTAAAAAAAATGCTTTTCTTTTCCCTTCATTATCTGTGATCCGCTCATTCTCATCTATGATGTTTTCTGTGGCAGAGCAATATGACCCGGAGGTATGCTTGGGCCATTTGAAAAGGTATACATTTAAGGAGCTCCGGGCTGCAACTAATCATTTCAACTCGAAAAATATTCTAGGGAGAGGTGGATTTGGGATTGTGTACAAAGGAAACTTCAGTGATGGAACTGTGGTGGCTGTTAAAAGGCTGAAGGACTATAATATAGCTGGTGGTGAAGTCCAATTTCAGACAGAAGTAGAGACGATCAGTTTAGCTGTCCATCGGAATCTTCTCAGGCTCTGTGGGTTCTGCACTACCGAGAATGAAAGGCTTCTTGTATATCCCTACATGCCAAATGGGAGCGTAGCATCTCGATTAAGAGGTTAGTTTACCGAACTTTCTAGCAATTTTTTTTTAAAAAATTTATATATATTGCAGGTTTGTAAGATGAAATATGAAACTTAGAATAATTTATTAATTTTATCTTTTGTGGGTTTCAGATCACATTCATGGTCGGCCAGCTTTAGACTGGACAAGGCGGAAAAGGATAGCCTTAGGTACAGCAAGGGGATTACTGTATTTGCACGAGCAATGTGACCCCAAAATTATCCACCGTGATGTCAAAGCAGCCAACATTTTGCTGGATGAAGATTTTGAGGCAGTTGTCGGAGATTTTGGATTAGCAAAGCTTTTGGATCACAGAGACTCCCATGTGACAACGGCTGTGCGTGGCACTGTTGGCCACATTGCTCCAGAGTACTTATCAACAGGCCAGTCTTCGGAAAAGACTGATGTATTTGGGTTCGGTATCTTGCTGCTTGAGTTAATCACGGGTCAGAAGGCTTTGGATTTTGGACGATCAGCAAACCAGAAGGGTGTAATGCTTGATTGTGTATGTTCTCGCACTCCATTCACCACTCTTTTATACTAATTTGGAAGAGTTAATCTTAAATCTTAAATCTTCTCTTATGCCGATTTTAACTTTTTTTTTTCAGGTTAAGAAGCTTCATATAGATGGAAAGCTAAACCAGCTGGTGGATAAAGATCTAAAGGGAAATTTTGATAGGATTGAGCTGGATGAAATTGTTCAAGTGGCGCTCTTGTGTACTCAGTTTAATCCTTCTCACCGCCCGAAAATGTCGGAAGTATTAAAGATGTTGGAAGGTGATGGTTTGGCCGAGAAATGGGAGGCCTCCCAGAAGGTCGATACACCAAGAATCCGAAGTTGTGAAAAAAGATATTCAGATTTTATAGAAGAATCTTCGCTTGTAGTAGAAGCAATGGAGCTTTCCGGGCCAAGGTGACACAACTATTTACTCTAAATTATGAATGCAGAGAGAGCTTCAAATGTAAGAAAAATGTGCAATTGCTGTTGATAGGTTGCTGCTGTTGTTTTTCAATGCCAATGTGCCATGTATTCATCTGTAAAAAAACTTTTAAATTGATTGAGCTTCTTGTTCAGAAAATTTTGGAATGCTTTAGAAATATATATGTATCTATCTATTTGTGGTCTGACTCTGTTCATGCAATTGGTGAAACATGTTTATAGTCAGTTTTTGTTGGTCTGATTGACTGCCACTATAATATTCTTTGCTTATGATTATGTTGAGGAACACAATAATTATGCTTATAATCAACAATGATTATCTGCTGTGTAGTGACACTGACGCTTTAGCTAACTTGGCCCGTACGTATTTTATAACTATGTTTATATGGATCAAATACGAACCAGATTTAGACCACATAGAACTCTGGGCTGGGCTTTGGTTCCAATCTACAACAATCAGGCCTGCTCTAAATTTAGGTTGGGCCACCCACATACCCAACCTAAATTATCAGGTACATTGCAGAGAATTTAGTTTAGAAATACATTTTTGTGCAGAGAATTTCTCGAAAGGGGAAAAATTCAAAACTTAAATATTTCGTATCTAGAAACGAAAAATAAAAGCATTGTTCCTTAGTTCATAAGGGGTGTTTTTGAAACAAAAGCATTTTATCTGGTTATCCAATAATAGTTTAAAGGTGAGAGGATATTTTTAATATTAAACCTTTATTATTCGATCAGGTGTACAATGTGTAAATCGAGGTAGGCTTCGATGATCGGTGAAAAATCTAATTTCGTTAGCTGTCTGATCTGTTTCAGTGAACATAAATACATATTATTATTATTGATTATGCGCAGATACGATGTCGTTTCCTTTTTCTCGAATCGTGTGAAAATGTAAACATTGCTTTTGGCGCCATTGTTGACTTATTGTACAATAGTATGGAGAAATGTTTCGGTGTAACACCAGTAGCGTGGACCTGCCATCGTAATTATAAACTGTCAGCAATCAAAGCCCCACTTCCACCAAAGTACGCCACGTGGGGTTAGATCAATGGACCGTCATTGGCGGTGCAAGCCACGCAGTTTACACGAGAACAGCAGCATGTGCCAGTGCCGGCGAGCGAATCCAACCGATTATGCAACGGCTACAGTGTGGCCACGTGTCCCATTTCCATTTCGTGTTCGCTGTTTGGCAGTTAACAGAGAACCGCATGTTTTTTTCAATGTGACTAATATGCCCTTATTGTTATCATCTCCGCAACAAAGAGCAATAGAGTAATCCTGATCACATATATCAGGACTCAGGAGACATAACTAAAAAAGTATTTTTTTTCATAATATTATAATAATAGATCCTCTTTTTATTTCAAAAAAAAAAAAAAAAAAAAAAAAGAGTGAGAAAGATAAAGTGGATTCAAATTCTTTATTTTGATTCTGTCACCTGAAAATATATTTATTAAAATAAAAAAAGAAGTTAAAAGTTTAGTTTATTTTTAAATTTAAATTAAACAGATATCATTGGATTAATAATGATATCTTTAATGATCATTTTCACTTGGATTAAATGATAACCCTATAACACTCCAGTTGTACAGTCCTCCTTTGTCTGCTTATGCAACGCAAGATTGTCAAAATCATGGGCTTTTCAGCTTGAAATGACTGTAAATATGATGAAATTTCAAGGGCATTTTTACTGCATCAAAGCACTTAATAGAAGAAGAACCCGATCATTTTACGTAATTGCAGAGTATCTATCAGTTTCTTTTACTCTTTATGACTGTCTCTATCTATCGAAGACTCGAACCCAACCCTAAGCAATATTGCACAGTAGAAAAGTTAGAAACTTTTTTCCAACACTTCTCCGTGTCCCTCTCTCTTGTTTTTTCCCATCTCATAAACAAGAAAAATAACACAGCGACAATGTTATTGTTGATGATGTTGATGTTACTTCATTGTCTTTCCTAGTAATAATCTCCAAAACACGGTTTCAAATCATTTTTTGATCCGTTAATCGTGTTCACATTTCACAAACCCTGGTTAGATCTCTATATAACCCCATTTTTTGTTACTCAAAAGAGGGTGTGCATGCAATGGATTCGAAGAAAGTTACATTTTCGGACCAGCTTCTGTCTCCAAGAAGAAAGGTAGTTTCTGGGTTCGGTTTGGGTGTCGGTGTTTCTTTCATTGTACTTGCTGTGTTTTTGCTTAATAACTCTTTGAAGACCCCAATAATTAGTCCTCTGTTTCAAGGATTTAATAATGTCGGTGTTAAAAACTCTACTCGTGTTGTTTCTTGGCCTTTCTCGTTTTCAAATTCTCCTTCAAATGCTTCTACTACTACTACTTCTCCTGGTAATAAGCAAGAGAAAAGCTCTGCGGATTTGGTGGAAAAATCCCTTGAAGCAAATGCTTCAAGGGTTTCTAATGTGCAGGGGATGGTTTTAGAGTTGGGCGATTTGGGGAATTTGACTGACAAGGTTGAAGAAGGAAGGACTCAGCAGAGAACCCATGAAGCTAATGAGTCAGTTGTTGCTCAAAATGGAAACTTCTCGGATTCTAACGTTGAAGGAGTCATTTTGGAGAAGACCCTTTTGGGGAATTCCTCTGAGATGGCCAATAATGGTAGCTTGATTGGTGAAAAGGGACAGATTTCTGGGAATTCTAGCTTTGTTGCCAAACAAGATGTGGAGGACTCGAAGGGGGCTATTGAAAGGGAATTTGTGAATAATAGCAGTGGAGTAAATAGCAATGTCACAGATAATAAGAATGTGACAGATATGTCAAATGATGGAGGACATTCAGTTGATAAAAACAATATGACAATCTCTCATTATGATTCTCAACCCATGAAGATGCAGGAGAGTTCTTATGGAAAATGTGATTTATATGATGGTAGATGGGTGAGGGACAACACAAAGCCATATTATCCAGCTGGTTCATGTCCACATATTGATAGGGATTTTGATTGCCACCGTAATGGGCGTCCTGACGATGGATTTGTGAAATGGAAATGGAAGCCAAACGGGTGTGACATGCCCAGGTGAAGTCTATCTCCATACTATTTATGTTTTCTTCAATTTTTTGCCATGGATTTTGTTAGTGGCTAAGGAAGCTTATGAAATAATGGCGATTCTTAAATCTTACTCTTTAAGCAAACAATGGATTAGATATTGTAGAATTAACTAGAATGAATTATATTTATGTGGAAAACATAAATAGAGTATATAAACCTATTCCTATAAAAGAAGAATTAGCAAATTAAATTCCTAAACTAGCTTGGGAATCTTCCTTGTAGTAGTTGGCCTTTGTCCTACATCAAAAGGTCCCATGTTTACAATGCTAAGATTCTTTTATTTATCAAGACACCTTCACGGCCATTGCTTGAATTATGATTAAAAACTCTTGTGTTCTCATTGTTGTGGATATGTGTATAAAGCCTGTTGGTGATTCTGTGTATAATATACATTGCATGAGTAAAAAAATAAATCTCATTTCTTAACTCTTTGTTAATTTTGTGATGTTTTCCAGTTTGAATGCAACTGATTTTCTGGAGAGATTGCGGGGCAAGAAGCTTGTTTTTGTGGGAGATTCACTGAATAGGAACATGTGGGAGTCTCTGGTGTGTATCCTCCGTCATAGTGTCAGAAATAAGAAAAGAGTGTATGAGATTTCCGGAAGGACGGAATTTAAAAAGAAAGGGATTTATGCTTTCCATTTTGAGGCAAGTCTCGGGAGAATAATGTGTATAATTTCAAGAAAAACTTAATTTCACATGCATCTCTTTGACTGATGGTGCATTTTCTGTGTTTGTAGGACTATAATTGTACTGTGGACTTTGTTAGTTCTCCATTTCTTGTCAGAGAATCATCTTTTAGAAGTAAAAATGGATCCATTGAGACTCTAAGATTAGATTTGATGGACAGAACAACCTCTATGTATCATGATGCAGATGTAATTGTCTTCAATACGGGTCATTGGTGGACTCATGAGAAAACTTCTAAAGGGTAAGCACCATCATTCTAATTATTGCCGTACTTGCTTTTATTGTGTGCACACCTTTCATTCTGGTATCACGAAACTGTTGAGTTAAAGAACATCAATATCTGGAAACAAGGAATGGAGATGGAAAGGAAGTTTTGTGCTACCTTATGGAATTTTTTTGAACATGATATTTTAGTTCATTCTTTAATTTGACACTTTTCTTTGGCAATCAAAATTAAAACCTTTTTTACCGCATTTTCTGTTATTGTAGGGAAGATTATTACCAAGAAGGTAACCATGTGCACCCGAGACTTAAGGTGCTAGAAGCATATAAGAGGGCGATCACCACTTGGGCCAGATGGGTTGACAAGAACATCGACTGCAATCGAACTCAGGTTTTCTTCAGAGGATATTCAGTCACCCATTTTAGGTATAAAGACAGTTTTCCTTCATTTTGCCTCCACTTGTGTTTGAACATCCTGTGTATTCTATCAACTTGTCTAAATAATCTCATATCTAATACTAATTGTTGATTATTGAAACACAGCTTAGTCTTATTTTAGAAGCTTTCTTGTTCTATGGGTATTTGCACTGTACATTTCATTGAATACTGTAGTAATAATGGAGCTTCATGCATTTTGTCCAGAAATACCCATATATACTACAATCGATACCTTTTAATCGAGTGATTTTTTTTAATGCCATGTTAGTGCAATGGATCTTGGCATTTCCTTGACCATTTTTGGCAAATTGATGCTATGATTTTCTTGTGTTTTATATTTAAAAAGTGAAGTTCTTTTCAAAAAAAGGAATTTGTAAATTTAACACGTATCATCGGTAGAGCTCATTTGTCATAAATTGCTCATAGACAGCAAGTTATAAAGGACATTACATTTTTTTTTTAATCTTTATTTCTCAATGTGTTATGCTGTGAAGAAACTTTGTTGAAGTGTTTGATGTGGTTGCAGAGGAGGCCAATGGAATTCAGGAGGACAATGCCATAAAGAAACTGAGCCGATCTTCAACGAAACTTATTTAGCAAAGTACCCTTCAAAAATGAGAGCTCTAGATTACGTGCTTAAAGAAATGAAAATTCCAATAGTGTACATGAACATTAGTAGGCTTACCGATTTTAGAAAGGATGGACACCCTTCTATATACAGAACGGAATACAAGCACGCAAAAGAACGAACTGCTGCTGAGCACGCTCAAGATTGTAGTCATTGGTGCTTGCCCGGAGTGCCAGACACTTGGAACGAACTGTTATATGCTTCGCTCTTGAAGACGGGAACGGGGTCATGGAAAATTTGAACGAAGATGTACACACACGCACACCAGGTTTATTAAAGGATTTGTAATTGTGTTTTTCCTTTCTGTGTAGTTCCACGTGAATTATGAATTTTCCAATCAGTCTTGTACTAGTGTGATGGGTCTATGCTATGCAAACAGGCAGATGTAGAGTGTTTACATATCAACATGTATATTTTACATTTCAAATCAAATACAATAAAATTCAAGTTTTCCATCTATTTGTATTGTGACAGGAATTTTAATTCTTGCATTTGCATATATATACACACACAATGTGGTTATGACTTCTTGCTGTTTCTTTGGTGTCTCTCTGTTTTCTGGAAGATGATTTTTCCTTGCTCATTACAGCTTTACAAGTTGCATATGAAAAAATCTATCAAAAAAAAAAAAAAAGTTGCATATGAAAAAATATAAAAAAAAAAAAAATTCCAATGTCCTAGCTCTTTCATTGAACCCAACAATCTATTCCAGAGTCTTCCAAGTCAACTGATGTGGGCTTATAGCTCCACCCACCACCTATAAATTCATTAATTCAACATTAATCACACTGGGGCATGCTTCTACTTCTATAATTGAAATCTACACACACTCACTCATATAATAGAGAGAGAGAGAGAGAGAGAGAGAGCATATGATCACATCACCAAATTATTGTCAACTACATTTGCAGAAACTGACCAGAGATCAACAAGCAAATCACTCCTTTGCTGTGTTGATCGAGGTTTCTGCTGATAACTTACAAACTTATTAATTGTTACATATATATATATTTCTCATGCAAGAGAAGTACAATATATAACATTACAAAAACAAAAAGAGAATTAGAAACCATAATATATAATAATAATTATAATAAGCCAATATAACAAGACTCGTTTGCATCGAGTCCATTGCCGTTTTGTGACTTGCCGGTTTGCCATGCATTAGCTATAAACCTCTGCTACATTGAAACCATCTTCTTCTTCTTCTTCCTCTTCTTCCTCTTCTTCTTCATAAAGTACCCATTTACTGGAAAAAGCAAAAGCTAATGGCTAAGCACAGACAAACTGTTGAATTTTGGAGATGGAGGTGAGAAGAGAAAATCTCTCACTCTCCAAATCCAAAACCCCTCCATGCTTTTTTTCCTCAAGAGCCGTGGCTTGATTCCTGCCAAAACATCTCCACGATGCCTTACTACCAACTTCAAGAAATTGATAGGTTAAGAGTTTAGAGCAACTTGTTTGGTATCCAATAAGGATGTGCTCTTGAGGAAAGCTAGTGGGGAAGTTAGTGTCTTGATATACAGACTTTAAATAGCTGATGATGATCATTGACAAGAGAAATAGTGTATCATATCTGAAGTTGAAACTAAACAAATCATGATCTACTCAATTATCCAAAACAACCCTCACTTTTTCTTTGTAATTGCAACCATATAAAAAAGTTGGAAAAGTTGATAATAATTTGCACTTGTCCCCATTAGATGACCCATCTTACATTGTTACCCTTCACCTAATAAGTTGTTAATCAATTCACACATATAGTCTTTTAGGGATAAATTAGTAAACCATTGTGCCAAAGTTCCCAAAAAAAATTCCTAATAGTTATTGAGAATGATTTTGACAATTTTGAAGCCATGACAAAAGGATATTGATGTCAATAGCAAGAAGGATATTAATGTCAATATCAAAAAGGATGGGAAGCCAGCCAAACAGACCACTATTTTTTTTTTCCTTGGAGTATTACTTTATGATTATTGGAGTCTTCTTACTTTTGTATTTTCATCAGTGAATCCACTAACTCATACTAATCTCCAACTCCAAATCCTTGTGATTGTCCACTAATCCCATTTTGTTTTTGTGTGGCCAACCAGCCAAGCCAACCATTGACATTTGCATTTGGCTTGGAATATTATAACCATCTAACATGTGTCGAAAGCCTTGCATGTTTCCAGTCTAATACCATACAATCCAATCCAATCGTCTCACAAGTCTTATAGTCATGAGCCTGACTTGACTATTTACTTATTTAGGCTTGCATGCCGGGTGAGACCGGCTCAAAATTGTCCGACCTGTTTGACACCTCTACCGGTAAGTGGTAACTACCCTCAATTAAAGTGAAAGTGACAATAACTCAAAAAAGGAGACAAATTTGCAAAGCAATAGCCGAGCCAGAAACTGGTTGGATTGGGCTTGGACCGAGCTACAAATAATCATATCTTTCGGTGCTTGCTTTATGATCAATCAATCTTCAAGGACATTTAAATCACTATTCCCATTATCAGCAAGCAGTGAAGCGTGTCACCATCTATGTGGCTATCGATGTTTGAAGTGGGTTCATGACTTGAAACTTATAAAAAAGAACTGTCATATATATATATATATTAATATCTGTTTTCAAAGTCTCTTCCAAATATTTATTTACAAGAGTCATTTAATGGGATTTTATTTGCAAAAGAAAGAGAGGTGGGTGATCTCCCCATCAGAATTGCACCCAATTGTAACAGTTGGACTATCCACCCATGCTTCCTTTTAATTCTCCTTTTGCTGCATACAAACAAATTACTATCAATTTAGTTGTGTTCCTTTTCAGTATCTCACTTTGCTGATATTTTTATTTTTTATTTTTCTGGTTTGATTGTTGATAATTTGATACTAACATCACGATCATAAGATAATAATCATCTATATACCCCATTATAATGTATATATAATTGAAATGGAAATCCACTTCGGGTAAGTGATATAGAACAAGTGGCTGATGCTTACATGATGAAGAGGGAACATCCTAAATTCAATGGCAATTGAATTCCAGTAGTCCGGGCGTCGAAGTCGGAATGACGCGAAACTTGCACAGTTGATGTGTTTCGGCGAGGGAGGAGATAGTCAACAGTTTTGCTGTTGAAGCATACCCTTTTTTAGCCGAATTCCGTCGTTTAGGCCCTGAAATTGCCGTTTTTGCTATTTTAAGAAAGTTTCGTTTTAGCCATAACTTTTGTTTTCCAAGTCCAAATTGACTTCCGTCAATTCTGGCTTGCTTAGGATTCCTAATAGTTTTTATTTCCGCAATTATCTCAATTTTGATATTTTTGATATTTTTTTAGTAATTAGTCCCGTTTATTGTCCAACAAGGATTAGGGTTAGGGTTTTTGCTTTAAATATGCTTGTAAGCATTTTGGCCGAATTATTCAATCATTCAATAATATTTCAGAATTTTCTTCGAGAATTTCTCTCATTTTCTGGTGGATTTCAGAGTTTATTATAGAATATTGACGTTGGTCGTATTCTGTTATTATTTCTGCTGCGTCAGTAAGTAATTAAGTTGGTGAGAGATTCTTGTTGATTGTGGGGGCTCCATGAAATGACTGAAGAGATCCCCACTATAATCAAATCGACTTATTGGTTAATGACTCTTAACTTGAACAAACAAGGACAGTTTTACTCTGTTGAGCATGGACTCTCGAGTCTCAATTCAATTCTGCATAATGACACTTGTATGATTGTATCTTGTAGTCATCAGTATAATGATGATGATGATCATCCACTTTCTACTGGGCCTCAGGAAATCCTATGACAATCTAATAGCAGCCAGTTGGAATTCATATTTTCAGTTCTCATTCAAGTGATTTCTGGGACCCTCTGATGATTTTCCCATCCTAAAATATGTATTCAGATTCTGAAAAAACTTAAAACATTCACTAATATATATATATATATGCTTGACGTGAATCTCATGTATAATGTGTTGCATATTCTGAAAATGTTTATCTCTCCTGCAATGAAATATTGCTACCATGATGAATATATGATGCCTGGAAACTAAATTGCAGAGTTTCTCTCTTTGCTTAAACCATTTTTAATTACATTAAATATAAATTTATCAAACCTTTTTTAATATCATCTGCAAATTTTCCCCACTTTCAAGGGCTTCAATCAATGAGTCAGGACTATATAACATGACTGAGTCCACTCGTGACGTGCCGGGCACGTCACGGGTCGACTCGGTTGTTTTCTACTTCTTCTACATTTCTAAGTACGCCCACCCACATTGAAATTCGATCCAATCTATCTAGCTTTGATAATTGATGAGGGGTATTTAGCAAAGAATTCAGGTATACTTAGCTGCCTTTAATTGGCTTGTATGATCCATGTAAAATTATAAAGCAACGAGGCCCAGACCAATATAAAATCTTGTATCCTGATTTTAATTTACTTTTGATTTTTGAAGATAAAAGCACAAAAGTGAGAAAACACAGAATCCCCAATTATAAAAATATGATTATACTTTTATACTCTCCACAAAAATATAAAATAATATCTTGGGGTTAGGTCAAAAGATATGAAATGGGGAATGTTGTTCCTAAGCTAAATGAAATAATGATCATGAAGATAAACAAAACATTTTATCAAAACCCTCCAAAATTTGATTGCAAATTCCATTTTTGTCTCCCAGATTTCTATAAAATATGATATCTTTCTCCCAAAATCGCTATGACAGAATCTTTGCTCCTTTTGACCACCACCAACACTTATTGAATAGAATTTCTCTTCTTTTCTTTTCTTTTTTCTTTAAACTTAGTAACTTTTTCTCTATTGTTTACGATCCCTATAGTAAATTCATCTTTATAAACGTATATGCTGCTTTTGAAACTGTCTAAAAATCCTTCGCTATAAAGATTTTTCTTCGTAACTTGTTTAAAACCTACTTCTAGTATTCTATGAACATCTTCTTCTTGAATTAAGTCTTCTGTTCTTTCTATTATTTCTTTTCCTTTATTGCTATAGTTTAAAATATTTCTAACTTAATTTATTAACTGTTGACATTCTTACACTAGAGCCTCTTGCTAATTCCACGCTTATCAGGGAGATTTACTTTTGGACCTAATATATCTTTGATATCTTGACTAGAGAAAGGTTGTTGTGCTTCTTGCTTTTTCTATGGAATGTCAAATTAATTTAAGCCTGTTTAGTATTCAATTACTGTAAAATATTAGCTGTTGGAAAGTAATATTATATTATTATGTATATAAACACATGTTTAAAGGATACCACTACCCAATGTAGTTTGGAGGAAAAGTCTAGCGGAATAAAAAACATGGATGGATCCTTTTTATTAATTTGCTATAAAATATTGCCGTCCTAAGAAATCCTGAAATCATAATTCAAAAACAAATAATGCTCCTTTGACCATTCCAATCCTGTAAATTAAACTCAGCTCCATATATCCTCCATTATCTCATCAGAATCCTGAAAAAATCATCAACCTGTAAATGTAAATATGTAATCATCTTGATAATTCTCACATCGCAACTCACAAAAGCCAAAGTCAAGGAAACATCCAGGAGATGAGCATTTTCCTGATGCTTTGCTTTACCTGGACAAAAAAATCCCCAAAAGCTAAAAAAAAAAGTTTATCAAAGACAGCACCACTCAACAATAATATTATTTTTCCAGGATCAAGCAAATGGTAGTCTCTGGAATTGCAGAACCTGGCACCTGGATATGATTATGCAAACATTGGTCGGCAATTCCAGGAATTTTAAACCAATAACTGCAAAACAAGTAAAAAAACCTGTCGGGTTAAGGTATCTTAAAAAATTTAATTAATCCCTGTAAGATTTTGCAGACAGTCAACTAATTAAAACTCCCAACTTTCCAGGGCTTCACTTTTGACTTTCCTCGAATTAACGTACGTGTCTTCAGGAAAATCGTGATATGTGCTCATGATCAAATTGGAGCTTGAAAGTCAATTAGTATAAAACTCTACGACTCTTCACATGGGTATCTGAGGATAATGACTCTAGCTATGTCTATTTTGAAGAAGTAAATGGGTTCGTGACACGTACATGTGTTTGACTTGAATATTATTGTTTGATCAACAGATGATGATAATGGTGACGACGATGATTGCTTAAAAAAAAAAAAAAAAAGGTTGTGGTGGTGTACAACTTTTTCTCCAGTTTATATCAACTCAATTTTGCCTGCCTTTGTTTTTGTTTTGATTAATTTGACTAATAATAAAAAAAATCTTTATAAAAAGATGATAATGACCATCGTTGAAATTCTTTCCAATAATTAGGGTTGTTGTCATTTTTATCAAACACGTGTCGGGGTTTCATTTTTTTTTCTTCCTCATTTTAATGGCGTTTTTGAGTTTTTGACCCTTGATTACTAAGTAAAGGTTACGTGATGGACCAATAATTTCTTTTTCGAACATGAAGCTTCGGATGTAGATTTTTCAGAATTCAGATACAAATCAAATCGTAATTAATTTGATTGATGATACGAGTATTTTCAATGATTTTTTAAATTATTTTTTCTATTCTTTTACAAGCTTTTGACATCTGAAATCTCTTAAAATTCGTTAAATGCATAATACGGATATGTAAAGTTTAAAATAAATAAAAATTTGCACATCACATAAGCACATGTGGTAGTACATACAAATATACAATGAGATTTTAAGTTACTCTATACATATTTCACAAACACGTGTTAAGAGTTGTATTATGACCATACATATATTATTTGATTCAGACAGATTCCATCGGACCCATAGCCTCGGTTGGGTCAGAATTTATTATAATATTTATATTTATACTTAAATCAGAATTTTATTTTAAAAAATCAATACGAAATATGGTATATTCTATGGTATGACTCGAATCTAAAATATTTTCAAACTATATTAAAATCATT
Organism: Acer campestre; assembly: GCA_954870605.1. Taxonomy (NCBI): domain Eukaryota; kingdom Viridiplantae; phylum Streptophyta; class Magnoliopsida; order Sapindales; family Sapindaceae; genus Acer; species Acer campestre. The sequence continues at coordinate 30,125,859 of OX940806.1, forward strand.
TAACACCCAGACACGTTGGGCCTTGGGCGGTAACAAAAAATCTCTTCTATCAAATAAACCTATACAAATTTTGATGAACTTTTGTGACACATAACTTGAAAATCCCTTATCCTTTGTATAAGTGAAAACTCACATGTTGGGATTGATGTGACCTTTATAGCCAATAAGAGAAAAGCCCTCGAAAGAGGGGAAAAGGAAGAGATTTATTTGACGAAGAAAGTCTCTCGTAAACTAGGATAAGAAATGGAAACCCAAAAAAAGAAAGGTGAATTGAAGTCAGTCTGAGAAAAGCTTGTGTCTGGTTGGTTTCTCTGTTAAAAAAAATATTGAAGAAGCCATGAACATGAACATGATCGAACATGGACCACGTGATGGTTGGACGAGCAATCAAATTCAGTTTATATATATATATATAAATAATAAAAGACAATGGTTCGATTTATTTTATGGACCACATGCAGTAGTGCCACTGCTTTGGTGAATGAGTGATTGATTGATTTTATTACGTAAAGCAAGTTTGTATAATATATATGGACTAATTGCACAAACCTCCCCTGATTTTAGGTCTAATTACATCTTGAAGAACCTTTTACTTTAAATTACACAAACCTCCCCTACCATAAATTGATTTTTGTTAAACTTAACCATTGATCAAAATTTTTAGGTTTAAATAACTTGAATGCCCCCATTTGTATTATTTTATTACCTAAAATAAATAATAAACAAATGTTATCAATAAAAATTTAATAATTTAATAAAATAAATGAGAATAATGGAAATTAACTTAACCCTAAAATTTGACCCTAAAAGTCATTTAGGGAGGTTAAGTTTAACCCTGAAAGTTTAATAAAATAATACAAATTGAGGCATTCAAGCCATTTAACCCTAAAAGTTTGGTCAATGGTTAAGTACTTCAGTTTAACGGAAGTCAACTTATAATAAGGGAGATTTATGTAATTTTAAGTAAAAAGTCCATCTAGCTGTAATTAGACCTAAACTTAGGTGGGTTTGTGCAATTAGTCCTATATATATACATACATGGCAAGACATACACACGTGCACTTGAAATATCGACATTATAATTTTCCAGATTCATAAAAAAAAGCAGAAACACCAAACACTGTTACATAAATTTTGTGTGTATATCTTATTCTCTACGGCCGACTCACTTGCTTTAATATATATTGTTAGGCTAAATAAATGCTTTTTAAAAGTTATATCAGACTGTAGTATGAAATTTAGACTTTTAACTATAAATTAAATGATCAAGTAAACATTTGCAAATCAGTTGTATACGAAGTTAAAATTAAAACACTTTGGAACAATTAATTTGGTGATCTGTTAAAGAATTGAACTATAAAGTCTAGTTTGAAGTGGAAAGATCTAGCTCTTTAATCATAATCAAAATTTTCGTTAATCTGGGATTCTTCATGATAATATATATAATTAATAAGGCACTCTTAGCTGGGTTGGTTTCTTTTTCACAAAATGTCTGCCAATTAATCAAATCTAATCATGCAAAACTTTTTCAAAATAATGAAGTGGGGTTGACTCCTATAAATATGATTATCTATATATACAATATAAACTCATTCTATGCTTTTGATTCACTTCTCACTATATCTCATGATCGTTTTCTTGATCAACTTCAACCAAAAACATCTGCACTGGACATACAAGATACGGCATGTCGTTTTGATGATACAACTCTGGTAAACAGACTTGCAAGTTGCAAAGATTGCTATATCTATCTGGTGATCTTCACAGCCTCACTGCCCTCACAAGTACGTTTGAATTTTTATTTATTTATGTAATTTATTTTTATATTATCAAATTGTATGTAGTAGAAGAAATGTTTAGGCTGGACATTATGTGTTGGTTTGGTATTTATATGGACCATTCGATTGTTATTGATAAGAGTGCATTGTGATCTTCGAGGATAATCCAACGGTAGATATTAAGAACCCTAGTTTACGTTGTCAGACTCAGGTAGGGGTTTGGAACTATTGTTTTTTCCTGTGTAGTTTTTGCTTTTTGACAGTTTTTATTTTCAACAAAATGACCCAAAAAATTGATGAGTCAATCAATCAATCAAATCAACTTGACCTGAACAGTTGTTTGCCTACAAGCAAGAGATATACAAATTACCAAATAACAAAGCCTAGCTTGGTAGAGACTAGAGCCAGCCAGAGAAGAAAAATTTCAAAATAAAAATCATATACTGGTGGTGGTGGACTGGTGGTGGTGATGGGTGGGGCAGGTTCTCGATCGATGGGGCTTTTAAAAGCCTTTAATGGGCAGGCTGGACTTGACCCGATTCGATTGCTTTTTTTTTAACGTGACTTTGAGAGTCTTTGATTATTATATCTAGTGCTTTTTTTTAACGTAACTTTCAGAGTCTTTGATTATTATATCTAGTTATACAATTTTGCATTTATAGAATTGATAGTGTGTTAGTAAACTAACCAATTATGGTAGCAATTCTTTCTAGTTAACTATCACTACTATTTTAAGGAAGCGTGCTATAATATATTTGCTTCGATATCTTTTCATTAAAATATATATATATATATATTACAGTAAATTCTGACACTGATTAGGGGTCTGTTAAAACCTATTGAGATCAAATAGTATATGTGAGTCTTAAATATCTACTATCATAATTAGATATATCTATTTCTTCACTGTACCAAAAGAAAACGTATTGTATAAACTTTTAAAATATCTACGGTGAGACTTGAAACCCCACATTAACATGAGAAGGGAAGTGCAATAACAAGTGTATTAAGAGTACATTAAAAAATAAAAATAAAAAGTGTATTAAGAGTGGATGTGCTAGTGTAAAAATGAGTTTAACCACTTTGATCGTGTAATAAGTGTATTAAGAGTACATTGAAAAAAAAAAAAAGTGTATTAACAGTGGATGTGCTAGTTTAAAAATGAGTCAAAGTTCATTTGGAAGAGTTTCTCAAATAAATCTTTTTACCGTATATCCTTTTAAAGTGAATCTTTTAGAAGTAGAGCTTTTTTAATGATAGAATTATAAAAATACTCAAGCAAATATTAAATTATAGGGTTATATTGGAGATTTTAGTGTTATTAAAAAAACTCAAAAAGATCTACTTAGAAAAGCTTTACGTTTGGGAGAGCTTTTACAGTAGATCTTTTAGAAATAGATCTTTTAGATGTAAAGCTTTTAAATAAAAGTCGTTGGTTGTTTAGTTGTCAATTAAAAAACAGTTTTTTTTTTTTTGAATGATAGAATTACCAAAATACTTTAGCAAATATTAAATTATAGGGTTATATTGGAGATTTTAATGTTATTAAAAAAACTCCAAAAGATCTACTTGGAAAAGATTTAAATTTAGGCTTTTCCAAGTAGACGTAAAACAATTTTTTTAATCATCTAAAAGCATTATTGGGTGACAACCAAAGGATACAAAAAATAAAAAATAAAAAAATTGAAAAGAGCTTTTTTAATTAAAAAAGCTCTTTTCGCCGGTAGATAAACTCTCCCAAACGAACACTAAATTTGGGCTTCTCCCAGTAGACGTTAAACATATTTTTTTTTAATCATGTAAAAGCTCTACTAAATGACAACAAAACGACAAAAAATAAAAATAAAAATAAAAATAGTTTTTTTAATTAAAATGCTACAAACTCTTCCAAACGAGTACTTAAACCACTTTTATCGTGTACCAAACAAAAACACCATAATAGGATTTTTCTTATAAATTCAAAACTAAAACATTGATTTTTTATAAAAGGGTAAAACATTGAAATCTTTCTACATGTGAAAACCCTAAATTTATATAATGATGTAATACTTCAGGGAAAAAAAAGTAATAAATTAGTTAGTAATTTATGGAAGAATGTAAAATATATATATATATATATTTGAATATAGAAATAGAAATAAAAATAGAAATAGAGATAAAGATAGAGATCGAGAGTATAATAGGAGTGAAACAATTTTAAAGATAGATTTGAATAAAATATTCCCTTTTGAGACTCTCTTTAGAGATGGAAATAGGGTATGCGTGGGAGATGCTATATAACCCGAGACCAACTATTTGTTGATCTTGTACTAAAGCAAACATAAAAGTATAAATTTATTTGTACCCAATAAAAATGATATGAAAACTAATAATATAATATATATATATATATTTAAAATTATTATAATTAATTCAGAATCTTATGGATTCAAACAAACAATCGGTGTATTGATTACAGCTAAACCTATAATCATTTATAAGTAGGTTACCAATGTCCCTTGATAGCGTCTTTCCCATGTGGAATTGAAATAAGCACAATACAACAATCTTCCAAGAACCTAACAAAATAAATGCTAACCTTGTAATTCAATGTTTTACTAGAAATTAAGAACAAATGAATCACGTGATGGGAACATGATGGGCTGGTTCTAATTTTCCAGTTTTAATTACATTAAAGACCAAAACATTTTGAATTCGAAATTAATATTAATAATACATGTTTGACATTGACACCTAGCTAACTTAATAATATGCTGGGGTATTCAAAAAAAAAAAAAAAAATATGCTGGGGATTCTTTTCTAAAATTTAATTCATTTATAGTACATACATTTTTTTTTTACACGTTGTCCTTTGCTTTTAAGAAGAAAGCATATATAGATAATTATATAATTTCAGATATTTTTTTTTCCTTGAAAATGGGAGAATTTGAACCTGTAACCTCGTAATACGGATGTAAGGTGTTTTACCATCAAACTAAACTCATCTCGTGTTTTTTAAAATATAGTTAAAATTAGATTTCTTGACTCCTATGTTCATCGTATACTATTAACATATATTATATGGTAAAATACTCTGACATCCCCTTATTAATGACATAACGACAATAACCAATTCCTCTATATAATCCCATATTACACAACGACCCCTATGGATTGAGTTGACCATATAAATGACAAAGACTTTCCTTATATAAGTTTGTTATGATTCATTAGATTCATATACTAATGTTTATGTAGCATTAGTGTTTTAATCTATCACTTTTATTGATTGTGTTTTTACGAGTTTGTGATATCGAGATTTCTCTTATAGTTTGAGAGTTAAAAGATCTAGTAAAGTATCGATACATTATAAGATATTTCTGTATTTCTTATTTTCATCTTCGTTATCTTTCGCTTTGCTAAATTTCAAAACTTCCTTAACTTTATTTTGTTTTGTAATTAAAGGAATGAACACATCTTTTTGGAATTATAACATCCCTTAAAATTATTGTTTTTTTTTTTTCAAAACACAATCTTAATAAACTTAGGAAAGAGTCTAATACGATGAATCTATTAATATTAAAAAACAAACAACATTAAGCACTCGAGATTTTCATGAATAGTTTCTCTCCAAGTTTGTCTTTAAATTTGGGAAGTCGTCTCCCAAATATAGGAAGTCCCATGTTTATATTTTAAAATTTTAATATAATAATGATATTCTAACAAAAACTAAAAATAAAAAATCTCTATATAATGTAATAAGTTGATTTGTAGTAACCCTATTATTGATTATGAGATAATGTACAGATGATGTGATACTAAAAATCAAATTGACCATCATTTGGGTAATGGATTTGGACAATGTAGCATATTACTTTTACTAATATACCCTTTGACTCATAGTATTTGACCAAGGATAGAGGGTGTTAGTATATAATAAGCTATTAGTGTCGACTCAATTTCATTATACAATTAATAAGGGGTGTCGAAATAATTTACCCTACGTTTTATGGCATAGAAAACGTTCCCAAAACGGACGGTCCAGATTATGTAATCGTCTGACTCTCTAATAGAAGTCCACGTGTCCAAATCATGGTACGCTTTTGTCGTTTTCGAGAAGTACGTGTGTGTCAGACCCACACGTGAAAGTGTCCCAACCAATGGCGTCTTATTTTGGAGAATAACAGCTGGGGAGCGGTGGTTGCCCGCATCCAGTTTTAACTTTCCACCCTTTGATTTCTATACAAATTTAGTAATCTACGGCCGAAATTGGCCTAACTTTTTAAATTTTATTTTTATTTTGATATACTATTCACGATGTCATCCACATGAAGCCAAGTTATTGTGATACTAAATATACACTATTTTCACCATGTCACATTCACATTTGATGGTAGTTGAAATTCGCCTAACTTGTTACTTTATTAGGTTATTTAAAATACCTTTTGGAATGTTTAATAATTACATATATGAATTATAAAAAATATTGTTTGTTATTGAAGGTTTCTTACAAACATATTACATATCTAATAATTTTTAGAATAAGTTTGTAATAAATTTATTACAAAGTAATTACATCATATATATATTGACTTGAAAATTAAATGTATCCAAATTGTTGAGTGAGTTAAATCATTTTTGATGTATCACATTTGACTAACTTGAGACATCTAATCGACAAGTATAATGATCAATAGATAGAGATATAGAATGAGCATCGTTTACTATCAAGACATATTAAATTGTGACAATAGGTGTTAATAATTATATATGTATGAATAATTTACTAATATGCTAAAATTTAACTTACATGTAAGAGAACTATTGGGGTTAGAAATGAGCCTTCGATTGTATGCGATGAATGAGACCATCGGAGGCTATTGTCGGTGGTTGAATATCTCCTAACCTACAGATATAGAAACAAGGACACGGTTAGGTGGCCAGTGTTTGGGGGTTCACTAGGGGACACCCTTCGATGCTTAAATCAGGTCTTTCCTTTTAATGCCGAATGTATGATGAGTTAAATATTTTCCAAGTAAGAATTGGAAAAGAAGTTACCTCAAATGGTGGTGAAATATAGTTTATATAGTATTATATCTAACGTTAAGAGTGTCATGTCTTCATCCTATTAGTTAAGTTAGATACGTATCGTGAGTGAGGTGATAAGTGTCGTTCTGCATGCAATTCCACCGACATGAGTTCAGTGGATTAACCTTCCTAGGAGAAGAGTCGGTGACTCCGGCATGAAATCTAAAGTAGTATCTCGGCGGTATTAATCGGTAGTTTAGTGTTGTTTACGAGTTCCGCAAGTATGTCCAACAAGAACAAAACTAATAAGAAATGACTGTGAAAATTCCGGTGATGTTTTGGTTGTTAAAAGTTATAGGGACCCACATAGTTTAATCACTCATATAAAAAAATTGAATAAGGTTTGATGATACTGGCTATTATTCGTATACATGAAAAAGTAGGGCCAGTGGCAGCAAATCGGGTTTACAAATAAATTAATGAATCTGTTATCGATCAAAACTAGTGTCGGGCCTATCCGACACCCAGAATCGTGTCGGCCACCGTTAAAAGTTATCCATAGCTCTATAGGTTTTGTACGTAATAATACCTTCGAATATTTTTTTTTTAATTTTTTAATTTTTTACTTTTGATGGCCTTAATTAATTCACATTTTTGCAATATAAAATGGATTAAGATGAATAAGAATTGATTTATTTATTTATTTTTTTAAGGGGGAAAAAACAAAAAAACAAAAACAAAAAAACAAAACTTAGTCTGGACAATCACCCGGAACCAACTTCTCCTCCACACAGGGAGGAACATACTATAACAAAAACATGTCTTTATCGATGGGAATCGACTAAAATATGCTAATTAGTAGTCATTTTCATCGTTAAAGTTTTCTCTAATTTTTAATTAGAATATACCATTATAAGAAACATCTTTCTCAACACACGGAAAATTATTAATGTCTTTATTTACAAATGAGAACATATCTAAAAATTCTCTCACTTGCATTATTAACGGTAAGTTGAAGTTCGGTTTTTCTTTACTACGATAGAGGGTTGTGTTACGTAATAAACTCAACTAAAAGTTGATATGCACTTATGTTTAATATTATTGGTAGTACGGTACTTAATTGATTAGTTCAATTTTAGTTATACAATTAGAAATATTATGGTTGCTTCGATAGCTTTTTCTTACTTTTTCTTTTCAGTTATGATATAAAGCTTAGTAATTAGATTAGTATATAAGTAAATTAAAATTTCATTTGAACCTATGAATTTAAAACCTATAGTGAATTATATATGCTATATGTCACGAAAGCTACAACAACTTATGACACAATAATTTTTATTAATACTCTATAAATTACGTCATAAATTTATTTGTGATTCAATTATGAGATTATATCTTCTTTGCTTGTTAGAAAATAAAAATAAAAATATAATTCGTCTAAATCTAAACTCATTCAACTGGTTTTATTTTTATTATATTTTTTTTTTTACTTTAACATTTGAAAAAAAAAAAAAAAACGTTTGTCTCGAGGGAGGTTGTACACTTGTACCAATTATATTACATTCCCAAAACACTTGAAAGCTCTACAATTAAGCATAATAAACTACCCTTAAAAAAGGTTAAAACTATAACCTAAAAAACCAGGAAATTGTACGGAAAGTTTATCAAAAGGAAATAGAACATTTAGTAGATCTATATAAAAATAGAGACAAACAGATGGGTCATTTCTACACCCTATTATTAGGTCAAGGACGACATTATCAGTCTACACTTAATCCTATATCACATGTAGATTATGGACCTTGTTTACCTTACCCAATCAATAATTTGATACAAGGAAAGTGAAAATGGAAATGGAAATGAATAGGAATTGAGTTTCGTTATAAAGAGAATTATTAATTAGTGCCTTTAAGGGGGTAACTCAGTTAGTAGATGGACGGACTTGAGGTTTGAACAAACGAAAGTTTCATAAAAATATATGATCTAGATAGATATTCTGTATAAAAAAAGAAAAAAAAAAAAAAAAAAAGAGAATTACTTACTAGTATTGATTGGGTAAGATTTTTCTTTGTTCGACACAAGGTCTCTTGCCTTAGTGGTTGGAGCCTTCCAAGGGAGGTTCCACCACCAAGGTTCAACACCTTAGTGTGTATGTATATATATTATTATTGTCCCACCTTTGGCCTTTAACTCCCAAAGTGTGGGTGCCGTCTCCCGATTCTGTGGAGTTAGCCCTCTCTCCAGTAGTGAGAGTTGTATTTCCATTTGTTCCCTCTCTTCGATAGTTGGAGTAGTATTTCGGGCCGCGCTTGTAGAGTCTGATCTCGTTAAGTCCCAACAGTTGTTGTAATTCAAAAAAAAAAAAGATTTTTCTTTGTTTGCAAATAATTTAATTTCCAACTACTTTAACAGACCGTAATTACAAATTACAAGCTGTCTTCCATCCCACGTTAGGATTTCTGATACATAAAATGCATTTATGATTGTCAAACAATATATATCACTTATGATTGGCCTGGCAATCTGGCATGTTTGATTGCTGTTATTTATTTATTTTGCTTTAATTTTCCGTGAATAGTTATATTTCATTTAAAACTAATTCTTAATAATTTCCAGATAAATTATTTCATTGCTAAAATCAACAAGTCAAAAGACTGTTTTGTTGACTGTTTTTTCTTTCAAGTAATATAAATTATAATACCAAATTTGGTAGCTGGGGCCGTACATTGGTCCCGGATCTAGACATAATACCTTCTTACACTGATCCTTAATTAAGGCACATGTCTTACATTTACAGAATCTTAATCATATTAGGCAAATTTTGAACTAATTTCAGGTCCACTTGTTAATGATTTATATGTTTTCAAATGGTTTAAGAAAAGAAAAAAAATCATTAAAAGTTAAAACACATCCAGTGATAATGTTACAAGTCAAAAATAATCATCCAAAATAAGATTTTGTGCATCATTACTGTTTCTTACCAAAATAACTTGAAATATTTTAAGAATAATAAATCTATTACCGATTCCAAAAATGTCATGTAAACGTAAGAATAAAGTATAACTACGTACACGATAGGATATGTTACTGTGTTCCCTTAAAGCACTCGTTAAACGACCATGTGAACAAAATTACATAGACTTTCAGGTTTGAAAAATAAAGTTTTACGCTAGTTGCTTAACATGTATTCGTAGGTTATACATGAACTTTATTTATTAATTTAGGGTTTTTTTTTATATATATATATATATAAATTCAATAGAATTTCATTAAAAAAAATTATGATGAATTTTAAGCAAATTATATTACAAGTTTTGGAACACTAAGAAGATCTTTAATGGATTACAAAGTTTTCTGATTTCATCTTATATTCTAAAAAAATAATTTGATTACTTCCATAGTTGCATGACCACTAGTAAGAGAAAAAAATGAAATATTATATTTAAAAAGCAGGAAAAAAGTAAGCAAAAGGAATTAATTCCTGTAAAAAATAATATTAGAGCTTGTGGCCTTTGTAATGCAAGTGGCTAATATGGTAATACACTAATATCTGTTTCACATATGTGGGACATCCATTTAAAAATGTCAAGTCGTGTGGTAGCCACTTTTTTTCTTTTATTTATTTACTATAAAAATTAACATATCTTATTTTCAATTGGATACACTCCATAAATATTTCACAATTTTCTAATTAGGACGGTCCTAAAAAACGATATATAAATCCTTATTTTGTAACGTTACATCTATATATGATAACATTACATATATAAAACAAAGGTTCAGAACTACCACTTAACTCGTTTTGATAGTAAATAATACTTATTCTGCCTAATGATATTGAGATTCAATTTGCCGTGCCACATACGGTGTACAATAAAAGTGAAGGTCCCATACTGTTTTTAGTTTTGTAAAATTATTGAGTTACATCGTAAAAATAAAGGTACTGAAATTTTGTTTTCAACACCAATATTTATTTTTTTATTTTTTTTAATATAAGAAACGGCTATTCGATCCCTAAATATTGTAATACATATATAATAACAGTGATTCGATCCTCAATTATTGTCAGACTAAACGAGTGTTCTTGTCACCTATTAATGTTGAAACACTTATAATTAAATATATAACATGACAATATGGATTAATTATAAAATAAAAAAAATAAAAAAAAATGATATGGATTCTAAAATAAAAACTTATAAAAAAATAATAAATAAAAATAAAAATAAAAAGAAAAAGAAAAAAGAAATTGGATGAACAGAAGTAAAGAACAAAAGGGAGCTTGAGGCTCACAGCATCTATAGTTATTTGTTCTCCAAAAAACTCACACTCCCCAAGACCACTATCAGTTTCTTCTCTGCCACTCCATTTCCAGCAAATCCAAACTTTTTTTTTCCCTTTTTTTCTGTTATTAAAAAAAAAAAAAAAAAACAATTAAAAACATACAAAAACACCCATCTGTTCATTTATCTGCTTCTGCTGATTATTAACAATCTCTCTCGTATTTGTTCAAAAGTGTTGTTAATAATCATTTGAACTCTTCTTTCTTCCTTTTTTGTTTCTTCTCAAGACAATTAATCATCATCGTCGTTGTGTTGATGGACGAAATGTGCGGGTTTAACCCGAGTGGCGAATACCAGGAAAAGAGTTGGATGTCGCCGGAGAATCTGATGTTCCCTTCTGACTACACCGGACTTCTCTGTCCGGGTCGGATTCCGACGTTCGGATCCGATGAGTTGCTATCTGCAGCCTCAGCGATATCAGAAGCAGCTCCAATCAACCAAAGAGAAGAAGACATGTCAAGTATCATCAAAGCCAAAATCGCTTCTCACCCTTCATATCCAAGACTTCTTGAAGCTTATATAGATTGTCAAAAGGTGAAAGAAAGAAAAGAAAAAGAAGATCAAATTACGAAAAAAAAAAAAAAAAAAACCCTTTAAACAATCCCGTTGAATTGGTCAATATATTTTTATGTGTTAATGGTTTGTGAAATATGAAAGTGTTTTTGTTTTTGAAGGGTTTTTTCATGAGGTGGGCTCTTGTTGCTTACTTTGATTTCATTTTTTCTCTGGTCATAAATCGGAGTTATTTAGCTTCTGCTATTAAAGTTATTTAGTGTGTCAGTAAATTGTCAAGTACGCAGGAGCTAGAACCTAGAAGAGGAAAATTGAAGTACTCTCTCCATTTGCTTCTGCTTTAAAATTCCCAACCTAATGAGCTTTTCTATTTCTCTGAAGTTTAACAGCAATACAAAACCTCTTTATTTACAGTTATTTTGCTCGGAGTTTGAGCTTTCAACTGCGTGTTTTCTGGAGGATTTTTCCATCTTCATGATCTCCAGCAAGATCCCAGATTTTAGTTTTTTCCTTTTTCCTCTAAATATATAAAAAAGAAAAAAACTGTACCAGTTTGGGTTGTTATTTAACAATTAAAATCCATAATTTATGTGAAGTATGTTGGCTTTCATGTTGTTCAAATTTTCAACTTTTGTTTGTTTGTTCCTTCTAGGTTGGGGCACCTCCGGAGATAGCATATTTCTTGGATGAAATCAGGCGAGAAAACGATATTTTGAAGAGAGACATTGTGCCCACGTGCTTGGGAGCTGATCCCGAGCTTGACGAGTTCATGGTTTCTACTCTACAACTATCACTTTGTTTTCTACAGAATTCTTGAAGAATTGTCTTTGGGTTTTTTTGTAAAATTGTTTGTTGTTGTGTTTGTACAAAGGAAACGTACTGTGACATGTTGGTGAAGTATAAATCCGATCTTGCAAGGCCTTTTGATGAAGCAACCACCTTTTTAAACAAAGTTGAAATGCAACTTCGCAATCTCTGCACAGGTGCTTCCGTTAGAAGCGTTTCTGGTCAGTCTCTCTCTCTCTCCCCCCATATATATCAAGCTTTAATGGCGGTTTCTGATGGTTATCACTTAAAGATCCATCGTTTTTTGTGCTTTATATTATTATTTTCTCTGCCGTGAATGCATTATCTACTTCTCATGAACTCACACAGTTAGACAACGTATTTGAAAAAAAAAAAACCCCAAACAAACAAAATTCATTCTAGAAATCTCTCTAGCTAGAGACCAACAACCAGAAAGCAAAACTCATGTTATTGGTTTATTCATGGTGCACGATAGCTAGCGTGAGTCTGATCACCATGGCTCACGATAGCAAATGAAAACACACAAGAAGGAAGCGACAAGGATTATTGATTTATTGCTGTCCTCCTAGTCCTAGCCTCAACTCTTATCTTTTTTTTTTGATTTTATTTTTCTCTGTATCTGTATAGTGTCACTAATTGAGAACAACAAACAGTAATACTCGAAGAATAATCAAAGGTTTCAGGGTATGACACAAACAAAGAACAAAAACCCTAGAGAGATTGAAAGAGACCACCCCCACTTCTTGTCTTAGATTAGAAACTGTGTTTCTCTCTCTCTCTCTCTACTGTCAGTACTCGCCTGGTTTTTTTATTTTTTTTATTTGTTGTGTGTAGTTGGGCTGTTTATGATTCTATGTTCTCATCTCATCATGTCTCTTTGTTGTTTATACTTAAAAGGTCAAGGTTTCTGCAGTAATGGACCTTGTAACAGTGTTTTTTTCATTGTTCTTTTATTTATAATTTTTATAATGTGGAACTTGGTCTTTTTTTTTTTCCTTCTCTTTTATTTTGACAGCCTTCTCTTGTTTCTTGTGTTTATTGCTTCTTTTATTTAATTCCCTTTTTTCTCTTTGGCTTCAAAGTGAAAACTTTTGTGTTTGAGATTCTGATTTTGACGTTTCAATTGATCAGAGTTCAGTACATGACATACTAAATAGTATTTTTGATAGTTTGGACAGTGTGACATTGGATTGTTTCTTTCTGAAAATCACTATAAAATGCTGCATAAATCTAGGTAAATTCATAGGTTATCTTCTCCTCTTTATGCTATATATTATTGCCGGAGTAGAAATTTTCTTATTCTTTGGTCTTTTCAGCATAAAATATGTACTGCCTTAACCGGACAAAATTCACACTGTGATGAATTGCTATTTGATCATGGTTTTTGGAGTCTTTTAGAGAAATTCAAAATCAAATTATTACATTAAATTTATAAGATTGTCGCCTCTACATTTTTCTCTAATCATCATTTCGAAAGTAAAAAACTTAGTGAAGATGATATTTGGTGAATCCAATGAAAACTATATCTAGTTAAAACAAGGTTGATAAATGGTTCAGTTTGTTCATAATTTGTAAAATGTAGCTAGCTTCGGATGTAGAGATTGAATGATCTGTTGAAGTGATGTATATGAATAGCTAGCTAGTGTAAATGCATTGGCTTGAATTTGGAAGGAAAACAATTATGTCGACATAAAAATTGTGACAAAGATACGCTGGAAGTAAGATCTTGACCGGGTTTTTTTTTCCTTTCATCTTAATGAAATGACAATAGTGTTTGTGATCTTATGGTAAGATACTTTATATAATAATTAAGTTATACTGCTAACCCCATATAATACTAGAATTTTGCCTTCCATTGAACACACATTGTATAATTTTTAAGTTGTTGAAATAGTGTTTGGTTAGGACTTAGGATTCATTTTATGTAATGATTAATGAACTGTTTCAGATGATCAATTTGTCTTATTATATAGGACCAAGCAGTTTTATTAATTTTTCGTGCTCCAAAAAAACGAATTTTCTATAATTTTCTTACTATTTAGTGCAGAAATAATATCTTTGAATCACATTTTCGATGTTGATTAGCTTATGAATGGAATTCTCTTATTAGGTGTATACCATTTAAGTTCATTTAAGGACATTCTTATTCTTTTACCTTTCTATAGCTAGAACTACAAGAAAAGTCGCAGTGTGTGTTATTTTGTTGTGATATGCCATGTCATACAACTTAAATTTTTCTGTTTCTTTCTTAAATACATGGGCATGCCGAATTGATGGGGATTTTAATGGTCTGTAATGATGTATGTTCTCACTGTTAACTTTAAATTGTATCAAGTTCCAATATGTGGAGATGCATATGCATGGTGGTTGATTAAAAATAGGCATTGGGAATTGCCTTAGTGGCTGACTGTCTTGTCTGCCGCTTAAAGTAATGCTGGTTCTTACAGTTATACGTATCCTCTTGGAAGTTGTTTTGGGTAATTTACTGTAATAAATAGTGAATTTATTTCAGTGTTCGAAAAAACGTGCCTAGGCGGCCTCTGGCCTTCCCGATTAGTACAAAATTGGCCGTATTAGGCGCTTGGTAAAAAAACGGGTGATTTGGCCAATTTGTCAGACGATTTTGCCGATAAATCGGTTTAGACAGAATCATAGTCGTTTTTATATCATAGTTATACTCTTTAAATTTTGAATATTGAATTTTTTTGAAGACATTGAATATTGATTTTGTATGTAAGAAAAATAATTAAAATGAATAAATAATTTTTTTGCCGTCTAGGCGCTAGTCGGCGCTGCTCTGCCGCCCGACTAGCGCCTAGCGTTTATTAGAACACTGATTTATTTAGGCTAGGCAGACACCATTGTGGTTTTGGGTCGGGTTTGGCGAGATTAGGCTCTATAGGCACGTCCAGGAATGCAACTCCCACTTGAAGTGCAGTTTAATATATGGGTAAATGTGGAACTCTGGTGGTGGAGCTTTGATTTGAAGTCTTCAACCACCAAGGCAAGGGACCATTGCATTGGTTATATTGGTTTAGTTAACTTACTGATAATGGTAGTGTTATTGGAATAACTGGTAGCTATCGGATTTCATTCAATGTATGCAATTTTTATCTGCATTTGGCATCTTCATCCTCTCTAGATTCGCTTATGGTTCTTATCACTTTTGCATAGATTGGACTTAACTTTCTACAAGGAACCAATTTTGTGGGTTAATGGTTTGCTGCTGATTTCTGCCTTTTGATTCTGTGAATTTTGATTTTTTTGATTTTTTTATTATTATTATTTTTTTAATTCTCAATATCTTTTCTTAAAATCTCCATATAGCTGTCCATCCATTAATAATTTAATATAATAGCTTATCAAAACAAGTAGTCCTGGGAACAAATCGCATTTGTTGATTATGCTTTTGCTTGCTTTAGTACTTGCTTTATTTGGTTAAGTTTATGATCTAGGAAAGTAGCTCGGATATGTTCGATTTTATTTAAAGAAATTATATATCTGTCAGAGAGAAGCTGCCGTTGTTTCCATTTACACGGGAGTGGATGTTATATATATATATATATATATGCGCTAATTGGCATGGGTATAGCAGCCTTAGATATTGAAAATTATGATTTCGGTTGCTTAAATAATCAAAGAAAAGAGTTTGTAGATCACAGTACTCCAGCTGGTAATGGTTGGCAACTATTATTATTAAAGTTTGTAAGTACAATTTACCTTTTCAGCTATGTCATTAACAATTTAACATATTTAATTAGCTTCAGGTTCCCTTTGTTTCCTCGCGTTTAAGGATATTATTTTCCTTTTAAAAATAATTAAAGTATAAAAGATCTGCATAGAAGATTCTTTAAGCTTGCCACCATTACAGACAGCCACTTGGAAACTAATATATATGGGCGTAAATTCGCGTGGCTGGATTGTGTTTTAAGGGGGCTGAGGGTGGTCTGTCTATCTGCTGCTGCCAGGCTGCTATATATATTTTAAGCATTAGCCTTTCAAGCAGTGTTTGCTGGTCTCTGATCATTTTGTTTAATTTTGTTAGGTGTCGGACATACACGTTTTCTTTTAGGTCGTGCCATTCTAGTTCCAGGCCATGAATTAAACAAAACACAATGGAGTAAGATCATATATAAAGTGTCGTTTCCTGAAATGAATTTTTTTCTGGCTTACCTTGCCTGTTTATTTGCTTTGAAACAATGAAAATCACCCTTCTATTTATGTTTTCCTTTTTTGAAGTAACAAAACAGAAGTGCTAGATATGTACTCAAAATTTTTTATGTTGATAGCAGCAGGTTTTTCTATTCTAGTTTTTCCAGCATATTATTTATTTATTTAATTTTTTTATATACCATCTGTGGCGGCAAAGCCTTGAATCTTATACATTGCTAGTCTGAATGAGTGCACCCTATTGAGAGCGGTGGTAGTGTATTATATAGTTGAGCTACCCAACCTTTTTAGCTGTATCATATATATATATATATATATTGGCTTGATGTTGGTTTGGGACTTATTAGCAGGCCACGTGAGATGTACATGGTTTTTAGGTTGAAGAAAGCTTCGATTATGGATAAAAAAACGGGCCATGTTGAAACAAGATATGTTGTTTCATTAGAAGAAGAAATTAAGCCATATTGACCCAGGAAGAAAAGAAAAATAATTCTGAAAAGGTTATTATTGGAAAATGGAAGTAAAAGTGTCAATTTCAGTGTATAGATATAGATAAACTTTAAGAGAAAATCCCCGGGTCGAGCGGGTGGTCGGAGATTCACATGGACTCCCGCAGTTGCCGCTGTGAAGCAACCAGCTTTTAAGAGACGAACCAACCAAAGACCAAAGAAAAAAGAAAAGAAAAGAAAAGAAGATATCATTCTCATTAAAATTCAACTCTCTCTCTCTCTCAATCTCTCGAGTCAGTCTCGACAGGCACTACTAGCTGCTTCTGGTTAGTGGGTGTCATTACCATAGACTCTGATAGGTAGACATAAGTCTTTCAGTTGTGGGTCTTTGTGCTCCACCATGCCCATCACACGTGTCTGATCACACCTCAGATCTCTTTGAGTTCCAATGGGTCCCAATTTCTATTAACTTATTTGATCTTTTTTGGTTCCACTTAACCCATTATTATTGCCATCCCCATTTCTCTTTTGGCCCACTTCCTTCTCCTTTCAAGTTCCAGCCAATAATTTCAATTTCCACTCTCTTCATGTTCATGCTCCATACTCCATAGTCCTCATAATTTCCTTCAATGAGTTCAAAAATTAAATGACACTTTTTCAAGGTATAATTTTAAGAGTATCACTGTTTTAATAATTTAAGTTATAAGTTAAAATAGCACTTAAAGTGTGGTTCTGAAAAAAATACCCTTAAAACACTGACAAAAATAAGTCTCGTGTTTTTGAGACTTATTTTGTGTTTCCGAGACTTATTTTCTTTTTTAGACTTTTCATGTAATTTTCGAGACTTTTATGAGACTTTTTGTAGTTTCCGAGACTTTTTTGGGTAAAAATGGAAAATTTCAATTTTTTTTTGTCATCTTCTTCATCGAAACCTCCATAGATGTCGAATCAACCCCATTGGAGACTGATTTCGACCTCCAATAAAGGTCTTTCATCAGGATTTTTATTTTTATTTTTATTTTTATTTTTATTTTTTTTTGTATTGAGGATCCCGGATTTCGTCCGAGCACCTATCCGCCTCTACTCTCTCAATTGCGTGACACTCGCTTGACCTATATGTTGGGAGCATAATTCCGAACTTTGTGGCCCGCTTTGGCCTATATGTTGGACGTGGAGTAGGACATATAACTTATTAAATGAGGGTATTTTAGTCATTTGGTGCCATTTAAACTTAACATGGTGATACTCTCAAAATTCAACCTAAAAGAGTGCTATTTGATACCATCTCCCCTTCCATCAATTCCCATGCTTCTTTTTAATCAAAGGTTAACCTGAATTTCCATTACTTTTCAAATGCTCTTATTAAATCTCAAGGCCCACCTCATTATTATTTTTTGATTTAACCTTTCAACTTTTCAAGTCTTGAAGGGCTCAATTCCACTCATGAAAAACTGTCTTTTTGATAAAGAGTAGATCTTATGTTCTGTGCATTTGAATTCACATTTTATATATATATTTATTTCCACATATCAATCATTAAGTAATTTAAGTCCCTTTCTTGTGGTCGGATTCTGGTTGACCCTTTGGAAAATCAATGATAAACAAAAACTAATCTATATCCAATTCAATCAGTAAGACAGTAATGTTAAGATTGAGATTGAATGGGTTGTAATGAAAAAAAAAAAAAAAAAAATTGGTGAAGAAGACGACCAATTCCATTTTATGAATCTAATATAGATTGGTCAAGTGTAAGGTGACAGAAATAGTAGTTTGTGGGCATACTAGGTATAGTAATGGGCTAGTCCATGAAATTGATATTTAGATTTGCTGGGGAATGGTGACCGGTGGTGGGTCTGATCTGACTGCAGACTCGTCTGTGGCTGGGGCGTGGCTTGCGGGCGTTATGGTCTACTACTGTTAACTGTTGTCTCTCTCTTTTCCTTTTTTCTCTTCGAATATGATTTGATAGCCGTACCGTCTTGTCCACTCACACTTGGAGTCTTGACTGACAATCGACATTACTACACACTGATAGTTTTTTCTTTTCTTTTTTATCTGCTCATTTCCCACGTCTGTCTACTGTATGTGTTTTGACTCTGTACACCACTTTTTTGTGGGTCCCTCCACTTTTTGCCACTCCATTAAACCCTACTTTTGTTGACTGTGTTTGTTTTTTGGTCTTCTTTTTAATCAAACCTGATTTGAGGGGACTATTGAAGTTTTGCAGAAATATGTATGACCAATCTCAACACATGCAATAATAATCCAAAAAATAATTTAAAAGACCCATGCTTAATTTATTCACCCTTCTATGTTTAATGATAATCCTTGAAAAGATATATGTTAATGAAATTTATCAACTTGTTAGAAATACAGTAAAAAATTCAATTTTGTTATGTCTGTCAAGGTTTGCTCCCATGATTTGCCCACTTGAGCTCTTTTTGAAGCTGAAAAAAATAACATCATGGTGGGTTTTGTGTAGGAATTCTGGATTTTGTTTTATGCAGCTCATGTCCTTGAAAGTGAAAATTGATTCATTTACTGCAAAAACTTTGAATAAAATCTGTGTTCTTGTTACGAAAATAATGTGGGCGAATGTGTAGCTTATTGTTTGCCCTCTTGTATGTCCATAAAATAATTGACAATTTCTTGTAGTTAATTGCTTGTTGAAATTGTGATTGTGGTGGACAGAGGAGGGCGCTGCATCATCGGATGAGGACTATAGCGGAGGAGAGGTGGATGCACAAGAAGCTCAAGCACGGGATGAAGATAGAGACCTGAAGGATAAGCTTTTACGTAAATTTGGCAGTCACATTGGTTCCTTGAAGATGGAGTTTTCAAAGAAGAAGAAAAAAGGGAAGCTTCCGAAAGAAGCACGACAAACACTACTTGAATGGTGGAATGTTCACTATAAATGGCCATACCCAACGGTAATTAAACTCTATTCCACATATATTTGTCGTGTGCATATCAACCTGCATTGCAACTTAATATTAATTGATCTAGAAAATTTTCATTTCCAAATACCCTTTTAAACAATTAGTCGAGATTGGTATTATTTGATCAAAATTGTTTCAATTGTGTCACCTATGCGGTGAATGACACATTTACTCGACGTATATCTTTGCATTTGAAATTTTGTCGCACTTTTATTCCGTCTTTATTAATTTCTTGATGATCATCTAGGAAGCTGACAAGATATCGCTGGCTGAATCAACGGGACTAGATCAGAAGCAAATCAACAATTGGTTTATTAATCAACGAAAGCGGCACTGGAAACCATCTGAAAACATGCAATTTGCTGTTATGGATAACCTTTCCGGATCATTTTTTACAGATGACTGAATTACATTTGCATGTACATTCTCAAATGTAAAATCAATCCTCTGATCATGAATTAATTAATGCTTGTGGTTGTGTATATTCTAATATGTGTACTTTACTGACATTGAAAAAAATGCATCGTATTTTCTGTGAAAGGGAAAATAATTGTCTATTTTGCTTAAATGTATATTCCCTATCGATAATGAAATGTTAAATTTACATGCATAGTTGCATCGTAATTGTATCGTCTTCGCGTTTGCTTTTCTCTCATCTTCTCATTGTACAATCCTCATCCTAGAAATCCCTTTCGTGACAAAATGTACGTACGTATGTGGTATGTCTACTATACAGTGACAAAATTTACTGTGGTTAGTGATTATTTCAATTGGTCATTTCTGAAATTTAAAAGTTCTCTTAAAATTGTAAAGAATCTACTTAGAAGGAGGTCATTGGTTTAGATAAAAACTTTATTTGATTGGATTCTAAAAATGATCAATGAAATTATCTTCAGAATCACAAGTCATGGTGAAAATAAAGAACCAATAGTTGTTTGGTTAAAGTCTAAAGTTAGAAAAATGATGCTGATACTCTGATATATATATATATATATATACACACACACTTGGAGAGGACCCGGAAAGACATGAAAAAGATAGATTTGAAGAGCTAGAGGGGCTGCTTTTCTTGGTATCAAAGTGACAACATTTTGTTAGATATGCAGGGATGTTCTTGTCTCTCTCTCTCTCTCTAATCAAAAGATTATTCTATACTTTTCCTATAAAGATATGGATTATAATGTGAACTGAAATCTTATCTTATAAAAGAAACAAAATTAATAACATCTATATGTACAAAGTGAATCAAAAGAAAGAGAATGAGGTTCCAATACTTTTTAGTTAAATTCTTCATGTCTCTTGATAAAAAAAAATTGTTTTATTTTGTTATCCTATGTAGATGATTCCCCTAATTACCCACCAAAGAGTCTTTACTCTCTACCATGCATGCTTACCACAAAAAGTTTAATTAAATTTGATTAAAAGTTTCAAGTTTAATACTTTATAAAGGTGCACGTCCACTCTTAACTCAAGTTCCACAATACGTATTTACTAGAATGTATGAGTGTATTTCTATCTCGTATTGTGGAAGTAGATATCCGACAAATACTGACAGACTACTACCTGCTAAAAATATATATTTTATTTGTTTAGGCCTTGACATTAATCTAGATTGGGCTAAGCTCAAATAATAGTAGGCCAAGGGTGGGAGAATCAAGACGTTAACGGGCCGGCCCAAATAAACTAACTACGTTAGTTTTTATTAAGGCCGTATAAATTGATAGGTAAAGTGGATGGAGATGACACTGACAGGTGGCAAAGTGACTGAGGAGTGAGGACTGAAAATGGCTTCTCTTCAGCTCTGTCTTCCATTATCATCGACTTCCCGGTTCCGATACCGGCCGGTCCGATGTGCTAACGAGCGCCAAGCTCTCTTCAACCGCATTGCTCCCGTATACGATAACGTGCGCCGTCTCCTCCTTCCGTTCTTTGCAATTTTATGTTTTTATTTTTGTTTTAATTAGATTTGATGTGGGCAATTGCATGCAGTTGAATGATGTGTTGAGCATGGGTCAGCATCGAATATGGAAGCGAATGGCTGTTACCTGGAGTGGGTATAGTGCTTTTTTCTTCCATTCTTTCCCTTTTAGTTTTTCTGTTTTTTTTTTTAATAAAAAAATATTTATATTAATGCATTGATTTTATTCTTAATATTCTGCTATTTGAAACAGAGCAAAAAGTGGAGATAATGTGTTGGATTTGTGTTGTGGAAGTGGGGATTTGGCATTTCTTTTGTCTGAGAAGGTTTGGCCTGCTGGCAAGGTCTGTTCTCTCTTTCTCTCTTATTATCAATCCTTTTTTGTTTATTTAGTTAAAATTGTGGTTGATGGTTTCATGAAATATAGATGTCAAACATTGATTTTTTTTTTCTTTGGTTAAGAGAGAAATACAATCTGAACACTTTGTTTTCATTTTTAATATATTGGTTGATGAATGATGATGAGAGCTTGGATGATTTAGCATATTCTTGATCAGTCTATGATCTATATATTTAGAAGTGGTTGTTGTTTCAGACCTTGATCTTAGAAAGCTTTATATGATACTTGAGCATTGCAATGTGTTTAAACATCCTCTTTATCCAATTTTAAGATTTGGCACGAATAATGTTTATATCGCATTGCCATTTGCTTGCTTCCTGAAATCACTGTCTGAATCACTCTTATGGGGTTGAAAATTCACATAGCAGAAAAAGTTTGCCTGATAATTCTTTTCTTGGTCACAATTTGTAGGTGACAGGTCTTGATTTCTCTGAAGACCAGTTGTCAATGGCTTCATCCCGGCAGGACTTGCTCTCAAAGGCCTGCTACAGGAATATTGAGTGAGCACTGGTAAATCTAGATGTTGAAGCATTCATTAACTGTAAATCTATAATGTATCAATCGAAGATAAGATTTATTTTTTTGTTTTTTATGTTCATTTGTCATTGAAGGATAACACAACATAGTCTATGGAGAAATGTCCTTGATGGTTGGCAGGTTGCAGACTTGCATCTGGAACTATTAAATTTTAACTTTAATATTTTGTTGTAGATGGGTTGAAGGTGATGCTCTTGACTTGCCATTTTCTGATTGTTTCTTCGATGGTATTACCATGGGTTATGGGCTACGAAATGTGGTAGATAGACGTAAAGCCTTGCAGGAGATGTTCCGAGTTTTAAAACCAGGTCCTCTCTCTCTCTCTCTGTACAGAAACCAAAAAAAAAAATCTGCTTTGTGACTAATATACAACTTTCTTTTTGGGATTTTCAGGCTCTAGGATATCTGTCCTTGATTTCAATAAAAGTACTCAGCCAATTACTGCCACAATTCAGGTATTTGTTAAGAAGGCCTTGAAAATTGATGCCCTTATAATGTTGGTCTGCTCTCACTCTCTAATTTGAGATAGCAGTTTATAGTCTTGCCTTTATTTGTTCACATGATATCGGATGTATAGTTCAGTACTCTAATTTGTGTCGGATGCAAACATGTCAATTTGATTTGATTATATTTTCTCTTCTTTAGGAGTGGATGATCAACAATGTTGTTGTCCCAGTGGCAAGTGGTTATGGCCTCGCCGAGGAGTATGAATACTTGAATAGCTCAATCAAGGAATTCTTAACTGGTTTGTTGTCCCTTGAAAACTTTTGGTGAAAGATGCATTCTTTTGTTTGATTGGTTGTAGAATAATCAGACTTAATAGCCCAGATAAACTCACATTTTGTTATTAACAATAGAAACCTCTGTATCTCTGAAATAACTACAGTAGCTAGGTTTCCATGTGAAGAAATTTATTTTATCGACCCTGTGTGTGCAGTGTCGAAAGAAGGATGCACTGTGTTTTTTTATTGTAGCAAACTTCTTTGCTATAAGTTCTTGTCATTTGTACATGATTTTCGGGAGAATGTTATAATACAATACTGCCATGACATTTTTCTATCTGATTGAGTGATTGTAGTGTTTATCCTGTCACAGGAAAGGAGCAGGAGAAACTTGCTCTGGAAGTAGGATTTTCTACAGCCAAACATTACGAGATTACCGGAGGTCTTATGGGGAACTTAGTAGCCACACGGTAGATAAGAATATATGTTCTGCTTGATGTTCTCCTGCCAGTTTTCAGATGGTCTTCTGTGAAAGCACTTCCCCCCCTTAATCGCTATAAACATCTATCCTATAGTGTGTTTATTGTATTTTGATTTTTGCAAAATGAATGTGGAATATGAACCGGGTTTTCCCAAAGCAATGGAACAATTGGCTATAAGATTTCTTAGTATGCTTTACTTTAACAACTGATATCCATTGTATAAAGTGTTGGATGATCTGAGATTTATATGACAAGATTTGTTATAATCAGTCGCAATACGAAATGTACAAGGTATGAGGTATCTACTTGTATTTCATCTGTTTCTATGATAAACTTGTCAAAAAAAATTGGCAGTAATACTCTGAAGACATTATCTACGAATACCCGGTTGTCAGTCCTCGCTTTATTGACGATTTTTGAACAGCTTAAATCAGCATATGCTCATCACGCAGAACGCCAGCACAAGGGCACCCATTTGCACGCTTAAAGGTCTGACATATCTGGGGGAGCATCTCCAGCTCACTTATGTTCAGATAAGAAATCTTGGTTTCTTCTTTTTCGCAGGTCATCTAGGGTAGAAGGAACTGTAAGAGAGGTTGGCGAGCGATGCAGCCTCACCGGAGTTACGAGGATGACATGGGTCCTCACACATGTCGTTGAATTCCATGGTGCTTTCATCTGTGAAAGGGGGATTAGTGGGCGTAGGGAGATGTTCTTCCTTGTTTATTATCATCTTTAGCACTTTAGACATTGTCGGTCGCAATGTCGGGATTTCCTGAGTGCACAGAAGTCCTATATGCAGCACCCTGTACACTTCATCCTTAACATTGATGTTATGATAATTATGCAACATGAGATTTTTGTCGTAAAGCTCTTCTGCTGTCCCTGCTTGAAAATGCTTCCATGCCTGTTTTTAGCATCATGAAATTGTTTGTTTAGTTACTGATATGCTGGAGAAGAAAATATAACAACATTTTTTTGTATAGATGAAGTGTTTTTTAACTTACAATTATGACTATACTGTCAGTGTACTCTGAGGTTTTGCTCCTGTTGTTTTGCCTTCCTGTAACGATCTCCAACACGAGCACACCGAAGCTGTAGACGTCTACCTTTTCCGTCAACTGGCCATGGGCTAGGTACTCTGGAGCCATGTAACCTCTGCAATTTTTTTTTAAAGAAAATCATGCCTTGTTTTTGACATTAAAGAGATATATGTTGAAACCAATTCTGCTTTGTTAGTAAACTATATGTACTTACAAAGTTCCTGCTATGGCTGTGCTAATGTGACTCTTATCTTCTTGGAAAGACCTGGCCAATCCAAAATCCGCAATTTTAGCGCGTAATCTTGAATCCAACAAGATATTACTTGCTTTTATGTCCCTGTGAATGATTCTGATGTTCGAGTTCTCGTGAAGGTAGACTAAACCTTCTACAGTCCCGATAATAATTTCACATCTCTTCTCCCAGTTTAGTGCTTTGCCTTTGGTTGAATCTGTCATATGATTAGAAAAACCGAAATCCAGGTAAGTAATCTGCAGCTATCATGTCCTTAAAGGGAAAGTGATGCCTGTTGGCAAGTGAAGTCACACTCAATGTTCTAGTACTTACCAAAGATGAAGCGATCAAGGCTTTTGTTAGGCATGAATTCGTAGACAAGAAGGCTTTCGGGTCCTGAACAACTGCATCCGAGTAATCTGACCAGATTTTTGTGTTCCACACTGCTGATAATGTTTACTTCATTGTAGAAATCCGCCGCTCTATGTCTGTTGTTAAAGAAAAGCCTCTTGACCGCAATTTCTCTTCCATCATGTAGAACTCCCTGAAGTGAAGTAGACAAATGAACCTTAGACTTAATATGGCGTGGTTTCGATCACTTTGGAAAAACCAAAATACGAGAGAGAAACAAAAAAACCTTATAAACTGTTCCGAATCCTCCCTGGCCAAGCTTGTTGGCATTGTCAAAAGATCCTGTAGCCTTCTCAAGTGTAGAGTACTTGAAGTTCAAGTTACTATCTTTCAGAGTTTTCACCAATTTTTCTGCATCATTTGAACCTAGAACACCAGATTAAGTGTCAAAATACCAAACCATCAAGAAAGAACCTATTACGATAACATGACAGAACCAGCATAGAATGATACTTCTGTATGTTTGATATTTGATTTCTGAGATATAAACAAGCTCTTTTACCTCTTCTTTTCTTCTGTATATATCTGTGCTTCCAGATACGAGCTCCAATCACTATTCCGATTGCCATAACCACCGCAGAACTGACTACTGAAACTACTATAACTATTATGGTCTCTGCAAAATTCATCAACACGTTACAAATCCTAAATCAGGCCAAATTTCGCAATATAAAAAAGTTGGTTATCTGTAAATGAAGCAATTCTTTTACCTCTTGATCTTGATTTCCCCAATTCCTTGTTGAGGAAATCTATTTCCGAGTACCTCATGAAACATCCGGTATTAAGAGCACGTCCCTCCGACCAAGGCAAGCAATTCAATATCGATGCAGATGCATTCTCCAAACATGCTCGACAGAGACTCGCATTCAAGCTCCTCCAGCAATCAGCCAACACATAAGCAGACTCATTACCTGTCCCCGAAACTTTTTCCTGAACTCGTGCATAGCCTCTATTGTTCGGTGCAGAGGCAACAGCACGCGTCACTGCCTTCCTAGCCAATTCCTGAAATATTGAATCCTTTCTTGTTGTGTTACTGCAGACTGCCTTGTCTTCATGACCTTTATACTCCTCAAAGAAGCTGTAATTCGCCGATCTCATGAAACATCCGTCCAGGAAAATGCGACCCCCGTTGTAAGGGAAGCATTGGGGAAGAACTGTACGCGCCTCAGCATAACATAACACACAGTCTTGTAAAGAGAGGTCCCCATAACATTGTGCAAGGCCATAGTTAGTGTCAGGTCCTGAGCCATTAATTGCCATTCCAAAACCACTTCTTTGCATTTGATCACTGATGGAATCCATTGCAGCAACAAAATTTGGGACAAAAATGGTTGTGTTGTGCTCGGGTTGTTTTTCACATTTCAATTGGACAGTTTTTGATCTTGGATCACCAGCAACTCTTCCCAGTAACAATAGAGATCCCAATAGACAGACCAATTGGATTTCTATCTTCATTTTGGACTTCTAAGAAATCTCTTGGATCTTAGATTATGAATCTGTTCCAGATCAAGTTCTACAGTAGACAAAAACAGTGAAAAAAAAATCACAATTAGAAACCAGAACCAACCAGAACCATTTTCAGTTATAGTAACATTGAAATGAAACAATTGTTCAACAGATCAAACAAATAAAGCTTTAAACAATTTCTTCTAGAACACAAACCACAATATTAGTCAAACCCGTCATTGTTTTTCGCCACCTAGACAAGAAAAGTCAACCAGTGAACTCTGGATTGAAAAGCAGGATTTGAGAGACAAAATTGGTGACGGTGACCGGCATTGAAATTTCGGCAGAGACTTTTGAAGTTTGAAAACGAGATGGGTGGTTGTTCATTTCCAGCACCCATTAGTCAAAAAAGGCAGGCCCTTCAATTTGATTATCACTTTTTTTTTTTTTTTTTTTAGTTATCTGTTTCACACTCGAAATATCATACGATTGTGATTCAGACACACTACAATGAATTCTGGGTTTCTAAATTCTAACAATTAGCTTTCACAGTGAAAGCAAAGTTGTTTTTGCTAATAACAAAAAGGAAAAAAAAAAATTAATTTGCTGTACCTATCAATTAAAATCGATAAGAGCATCTATTAATGATCTGGGATCCCCAGAAAACAGAACACCCAATAGCACAAACTTGTGTCAATTGGTCCACCTCAAAGATTGATGGAGTTTTTTTAGTGAAAGATCACAAATTTTAATGTCGGTTTCGATAATGATCCAGATTGTGAATGCCTCTTTGTCTTGACACCACAACTGACCCAATAAATTATATAAGAAAAGACAATGGGCTCCACAGGCAGAGAGACGATAATCATACCAAGTCCGGTTAAAAAAAAATAAAAATTCCGGATAAAAGATTCTGACAAAAGAAGTTTTTGATAATATCCAATCATTGCAAGACAGATAAGCAAGATATGTATGAAATCTCGGACAAGTGTTACAACCAGTTGGTTTGTTATTTCTGTTGAGTTAATTAAAAAGGACAGAAGTGTTACTAAGAACATGTTTTTGTAATTCCCATTAACATGGTAAGCAAATAAATGTATCTATCAAGCACATTCTTGCGATAATAAGTTATATTAATCAGATGAGAGTTGTTAATTACCTTGTTTGTGCATGCATGGAGATGGAGTTGCGTGTACGGAAACTCAGAGAATTGTTGTGAGAGAGATCAGAGATGGAGGCTTTTTGGCTTTTGTTGGAGAAAATATGGAAGTGAAAAAGAGATCTAGATTATTTAGAAGATGATATGTTTTAGTGTGAAGACAGAAGATGGAACACAAGTCAAAGAATTTTTTTTTTACTCATTTTGTACGTCAACTAATTACGGAAGAAAAAAACGCGGTATCCAATTTCCAAACCTTTTTCCCGGTAACCTTGTTGCCGTGGAATTCTGTTTAGAATTACCATTATACCCTTTCTGTCATGTCACTATCCAGGATCGGAAGCAATATTACAATTAATTCCATTTGCGGAAGAGACAAAACTCGAACTTACAATCATTTTAATTTCAATTTTTGTTAACAGTGGACAAACCGACAAAGTCAAAAATATTTAAAATTTAGTAATAATTTTATATATTGAATTTGAGACCGTGGTCTCTCAAATGGTGTTTTAATTTGTGTCTAATCAACTAAATTGAGACATATATATATATTTATAGTAGAAGTTGAAAAATAATAATTAAATATAGATATATATCCTAATTTAATTGGTTATACATAAATTGAAACACTATTTTTGAACAGTTGATTTAAATCAGGTGAAGAGATTTTCT
This sequence comes from Acer campestre, assembly GCA_954870605.1. Taxonomy (NCBI): domain Eukaryota; kingdom Viridiplantae; phylum Streptophyta; class Magnoliopsida; order Sapindales; family Sapindaceae; genus Acer; species Acer campestre. Next base: position 30,154,887 of record OX940806.1, read on the forward strand.
TATGTAGTGGGGAGAACATTTTTGCTCACCTCCCTTCAAGGGAGGTAACCATTACCCCCCTCTTGCATGGATGACATGTGTCATAGAGGAATAAATTTTTAGACAATTTTACCCCTCCATTGACACATGTCATATGTATGGGAGGGAGGTAATGCTTACCCCCTTGAAAGGGGGGTGAGCAAAAATGCACTCTGTAGTGGGCCCAAAATTCGGTATGTATTAAATAATCTTAATTAAATCTCTAATTATAATTCACTAATAAATGCATTCAATATAGACTTATGGTTCTAGCACGACGACTTCTAGTGGTAGATTCAACCACCAAGTGGGGGAATTCTTTGATATTATTATATCACCATCGTCATTATATTACATCAAAACATTAAACAAATGATAATTATTATACCCACTTGTCACTTGTTGCTTGGACCTCATTAATTTCTTCTCCAGAATTCTGCATATTTAAATGCTCTAGAATCTGAAATAAATATATATACATTTTATTTTTTTCATAAATTAGAATCTGAAACAAATATATACATTTTTTTTAGTTTCCTTTTCTTGATATATATATATATATTTCAAATGCAACAATGTAACATATGTCAGCAGATGTTGACACAATTGACTCAACAACACACAAGCCAAAATGTTTGGTTTGTAGAACAACATTTTAAGAAAGCTCTTTTAGCTTGATTTTCACGTTTCAGGTTTTTTCTTTGCTCCAATGAACTGTTAACCTGTTGGCAGACAAGTTAATAGAATGTCAACATTCAACGCCGGGTGGTTTGAAAACAAAAGCTGTGACTTAATATCCAGAAAATGAGCCGTTTAGTTGGAACATGGTCAATGGAAGATATGCATATATAATTAGTTTTTTATATTATCATAGATTAAGGAAACATCAGTTTAATTTGACTTTGAAATCCTTGTTTTTGTCTTAATTCTGACTAATCTACACAGTTACAGATTTGAGGAAAGAAACTACATTTGTAGTTACTGTTTGTCTGGACTAGGATCTGCCAAGTAATCGTGCACATATAGACATTTCTAAGAACACAAAGCTCTTAGATAGATAAAGTCATTTCTATTGCAAAAAATATATCGAGCTCTACATGTAATTTACAGGAAACCTGTCAATATTGTCGAAAAATTTAGAACATATTAACAACAACAAATATATCGAACTCTACATGTAATTTACAGGAAACCTGTCAATATTGTCGAAAAATTTAGAACATATTAACAAGATATCAAACATGTGTCAAGAGGGATTGTAACAAAACATATTGCAGCATCACTGCATCAATATAGAACCTACTGAGCTTATAAACCTGTCCAACTGAAGAAGGAAACGAATAGCGAAGTGTCTGAAATGAGTTTCTAATGAGGCGATAATATACAGAACGCTTTAGAACAAATGGCTTATCGAGGATCAATCCAACTTTGTGTCAAGCTATTCCCTGAAGATTGGCTGTAAGACTCAGGCTTAGAATTGTTAGTTGCAGAAGTAGTCGTTATGCTAGTTTCTTTACTGCTAGGATTGAGAAATGGGGGCTGTGTTGGCTCAGGAATTTCATGATTATCTTTGAGCATTTTCACAACCATTGACATTGATGGTCGGAGTTCTGCAGAGGCCTGTACACAAAGTAGGCCTATTCGAAGCAACCGAGATGCCTCCTCTTCTCGAAAATTACTTTGTAGCACTGGATCAACAGCTTCATGTAGTCTTCTCCTTACATAAAGGTCCCAAACCTTTTTTCAAATAAAAAAAAGACAGCTTTTGTTAAGTTTAAAGAATTCAAAATAAAAAACCTCAATTACTAGAGAAAAGATAATCACCATTTGTAGGATGGAAGATGAACTTGCAGTGAATGAATTGTTCTTCTTTCCACATATGACTTCAAAAACAACAACCCCGAAACTATAAACATCTACCTTCTCAGTCAGCTTACCACGAACAACGTACTCTGGAGCCATATAACCTCTGGAGATGCAAATTTTGGATCAACATATGCACACAAAAGTAACTACATATATGTTGGGAGATGGATAATGGTCTGATTGAACTTACAGCGTGCCAGCAATTGCGGTGCTGATGTGAGTTTGATCTTCGGGAAGCAATCTTGCGAGTCCAAAATCAGCAATCTTTGCTGTAAAGTCTTGTTCGAGCAGAATATTGGTAAGTTTTATGTCTCTGTGTATGATTCTCAGCGTCGATTCCTCGTGAAGATAGGCCAAACCCTCAGCTGTACCTAAAATGATATCGTATCTCATTTCCCACCTCAGTGGCTCAACATCGTTCCTAGCTGAATCAAATTGACATTCATAATTAGAAGACATATTAATAAAGACATTGCTGATGATGATGATTTAACAAAATAAGGATTCATAGATGAGAAAACAACCGAAAAGGCGTTCGTGTAGGCTCTGATTTGGCATGAATTCATAAACAAGAAGGCTTTCCGGGCCTGTAATGCTGCATCCCAACAGCTTCACAAGGTTTTTGTGATCAATGCCGCTGATCAAATTAACTTCGTTGAAGAAATGATCTACCCATTGTCTTGTATTGAAGAATAGTCTCTTTATAGCAACAACATTCCCATCAGGCAAAATTCCCTAATCGACAAATAAATAATCCATCCATGATTCGATTCAAAGAGAACTAAAGATGAAAATTGGAAGATTTATATATATATATATATATACACACAAATATTATACCTTGAAAACAGAACCGGATCCTCCTTGTCCAAGCTTATTGGAATTGTGGAAGTAATTTGTGGCCTTTTCAAGAGTTTCATAAGAGAAATTGAGCTTTGATTTGTTCACAGTAGCTAGTAAACTTCCTAGTTGCTTACGCTCTATGCACAAATGTATGATCAAATTAAATTAAATCGAATGTTGTAAATATCAATAGCTGAAATGGAATCAACAATGACAGAGATCAATACCTCTCCTCTTCTGCAAAATTTTGGTTTTCACAAAGAAAACAACCCCTCCAACAATCAGCAGAAAAGCAGCTGCAGAAGTTGTTCCCAGGATAATAGGTAGCTTGTTGCTTCCTGAAAATCATAAACGAACACATGAACTTCGAATTGGACATTCAAATTCATAGAAAATAGAACAAGAGACTAAAATTAATCAAAATTAACAAAACCGACCTCCTCCATTAACAGGTACTGAATCAGATGAATTATTATAAAACCTTTGTGTAGAATATCTCAAGTAGCAACCAGCATTCAAGGCCCTCCCTTCTTCCATTGGAATACAAGAACCAATCCTAGACACCGCATTCAACAAACAATCCTTGCAAGCACTCATATTCATTGCAGTCACAGGCTCCCAACACTGAGCCAACCCAAAAACCGACACATCCGATCTACTCACAGACCCCACAAAGAATCCATCATTTTTAACAGCTTCAGCACTCAAATTGTTCACCAATTCAATAGCATTAGCTCCAAACACTGTCTTGTTCCCACTACCAAACTCTGTTTTCCCACAAACAGTTGTGTCATTAGAACTTGTTGTCTCATTAAAGAAATCATAATCATCGTACCTGAGATAGCAACCATCAAAGAAAAGCCTGCCGCCACGTCTAGCTAGTTGAAAAGGGAGACATCTTAGGATCTGTGTCTTGCACTGAGCGAAACAGAGGTTACAATCGTTTTGAGAGAGATCTTTCATGCACTCACCGAAGGTGTAGACTGTTGTGTTGCCGGTTCCATTGACAACAGTAGCGTATCTCTGTGTGGCTATCAATGGAGTCACTGCGTCCATGGTTGCTAAGAAGTTTGATATGAAGTTTTGGCGCTGTGACATAGAAGCAGTCCTGTTGCTGCACATCATAGCTGCTTGTGTCGCTCTTGGTTCACAAAGAGAAGGTTTTGCAGAGAAAGAAAAGAAGATGAGAAGCAAAAAGAGAAGAAAATTCGACATTGAAAGATTTTGATTGGAGATTGCCAAGTGGGTGATTTGGGATACGCAAGAGAATAACATATGATAAGAAGCATGAAAGAAAAAATGCAAGAAAGTGATGGAAAGATTTAGAGAAATCACTGCAGCAACCTGATGAGGGTCCACCTTAAAACTTTACAACTTGGAAGGGAAAGTGAGAGAGGTTGAGGTTGTGGGGTCCTTCATGTTGACGTGTGATGATTTGATTGGTTGGTGATGAGGATTATTAGAAAGCTTAAGTGAAAATAGAGTCAATTTTTGCTCACCCCCTTTCAAGAGGGGTAAGCATTACCCCCCTCTCATACACATGATATGTGTCTATGTAGGGGTAAAATTGTCTAAAAATTTACTCCTTTATGACACATGTCATCCATGCAAGAGGGGGGTAATGGTTACCTCCCTTGGAGGGGGGTGAGCAAAAATGTTCTCGTGAAAATATCATAAAATCTTATGTAAAGTCGGTAAAAATGAATTTGGATCCTGATATGATATTTTCTCTGACTTCACCTGATCTCATGACACGTAAGCATGGTAATAAATTGACGATTACGATATGAGTTCATTTTTTATCACCCTTTTGAAAAAGAGTGAGCATTACCCCTCTCCACACATGTTAACATATATCCATTTATTAATTAAGGGTTAACAAAATTAACTATCACAAGGGCAAACAAGTAAATTAATAATTAACAAATGGAAACATGTCAACATGTTGGAAATAGGTAATGCTCACCCTGCATTTAGGGGGTGAGCAAAAATGAACTCTTAAGATGTGATTAGTTTTTACAAACACTTTATCAACAATTAATCACATACTTTAAAAATGTCATATCAGATCAATAAAGAATTCAAATCCAAAAAAATAAAAATAAAAATAAAAATCGGATCACTAGATAATCCAAATTCAATTTATGATGAAAAGGGGCCGCGTGTAAAAGAGAATTTAAATCCCGGAAAAAGTTCAGATCAATCCAAATTTAATTTATGATGGAAAAGGGCCACATATGGAATATTGGTCAACTATATGATCAGAAGAGAATTTAAATCCCGGAAAAAGATTAGATCAGTCCAAATTCAATTATGATTTATAATGATAAGGGCCCGCATACGAAATATTGGTCAACTATATGACTTTCTTAGTCGGTCTGTGCCTCTGTGGTGGGCGATACACAAGTACACCAAAATACCAGTCCCATAATCAAGCTATTTATTATTATTTTTTTTGATAAACAAGCTATTTATTATTATCGGATTCAAGCATCTATGTTCAATTATAAACAATAAAGCGGCTGTTTCTACTTTCAACCATGTTATGAAGAAGTCATCAATGGATGCACGGGTTGTCAGAAAAATCCTTTCGGTCCAGATCCAACCCAACCCACTAAAGTTTTCTTTACATTATTTTTATTTCAAAGACTTAATGGACTAATATCTACGTACGACTATACGTTCAAAGTGATCAACGCGTTGCAGCACGCATAGAACAGTGCCACCACATAGAGATATTATTTGAAGTTGGATCATTGATGAAGGAGAAATTTGACTCTTGAATCTTGATTCTTGACACCAATTAATTCTTTGAAACTTACACGTCCGTATACAACCAACGATTTTGAATAGCAGTGTTCAAAGAGGTCTTCAATGTTATCTGATTAATATATTGAGTGATAAGAGTCATTAATTCTAGGTGATATGTGGCCTGGAGCTGGAGGGCTCACGTTTTTTTTTGTATAGGTAGTATTAACATGTGCTTTAAGGACGAATGCATTTTTGCTCACCCACACTAATAAGGGTAAACCATTACCACCTATTCCAAGTGTTGACACGTGTCCCAAACTTTGAGTTAACTTTGGGTTAACTTTAGACTTTGTGTTAAGTTTAGGACACGGATAAACACCTGGAGTGGATAGTAACAAAACAATAAATACATGATCACAAAACAATAAATGCACCTGATGACTTATGCTCTTGGTTCACAAAGAGAAGGTTTTGCAGAGAAAGAAAAGAAGATGAGAAGCAAAAAGAGAAGAAAATTCGACATTGAAAGATTTTGATTGGAGATTGGCAAGTGGGTGATTTGGGATACGCAAGAGAATAACATATGATAATAAGCATGAAAGAAAAAATGCAAGGAAGTGATGGAAAGATTTAGAGAAATCACTGCAGCAACCTGATGAGGGTCCACCTTAAAACTTTACAACTTGGAAGGGAAAGTGATAGAGGTTGAGGTTGTGGGGTCCTTCATGTTGACGTGTGCGGATTTGATTGGTTGGTGATGAGGATTATTAGAAAGCTTCAGTGAAAATATCATAAAATCTTATGTAAAGTCGGTAAAAATGAATTTAGATCCTGATATGATATTTGGGAGGGGATAATGCTCACCCTGCTTTTAAGAGATGAGCAAAAATGAACTCTTAAGATGTGATTAGTTTTTACAACTACTTTATCAACAACCAATCACATGCTTTAAAAATATCATATCAGATCAATAAAGAATTCAAATCCAAAAAAAAAAAGTTGATCAGTAGATAATCCAAATTCAATTTATGATGAAAAGGGGTTGCGTGCGGAATATTGGTCAACTGGCATAAGAGAATTTAAGGGCCTATCCCGCAAGCTGTTTTCAGCCTGTTTTCGTTTTTGTTTTCCAAAAATGATTTCGAATTCGTGTCCGGTAACCGTTTTTCATTTTTTTCATTTTATTTTCAAAATTCAAAAACAAAATGAAAAACAAAACCAGTGTTAAAAGTGGAAATTTTGAAAAAAAAAAAAAAACTTGTTTTTCATGAATCTGTTTTTGTTTTTCATATGAAGTGGGTCCCATATTATTAAAAAAAAAAATTTCTCTTGAACCAAACACATCAGGCCATCATCTTCATCTTCTTTCTTCTTCATCTTCTTTCTCCTCCTTCTCGACGCCGGTCGTCGCTCGCGTTTCGTCGGTCGCCGGTCGCTGCTCGCTGCCGCTGCCATTTTCTTCTTCTTCCTCTTCTTATTCTTCTTCCCGTCGAGATCTGGTCTGCATCGCCGCCGAGATCTCTTCTTCTTCTTCTTCTTCTTCTTCTTCTTCCTCTTCCTCTTCTTCTTCTTCTTCCTCTTCTTCCCGTCCCGCCAAGATCTGGTCTGCATCGCCGCCGAGATCTCTTCTTCTTCTTCCTCTTCCTCTTCCTTCCGCCACCGATATGGTCTTCTTTTGCTTCCTCTTCCTCTTTAAGTCTTCAACTGTAAAATTTGTAAACCCTAAATTAAATTACAAAATGTTTTTTTAATTATTTAATCATTTATTTATAATTGTTATAATATTAAACAAAATTTAAAAATTGATATTTCAATTTTCGAAAGTTTTCGGTTATCCTACTAGACACGTTTTTTCCGTTTTTATTTTCAAAATATGTATTCCAGTAAATACTACCAGACGTGTATTCGGAATTCAAAAATGAAACCAAAAACATTGTTTTTGATTTCATTTTTCTTTTCGAAAAACAAAAACAAAAAACGGCTTACAGGACGGGCCCTAAATCTCGGAAAAATATTAGATCAATCCAAAATTAATTTATGATGAAAAAGGGCCACATGCAGAATATTGGTCAACTATATGATCAGAAGAGAATTTAAATCCGGAAAAAGATTAGATTAGTCCAAATTTAATTATGATTTATCATGATGCGTACGAAATATTTGTCAACTGTATGACTTTCTTAGTCAGTCTTTGCCTCTGTGGTGGGCGATACACAAGTACACCAAAATACCAGTCCCATAATCAAGCTATTTATTATTATTATTTGTATTTAAAGAATTCCATTTAATATCTACGTTTGTTATGGGTTATGGCATGGGACTTCCATGCCATGCCATACCTAGTCTCCTGTCGCCGTGTTTAATTTTGTATTGACTTTAGTAGATCCCGTTGATTCATCTTTAATCAATGATTATGATATAATTTATTATTTTTTTAATTTTTATTATCTTTAAATACAGTGTATTAAATGAGTAGTGTTAACGTATAATCTTAGGATATATAGAAATTAATTGGTTGTTAACCTTTAAGGGCACATATTAACACTACTCTTCTTATATTTTATTATATTTTGTATTTAAGATCATAAAGGGGATTCAAGCATCGATGTTCGATTATAAACAATAACGCGGCTGTTTCTACTTTCAACCATGTTATGAAGAAGTCATCAATCATCAATGGATGCACGGGGTTGTAAGAAAAATCTTTTCGGTCCAGATCCAACCCTACCCACTCAAGTTTTCTTTACATTATTTTTATTTCAAATTGGAACAAAGACTTAATGGACTAATCTACGTACGACTCTACGTTCAAACTTCAAAGTGATCAACGCGTGGCAGCACTCATAGAACAGTGCCACCATTGAGAGATATTATTTGAAGTTGGATGATTAATGAAGGAGAAATTTGAGCCTTGAGTCTTGACACACCAATTAATTCTTTGAAACTTACACGTCGGTATACAACCAACGATTTTGAATGGCAGTGTTCAAAGAGGTCTTCAATGTTATCTGATTAATATATGGAGTGATAAGAGTCATTAAGTCTAGGTGATATGTGGCCTAGAGCTGGAGGGCTCACGTCTTTTTATATAGGTAGTGTTAACATGTGTTCTAAGGACGAGTGTATTTTTGTTCACCCATACTAATTAGGGTGAACCATTACCATCCAACTTTGGGTTAACTTTGGACTTTGGGTTAAATTTAGGACACGGGTAAACACTTAGAGTGGGTGGTAACAAAACAATAAATGCATGATCACAAAACAATAAATGCACTTGATGACTTACGCTTTTATTTCCATTTATGGAAATAAAGTAATTGTTATCATGTGCTCTTATGGCACATGTTAACACTACCATTTTTATATTTAACTTCTAGATCCTCAATTCAACTATCTTCTAAAATCTCTATTATATAATTAATTAAATTCCTCTATTAATATGAATGCAGCTTGATTCCAAACCCCACGCTTCAACATGAAAGCGATTTATAAATACAAATTACCAACTCTAGTTAAAGTTGTTGCGTATATGTATATGTTTATTCCATAAAACACAATTATTTAAATAGAGAGAAGTTTGATTTATTATAGTAGTTGAGATAGCTAGGGAGGCAGAATAGAAGATTATTATTATTATTATTAAACTTATAATTTGGTTGGTGTGAATGTGGAGGGTTAACACTAGATTATTTCAACTTTTGTCCGATATTTAGATATATTTATCCCATTCCACTTTGGGTTTTACTTGAGTGTTTTTCACCCTCATAGATTTGTTTCGGATCAAGGGATTCATACAAGCGTCTTTCACCCACGACCAAAAACGGGGCTGCTTAATTAGTGTAGAGAAATCAAAACTTATATACAAATCCTAGATCTCATGCGCTAACGTTATGAGATGTGATGGTACGGATGATATGTGTGATGTACCCATGGCCATCACTAAAAAATTGTCCGGCTGATTAAAGGAGGGTCATTAATTTGAAACCGTATGGGCCATAAATTTATAGACCATTTCGATGGGAACCGAAACTTGAAAAGTATAGATAGGAGCTGGGATTGGGGATCTATTGTGTTGGGCCTTTTCAAATTGGGCTTACACCCGATTAGGCATATTACTTCTTTGATAAATTCAATTGTTGTCGGTGTTAGCCAACTTGTGGATAAAGTTTCTTTAAAAAATCATTCAAACTTTAATAACTTCCGAGAGTCATTTTTTTGAATTTGGATCATCTGCTGATTTGATCTTTTACCTGACCTTACTTAATCTTATGACACATTAGCATTGTAATGAATGAGTGGTTAAGATGTAATTGATTTTCACAACCACTTTATCAACAATCAATTACATAATTTAAAAAGGTCATGAAAAAAATCAAATCAACAGAGGATCCAAATACCATTTTTTTTTTTGGTTTGTTTATACTTTATACATTTACATTGAAAGTGTTAGCTTCTTAAAAAATCATATATAGCTTAATAATCTTAACACCATAATTTTGAAAACTATTGTCATGTTATAATACATGTGGCTTTCCCACCACCACTCAAGAGAATGCTTCATGCATAAGCTTGCTCACACACGTGGTTTTCCCACCATACTCAAGAGATTATTTTGTTCACTATATATATATATATAGGGGCATTTTTTTTTATGGCACTCTTTCTAAAGCTATTTATGGAAAAGTCACCTACTTAATAAGTTTTGTAGAAATAGCACCAAAGTATATGATCTGCCAAAATTGCCCCTCACTTATTCTTTCATCCTCTCTCTTTCTTTCTTCTTCTCTATCTCTTTCTTCCTATTTCCTCTTTTTTTTTTCTTTCAAAAACTTCCATTAATCCATTAATGGAGATCAAAACGACCTCCGTCGAAATGACCTACGTCGAAACGACCTCCGTCGAAACGGTCGACTCTATTAGAGGTCTTCGAAACGACCTCCGTTATAAAAAAAATTCTGGAAATAAGTCTCGATTATTTTGAAATAAGTCTCAGGTATCTGAAATAAGTCTTGGGTAGCTAAAAATAGCTTGAAATAAGTCTCGGGTGACCTACCCGAGACTTATTTCCAAATACTCGAGACTTATTTCAAAATACCCGAGACTTATTTCTAGAAATTTTTTAATAACTGAGGTCGTTTTGATCTCCATCAAAGGGAGTTGACTTTTTCAACGAAGGTCGTTTCGACGGAGATCGTTTTGATCTCCATTGATGGATCAATGGAGGTTTTTGAAAAAAAAAAAAAGAGGAGAGAGGAAGAAAGAGAGAGTGAGAGAGGAAGAAGGAATAAGTGAGGAGCAATTTTGGTAGATCACATACTTTGGTGCTATTTTCACAACACTTAATAACTTGGTGAGATTACCACAAAACCAAGGGGATTTGGTTCTATTTCCCTCTATTTCCTCTATAATATATATGCTCTCTCTTGTAAAAACGAGCTGATGCTCTTTCAATATCAATAAAAACTTAACATCTTCTCTCTCGTTTTTCTCTCTTATATCATCTGATGTCTCTCATATTTGTTATTTATTTCATCTCTTCTTCTATTATCTATCTCGCCCATCTCTCATCTGTTCTTCAATTTTATTTTATTTATCTCTTATTAATTATTTACTTTATCATATTATTACTCAATTATTTCTGGTTCATCTATTATTCTTTGATTCACAACAAGTCATTAATTTACTAAAATATAAGCAAGAGTTATTGCTTTCTTTTTCAAAAGCAATTTAGTTGTTAGAGGGTTTCTCGCACATCAATTGATGCGGTATACGATAAGCAAGGCTATCCTTAATCCTACGATGGTTATTTTAAAGACAAAATCATGAGACCCAATAGATCTAAATATATAAGGGGAATGCTATCTGAGTGCATTTTTGCTCACCCATACTAACTAGGGTGAACCGTTACCAGTTTACCACTTACTCCAGGTGTTGACATATATCCCAAAGTTAACCCAAAGCCCAAAGTTAACCCAAAGTTAATTAACTCAAAGTTTGGGACATGTGTCAACACCTGGAGTGGGTGGTAACGGTTCACCCTAGTTAGTGTAGGTGAGCAAAAATGCACTCAATGCTATCTACCTTTCCCATTTGTCTTTCCCACTCATTACTTAACATGTATACGCTTTTTCATTTAATAAAAAGCTCTCGCTTTTTGCTGCAAAGCTTGTTTATGTATTCACCCTTATTAATGAAATGATAGAAGTAGTCATCAGGGGTAAAAACGTTAACAAGCTTTGCAGCAAAAAGTGAAAGTTTTTTATTAAATGAAAAAGTGTATAAGTGTTAAGCAATGAGTAGGAAAGACAAATGAAAAAAGGTGGATAACATTCCCCAATATATAAACCATACCTCGTGGCCTCGTGGGTGGTGGTCTCACCCAACTAGGTTCCATATACACGAGAAAAGAAGTGGCACCGACCGGTCCCACGTTTGGCCCACGGCGTGCATGCTGCCCTATGAAAGACAAGTTGATGGTGGCAACATTAGCAAGATGAGTAGAGTAGAGTTGAGCAAAAGTTAGAAAACAAAACCATCTTTTTCAGTACTCCATATTTGATCTCCTAGCTAGATAGGTAGCTCCCTCAAGAACGTGTTCGCCATTTCCTGCTTGAGAGACCTCTCAGGAAGGGCAGTTATAGGGGTCCTCCTCCCTCTACTAACTATAGAAACTTCCACAAAATGGGTCTCATTAGAATTGGATAACAAGGCAAACCACACCCATATTCCTATAGCTACTCATAGCTAAGGTATGATGAAATGATATCATGCATGTATTGATCATATTAATTATTATTATTATTGTTCCTTTTTCATCCATTCTTTATGACCCATTTTTGCATTCTTGAAACCCTAATTATATAAGTATATAATCACCCATTTTCATGAGTAGATCATCTTAATTGTAATTATAAAAATAAAATAAAAAATTATACCATTGTTTTAGATACATATAATTCAGTAAGGTTTTGTTTTGAAAATAATTTTGTTTAGAAAATTACGGTCTAATTAATAAATATAATTAAGATGTTAAATTGTTAATATAATATTATATAAATATAATTATCTCATATATTTAAACAAATTAAACCTAATTAATTATATGAAGAATCTAGAGTACTTGTTGCTGCAAGCAGGTATATTAATCTCTCTATTATGCATTAAATTAACATGTATAATATTTGTTCAAAAAAAAAATAAAAAAAAATTAACATGTATAATATAATAGAGGATGCATAATGATGACCCTCATGAGTGAGTGAGTGATGGAGTGGCCAACTCTCATTTGTCAGGGACTCAAAACCTAAGATCACCTAACCTCCATTTTGGGGTACACTTTTTGGACTCATTAATGTAATTAAATAATTTAGAAATAATTAGTAATTAAGCATCTTTGATGTGGTGGAAATTGGAATCTCTCTTTCTCAGCTAATTAATCTAATAATAATGCAATTTGCAAGAAAAGGATACGATAGAGTTTATATATAACTATATAAGTTAGTGCGCGACTTCTTCATCAGAATTCAACGACCACACAGATTATGCAAAGAATACACCTATAATTGGTTTTAATATATAATCAACCCCACATCCAGATCATCAAACCTTAGATTGAGGCACCTCTAATAATATGTGTAAACTGTATTATTATTAGTGTTGTTTGTTTAAAAAGGTTAATTAATTATTATCCAAAACCCTATCCTAAATCCTAATACAATTTATTGAACTTAATTAATCAATTATTATACGGTTTAATATATTGTCTATAACTTTATGGATATTGGACACGCAAGTTAAATTGATAAAACCTACAAAAGTTACCAAGGGACGTTTATCCCCATAAGGCATCCCAAAATTTTCAAAATTGACCATTTATCTTTCGGTTTTCATTTTTTTTTTTCAATTTTAAACCATATTTTTGCTTCGTCAACAAAGCTGTGAAAACTTTATGTTTCAAATAAATCATATCTATATTGGTATGTGTTATTACAAATGTATCTATTTAAATGTAAAAACACATTTTTGAGATCAACTTTTACCCTCACAAGACCTTTTAAAACATATATATATATTGAGCTTTAATCACGTTATGATAATGTAGACATGAAAGGATTAATCGTTACTAAAATCATAGAAGAGTATAGTTAAATCTATATAGCCTGATATTGCTGAAAACTTTATGCCAGTGATGTACCTAATTTTTATTCACTTCAAAAAAGTATACAAATTTATAAATAATGAGCAGGGCACTCACTTTCTAAAAGAGAAAGGTAATGTACATTGTCCACTCGCAGTTTAATTATATTACCTAATTTATTAGTCTATCTATCCAGTACTCTACAAATATTGGAGGGTGTTGTCGCAAATTAGAATCAAAACAAAGGCTATTTTGGTAATATTAGAGTACATAACTGTCTATAACTACTTCAGTTCCATTTCAATATCTTACAAGGAAAAAAAGAAAAAAAAAACATCACCTGAGAGTAGTAGTGTACACAGTTTGAGAGAAGAATTGTGTTGAGATGATGAAGAGAAACGAGAGATCATCTGTTGTACTAGTTCTGGTTTTTGTGCTTATTGTCTTGGTCACATTCTCTTTAATGTCTGTCGAGGCAAGAAAGCATCACCACAAGAAGAGCAATTCTCATCACAAGCACCGCAAAGATCATAAGGGTGGCTCTGATTCTTCTGGACCTACACTGGGACCAGCACCGGCCCCTCTTCCTCCTTATGGTTCTTACCCACCTCAGACGTCAATGACAGTTTTCAATGTTTTGTCATTTGGAGCTAAAGGAGATGGAGTTACAGATGATTCAAAGGTATATCTCAAATGGTGCACAAATGAAAAAAAAAAATGGTTAATATCCTAGTTATTCTAACCATCAGTAACCATCAGTAACCATCAGACCTTAAAATCTTAAGGTTTTAGGTCCAATTATTACGAGTATGGTATAAGAGCTTTGTTAACTAGAAGTCTTTGGTTTAATCGGCCCACATGATTGAATTTGTGTTTGTTTTATGAGTTTGAATATATGTTTGGGTTTGAACCATTTGTCAAGCCCATTGGTCTATTTAAATACTACTATCGAGTCATTTCTTTTAATCTTAAGCTTTTATGTCCGATGATTATTAACACATTAATGATGTCAACAAAACAGGCACTTCTCTCGGCCTGGAAAGCTGCCTGCAAGGTGTCTGCAGCTACACTAGAAATTCCATCGGATTTTAAGTTCCTAATCAAACCCATAACTCTTCAAGGTCCATGCATGCCTCACCTTGTTCTCCAGGTTTGCTTTCTCTTCTTTTTAGCTGATTTTTCTGACTCAAAACAGCATTTTCATAGAGACAAGAAAACAAAAAGGCAAAGAGAGTATATTCTCTGTGCATGTTTAATATTATTATTAAATTTTGAACACACAAAAAGCTAATCAACCAAGTGGAATTCCATTTCCAACGGCAGATAGATGGAACCCTCTTGGCACCTCAAAAAGTAGGTTCATGGCCCAAATCCAGTTTGTTTCAGTGGCTAAATTTCAAATGGATTCATGATTTCACCATTCAAGGCACCGGCACCGTCGACGGTCAAGGCTCTGATTGGTGGACCGCCTCTCAAATCTATTCCATTCAGGTTTGATTAATTAATTTATTACTTAAATAATTATCATACTTGAAATTTACGTAAATCTAGCTAGGCTGTTTGTTAAACTTCTTCATTTTGTTGTATATTTTGCAGAAGAAATCTAAACACATTCCAGATATAAAACCAACGGTAAGGTTTTCTTCAATTTTAAGTCCTTATGTATAATAATAAAAATAATTTCAGGACCTAATTTGTTTTGTAATGTTACAGAGTTGATTCTATAATGTTACAAAATCAAGATCCCGAAACTTTTTTTTAGGGCCGTCTTCATCTACAGCATTTGCAAAGATATATTGACATACGGATTGTTTGGATAATCGATCATAATTTTATTTTCGATACAGGCTTTGAGATTCTATGCAAGCTACAATGTCACAGTTCGTGATATCAAAATCATAAACAGTCCTCAATGCCATCTAAAATTCGACAGCTCCAACGGAGTCCAAGTCAACAATATACAGATTTCTTCTCCAGAAAATAGCCCCAACACTGATGGAATTCACCTCCAAAACACACAAAATGTAGAAATCCAGCATTCTAACATCGGCTGTGGTAAGTAAGAGCTAATCTAGCTAAGCATTCATTGATCACTTGCCTTACTTTCTCCTCTAAAACCTAGGAGGATTCGAACATAATTAACGAGCTAATTAAAAAAAGTGTTCGATAAAATGGATATATTATATCATCGTTCATTAAAAAAAAAAAAAAATCTATTTCGATTGGGAAATGAAATTTTGCAATATATATATATATATACACGTGATGTATTTTATCGAATAGATATACAAATATACATTTCATATCGGTCTCTCAACAAAACTTTTACAAATTATATACTAGCTAGATATACCTAATTAGCTGTTACGTGGGTGTGACTAGTACTCCCACAATCAATATATTGAGCCTAAGTAGCAGACTAGCAGATGGTGCATGTCACGTTAAAAAGTTATCAGTTGCAAGGAAATATATACATATATGATTGGTTTAAGAAATATTTTTTTTGAATGATATAACTGTCACTAAACTAACTTTTTGAAACAAGCATGAACAAAAAGTACCTGCACAACTTTTTTATACCTAGACTCATCACTAAAAAAGAAGGAATGATGATAGCAGCGTGCAAGCATCAGCAACAACTATATAATATTGGACTTTTTTTTTTTCTTGATATATTTAATATTGGCTTTGCATATTCTATGGTTTTTTTTTAATTAAATGCTAATGCTGTTTTTTTTTTCTTTTCTTCTTTTGAGTAGGAGATGACTGTGTATCAATACAAACTGGATGCTCAAACGTTCATGTTCATCATATTAATTGTGGCCCTGGACATGGTATAAGGTAAATAAATTTTTCTCAATTTGGTGGTCATAAATCGCCGAAGGTCTTTTACCTTGGCTTGGTGGTTGGAGTCTCTTAAATGAAACTCCATCTGTTTGATGTCGATAGATCATAATCCTAACCTTTTTTTTTTATGGATGCAGTTTAGGAGGACTAGGAAAAGACAAGAGTGTTGCTTGTGTGTCTGATATTGTTGTGGAGAAAATCTCCATACAAAACACACTAGCTGGAGTTAGAATAAAGACATGGCAGGTAAGAAATTAATTCAATTACTTTCAATTTAATGATTCTTACTTTGCATGGTTTCTAATTATCTGTTATAATGAGCAATATTTACATTTTAGGGAGGTATTGGATCTGTGAAGAACGTGTCGTTTTCCAACATTCAAGTCTCGGATGTGAAGGTTCCGATAATAATAGATCAATACTACTGTGACAAGCATTTGTGCAAGAATCAAACAGGAGCAGTGGCGATATCTGGTGTTAAATACGATCAAATAATCGGAACGTATTCGGTGCAGCCGATTCATCTAGCTTGTAGCAATGATATTCCATGCACAGATGTTGATCTAATCGACATACAGCTAAAACCCTCGTCGGGAAATCGATATTTCCAAAAGGCATTGTGCTGGAACTCGTTTGGAAAATCACAGGCTCCATTGGTTCCATCAAGCATAGACTATTGCTTGAGAAGTGATGTCAGTGGTTCAGTGCTCAGGAGAATAGCAAGATCTCATGAGCATGTCTGTTAGTATAATTAATTAATTAATTAATTACTTAATTGACTTGTTAAATTAGGTCATTATGACTGTACTGGCTTACTTTCTTCTTCTTTTTTCAACTTTTTTGTATCTTTTTCATGTTAAGGCCGGGTTGTGTGTGTGTGTGCTTCCCTTCTGCAACTTTTTTACTGTGGGAAGGTGATGATCATGTGTAATAGTTTTATTCAGAGTAATTAATGTAATGTAATTTAGTTGGTGCTTTTTTTTTTGTCCATTTTTAATAAATGGAGTCAAACCGGAAGAATGTGGCATCATAAAGGGTTTGAAGGCGCATCTCAACTAAGTTGACACTCAACAAAACCTTAAATCTTATGTACGTAATTCTCCAAACCGACCGGTCAATATAATATTAATTATTACTAACAAAAAATACAGAGGTTCCAGAACAAAAGAAAAACAAAACAACCATAAAGGGTAAGCAAAAACGATAAAATGACAAGGTATATATAAAAATCTCCCCATTTATAAAAGCAGAATAAAAATCTGGGCATATGCAAACCACCCATTGATTATGAGTCAAGGAAAGACCTTGAGAGGCTAAATGATCTTCCACTTAATTACCGGCCTCCTAGTAGATGTTAGATTTGAGTTAAATGAATGTTCATAAAGGAAAAATAATGCAGCCGGCCAGATGAAGATATTGCACTGCTAGTAGTATGAGTCCGGAATAATGTAATTTAGTCGGTGCTAATTTGAAATTAAAAGAGAGTACCTTTTTCAGATGAACCCATAACTGAAACTAAAAGTTTCAACTTTCAGCAATGTTTACATGTTTAAAATAATTAAAGCTAATCAGAGCCAGTTCAGAGATTGACCAAGTCTCCATTAATTTGTTCCCCGAGATATTTGTTGTACTCGGTTGAATCCATATCGTATTATGACATGTAATTAACTTTTGTAAGTAATTAAAGTGAGGCAACAAACTTTAAAATGGCACTAACTCAGAGACCATGGCACCCAATATTTATGTTAATTAATTTATCATCATCAGCAGAAGATTTCTATCTCTTGGTCAAACTGTCTCTGCCACTATTTGTGGGGTGAGACTTGAGAGAATCGTACATTCTTCCATAAAAATTATGTAGAAGTGGAGAGCCAAAACTAGCTAGGGTTGTGGAGAGCACTAGGCACAGGCGCACAGCTTTCCAATCCCATTGACAGAAAAAAGATGGCCAAAGTATTCAAAGTCTAATGAAATATGCTTAAGCCGTTTTTCTATACGGTCAACGAATAAAGATAAAAGCACTTTAATTCATAATAGGAGCAAAAGATCGTATATACAGAAATCGAATTCCTTGAATGGTAAATAGGTTCAACGTAAAATCTAAAAATCTGTAGAGTTGAAAAGTAAATTTGTACATATATAGGTGAATTAATCGGTTTTTAAAGTTGAACATTAAATTTATACAATTTGACGTAAAATTATTGAAATAAAACAAATGTAACATAATTCTTTGTGGATAGAAATTAATAGCTTTGTGTGCACCTAATATTAATCTTAGATTTTATAATTGAAATGTTTATAAATTAATTGTATATTTAGATTGGGTTAGGATGTTGATGACAAGTGATTGTTGGTGGTGGCTGCGTGCACCGTCCAACTTTCTCCCTTTACAGAAAATCTCACTTCTT
This sequence comes from Acer campestre, assembly GCA_954870605.1. Taxonomy (NCBI): domain Eukaryota; kingdom Viridiplantae; phylum Streptophyta; class Magnoliopsida; order Sapindales; family Sapindaceae; genus Acer; species Acer campestre. The sequence goes on from OX940806.1 coordinate 30,173,757, forward strand.
GCATTGCATGCGCATCCCTCCTCTCTTAACATTTTTACAACCAAACATATTTATATTTAATATTTATATAAAACTAGCTATACTACTTGTGGGTCCTTCTAACTTTTTTTTTTTTTTTTTTTTTTTCAAGTAGTTCAGTTATTTATTTATTTTTTATTATTTATTTTTAAGAGGGAGATGATTTGAACCCGTAATCTTGTAGTACAAGTGTGAGGGATTTTAACACCGACCAACCTCATCTCGTCGGTTCTTTTAATAGTTCTCTTCTAACAATTAAAGCTAATTAATATTTCAGAATTCTCGGATAATTTTTCTTCACTTTCATTCTTGTATATATATTTTTTTAGAACAACCATTCTTGTATAGTTGTATGTATTATTTATGAACATATATGAGGATACTGCGAAAATTTAACATGATTTTTCTTTCTTTTTTGTTATATGAAGAGTTATTTTAAATGAACTTTTTCATTTTTTTTTTTTTTTGTTGTTGAAATAATTCAATTCGACAAACATATTTATAGGGACTAAACACATCTAAATCTGTTAAGAATTCAGATAACCCATTTTAATTTTTACTAGAAAATTTAACTTAATTAAAACAACAAAATATAATCCTAATAAATTAGGCTTGATTTAATTCTTTGGAATTTTCATGATCCTTGAACACAAAACTCATTACAAATAAATTGGATAATCGGTCAGTCTTGGGCCTGGTATCTGTGAAATTCTGAACAGGCCCACAAAGAAAACCCAATTTGCCCACACCTGGAATACTATTTTATTTTTTATTTTCCTAAAAAATAATATTTTATATTATTAGATTTCTTATTGCTTTTCGATAAAATAAGAATCGTAGGACCAAGTCTAGACGTCTAGTAGATATTAGTTGTCGATTTAGTGTCATTTTCAATAATTTTAAGATGATTAGAGCATCTCCAACCGCCAACCGTCTCCCTTTAAAACCCTCTTTGCTTAATTAAGGAAGAAATAATATTTTTGTAACTCCAACAGATCCCTAAATGACTCCCTTAATTGTGTTCTGATGGAATTCACTTTCTTAATTAAGGGATGTTTTCAGACTTACAACAACATTGCCCAAGTTAAGGGGGTCTCTATTTAACATTGACTCCTTACAACAATATTCACCTTTGTTTAATAGGGTCTTTAAGGGAGACTATTAGAGATGCTCTTAAAGACTTTAAGTACTATTAATGCATTAAATATATATATTTATATATATATATATATTTTGTTGAAACAAACATTACATAAGACCATCAGATACACCCTGGAGCATCCAAAGTATGGTTACGTTAATTCCATCCACACACCATTTTTGACTGGCTTTATTTCTCATGACAAGTTTAGACTGGTTCTGGCCTCTAATTCTAGTAATACTTGCAAGTTGCCTCAGCATACGACAAGTTATTTCTATGATTTTATTTTTTTCAACTAGTATATTGGTCTCATAATTTTACTAATAAAAAGCACATCAATTTAATTTAAATTATTTGTGAGATGTCATTGTTTGTATACTATCACTTGTTAGGCAATAATATATATATATAACAAATATTAAGTTTTATTTATTTATTTATTTATTTTTTAAAAACTATTACAATTTAAGTTTTGAGAAAGATATGACTTTATTAATGACACTGACTCCATCAACGACCCTCATTGATGTAAATGTAAGAGACATTAAACATATCATTATGTCAATTCCATCTCATCTATTTGAAGGTTTTAAAAGGATATACATTAATCTTTTAAATGATATCAACGTCAAATTGAAAAATTTAAAAAGATATTTCAATGTCGTGTAACTAAAGATAATCAATAATAAAATGTCAGGAAAATTGATTTCTCCCCTACAAAATTAAATAGTTAATCAATTTATTTTATTTGATTTTATTTTTTTTGTGTGGAAATTTTGACAATATTAAATGTATACATTCGCTTCTTTATTGGATAGATGTTCCTTTTTCCTTTGAACTATTATAAATATGGGATTGACTAAGTTTATATGACTCGAACCACGATTTCATTATTGTAATAAAAAATTATAAATCGTGATATTCTTATGGGTTTTGTTATTTTAATAAAGTATTATTTGATCTTTGTTTTGCCTAGGCATCTTAAAGGTTTTTCTTTCAGTTGTATGTTTGCCACATAATTTAATCCATGTAGTTATTGCTAATGCCATATAATTGATACATTTATTGGCCAACAAGTTACTGAATAATATATTGTATGTTAATTAGGTCTCTAATTGAGTACAAAATATACTTGTTAGTTGATTAATGGAACATTTGTGATTCAAAATATGCACGTGCAGTCGTGCATATACAGGCTAATTGAAAAAACTATTATAAATTTAATAGAAAAATGAAAAGAAAAAAAAAAGTGTAAATTTTAAGATATTTTAAAACTATATGATTGGTTGTTGTTAAAGTGGTTATGGAAACCAATCACATCTTAACTCTACATTAATTACAATGCTTATGTGTAGGTGAGGTCATGAAAAAAGATCAGATTAGATTGGTAGATGATTCAAATTCAAATTCAAATTTTAAATAAACTTTCTAAAAATTGTGTGCAAATAGCCATGGCCCCCTCATACCATAGCATGGTTTTGCTGCCGTACATTTATCTAATAAAATAATATCATCTATATAAAAATACACACATAACATAGATGAAAGTTTACTTTAATTAATCTCATTTAGTTTGATTCAAAGGTTTTTATTTTTATTTTTACTTATTTATTTATTTATTTTTGATAGCTAAAGGAAACAGAACCAAAGAAAACAACTAACCAGGCCAGTCAGCCAGAACCAACCCCTCCACAGACGGAGGGCATGATTCAAGAAAAAACAGATCTTCAAAAGAAGACAACGAAAGCTTAGCTAAACTATGAGCAACCATATTAGCAGACCTAGGTTCAAACCTGACAGGGATATCATAAGTCCTAATTAAGTGGAAGATGTCTAAGATGATGTTTCCCACATCGGACATAGGCGAGCTACCCCTAAAGATAAGATCCACAACCATTTTGGAATCAGTTTCAGCAATAAGAGTAAGACCAGCCTCCAACGCAAACTTAATGCCATGAAAAAAAGCTGTAGCTTCAGTCATAAGTGGGGAAAAGTTCGCAGCCAAACTTTGAGTTGACGATCCCACCACATAGCCCTCAAAATCCCGAATTACCAAACCCAACCCAACCCAACCAAATTACGATCTTCGCGAATGGCTGCATCCGTATTCACTTTATAAACCCCCTCTGACGGCCTATCCCATTTCACAACCCGAACAGCCATAGGCACTTGATCAATATCAGACGAAATCAACTTTGCACCAACCCTTTGAAATTCCTCAACAAAATTACACGCCCTCACAGCAGTGTTCTCACCACATCTCACATCAGCCTTATGTACAAATTGGTTTCTTCTCCACCAATTGCACCAAAGACTAACACAAAAAATCTCCAATTCCCCAACATTTAGAATTTTATAGTAGTAAATCAAAAAATCAATACACTAACCTGTATCAACCCACTTAAGGTTTTGGAACGCAGAGCACTGGAGACGAACCACTTTGAGCTTAGAACAATTCCAAATTGCATGAATTGAGGTTTCAGGCTTCCTTGAACACAACGAGCACCACTCCTCCACATCCATCCCCCTCTTAGCAAGGTTAACATTCGCAGGGATCCAATTCAGACACACTGTCCAAATGAAAATCTTGACCCTAGAAGGTAAGTTCAGTTTCCACAACAACTTACACCAAAACTCAACACTATGGGTACCCAAAGAGCTCTCACAAATCTCCAAATTTCTGCCCAGCTTATAGCCACTCCAGACTGAATAGACCCCTGACTTATCAAAATGTCATATCAGGGCATCATCCCTTCTAACTGTGCTGATAGGCAAACTCAAAATGGTCTTTATATCATCCAAAAGAAACACATCACCAAGCAAGTGGGCATTCTAGCCACCAGACGGTAAAATAAGAGAATCAACCATCGCATTCTCGCCAAGAACACAAGGAGAAATCACTCTGAAGAAGGATGGTCTCGGAATCCAGCGGTCCTTGTAGATAGAGACAGTCGAACCATGACTAATCCGCCACCTCGACCCAACTTCGACAATACCACGCCCTCAAAGAAGGCTATTCTAGACCAAAGAACCAGAGGCACACTGACCCGCATCAAGGAAGGAGGAATAAGGGTAATATCTACTCTTCAGAACTCTGGCAGCAAGGGAATTCGGATTAACAATTAATCTCCAACCTTGTTTCGCCAAAAGACCTCTATTAAAAATCTTCATGTCCCTAAACCCAAGACCCCTATCCATCTTGCTTATATAGAGCTTTTTCCAAGTTCCCTAATGAACTTTACGAACCTCATCAGTACCACCCCACCAAAATCTGGCACACATTCTGTAAATATCAGCCACAAGACCCAAAGGGAGCTTGAAAAGGCTCATGGCATAAGTTGGTATTGCTTGGATAACTGCCTTCAGCAAAATTTCCTTCCCCCTACAGCCTTTTATTTTTTTTCCATACACGCTCTGTAATATCAGCAAAAAGCTTCCTTTTGTTCTTACTTGCGAAGCTCAGAAGCCTGAGATATCTTTCGTGGCAACCAACCAGACGAACACCCAAAACCACAGCCAGCCGCATCCCTTCATCCGAACTAACAGAGTTACTAACGCAAAGAGCAGATTTTGAAAAGTTGATGACTTGACCCAAGGCTTTAGCGTAAACATCCAGGACATCTTTAATCACCATACAATCGGCCAAAGAGGCTTTAGAGAACAAGAGGCTGTCATCCGCAAAAAAAATAGATAGGAAATATTGGGCCCAGCTCTGCTACATTGGAAACCAGACAAAGATTTGGAACTAACTGCTCGATTAAGGATATGCACCGATCTTTTAAATGTTGCTATGTCACTGCGAAGATTTTTTTTTTAACAAAAAAAAAAAAAAATTGAACTAATTTAAAGGGAAAATTATCATAAAAGAATAAAAGATCATATACTGAAAATCTCCTAGGCAGTATATAATGTGTATAAATTAAGATAACCAATAATTAAATGTCGAATGAATTGATTTTCTCCACTACGATATAATGTGTGGAAGTTGACTTTATTAAATGAATCGATATTACAAGTGACCATATTTAATATATACAATCACTTTATGAGATAGATGTTCATCTTTTCCTTAAACTAGTATAAATTTGGAATTTGTGAATTATATACGACTTGAACACCCATAATCTCATTAATATAAGTTATGGTTTATTGTGATGTTTCTAATAAAATCATATCAAATATATAAAAATACATACATGACATGATTTGATTAGATAGATCGACACATATGCATACATCCAATAAAGGAAAAACTTTATAAACTAGGTTTTCAGATTTATGCATTAGAAAGCACTTTTTCATCATACAATTTCTTTCTTTTTACAGAGTTTAATCTATATATGGGGAGAATCTTTGAGGAGACAGAGTTTTAAACATTTGTGGATGGAGTTTGATCAAGGGTTGTTGTTGTAGTTGCAGAGTACTCTTTTCTTCCTCTTTCTCTTCTGCTATTATCAGCAAATTTCAAGCTTGCCTGATGCAAACCCTTGTTCTTCTCTTTCGAATTCCATTCAGACAAGTAATAATCTTCTTCAGTTGCAATCTTTGTAGATGGCCCACAAAACATCCCACCCCATTGTGGAAAATGTATCAACATTATTGGGAGTGTGCAGCATATGATCATTATACCCATCAGAGTAATCCCTCTCTCTTTCGAATATTTCGATCCTCTGAAGAAAATCAATTGTGTCAAAACTGCACCCACATTTCCACCCCCTCCTGTCATCCCAGATATCACCCCCAATGACCTGAAACAAATTATCAGACTGAATAAGTGCTCTTACCAGAATTAAAATGTCTTTAGAAACTATAAGAAAAGTATAGAAATGGTTACCTTCGGGACACGAAAGGAACGACCCCAAATGTGAGTCCACAGGCAGCTTGGACGAAAACAGAGAAGATGATCATTACTATAATTGAAGCAGTCAAGGATTCAACCAGACCAAGAAGGAGACAAAACACACCTCCAAGAGTCTGCACTACCCAGAGAGCCCAAAGCCTACCTCTCATTCCAAACCTTTTCGCCATTTCATCCGAGATCATTCCTCCTGCCGGTCGAGAAACTATATTTGCTAATCCGAAACTTGCTGCAATGATCCCTGCAGTGTGGAGTTTCAAATTGAACCTGTCGTAAAAATACTCCGCAATTATATTGTCAATCGTTAGTTCTACCCCGAAACAATAACCATAAGTCAGTGCCAGAATCCATCCTCTGTAGTTTGTAATGGCATGATAGAAAACCTTTGAGAATTTGTCTTTCTGTTTGTCTCCGGATTTGTGTAGTCTTGAGAAATTTCCGTCCGGTAAATCCTGACCGAAGATCAGAATAGCAAAAGCTGATAATGTTTGGAAAAGGGCAGGGATGAAAAATGAAATCCGCCAAGCTGTGAATTTGGTTGCACCAATGTCACGGATGAGGCCAAAAACAATTGGCATGATGAGTTGGGTTGCGCCGCCTCCAAGATTTCCCCAGCCACCAGACACACCGTTGGCGGTGCCGACAACTGGACTGGAGAACATGGAGCTCATCCAGAATTGAGTGGAGACAAAAGTGGCAAGAGAGAAGCCTGTGAAGAACCGTACAAGGAGGAAGGAAACAGGGGAGTTGACGATTGAAGTGCAGTAAACGGCTGGGGCAGTGAGGAGGATCAGTGAAGCTGAGGCGAGACGGGGTCCGAATAAGTCACAAGCACTTCCCATGGCAACCCTGGCAAAGACTGCACCAGAAACTGATGCAATTCCTGCATTGCCAATGTCACTTGCTGTCAGGTTTAGATTGTCACGTATGATTGGAATGAGAGGTGGAGCAGCAAAAGTGGATACAAAACAAGCAAAGAAAGAGATCCATGACAAATGAAATGCTCTCATGTGTGGTGCTGCTATTGAGACCAACCGGAATTCAGTAGCCTTGTGCTCTGAGTCCACCGGAAGAGCGAATTTCGAAGGTTCAGATTCAGATTCTCTCATACTACCTTGCACCTCCATATCTGAACCTTTGTATACTTCTTCTTGATAGAAAAAAGTGATGGGAGTGAAATGGGTGGTCTTGGCTGAACTTAAATAGCACTCAAGACAATGTTCCAGGTTTGAATAGCCATTAAAAAAGGTATATATATATATATATAAAGTGTTTGCTGTAAAATTTTGAATTTGTGTCTTTGAAAAATAAGAGGGTAGATTTATAAGTTGCAGTAACGTATTGGATTAAGACTTTGTGAGTCTGCTGGCTTTATGATTGTAAAAAAGGCAAGTCAGTGAGTTGTAAACTCTTTCAGTTCCGCCGAGTCTCATTGTTGTACTGCTATTCATATGCAGAAAAGTTAAAAAGGCTTAGAAATTCAAAGCATTATGAAAGGGAGTGGTTGGCGGGGAGTGTTTGATTATTGATGGACAGTGGCATATGAACTTGGAAGTTTTCCAAAAGTCACGTTATAGTATCAAACAAGCTGTCTCAGGCATTGACTTTGGAGTTTAATTCGGAGAAATTACGCAGGCCCATAAACTGATGGTTCTTGACTTTTTGCCAGAGATTCTTATTTGAACTAGTGTAAAAATACAAAAGTGGCCCTGATGATTTTGACATGAATATTGTAGAACAAGTTTGATTTGTGATTCGTTGAATCTTGAAAAGGATTTGAACTTTGAACTTTATTGGCTGGGTATAGAATCGTTGACCGATCTGGTTTGGAAGAAAAAGGGTGTTTATGGCCATTTCAAACTACGATATTTTTTATTGTTATTAAAATATTTGTCTGCTAGAATATTCAATGTTAATTATTATATCATTTCCCTAATTCGGAGAATATTCAATGTCAATTATTATATCATTTTTTTTAAAGTAATACAGAAAGTCAGAAACAACGCCAAAAATTCAAACAAAAAAAAAACAAAAAAAAACAAAAAAAAGAGGAGAAAAAGAAGCCCCGTATAAACATGAATTTGTATAAATTTTGTTTTTATATGAGTTCTTAAACAAATAATTAAGTTATAATATCTATTGTACATATTGGTTATGTTTGAATTTAAGTTTTATTAAATTTAAGTTTATAGATGAATTTTAAGTGTATGTTTATAGCAGCGACTCGAACCATGACATTGCTGACTGAACAAACGTTTTTACCACCGAACCATATTGGATAGTGATAATTTGCGGTGGTAATTTTAAGTGTTTTTTTAGTTTATGTTTGCATTTAGGTAGTGTATAATTGCATGTTCAAATTTAAGAATATTTTTCAATTTAAGTGTATTTTAATATTTAGTTAAATGTTAAAATTCAAGTTTAGGTTCTAAAAAGCAGAATAAGTGGCATCGGCTCTTGCTTGAGAGTGATTCTTCTTATGTGGTTCAGCTGCTCTCCTCTCGCTCCTAGCAAGTTCCTTGGCGGATTAGGCAAGTTTGGCAATGCTGTATCTATCAGATATCGAAAATGGAGTTTCGGGTTTCTCATATCTTTAGGGAGGGGAATCAGGTTGTGAACGCTCTTTTTAAGCATGCTTTGGGGTTGAAGATCGATTCATGGTGGTCTAACACCCCATCTTTTTGCTCTTTGTTGGTTGACAATGATTGCATGGGTCGGGAGTCTTTTCGTTTTGCTTGATGTTTTTTTTTTTTTTTTTTTTTTTTTTTTTTTTTTTTTTGTGGCCATAATGACATACATCCAAAGTAGAAAAAACCTTTTCATGAGACAATGGTAGATGCATGTAACTTTGTAAAAGGTTTTAACATCTATGCATTAGAAAGCACAATTGCACACAGGACATGGAAAGGATTTAGGAGAAAAACAAAGGAAAAAGGAAAGTAGTTCATGAGGTAGATGTTCCTTACATATCAATATATATATATATATATCATGAATATAAACATACACACATGACAAGATTTTATAGATCAACACACATACAAAGGAAAAGGCAATTCAGTCAATGACCAGTAAACTCTTCAATTCTGCCTGTGCCCCATTGCTGTACGTACTGCATATTCATATGCTGCAGAATATAGACTCTCTTTTTAAAAGCATCGTTGAAACTTGAAAGGGAGTGGTTTTGGCAGGGAGGGAGTGGAGACACTAATTTGAAAGGTTTTTATTAAAAGACAAGTTATAGCATCAAAGAAGCTGTCTGTACATTGGCTTTGGAGTTTAATTCGGAGTTGGCATCTGACAGAGATTCTTCTTTGGTGTAAAATACCAGTGTGCCCTTATGATTTGGACATGAACGTAGAACAAGATTGAAATAATTTGTACCACCGATTAATGTGGTCCAGAGTAAAACCTGATATTCTGATAATGTCAAGTTGCTATATTGTAGGTGGTATATAAATTTTTTTGAATAATTTGTGATTAGTTCAATTTTCTAGAGGGTTTGAACTTTGAAGTACCTTTTGATTGGTTGAAATTGAAGACTATGACATCATTTGGTGCTTGAGATTGGATTGGACTAGGATTGGACTATTTCATAGGATTTGATAGGATTTGAATTAGATGAGATTGTATTGTACTGGATTTGATTAAATTAATACTCTACTGTATTTGGTGAAACATGGGACTTGACTAAAATAATAATTATTTTTCTGTTTAATATGGTTTGAGATTAAATATGATTGGATTTGATAAAAAATATTTCTATATATAATAAAATTGTTTTAAAATATATTTGAGTAAGATATATATATATATATATTAAGATATTTAAATATTTAACATTAAAAGTAGTTAATTTTTTAAAACAAAATAAAATAAACCATATTATTTTTCATATAAACTTAATTTCTAATTGGAAAGAGAATAGAGAAGAGAAAATTTAATTTTGATCGATAATGATAGAGAAGAAAATAACAATTAATGTGGAAAAAAAACAAAAACAAAAACAAGTGGTGGGTTTATTTAGTCGTGGGATGATGGTATTATTTTGCATTGTTGGAAAAAGGTATACCAATCCTTTGCTAAGCCAAACGTGGGCTTTGGACTATTATAGTCCAATCCTAAACTTATTCGGTTCAACAAACGTGCTATGAGTGTAGAATCATTCTAATTGATCTAGTTTGGAAGGGTCTTCATGGTCATTTCAGAACATGATATTTTTTATTGTTATCTTTTTTTATAGGCATTAATATATTCAATGTATCATTTCCCTAATCCGGAGATACCCAATGTCAATTACTGTACCATTTTTAGATTCTATTCACATGCACCTAACTTGTTGCTTGAAGTTGTTTAAAAAAAAAAAAAAAAAAAAAACTTGTTGCTTCAAATGGAATTTTTCATATGTCAAAAAAAAAATGGAATTTTTCAAATGCCACTTGTAATGTCTGAATTCAGAGCACAATGATATACAGCAACTCCAAAAGATCAAAGAAAGAAAGAAAGAAAGAAAAGAAAAAAAAAAAAGAAAAAAAAAAAGAAGAGGTGTTGACAATGTATTTTTAAAAATAGTTTTTGGTTGTGTAAATTATAAAAAATGTGTTGACAATGTATTTATAATGAAAGAGTTGTATAGTGGAATATCTAAAATTTATAAAGGGTAGTTGAGACAATACACAAGTTTTAAAAAAACTCAAAAAAAACTTTTGGGGAAAACCTAAATTTTGGGCTTCTCCTAGTAGACATAAAATAGTTTTTATAAAGGGTGGTATAGACAATTTATATATTTAAAAGTTGTTTTGATTTTTGCCGACCAACGAAAAAAAAACTTCGAAATAGTTTGTAGCATTAAAAAAAAAACGCTTTTGGTCTTTACAAAAGCCATACAAAACACACACAAATCCCTAATGTTAGACGGTTCAAAAAATTAGTCCAAAAACCAACTCAAGTGATTTATTCATTAACCACATCATCTCATGATTTGTGTTCTGATTATAACTTAATTGTCATATCATTTGGTTTGAATTTTTGGGTTAATTATTTGGGTTATATATTATTACTTTATTTAAATAATAATGGTGAAATAATTGTCACCATATATATATATATATATATGAATAAATTTCAAAATATCTTGATCCAGGCATTTGTTGTTTCTATATATAGATGTTGTTGTGCCTCGTTTTATTTTCTCTATTAACGTTTAATTACAGACTTGATTATTTAAAAATTGCAAGGAGTTTTCACTATAATTTTTAAGAGCTCCAAACTCAACCTGTGACTGTCTTTTGAGCATTGAATCTAATATCAGGGGGCATTTGTAGCAGACTTGCCTGGTGCAGACTGCAGACCCTTCTCCTTCTCATCTGAATTCCATTCAGACAAGTAGTAATCTTCTTCAGTGGCAACCAATTTTGATGGGCCACAGAACATTCCTCCCCATTGTGGGAAGTAAATTAACGTGATTGGAAGACTGCAGCATATGATCATCAAACCCATGAGAGTGATCCCTCTTTCTTTTGTGTATTTGGTTCCTTTGAAGAAAATCAGCTGTGTCAGAACTGCACCCACATTTCCACCCCCTCCCGTCATGCCGGAGACGGGAGACCACACCCAATGACCTGAAGAATAATCAGATGATCATAATTATAAGTTCTTAGATCAACATACTATATGATTATACCGCCCAAATATGGTTTAATGGTTAGAGCGCTCATTCAGTCGGGTAATCATATATATATATATATATACCTTCTGGAAACAAAGGGAACCACTCCAAACGTGAGTCCACAAGCGGTTTGGACAAACACAGAGAAGACAATCATCACTACAATGGACAGAGTTAGAGATCCCACCTGTCCAAGAATGACACAAAACACACCTCCAAGAGTCTGCACAAGCCACAGAGCCCAAAGCCGGCCTACCTCTCATTCCAAACCTCTTTTGAAATTAAATCCGATCACACTATTCCTCCAACCGGTCATGATATTACATTTGTTAATCCGAAACTCGCTGCAATCATCCCTGCAGTGTTGAGTTTCAGATTGAATCTATCGTAAAAATACTCCGCAATTATGTTGTCCATTGTTAGTTCTACCCTGAAACAATAACCATAAGTCAATGCCAAAATCCATCCCCAGTAATTTGTAATGCCATTATAGAACACCTTGGAGAATTTGTCTTTCTGTTTGTTTCCAGATTTCAGTAATCCCGAGAAATTCCCGTCTGGCAAGTCTTGTCCGAAGATCAAAATTGCAAATCCTGATAGAGTTTGCAACAGGGCAGGAATAAAAAATAAGATTCTCCAAGCTGTGAATTTGACTGCACCCATGTAACATATGGTGGCGAAAACAAGTGGCATGATGAGTTGTGTTGCGCCGCCTCCGAGGTTTCCCCAGCCACCTTCGACGCCGTTTGCGGTGCCAACTACTGGAGCGAAGAACATGGAGCTCATCCAGAATTGAGTAGATACAAAAGTTGCCGGAGAGAAGCCTGTGAAGAACCGTAAAAGGAGGAAGGAAACAGGAGAGGAGGCAATAGAAGTCAAGTAAACAGCTGGTGCAGTGAGGAGGATTAGTGAGGCAGAGGCCATACGAGGACCGAAAAGATCGCAAGCTGTTCCCATGGCAATACGGGCAAAGACTGCGCCTGTGACCGAGGCAATTCCTGCATTGCCGATGTCAGTGGCCGTCATGAGGTTGAGGTCGTCACGCATGATCGGAAGTAGCAGTGGAGCAGCGAAAGTGGAGACGAAGAAGCAGAAAAAAGAGATCCATGATAGATGAAATGACCGCATGTGGGGTGCTGCCATTGAAAACAATCGGAATCCAGTGGCTTTGTGTTCTGAATCCACCGGAAGAGCGAATTTGAGAGGCTGAGATTCCATAGTTTTCACCTCCATGTTTGTATCCCTTGTCGAAAATTGAATATGGAGGCTGATGCAGAGTTTTGTGGTACTATAGAGTTTTGGTGACTGATGAGTAATGGCCGATTATTTATTTATTTATTATTTTTTTGATGGAAAGGGCACCTGAAAACCTGGAAAACCAGATCCAGGGTAAGGTTACAACCATAACTGGGACTCCACAAATAAAGCTATTCGAGCACAAGCCCAGAACAGAGTCTCACAACGGGAGAAAAACGTCGACACAGAGGTGGGATTACAACCAAAACAGTAAACTAAACAAACTGGAAACATAAAAAAAGAGCTGAAACCGATCTGGAGGAAGACCAGGCCGCCGGAGAAGACCCACCAGGACGCCGCCGACCAAGCAGAGACGTCGGAGATGCCTGATCGAAACCCCAAACCACCATACCAATCAAACCTCCACCCATTCCGATGCCCGTCACCGCAAAGCATAAAACCGACCAAGCCAAACACCAAGATCAGTGAAGGAGGACGCCGAAGTTGCCGGCGTTGTCCCGACGGAGAGGACGGGGTCGGACGAGCATCAAGACCACCGATCGATTGCTCACGCCGAATCACACCAGATCTGGCCATAACCAAGAGGATTGGCCGATCTAACAGCTGCCGTCATCGCCTGGACAAAACGTCCCGCCCGGTGACGCGAGAGAGACTTCCAGTCGACGGACAGGGCCGTCGTAGCAGCCGCCGGTGTCCCCCTTCTGACCGGGAAAGCCTAGCATGGGGAAGAAGAAGATCGCCCTCCGGGACGACATCGCCGCCGGCTCCCGCTGCCACAGCGAGAAACCGGCGACGGAAAGACAGAGTGGCTTTGTTGGAGGATGTGGAGAAGAAGAAGAGTAACAAAGTGAGAGAGAAAAAAATATCTCTTCGTAAATTTTAAAATATTAAAGCAACTTAAATTGAGTAATGGCCGATTAATTAGTAAGTAAAAACATTAAAGAAAATGGAATTTCACAATCATATGAGCCACTCAAATTTCTATATTATTGTTTTATATATTAATTGCTATACCAAATACTATTTTCTGTGTAGATGTATTTTGGGCTGAAAAGTCAACAATTTATCCAGAAATAATTTCTCAATGTTCCAAGTATAAAAAGTCATAATTATAGAGTGCACACCTTACCGTCCATATTAATATATTATTGGTGAGGGCACAAAGTCGGGAGCAAAACTAGAAATTCAAAATTGAGGACCATTATATATATATAATATAGGGGACTGAAGTGAAAAATGTATAAAATTTAGAAAGAATGGGGGCATGGCCACGTATATAGTGCAAATTTTGGCACAATCCTAATACATTCTTGATTTTGGCACAATTGGTGTAAGATTTTATTTTATTTAATTAAAAAAAATATTACCTTATGGCTTTATATGAATAAAGGTTAAACAGCTTGGAATATATATTCAAAGCTGTGCCAATGAATTTGATTTTATATATTTAGCTAGCATGTAGCTGGCCTAGCTTAGTGGCATGAATGCCAATAGAGATGTTATGTTAGTGGTGATTTCTCTCTCTCTCGCTGGTTCTCTTCTTCTTCTCCACTCCCTCCAATCGAGTTTCTCTGTCTTTCCGTCGCCGGTTTCTTGCTGTGGCAGCGGGAGCCGGCGACGATGGATCTTCTTCTTCCCATGCTAGGCTTTCCCGGTCAGAAGGGGGCTTCCGACGAGTGCTACGACGACCCTGTCCGTCACCGGAGGTCTCTCTCGCGTCACCGGGCAGGACGTTTTGTCCGGGCGACGACGGCAGCTGTTAGGTCGGTCGATCTTCGTGGTTCTGGCCAGATCTGGTGTGATTCGGCGTGAGTTAGTCGATCGATGGTCCGGTTGTTCGTCCGACCCCATCCTCTCCGTCGGGACACCGCCGGCAACGTTGGAGTTCTCCTTCACTGATCTTGGTGTTTGGCTTGATCGGTTTTATGCTTTGCGGCAACGGGCTTAGGAACGAATGGAGGTTTGATTGGTATGGTGGTTGGGGGTTTAGATCAGGCATCTCCAACGTCTCTGCTTGGTCGGCGGCGTCCTGGTGGGTCTTCTCCGGCGGCCTGGTCTCTCCTCCGGATCGATTTCAGCTCGTTTTTATGTTTCCAGTTGGTTTAGTTTTCTGTTTTGGTTGTAATCCCACTTCTGTGTGGGCGTTTTTCTCCCGTTGTGGGACTCTGTTCTGGGCTTGTGCTCGAATAACTTTATTTGTGGAGTCCCAGTTATGGTTGTAACCTTGCCCTGGATCTGGTTTTCCAGGTTTTCAGGTGCCTTTCCATGAAAAAAAAAATAAAAAAAAAACATCGTGCCGCGTGGATGAGCCTGACTGGTGCTTATAAAAACCAAACTAACAAGCTACGTTAGTGGTCATTTGCTACTTAAATTGAACAATAATGCTAAACATCTCACCTACAATCCCACAATTTTCATCCCAACACATGTGGCAGCTGAGATGTCACTTGGTGAGTGGATACACATTAATTGATACTTATCTTTCTTACCCATGTATTCACTCATCAATTAATGTTTGTCCACCCACAAAGTAACACCTCAACTGCCACGTGTGTTGGAATGAAAATGGTGGGATTATAGGTGGGATGTGTATCATTACTATTAATTGAAAGGTCCTTTCTATTGGGAATTTAAATCAATGAACGTGGGAGCGACATAACTAAGAACATCTCCGATGCAAATATGCATATTAAGAAAATTGACTATCACATAGGATATTGATAGTTAAAAAGTTAGAAAAACTCTCTCCAACAATTATTTAACTTTAATATGGAGATGATATGGTAAAAAAAAAGGTTAGAGAATATGGAGTTGAGTTTCTAATTATAGAAACTCTCACAGAAATGCTGACTAGGATTTTTAACTCTTTCCACCAATAAAAAAGTTCTCACAATGGAGGAACGAGATCGAGTATATATAATTGAAGCGGATAACTCTGCATTTAAATATAATTAAAGTAAAATAAATAAATCTCAACCATTGATTACACGTGTCACTGGATCTATTTAGGTCGGGACAAATATCAACTCAGCAAAGGATCCAAATTCAATTGAAGCAGTGTTGTATTTTGTAAGATACATTAATTCTTCCAATATTATAATTGAGCATTTGAGCCTATGGAGATGTGTGAGAGAGGAAGTGCTCAACTGGTAGATGGATGAGTTTGAGACTTAAGACTTGAGACTTAAGGTTTGGAACTCTGGATAAATGACTCTCAAGTTAACGGCTCGAATCGTACCAATAGTAAAAAGTTTTAAAAAAAATACATAGTCTAGATATGTTGATAGATAGATACCGTCATATATATATATATATGGAGATGTGTGAGAGAGGAAGTGCAAGATCCCGATGGAGAATTTGATTTGAAGACGTGTGAGAGAAATCGAGGAAGTGCAAGAAGGAGAGAGAGAGATGAGGGATCTTGATATGAATTGAAGATGGAAATGAATTTTTTCACTTGATTGGGAGGGGAGATTGAATGCCGATCTCCTTGTTTCAAAGAGAGAGATATTTTAATTTTTAATTTGATTTTTTTTTATTTTTTTTATTAAATCAAATTTTATTTAACTTTCTTCATTTCAGCCGTTCATTTTTTTAATTGTTTTGTGATTTTTCAATTATTAATATACCATTAATTACCTAAGTTACCATTTTGCCCTTCGTTAAAAACTTTCTAGAATCACGCACATCATCTTTACCATTTTACCTTCATACTATTGGTGGAAAATTTAAAAACCCTAACGAAATTTGACGGTAGGGGACCCAAATAACGATTATTAGTAAACGTTAAGACTTGATGAGATAATACTGGAACTAGAGGGACTAGAACGGCAAATAAGTTAAACTAGAGGAATGTTTTTTTATTTTTACCCACATAGAAATATAACATGATGACATGTCTTCTGCTGGCATAGGTTTCGTTAGACCATTTGGTGGTCGTGACTCGTGTGGGCATAATATGGTAACAATATTCATGTCTTAAAAATGGTATGAATTTAGTTACAAGAGCAATTTCACGTGACCTAAATTTATTAGTTTCACTATTACAAAAATTCAGGTTTTTTGTGACGGGAATGACTCAAACCCACGACCTCATAGTGTATGTATGAGGGGCTTTACTAACAAATCAGTCACATCTCGTCATCTAAATAATATAATAACCGAATTCTAACTTTCATTATCTAATTAATCGAGTTAAAACGGGCAACAGAAAACTTATTAAAATCACAAAAAAAAAAAAAAAAAATTAACACTTTATGACTATGACCAAGGCAAACCCCATAACTCATAAGATAACTAAAACCCACCACAACAGTGATGAACTAACTAATGTCTAATGGTAGCTGTTGAAACAAGGATTTGTTTTAGAAATTGTTTTTTAAAAACAAAAATGCTCCAAAAACAGATACAAACCCTAACAACCTCATGAGCTTAAAAGACCTCTTAGCTATCATCACCCCACCATCACCATAAAGCCTTCAAGAGGAAGAAATTCAATAAATAAATAAATAAATAAACAAACCCAGTATTAGATCATTGGAACCAGTCATTTTAAAGAAATCAAAATGGCTGTTTTCAAGCACTGCATGCCTTTGTCATTAGCCTTTCTCGCAGTGGCGGCCACCGTCCTCCTCCTGGCTGGAAATGCGGCAGCAACCGCGGCTGATTTGTGCAATGAAACAGACAGCTTCCCAGAACTTTGCAAATCGGTTATAAAGGGAACAACCGATCCAAAAAAAGCCACAGAACTTGCTATCAAAGCGTTGATCGTCGTGACAGAACATGTAAAAGAAGTGGCCAAAAAGCTTGGGAAATCGCAGGAACTGGATGTGTGCAATGAGGTGATTGACGATGCGATTGACAATCTCAATGGAGCCTTGCAGTTCTTGAAGAGCAACGATGAAAGGAGTCTCAACAACTACCTCTCTGCTGTATTGACAGATATCGTTACATGCGATGATGCCTATGAAGAATCTGGAAAAACATCTCCTCTCGCCAAAACTACCGAAACCGCCAAGAACATGGCTAGCAATTGCTTGGCATTAGCCTCCCAAATTCACTAACAATGTACATATTATTATTATTATTATTATTATTATTATTATTATGAATAAAGAACCCCTAAGAAAACCATGTACATGGCTTTGAGATAGACTTGCAAGATTTTAGCTGTGTGTTAATTCAACTGTTACATTTAATGTTGCCCGTTTGGAACAGATTCTCTTTTCAAATTTTTTCGCGTTCGTTTGATTATCACTCAGTAGAGCTTTTGTATGATTAAAAAAAAAATTGTTTAATGTCTAATCGGAGAAGCTTAAGTTTTAAGCTTTACCAAATAGATATTTTTGAGTTTTTTCCCATTTGGAAAAACTTTTTCAAGTAGATCTTTTAAAGTAGACTAGGGAAGATATTGGTCGTTTGGTTGTCAATTATAAAAAGCTTTTTTAAATGATAGGATTACCAAAATATCCAAAAACTATTTTAAATGATAGGGTTATATTAGACATTTCAAAAAGATCTACTTGAAAAAACCTAAAATTTGAGTTTCAATAAGTAAACGCAACTTTTTTAATCTTCAAAAACTTTACTAAGTGACAACCAAATAACACAAACAAATTTGAAAAGAGTTTTTTAATTAAAAAAACTCTTTTAGCCGGTAGACAAGTTCTTTCAAATGGGTACTTAAAAACATTAAAATGTCTAATGTAACTTTATCATTTAAAATAGTTTTTGAATATTTTGGTAACCCTACCATTAATTTTTTTTATTTTTCTAATTGACAACCAAACGATCAACAACTTCCCATTAAAATCTCTACTTGTAGAAGGTCTACTTGAAGAAGCTTTTCCAAACGGAACCTTTCAAGTAGTTGTAAATCTTACTTTTTCCAATTGTAAATCACCCAATAAAATTTACAGATTTTATTATTGAACATAGTTAGACTGAATGAGTGTGTTTTAACATCAAGACACGTTAGGCCGTGGTGGCATATATTTTCGTATGCTAAAACGATATGATGTTAGCATTGTTCCGCGACTTTTGAGGTACGAGTTGCAATTTTCCGATAAAGACGATGACGATAATACCACTGCTCGGCGAAAACCACCCATTGGGCCATTTTCAACACAGTTTTATTTTCTCAGTAACCTTAATGGGCCTTAATCTGTGTGGGCCGAAAGAGCTTAGTCCACCGATCTGACACAGACTCAACATATGATCCAGAAAGATGAGAAACTCTGCCCACTAATTAGCACGTGTTAAAATTTCATATTTATTTATTTATTTATTTTTGAAACTACTGTACCTTTCATTCTTTTTTTCCATATATATATATATATATATTTTTTATGGACCTTGTCACATTGATCATTAATCATTATCACACATTTTTTTTTTTTTTTTTGCATCTTGAAGGTTTTTTTTTTTTTTTTTTGATGGAAAGGGCACCTGAAAACCTGGAAAACCAGATCTAGGGCAAGGTTACAACCATAACTGGGACTCCACAAATAAAGCTATTCGAGCACAAGCCCAGAACAGAGTCCTACAACGAGAGAAAAACGCTCATACAGAGGTGGGATTACAACCAAAACAGTAAACTAAATAAACTGGAAACATAAAAAACGAGCTGAAATCGATCCGAAGGAAGATTAGGCCGCCGGAGAAGACCCACCAGGACGTCGCCGACCAAGCAGAGACGTCGGAGATGCCTGATCGAAACCCCAAACCACCATACCAATCAAACCTCCACCCGTTCCGATGCCCGTCGCCGCAAAGCATAAAACCGACCAAGCCAAACACCAAGATCAGTGAAGGAGGACGCCGAAGTTGCCGGCGGTGTCCCGACGGATCGGACGGGGTCGGACGGGGTCGGTCGAGCATCAAGACCACCGATCGACTGCTCACACCGAATCACACCAGATCTGGCCATAACCAAGAGGATCGGCCGATCTAACAGCTGCCGTCGTCGCCTGGACAAAACGTCCCGCCCGGTGACGCGAGAGAGACTTCCAGTCGACGGACAGGGCCGTCGTAGCAGCTGCCAGTGTCCCCCCTTCTGACCGGGAAAGCCTAGCATGGGGAAGAAGAAGATCGCCCTCCGGGACGACATCGCCGCCGGCTCCTACTGCCACAACGAGAAACTGGCGACGGAAAGACAGAGTGGCTTTGTTGGAGGATGTGGAGAAGAAGAAGAGTAACAAAGTGAGAGAGAAAAAAATATCTCTTAGCCATTTTGCGACCGACAAATCCAATCCACACCCCCCCCTCCCTTTTTTTTGGCATCCCCATGATGCATCACTCTATGAAGGACCAGGACCACAAGGATCCCTTAAAAATCTTCACTTCCATAAAAAATAAAAAATAAAATAAAATAAAATAAAAATTAAACTTCTTTTCCATAGCTTCTACTATACTTTGAAAAAATAAAAATAAAAATACAATTGCTAGCATCATATATATACCTTACTTTGTGGTTGGCCATTTTGAAACTTGGTTTCTAAAATATCATTGGTTACAAATTTTAATTATCTTCAATTATATATGATTTGATTTTCTTTCTCCATTTTGTTATGGTTAGGTTGTAACTTGTAAAGTTGTGAATTTATTTATCTCTGAACTTGATTTCGAGTTTTGGTTTTGTCTATGTAAAGTCACTTTGAAAATGGCATGATTCAAATATATATATGTATATATAATTATATACGATCCCGTTCACATCAGTATGTACTAGTGTAACTACATCAGTACCAATGCATGTAGACCACTGATTATTAATGAATTTTGACAAGTGCATACATATGTAAATCTGGAAGATGTTATAATAAATATCACAAAAAGTTTAAATTCATTAATAAAAGCATAGTTGAACATTTTCATAGTAAATATGTAAAAAAGCAAGTTCCCAAAAGACTAAATATAAGCGAATTACAAGGATTGAAATGGAAATGACCAGAATTAAAGACCCAATTATTAGAAATACCTGAAAATAGCAAAATCTATACTAATAACAAAGATGAAACTTTTCAAAAATTTAGTAATTATAAAAAGCATGGTAACATAGTGATAACAGAAGATAATTCTGAAGATGAAATCAATATGTTAAGATTAGAGCATGATATATACAAAGTCAAAACCTTAAGCTCTAATAGAGAACAAATAATAGATTTAGTTTTTAGTAATCCACATGATTATCTAAAAGAAAAAATATTCGAAGAACTTTGTAATAATATAGAGTTAGAAGACCAAGATGTAGATAAAATTTTAATAGAAGAATTAAATTTTGAACATTTAAGAAATGACTTACAAAATATAGCCTATATAGAAGAAGAAATATTTGTAGGAGAGGAAGACAAACCTAAAACTTTAGAAACAGATAGTGGAAGCGGAACAAAAATTCCAGATACAGAAGGTTTTCCTAAACCTAGATTAAATGAATACTTAGAAAATAGAGGAATAAGAGATACTAAGGAACAATATCGAGACATTAAAGACACAGAAAATGTATATAGAGCTAAAACTAAATTAGAAAGCTGGAGAAAAAAACCAGAAGCAAAGGATATATTAATTTTAAGTAATGGTTCACATTCAACGCATTGATGAAGTTATATCAATACGTACTGATTTAAACATTTTTGTAATTATATATTATAGAAATTACTAACTGATATAGAAATAAAATGATATAAAAATCTATTAATGTATCATATATCTAACTATTGAAATTTAAAGATTCATACTTTATAAAAATCATTACGCACCAATTTGGTAAGGATTGAAATTAGAACACATGTTTAAGAAGATCGAGTGTCCATAAAATTTCATTAGAACAACTTTCTCAAAGCAAGTAACTTTAGCTGTTTTCTTCTTCTTCTTCTTCAATAAACTTTAGCAGTTTTCTGATTTTTCTTTTTTGAATCTAATTTATTCCTTTCTTTTAAAACCCGACAAGGCAACAACTACTATTTACACATTCAAGATCAATCCGACGGCTGAGAACATCAATCAATCACACAAAAAGAAAAGTCTAGATGATAAGCACCCCACTTGTATAGTTGTATAAAATACTGTTCCTTCTATAACAAAACAAAGAATATATAAGTATATAACAAGCTTGCTTTTGTGGTGATGCAGGTTTTGTTTCACACCAAATTCATAAGGGAAAGTAAATACAGATAATATATTTTATATTTTGAAAGTATTAATATAAAATAACTTCAAATATTTTCGATATTTTTGTGATATTTTTATTAAAAATTTCGATTTTCAATATTTTTACTGAAATTAAATATTTATTTTCTTAAATTCGTACACTTTTTCACGTGGACTAGTCGATTGTGCAAGCCCAAACACATGCCATCATCAACTTTCTTTTGGTTTTTGTTTTCTAGCTCGTGACTCGTAAGTTCTTTTAAAAGCTTATTTAGATTTGCAAAGAAATCTCCACCTTTCGTTATCTACACGACTAGACTCTTCGATTGCGTTGAATTGAAAAATAAATAAATAAATTTGAACGGTCATGGGAGGAGGAGAGGAAAGATATTTATATTGAAAAAAAAGTATATATGAGATATTATAATATGGACAATACTTGGATATTGACCAACCAATAGGGTTTTGCCATCTAGCCTATTTATGAAAATTATAAGGAGATAAATGAAAAAAGTTATAAGAAAAAAGTCACGTGGCAACATCCCATTGGTGGGGTCAATACCTCCAATCAGCACTCAAGCAATTTTCTTATAATATATATATATATATATACATATTATAATCTCACTAGAAAATAATTTAAGAGAATCTTGGATCTATCAATACAATGAGTGTACGAGAGTGCATCTTCAATAGCTGTGGTGCATTTACACAAATGTACACCGGTGTTTCTTTAATGAAATAAAAGTATTGGAAAATATAATATCATGTTAATAATTTTTATGTATGTTAATTAAATTTATATTGATGTGATTAGTGATCGCATGTATAATCCGGTGGTAATCTTTTGGAGGTATCAAATTCAAATCCATCCCCTATCCCGACTAATCTATATAAAATGCTTGAGTCTAAACTTAATTGCACATTCCTCCTTTGTTAACAAATATTTAATGTATAGATTTTTTTTTTATTATATAAAATAAAAAAAAGATTAAATATTTAATAAATGAAAACCTTTTAACTTTAGAGTTATATATATATTTCTATTCAAATCTGACACCAAACATGTCATGGTTCAGTTGAGATCTATCATAATAAAAAACTATAGGCACAATCTAGATTTCTAGGCCCATAATCGAGAGGTATATAATCCTGTAATTGTGTTTTATGAGCAAAAGTTATACGATATATACAATATCAATACAATCCTACCAAAATGGAATTCCATTTTGAAGACTTCAACCATCAAATGAAAGGATCCTTAGCTTTAGTTATAAAGATTTGATAGATATAAACTTTTTATTTTATATATAAAAAAAGAGGGTCAGTCTGGAAATTTCCCTCCAAAATCAGGGGCAAAGAACTAGCTTCATAATTCTGAAATATCAAATTCATTCAAGCTGGATCCTGAATGTGGAGCTTCAATTCCTTAGCTTTTTCGAACATGGGCTTATTAAAATGCGCCACGTGTTGATCGATCGAGATAAATCGCCGTCGCACTCACGTACTCAACTTCTGATTTTATTACTTCTCACTCCACATCACTGGAACCGCAACTCACATCGCAGCTGCCATTTCTCTCTGATTCTATCTATATCAGCATTAGTTCTCGTTTCAAGCTCAAATTAATTCAGGTAATGTAACTTTCAGCGATTTTATAGTGCTCTCTTTTTTTCTTATGAATGCAACTGCTGTTTTGTTTCTATTTCATGTTAAATGCAGAGCTTTCAATTTTGTTTTTTTGTTTGTTTGCCTGGAAAAATTTGAATATTATGTTTTCTATTGTTTGCTTTTAGCGAAATATATCTACTTTTTCTTTTTTTAATTCTATATATGAATTAGGTAGCTCTAGTGAATTTATTCTTCAATATTCTGGTCTGAGTAATAAATGTTTTCTTAATTTTCACGGCAACCAAACAGGAGTTATATAGTTCAGTGGATTGTAACTTGATCATCGTTGATTATTGAAGACGTTTCTGTTTAATTGATGACGTTTAATTTGGCTGATCCATGTTGAGTTTTTAAATTTGTATTGTTTTTTGTTTTTGTTTTAAATCTTGAGATTTTATTGACACTGTAGTCTAATTCTTGGATTTCTTTAGAAGCTAAGAGGTGTATCATTTACAAGGGAATATGAGCAATAGCATAGGCCATAATTTACTCCACCAGAGTTTGCGTTGTTCCACGGTTTTAGAGCATCAAAGCAAACTCAATTCCTCTGGCATTCCTGCAAACTCTTTGTTTCAAGCTGCCACTATAAATCAAGCAGCACGCAAGTCGCCTATTTCTACAAAGTTTTATGGTGCCAATTTGAAAGCAAGGAAACCAAAGTTGGCCATGGGATCACGTCGCTCTGCTAGTATCACTCCACGTGCTGTATTAGCCGTGGATTCGGCTTCTGAGGTATTAATCCATGTGCTGAAAATCTCTGCATCAAACATTTCATTTCTGAATTTTATGAACATGCATTGTGTATTAGGATTTTGTATTCATAGTTTTTGTGTATAGTCAACAAGAAGAATTGAATCCAAACCCCATCTGGACCACTATTGTCTTTAGTCCTTTACTACTATGCTGGAAATCTATTTGCATTGTCAAAATTGCGTACTCTCCTTGTGAACTTTGATGAAGTTTAGAGTTCAATTTTACTGTCTTATATTTTAGGAAATGGAAGAACTAGGATATGGTTAAATCAAGACCACGACGTTGAGACATAAAAAGGATAATATTCTGTGACGAACTTGAGCAATCAAGGGCTTGATTAGCACTCGATACCATTTCAAATTATTCAGAAAATGCAAACTTAATGGCTCTGTTGTTGGAATAAGCCAATTGTTACAAAAGTTCCACCCAAAATGCAATGAATTACTTCTAAGCAGCTGTTGCTCTTCATTGACACTTGTAAAAGTTGTGCTTGCTTTCATGGAGCAACATTTTCAAGCTGCATTAAAACAAAAACTTTTATGTGTCCAATAAGTTCAAACTTTTCTTTGATGATTTTGATTGTTATAGGACCATCTATACCTTAATTGAATTGCCCATATCTTCTTTTCCCTTGGGTGCGATATTCTTATAAAAGCTTTGTTTGTTATAAGTAAACTATATATAATAATTTCCATCTAAGCTGCTGTTTAATTATTAAGTTAAAGGGTTGTAAGTGGGCTTTTCATTTTTTCCAGGATAGACTAAAGAAACTTTACAAATTAGAATATCTTATTTTCAAAATTCTATGATTAGTAAAATACGTAAATTGCATATTTATAGGATTAATGTTTCCCACTGCATCATAGAAAGTCTTCTTCTGATATCTTATAGACATGTACCTTGCTTATAATACGCATGGAAAGGTTGCCAAGGCTTGAACCAAGCATTAATTGAGTGACACGTTAATCCAGCAGAGGTTACTAACAATGGATCCTAGTCACATTTTTTAGTTGTAGTTTTGCGTACACATGCACGGTCATATGCATGTGAGATTGCACTTTCTTACGAGCTTTTTTAGATGTTCATTGAATTTGACAAATTCTTGCTTTGCAGCAGGTTGCAGGAAAATTCATTCTTGATGGAAATATTGAGTTGCAGGTACCTTTGGCTTGGATGTAATTGTGTTGTTAGCTAACCCCAGATTTTGTGAAATAAGCCTTTGCTGATTTGAGTGAAGTTTTGGTTTTTTTATCTCATAGCAAGTAATAAACTAACACAAGTTTTCTCTATTAAATTGATCAGGTGACTGTTAGTGCTCCTACTTCTGGGTCTATCAGACTAGTTAATATTCAGGTTTCATATGGTAGTGATTCTTTGCTTCTGCATTGGGGCGGGATTCATGATAGAAAGGAGTAAGTTCATATGTAGATGTGGGTGATTTATACGCCCTGTTTTGTTTGGAATTTTATATAAGTTCTAAAGCTTTTTTTGTTTTTGTTTTTGTTTTTGTTTTTTGTTTTTTTTGTTTTTTTGTTCACACCATTTGAAAACCTTTTTCTAAAGACATTTTAGGAAATCTTTTGTTCTTACGATGTTTTTCTTTTTGTCAGAAAATGGGTACTTCCTCCTCGCCAGCCAGATGGAACCAAAAACTATAAGAACAGAGCCCTTAGAACTCCCTTTGTGAATGTAAGTTCCAAAAGTCAAAACAATATGGAAAACTATATGGTTGACATTAAAGAGTCGTTTTTTTTCCTTAAAATTTCTTTTCTGGATATAGTCTGGTTCCAGTTCCTACCTCAAAATAGAGATTGAAGATCCTTCAATCCAAGCCATAGAGTTTCTCATACTCGATGAAGCCCGCAATAAATGGTAAGCTTTCATTAGCATTATTTTTGCCATGTTCATAATTTGAATATTTGCTGATTACAAGAATTGATTTTCTTTTTTTCTTCCTTTTCTTTTAATGTTCAAATTTCAGGTTCAAAAACAATGGTCAAAATTTTCATGTAAAGTTGCCCATGAGAAAGAATATCCAAAATGTTTCAGTTCCTGAAGATCTTGTACAAATCCAATCATATCTAAGGTGGGAAAGAAAGGGAAAACAGATGTATACTCCTGAACAAGAGAAGGCAAGTGATAAGTGTAATTTCTTTTAACACATAATTTGTCCTCACCGTTGTGCTAAATGATGTTTCTCATTGCTGCCTTATTTTTGTCGTTCATCTTATCTTGTTCCTTTTGCTTCTTCTACATTTTATTCTGTACGATCATCATCGTCATTGTCCAACACACTTACAGGGAAGGAAATAGAGCTGCTGACTTACTCGCAAATCTTGGACATTCTTTGGATTTGGGGTTAACGGTTTATGAAGAACCTCCTTTACAGATCCTTTCTATTTTGGAGGATGACAACAAGGGTGTTGCTACTGCTAGGATGATTCCTAGTGTCTAGTTTTTTTTGTTTTTGTTTTTGGGCTGTTTGCCCCCTCTTCACCAAAAAAAATAATAATATATACATTAAGCTAGCAAACATAATGGTTTAACCACCGTCAATATCATTAGGTAAATGTGTAGTTTTAAAGGACAGAGACAATTGTTTTGCAACATCTGATAATATATCAGATTATAGCCCTTTAAAAATTCCATATTTTAATCTGAGTAATTGATGTTTAACCCTATATTTGAGGTGATCATTCAAGTTTTTCACCCTTTTCTTGTTGCTTCATTTTAGTTTCTTGTGCAAAAATAGTATTTGAAAGTAAAATTAATTGCATTATCTTCTACGCAATATTTAAAATTTAGTTCCTCATATCTAGTTTTTAAGCTTTTTCCATAATGTTCTCTCATAATGTATATTCATCATTATCATAGGAGGAATACGAAGCAGCTCGGACTGAGCTCATGGAGGAAGTTGCTAGGGGTACTTCCATCGAAGACCTTCGAGCGAGACTAGCCAAGAAAAATGGACATGAAATTAAGGAACCTTCTGTCCATGAAATGAAGAACAAGATACCTGAGGACCTTGTACAAATACAATCTTATATACGCTGGGAAAAAGCTGGGAAACCCAATTATTCTCCGGACGAACAGCTTGTAAATTTCCAATCCTTTTGAGGCTAATTGTTTATAGCAGTTATAATGTTTTACGTTTTAAGTATTTACTTTGAGGTGAAGTGACACTATATTTTCTTGCTCATTTCTTGCTTTTTTATGATTAAAGCGTTAATTCATTGCTTGTACTTAATACTAATTGGAATGTTGATCTTCCCATAATTAGAGGGAATTTGAAGAAGCGAGAAAAGACTTGCAATCCGAACTCGAGAAAGGTGTCTCTCTCGATGAAATACGGAAGAAGACTACCAAAGGAGAGATACAGACTAAGGTCTCAAAACAGCTTAAAACAAAAAAATATTATAGAGTTGACAGGATCCAGCGGAAGAAAAGGGACTTAATGCAGCTTCTGAATAAAAATGTGGCTAAACCTGTAGAGAAACATGAGATTTCAGTTGAACCAAAAGCCTTGACCGCAATTGAACTATTTGCCAAGGCTAGGGAAGAACGGGATGGTGGTTCTGTTTTCAAAAAGAAAATCTACAGGCTTGCTGGGAAAGAACTTCTGGTGAGATAAACATGTTTCATTTTGTTGGTGCTCTTCTTCTCCTCTCTTAGAATATTCCCTTGCAAGAAGTATTCTCATGTTCAATGTTTTTACAATATTTCAAGGTACTTGTAACCAAGCCTGCTGGCAGGACAAAGATTCACATAGCTACAGATTTCAAAGAGCCAGTTACTGTTCACTGGGCTTTATCTAAAAAGGGTGGAGAATGGTTGGTAAGAATCATGGTTAACTATTAACATTGTTTTCAGAAGATATTGGACATTAGAATTGACTTTGCTATTTTCTTTTTGTATAACTAATGACTATCTTTGATGTGTCTTATGAGATGTATGGATGTTTTGCAGGCACCACCTTCAACTGTACTGCCTCCAGGTTCAGTTTCTCTAGATGGGGCAGCCGAAACAGAACTTAGATCTAGCTCCTCTTCTGATCTTCCTTACCAGGTGTGTGAAACAAAATTTGATTTCATTTTATGTGCCTTAGGACCATGGATACTTACATTAAGCAGAACATATGTGAACATATGATGTGAACTACAAATAACACTTATTAGCCTGCATCCAATTTTCAGGTCCAATCTGCCGAAATAGAGATTGAAGAAGACAGTTTTGTAGGAATGCCATTCGTCCTTGTGTCTGGTGGAAACTGGATAAAGGATCAAGGTGGAGACTTTTATGTTGACCTCGTCTATAGATCTAAGCAAGTCCAAAAGGTGAAATTTTTATTTTTTTTTTTATAAATTTTAATTTTTTTATATGTTGATCTACCTGGTTTTCCTTGTATTTTTATCATCCCATATCTCCTTTCAAAATGACTTATTGGACTTTCTTTGTAAAAGGATGCTGGTGATGGCAACGGTACAGCCAAGGCCTTGTTGGATAAAATAGCAGAGAAGGAGAGTGAGGCACAGAAGTCTTTTATGCACCGGTCAGTTATCCGCTAGGCATACTTTTGAGTTTATTTACTTTCCATCCATGCATACATACATAGATAGAGAGTATATTCAAATAGTTACTAGATTTTAATTAGGCATAAGAGTCCGTTTTGTGATAAAACTTTATTTATACTGATAAGATTAATGGAGCCTACCTCGGGAGCAACCGAGCAAGTGACATTCATTTTGATAACAAACTGTTAACAAGAATACAAGGGAAGCAACCTTCTTGCTTGCCAACATACCGATTTCAGGCTCTGTTATCCTTGTTGATGCTTTAGGTGAATATTAAGTTTCAGTCTGACTGATTAGTATATTGTATAAGGTTCGGCATCTGCTAAATTACAGGACAAGCAATTCTTCTTGCAACATTTCTGATTATATATGTGACCCATTTTAGGGTTTCTGATAATATTTTCTGCTACTCATTATCCTTGAATCAATGATTCATACTTTCGTTTTCTCTTTTAGGTTTAATATTGCTGCAGACTTAATGGAACAAGCCAAAGATGCTGGCGAATTGGGCCTTGCTGGGATTTTGGTGTGGATGAGGTTTATGGCCACAAGGCAGCTCATATGGAATAAAAACTACAATGTCAAACCACGGTATATATTTGATAACTTACTCCAGCATAAATAACCTTATTCTCTCAACACGTCAACCATTGTTGATGCCATTTTACACATTTTACTCTGAGAAAAAAACTGGTCTGTTCTCCAGTTACTTCTCTTTGTGAAGAAGTTTCTAAATGTGACTTTGACAGTGTGATCATTGTACAAACAACACATAATTCTTTTCAACCTTATTGATGCAGTGAGATCAGTAAAGCTCAAGATAGGCTTACAGACCATCTCCAAAATATGTACAAAAGTAAGCCGGAGTATAGAGAACTTTTGCGGATGATTATGTCTACTGTTGGTCGTGGAGGTGAAGGAGATGTGGGACAGCGAATTCGGGATGAAATTCTGGTTATCCAGGTCAAAATAGAACCTCGTATTGCTTTCTCTTTATTTTAATATACCTTCAATTTATAGTAGTTTGCTTGTGGAATACTGGAATACTGGAATTATTATTTTTTAATGCAGAGAAACAATGATTGCAAGGGTGGATTTATGGAGGAATGGCATCAGAAGTTACATAATAACACTAGTCCTGATGATGTCGTAATTTGTCAGGTGTGAGAAATAAAAAAAGAAAAAGAAAAATAGCATACTTCTGTAGTTTTCATGTAATGAAATTCTCTTATAAGGAACATTCTTGCAGGCATTAATAGACCACATTAAAAGTGACTTCGACATCAGTGTTTACTGGAAGACGTTAAATGACAATGGCATAACAAAAGAACGTCTTTTAAGTTACGATCGTGCCATTCATAATGAACCAAATTTCAGGAGAGATCAGAAGGATGGTCTTTTGCGTGATCTTGGGAACTACATGAGAACTTTGAAGGTTCGTTTAGACGTGCATTTAAAGTCTCATCTTTTTTCATTTTTGAATAAAATCCTTTTGTTAGATGAACACCGTAACTGGTTAGTTTTCAATCATATTTGAGATCTGATGTGCTACTCATGGACCATGGTAACAAAATATCCATACATTCATGTATTTGCTTATTATAGAAGATGAATGATTCTCCTGAAGTGCTTATATTGATGTCATGCTTTGACAGTGGTAATTGAGAAATGTGTGAAAGAAAACTGAATAATTCACATATATGTACATATATGTTCACATCACATGGATCTTTGTGATTTAAAAGATCCTATTTCCTACTCTGCTTGTCTAATCTCAATTCTGAGTAAACTTGCTTTGATATCCATCTCTTTCCTTACAAAATAATATTTGAGAATGTAATAATTTGTCTATTTTTGATTTAGGCGGTTCATTCAGGCGCAGATCTTGAGTCTGCTATTACAAATTGCATGGGCTACAAAGCTGAGGTAATGTCAGAAATTTTCCGTAGGTTGCTCAACATGTATTTTATTCTTAGAGTTTGACAGAACTTTTCAACTTTCTTCAGGGTCAAGGCTTCATGGTTGGGGTGCAGATAAATCGTATACCGAACATGCCATCTGGATTCCCTGTAATAAATTAAACTCTTATTCCGTAATTGTTATTATAAAGTTCCATCTGTATGTGACGCATTTGTGAAAATAATTGTGCATTTGACATGTCTTTGCCACAGGAATTGCTTCAATTTGCCATTGAACATGTTGAAGATAAAAATGTAGAAGCTCTGCTTGAGGTCTGTGAATTTTAATTTCTGAAATTGAAGTTACAGTTTCCATTTATGTTTTAGCATACCTTATTTTAATTTCCATTTTGATTACAGGGTTTACTGGAGGCCCGTCAAGACATTCGGCAATTGTTGTCCAAGTCCAATGAGCGTCTGAAGGATCTATTATTTTTGGACATTGCTCTTGAGTCTACTGTTAGGACAGCTATTGAAAGAGGATACGAAGAATTGAAGAGTGCTGGACCAGAGGTAATTTCAGTTTGTCAACCATTATCTCTTGATCAATTGTTACAATATCTGTTTGGTATCTGGTTCTTTGTATTTGTAAAGGTAATTTAACGTTGTCTATGGATAGAAAAACATATCTTCATAAGCTTGATTGTGCACTTTGCAGAAAATCATGTATTTCATCACTCTGGTTCTTGAAAATCTTGCACTTTCATCAGATGACAATGAGGATCTCGTCTACTGTTTGAAGGTAATTTTTCCCCCTTATTTAAGTAAATCAGAAGGACCAGTAAGGTAAGGATATAATATTACAGATTTTTAAAGTATGATTTTTAAAACAAGGTTTAATTAGTGACCACGTTACTTTAGTTAACATATTTGCAATTATGTTCCGGTTCAGCAAATATAATTCTTTAGTAAATGCCACACCTGTAAAAAATGCCAAAAGATGTATCAATCAATTAGAAGAATTTTGCTCTACCATGAAATTAATCATCTGCATTGATTCTTGATTCGTGTATTCATATATAACTCTAGTTCAGCTTACGGTTCTAGAAATTAAAAATCATAACATCAAATTTTAGGCTAGCTTCATGGCATATTATTCGATGGAAAATATAATTCATTTTCGCAATTAGATATGGATAAACATGCCTTTTCATGCTGTCATGGTTCAATATCTTTTTGTAAGGCAAAAATGGTGGACTCAAGCTGTTAGAATGATTATGCTGTCATGGTTTAATATCCCTTTTCAAGTTTTCAAATGCGTTTTGGTTCAGTATCCTTAACATAAGCAGATTCATAGGCTTGTTCATTAGAAGAAATAAAGAAAGACAATTCATGGTGCTCTGTTATCAGTTATCAGTTATCTAATAACCATAATACGATATATTTTGGTTGTCTAGATGATATATCCTTCCTTTCAGTCGTTATTTGATAATGCTTTGAATGCATATGCAGGGATGGAATGATGCTTTAAGCATGTTCAAAAGTAAAAGTGATAACTGGGCATTATATGCAAAATCAGTTCTTGACAGAACTCGCCTTGCGCTTTACAGCAAGGCAGACTGGTATCAGAGAGTCTTGCAACCATCAGCAGAGTATCTTGGATCTCTCCTTGGTGTTGACCAATGGGCTGTATGTAACTTTATCTTTCTTGTAGATTTGACTTCACCGATAAGAACTAGGAAAGTAGACTTGATAAATCATTTCTTGCAGGTGAACATATTTACTGAGGAAATTGTCCGGGCTGGATCAGCTGCAGCTTTATCTTTACTCCTAAATCGACTTGATCCAGTTCTCCGCAAGACTGCTAATTTGGGAAGGTTGGTACATTACTGTTGGCCAATTATCTGTCTGCTGTTGAAAATGTTAGAAAGATAAATATGATATTTTTATTTATTAGTATTTGAATAAATTGAATTGAGGTAGAGTTAAATGAGTAGAAAGCATTGAACATTTGACTATACAGCAATATCGACCAGTTCGAGAAATTAATTTTCTACTGCAACTTTGGCTGGCTTGGAACAGTTGGCAGGTTATCAGTCCAGTTGAAGTTGTGGGATATGTTGTTGTTGTGGATGAGTTGCTTGCCGTACAGGATAAAACTTATGACCGGCCTACAATTTTAGTAGCAAGACATGTAAAAGGAGAGGAAGAAATTCCAGATGGTACAGTTGCCGTGCTGACACCTGACATGCCAGATGTCTTATCACATGTCTCTGTACGAGCAAGAAATTGCAAGGTAATCACCTACTGTCTTTTGAATTTCTTGTATTCATTTTAGATGGGTAACTTTCTTGTGGGATGTAAATTATAACTCGTAGGTTTGCTTTGCTACATGCTTCGATCCCAATGTTTTGGCTGACCTTCAAGCAAATGAAGGGAAAATGTTGCGCCTAAAGCCAACATCTGCCGATGTAGTTTACAGGTAATTCCATCCGTTGGTCAGTGCTGGAAATGATTTTACACCATGTCATACAGCAGATAAAGTGGGGAACTTGAAAATCTTTTTCATGTCTTTCATATACTAAGTTTCTCTCTTCACTGAACTTGCATACGCTGATATATATAAATTTATTCTCCTCTTTTTTGTGCCTTATCTTAGTGAGGTGAAAGAGAGTGAGCTAGCATATTCAAGTTCAACTAAATTGAAAAAAGATGGTGCTTCAACATCTTTAACATTGGTCAAAAAGCAGTTTGCTGGTAGATATGCCATAACATCTGAGGAGTTCACGAGCGAAATGGTTAGGTTTAAATATCAGATTTGCTTACGTTGAAGGATGTTTTTTTTTTTTTGGAGGTATAACGGTGAATTCCTCAAATTTCTTATGTTGAATGATCATTTCCACAGGTTGGTGCTAAATCGCGTAATATCGCATATCTGAAAGGAAAAGTCCCTTCTTGGGTTGGGATTCCAACATCAGTTGCCCTACCATTTGGAGTATTTGAGAAAGTTCTTTCAGATAATATAAATCAGGTTATTGGCATATCTGAACTCCAGAATGTTTTCATAAATTATATAGGTGTATGCAGACTTGAATCTAGCTATAGGAAGTTAGATTTGAAAATTTTGCATTTTTTTTTATAAGCTGACTCCCAGATATCCTTCAGATGCATTTTATTTAAATTTGTACCTATGTAAGAAATTTTTCTTAGTGAAGTTTCCAATCTCTAGCATGAAGGAGGATTGTAATACTCATAAGATTGGGTTTGGATTGAACATTCACACATCCTCCTTTCATTGTAACTTTTAATCTGAAAGATTGAAAAATAATCTATGAGAGCTCATATTGACTATGCACCTCCATGATTTGATGGTTGTAGCTAACAATTTAGTATTCTATGAGGATAATATCTCTGCTTTCCTAATTTTTACACCATTTTCAACTTCTATGTAATGGTGAAACATTTCTCTTCTGAGAAATTTTAGTTCCATATCTGCTGATGTGATTCTAGTTCCATCTTACTAGCTCTCTCTCTCTCTTTCTCTCTCTCCCCTTCAATCTGCAGGCAGTGGTTAAGAAGTTGCAACCTTTGAAAAAAAAGTTGAAAGAGGAAGAAAATAGTGCACTCAAGGAGATTCGTGAGACAGTTTTACAGCTGGCAGCCCCACCCCAGTTGGTATGTTAATTTTTATCGGTAGCGATGAGATACATCTGTCAACTGTTTATTTTTGTAAAATAATATAATTCTAGACTAGTATATCTCTTTATTTGCTTGATCATTACTAGATAGAAAACTACATCTATCAAAGAGTAATAAATATCTGGAGAGTTATCTTACATAGGTGGCTTGTCCTTAAACAACACCTCCCCACTCCCCCTGCCCCATTATCAATTTATCACCAAAGGAAAGGTAGAACTCTAGTTGGCCCCTTGCTGATTTGCAGCTATTTTCATGCATATATGCGGGTTTGTTTAAATTCATTACTCAAACCCCTACTTAACTGCTTAAATCAGAGAAGTCCTCTGAAGTTCTTTGGGAAGATTTACTTAAATTTGGTAACTTATGACGGAGACTTTGTTTCAGGTGCAAGAACTGAAGACTAAGATGCTAAGCTCTGGAATGCCTTGGCCTGGGGATGAAGGTGAGCAGCGATGGCAGCAAGCATGGATGGCTATAAAGAAGGTACACTGCTTTGCTTGCATTTGAAGAAGAGCTTTATCACATTGTTTTCTGTATATTTTTGTTAAAGCGTACCAGTCCACTTGCAAATAATACTCGTACACTCAAGCAGGATTGAACCTGTAACCTTGCCCTTTGCCTCTTTTAGTGAGGGGAAAAGATGCCAATTGGATCTTCAGTCATCGGTGCTCGGCTTGATCTAACATCTTCTGGTATCAGTTAAAAGTTTCTAATTCCTATATCGTGTGTAAAAGTGCAGGTCTGGGCCTCAAAATGGAACGAAAGAGCATACTTCAGCACAAGGAAAATCAAATTAGATCATGATTATCTCTGCATGGCCGTCCTGGTTCAGGAAATTATCAATGCCGATTATGCATTTGTCATTCATACAACTAATCCATCTTCAGGAGACTCATCAGAGATATACGCTGAGGTATTTATTTTCATTTACTAACTGTGTTTTTCGTACTGGTATTCAAATTGATTCATCATCAGGAGAAAGGAAAAACACTAATTTGGTACTGCCTCCTGGATCAGGTGGTGAAGGGACTAGGAGAAACTTTAGTGGGAGCTTATCCAGGCCGTGCTTTAAGTTTTGTCTGCAAGAAAAACAATTTGGACTCTCCTCTGGTAAAACATCTTCACTTGATTGACTAGGATTTGTTGTCAAAATGGAATACTACGAATGTATAAATATTGAACTAACTGCTTGACTTGTTTAATCTTCTGAAGTTGTTTGGCTGCCTATCAAATTTCTAATCCAAAAAATGTCTAATGAAGAACTCTGTGATTCCATGCATCATCATATAAATGGAGAAACATGATAGGCCATCAAACTATTTAGTATTTCCATTTGCACTAATGAGTTTGTACAAATTTCAGGTATTGGGTTACCCAAGCAAACCCATTGGTCTCTTTATTAGACGATCTATCATCTTCCGATCTGATTCCAATGGTGAAGATCTTGAGGGTTACGCTGGTGCAGGCCTTTATGATAGGTAAACTTCTACCCAAATTGTCCCACACTCACATATATAGATTGCTTTTAATGTATTTAGATCTTGACACCGTGTACATCCATGACTTATGATATATGCACCCAACCATCATTGAAATTCTCTCTTATGCAGTGTACCGATGGATGAAGAGGAGAAAGTTGAGCTTGATTACACATCCGACCCTTTGATCACTGATGGCAACTTCCGAAAATCAATCCTCTCATCCATTGCTCGTGCGGGAAGTGCAATTGAGGAGCTCTATGGTTCTGCACAAGACATCGAAGGTGTGGTTAGAGACGGCAAAATATATGTCGTCCAGACAAGGCCCCAGATGTGATACCTCTTCCTTTGTTTTACATTACATCCTTCCCGGTCGATAAATTTGTTAAGAAAATAATTATTGCGATGAAAAGAAACGATAATAATAGAGGGAAACCAAAGAAAATAGGGAAAAGAAAAATGAAATTTGTTTAGAAGGTGAACCTAAGAATAAAATTATACAATGGAACCATGTATTATTCGTTTGTAAATTTATCTATCAAGGATGGTTTGTAAACTATAGGAGCATTATGCGTTAATACTATGTATAGAATGGAATTAATTTGGATAAAAGATTTTTAAAATATTATTGGAAGGCTTATTCCTATTTGCTTAAGGTTGAGTCTTGTAACTCCTTAAGTTTTTTTTTTTTTTTTTTTTTTTTTTTTTGTTACGCGACTTAAACTAACAAGGATGATAAAAACCCAATCCGATTTAAATTAGGAATTCTTTAACCAACCTAAAAAAAGAAAAGAAAAGAAAAGAAAAACTACTAAATAAATCCTAATTAGCTGCACATAAATAAATGGGGATTTTTGGTAAAAACATATGAATTCTGTTTTCAATCAGGAAAGGGAACTTGATTCCTAGGATGAGTGAATTAAACTAACAAGGACAATAAAAACCCAATCCAATTTAAATTAGGAATTCTTTAACCAACCTTAAAAAAAAAAAGAAAAAAAAAAAAAAACTACTAAATAAATCCTAATTAACTGCGCATAATCGTGTGCCACATTAGTTTTTATTTTAGTTTGGTTAAGAAATTACTATTTCAAATCGGATTAGTTTTTTTATTTATTATTATTTCCTTGTCAAAATCGCATTAGATTTAAGCAGCTATTACACTATTTATATTTCAATGAATCAATTTCAACGCTCAAAGTCACTTTAGTCTATTTTCTCAATCGGGTAGTTGTGAGAGACGAATAAGAAAAGCTCGCGAAATTTTATGGAATCGAATGCTGCTGATGATCAGGGGAAGAAGAAGAATGAAATTAAACATTTAAGGAAAGTTTCACGACAAGTGTATTTGAAGAAGAGGAAGTCGAAGAAATTGGAGGAATTTTTACACGCTTTTGAAAGTGAGAGGCTTCCGGATTCAAAGTTTCGAAAATTAAACAGGTTCGATGTATACGAATACGACAAGGAAATCTACCGTTTTGTCAGGAATTGGACGACAACAGAGGAGATCGACACCAACGCTTGTTACAGGATGCCGGCAGCCTATGATGAGCAAGGACGTATTGATCAGAGACAAAGATTCGCTGTTGCTTTGCAACGTTACAGTCAGGAAAATCTTGCCGAAAATACGAAACCATTTAAAGAGCAAGAAGCTTGGGAGGAGCATCAAATGGGGAAGGCAGCATTCAAATACGGTTCTGAAAATAAAAACCAAATTTCCAACAACTATCAATTTGTGTTTGAGGAACAAGTTGATTTCATCGATCCATCCGTCATAGATGGCGACAAGTTTGATGATCAGGAGATGGTTAGTGAGAGTAAAACATCAAAATCAGCATTGGAGATCCTTCAGGATGAGAGGAAAACTCTTCCTATCTATCCGTATCGCAACGAGCTACTCCGAGCAGTTGAGAACCATCAGGTTCTTGTTATCATTGGAGAAACGGGTTCTGGGAAGACTACACAGGTACCACAATATCTTCACGAAGCTGGTTACACCAAGCGAGGGAAGGTTGGGTGTACGCAGCCGCGGCGAGTTGCTGCTATGAGTGTGGCTGCTCGGGTTTCTCAGGAAATGGGTGTCAAAATTGGACGTGAGGTCGGTTACTCCATCCGTTTCGAAGATTGTACTTCGGAGAAGACCGTAGTTGAATACATGACGGATGGAATGCTGTTGAGGAATATTATTAGTGAACCAAATCTGACCAGCTACAGTGTCATTATGGTGGATGAGGCACATGAACGGACAATGTCGACAGATATTTTGCTGGGATTACTTAAGGATTTGATCAAATATCGGTCGGATCTCAAGGTTTTGATCTCAAGTGCCACCCTTGATGCGGAGAAGTTGAGCAATTACTTCAATTTTGCTCCAATTTTCAAAATTCCTGGGAGGAGGTATCCTGTTGAGGTACATTATACGAAAGTACCCGAATCTGAATATATAGATGCTGCGATTGTTACAGTGCTACAGATCCATGTAACACAGGCTCCAGGAGATATTTTGGTTTTTCTGACCGGTCAGGAGGAGATTGAGACAACCAAGGAAATATTGAACCACAGAATAAGAGGTCTAGGTAGGAAAATACCTGAGCTGATCATCTGTCCAATATATGCAAACCTGCCAACCGAACTTCAAACCAAAATATTTGAACCCACTCCAGAGGGGGTTCGAAAAGTGGTTCTGGCTACGAATATTGCAGAAACTTCTCTTACAATAGATGGAATAAAGTATGTGGTCGATCCAGGTTTCGTGAAGGTGAAATCGTACAATCCAAGTACTGGAATGGAGTCATTGTTGATTAGCCCCATATCAAAGGCTTCAGCGAATCAACGTGCTGGTCGGTCTGGACGTATAGGTCCAGGAAAATGCTTTAGGTTATATACTCTGGACAGTTATCAGAAGGAAATGGATGATAATACGGTACCAGAAATACAAAGGACGAACCTTGCGAATGTGGTCCTTATTCTCAAAAGTCTTGGAATTGATGACTTGGTGAATTTTGATTTTATAGACCCTCCCGCAGCTGAATCATTGATCAAGGCTCTAGAATTACTGTTTGCTCTTGGTGCATTGAATAAATTCGGTGAGTTGACTAAAGTTGGCAGAAGAATGGCAGAGTTCCCTCTTGATCCCATGCTATCTAAAATGATTGTTGCTTCTGATAAATACAGGTGTTCGGATGAGATCATAACCATTGCTGCTATGCTTTCTGTTGGGAATTCAATCTTCTACCGTCCAAAGGAGAAACAAGTGCACGCTGACAACGCAAGAATGAACTTCCACTCGGGGAATGTTGGGGATCATATCGCTTTGCTTAGGGTCTACAACTCCTGGAGGGAATGTGATTACTCAAAGCAATGGTGTTACGACAATTACATTCAAGTCAGAAGTATGAAACGCGCCAGAGATATACGAGACCAACTGGAGAGGCTTCTGAAGAGGGTCGAAATTGAAATAGCTTCCAATGTGAATGATTTAAATGCTATAAATAAGGCCATTACATCTGGGTTTTTTCCTCATTCTGCTAGGTTGAAGAAAGATGGATCTTACTTGACTATAAAGCATCCACAGACAGCTCATATGCATCCGAGCTCTGGGTTGTCACAGGTGCTCCCACGTCCGCGATGGGTTGTTTACAATGAATTGGTTTTGACAACCAAAGGGTATATGAGGCAAGTGACTGAACTAAAACCAGAATGGTTAGTTGAAATAGCTCCACATTATTACCAGCTGAAGGACGTCGAAGATCCTGCATCGAAAAAGATCCCCCAAGTAAGCTGCAATTCCAAGTGCTAATTCATGTGTTATACTTTTTTAGAGGTAAATTGATAGATATGCGAAAGAAAACTGAACAGTTTACATATTATGTACATTAATGAATTTCTACATTTGTTTCCAAGTCTGTTTGATTAATCTTGTGTAAACTTGTTTTGATCTTCCATCTCTTTCCCTACAAAACGATATGCGCGCGGATCCTGAGTCTGCTACTACAAATTGGATGAACTACAAATCTGAGGTAATGTCAGAATTTTGCTGTAGGTTGCTCAACATGCTTCTTATTCTTTGAGTTTGATTAAAATGTCAACTTTCTTTAGGGTCAAGGCTTCTTCACATGTCTTTGTCACAGGAATTGCTTCAATTTGTCATTGAACATGTCGAAGATAAAAATCTGTTTGTACACTTTGCAGAAAAGCATGTAGTATTCATAACTCTGGTTCTTGAAAATCTTGCACTTTCATATCTCATATGACAATGAGGATTATCTTAAGGTAATTTTTTTTGTTTCTCATTTCAATAAAATTGAAATCAGAATGACCAGTAATGTTAAAAGGGATATAATTACGTATGGATTTAACATCCTTATATTTTTATTCTACGTAAACATCACAGAACTCCCATTAATCAACTTAAATCTTCCCTTAATAGGCTGGACATCCCGGAACGGTAACGTTTATCCACACTTGATTTAGACGGCCAGTCAAGTGACGTGAAGCGTTGTACTGAGCAACTGTGTAGGAACTTTTATCTTGTATAATTGTTGTGTTTCCTGTGAGGTATTTGTTCAGGCTACTCACAAGAGCTTCTACTTCTTTATCAATGTTATCGTCTCTAGCAAATCCAGGAAAATTCCTGACAGCTACACAGTGGCTTCTCCACTTATCAATCTGCAAGTTCAGTTCAGGATTTGGCTGTGGAGGTGATTCAGAGGCTATATATGTTCTTACAAGATATATCGAAACATTTGTTTGTGGGGTGATGACGCTTGTTAAGACCGGAGCAGTCATGGTAAAACGAGAAGAGTTGACGTTAGCCCCGTGAATGTACCGATACAACCTGAACAATAGGAGGACGGAACAACACAGGTCAGTATTCTAAATAATCAGAATAGTTTCTGAACACGATAATTTCTAAAAAAATCAGAACAATCTGAACCTGATATATATTTCAAAAGAATTGAAGTAACATTGTCCTATAAGGTAACCTGTGAAAGCCTGATTTTGTGGAATTCCAGAAGGAATTTCCTCGGACAAGAGCAGTGACCCAGGATGATTCTCCATAGAGTCTGATCTCAAAATCAGATTCTGAGCGGACCACCGTGTACTGCGGTGAGTCTACCGCGAGACCTGACTGTACAAGGCTGCTACTACTACTACTCAGGTAACCATAGCATACTAGCAGGATCATTGACAACCAACAAAACTCCATCTTGTTTGTTTTCTTGAGTGATATATGGAAATGCTCTTCCTTATATAACCATAAAAACACTCTAACACAAACTACTACTGTGTCCAACTCTAATTTCATGACATTATTTAATAAATTAAATATATACAAAACAATGAAACAAGCAGCAATATGGTGACACTTGATATGGAATATTATGTTTATTAAATCTCTATCCAATGAAGATTGGGTCACAACTAGTGCTTGTTGATCAAAGCTTAAGTGGCTCCAGTCCTGTCAACTTCATTTTGTTTGTTTCCCATCTTTATCTTTTAGTAGAAAGTAGTACCGACTCAAGAGACGGAGCTAGAAAATTTTGTTTGGAGGGATCGTTATATTAAAAAGAAAATATTTGTGTGGAGCCAAAGATCAGCAAAAGTTACAAAATTTAAAGATAAAGTTGCAATCTTTCATGTAAAACTTGTAAATTTTGATATTGTTAAGAATGAATTGATCAGCTTAATAAAAGAATATAAAGAATTGGTCACTAATTAAACAAGATGACATTTAAAAATGGAGTTTGGAAATCTGTTGAGACCCACTAAATGTTAATTTGTGCACTTTCTTATATATGGACAAAGACAAAGGAGTCAAAGATGCGGTAGGCATAAGAATCACATTGTACATGAAAAATAATGTCATAGGTTTAGTGGATGATAATGCGCAGTTTCTTTTTCTTTTATTTGTCTTTGCTCATTCAATAATGACAAGTGTTAAATTCAGTAGTGCAAATGTTATGGATCATCTTGAATCAAATGAGTGACAATTAAATAAATAAGTGAACTTTTGTCCATACCATGTTTGAGGTTTTATTTTCTTAATAGTTAGTGTCATATGACCATTTTTCAAATATAATTTAATATTTTTATCATGAGTAATGATAGGTTGTCTAAAATGTTTGTCAAATCGATGTGGCGTACGACGGTACGAGTTACCAAGATAGCAGCATAATATAAATCATAAAATAATGTGATTAATGATTTGTTAAATAAAACTCATGTGCCGGTATACTATATCATCTCATGATTTATATAATGTTGACAATTCATATTTATCTATTAATTCGGAACCAGATATTTTTTTAAAAGCTTTCGTCATTAATAGGAATAGAGCCGCTGATCTGGGAGTCATTTGTCAAAGTCCTAAACTCGTCAATCTACCAACTGAGCTACACAGCCTACACCCATGTTGGCTAATGTTGACAACTCATATGTAATTTCATTTTAGTAAATATTTTGGATAACTTAGCATTATTCTTCGTCACAAACTATCGTGGCAAGACAAAACTGACGGGGCCAGTAACATGGGCCGAAAATAAATGGTGTTGTGGCATGCCAGAGTAATAAGATTCAACCAATAATTCAAAGATCCAAGCCTATCAGTCCAACAATAACAGTGAAGAAGGACTAGAGAGGAAAACATTCTGGGCTTTTTATCCGGCCCAATTAGAATTTCAATCACGTCATGCTTTGGGTGATATGATGATGGTACTGCATGTGCAAGCAATAGATCAAAAAAAAAAAAAAAAAAAAAAAATTCAAACCAAAACACATATTCATGAATGTTATCAATCATCACATGTCCTCCCCAAAACAAGCATTTTGAAGAGACTTGGCGTTAGATTATATGTAAATGTACTTAGTTAGAGCAGCAGCATCATGATGCACATG
Source organism: Acer campestre (assembly GCA_954870605.1). NCBI lineage: Eukaryota > Viridiplantae > Streptophyta > Magnoliopsida > Sapindales > Sapindaceae > Acer > Acer campestre. Next base: position 30,216,813 of record OX940806.1, read on the forward strand.
ATCGATGTTGATGATCATCATCATGCATCACATCACATCAGAGAGAGATCAAAATGGCCCATCCACATCTTATATGCATGCCACACACAAACACCCACACACCAGAAAAATATTGATAAGAGAGTACACAGAACATTCTTTTTTAACAATCTCCACATAATTAAAGGAGATAGATAGATAGAGTTTGGTCAGAGAGTGAGAGAGACATTTTTTCCCAAAGAGAATGTCTCTTTGCAAAACACCCTTTTTAATTAAGGATATTTACTACTGGTGTATTATTATTTATAAACATAAACATATCTTCTCAATTGAACAAGGAAAAAGCTGACCATGCATAGACAAAATCATTGCTCAACATCACTGTTCCATGCTTGAATTTACCCTTTTTTTTTTTTCTTTTTTTTTTTTTTTGTGGACACTTTTTAAGTTCCTTTTTATTGTGTATATATATATATAGCTACACACAAATAGAGGAATTATATAATATTATTTAATAGAAATCGACTTGCATACACTTTATATAATAATTATATGCTTGGTGTCCAATGGTTATAATTATTATAATAATTCATGATTTTAAAGTTTCAAAACCCTAAACTACTACTACCATTCTTTCTCATGATGATGATTCTATTCTATTCTCTTCTTTTCATGTGTGGGTCTAAAGTGTAATTCTCTCTTTCTTTTTTTTTTAACTATTCCAAAAGCTATTAGATGCTTTTATGCCATTCTCTTCTATCATGAAAAATGAAATCATCTAGCTACCAATATATTTGATATTCCCAGATAAGATATAACTTGTTCCTCCATTTTGTTTTTTGTTTTTCGCACTTTTGTTTGGTTTACAAAGATGAGGGAAAAGTCAAGAATATATTGATATAGATCAGCTAGAAGAACTCTACCATACAAAATATTAAATTATATACATATATATCTCTTCTTGATTAGCCACTAAGCAAAGCAAAGCTTTACCTAAAAACATTCTCTAGCTTTTTAATGATGTCAAAGTTTGTACATTAAATTTAATGTTTTTTCTTTAGACTTTGAATTGAAATTCACTAAAAGAGAGAAGCTGACCAATTAATTAAATTTAGTGGTTCTCTCATTGTTGAAACTAAATAGTCAAGGATTTACAACTCCTGTCATCATTGCAAGCTTGTTAGATATGTTTAAATGGGGAGAGCCAACAGCCCACTCAAAACAAGCTGATTTTATGTTTCACATTGATTCTATTATTCTCTTTTTTTTCACATTCTATGTCTCAAAATCTTTTTTCGAATTGAATCCTGGAAAGCTCTTTGTGGGGTTCAAGTCAAGCGAGGAGGATCATGATCAGAAAATCAACTGGCTCTCTCTCCTTCAAGTGTTTGGTCAACCAGGCCTCTAAGACCACCATGAAGAAAAGCATCTTCATTAATTGGACTTTTTGAGGGGGTTAGGCAGGAAGGACCCATAGTGGCTACATGGACTTATCATCAAAACATGTGTTTAATGGGCCTTTGTCTGCCGACATAAACAACTTTAGCTCCAGCTTTTAAGCTTTATTTTTTTTTCAATAACAGTTTCATGTTCAATTAATCTCTCTTGGTTTTTTTTTTTTCGATGATGAACTGTTTTTTCAAGTACTTTTAATTAATACAAAATTCCTGACACTCAATTATCAAAATACTAAATGAATTTCTGACAAATTTCATAATCATGATCAAAATCTGTAAATATTTATTTTAACTATAGAGAGAACAAAGAGAATCTTAAAAATTATTTTGTTTTTTTTTTCTTATTGTTTTTTCACTAATCCTAAACGACTCAAAAAATTAGTTTAAAATTCAATCCGAATAATGTGGTAAGTGATTTAGAGCTTGTTTGGTTGGACTTTTGAAAAACCTCTATTGGTAAAAGATCTATTTGTAGTAAATCTATTAGAAATAGAGTTTTTGAAGAAAAAAAAATGATATATGTTTGGTCGGTAGACTTTTTTAAAAAAAAGGTCTATTTGAAAAAGCACCTCCTCATGAGCTTTTGTCTAGTAGAGGTTTAAACTCTACTGGTCTCTACTCAATTTAAAATAGACAATCTTAAAAGTTCAACCAAACAACTCTAAAAAACTCAAATAGACGTTGGTAGACCTTTTGAGCCAGTAGAAAGCTCAACCAAACAAGTACTTATTCATTGATCATCCCATAATTTGTATAGTAATAATAACTTACTTGTCACATTATTTGAGTTGAATTTTGGGTTGCAGTACTCTTATTTTTTTGGTAAAAATTTGGATCTTGTTTACTTAACTAGCTAATTCAGAATTTTCTTTCATCAAAGAATAATATAAAAAAAAAAAAAAAAAATCAGTGAATAAAGAATAATCGTTTGAACTTGTAGACTGAAGTGACCTTACATGTCATTCAACTGAGTTATCTAGAGTCAATGCAAGCAAACAGCAATGAAATGTCAAAAAAGGTATACTTTGGCTTCCACTATGGAGGGTCAATTAACATACATAAACTATGTGTCTGTGTGGCCCTTCTTTCAGCACTTGAAAAAATATATTTTATTTTTATTTTTTTCTAGATGCTTCAATTAAATAACATCCATGATCCATCCATAGCTTCAATTTGGAGACACCATGATTATATTTACTTATATATAAACTTAATCAAAATCAAATTCTCCATAGTAATTAATCATATATTTGGAAAAAAAAAAATCTACAATGACCAGTATCACAACTTCTGATGATACTTTGTTGACAATATTAATTCATAGGGTTTAATACTATTAATTTTCATTTTCCCCCTTATCTGCACATATTAGAGTTTGAGTAATGCTAGAAATCCCATCTAAAATTCCATATTTTCCATCTCAACCCATGTGGTAGCCGATGTGTCACTTGGTGAGTAGATATACATTAATTGTAATCTATCTCACTTACCTATATATCCACTTACCAATTAATGTGTATCGACTCACTAAGTGACACCTCATTTGCCACAAGTTGTGATGAAAAATATAGGATTTAGGTGGAATCTCTAGCATTACTCTTAAAGTTTAATATGACATAATGGAAGACAGATCAAAAAAAAATTAGAGACGTGATTAGTCCAATAATATATTAATTACCGAGCTTGCACCATTGTTCAAGTCCTCCACCATAAACGAAACGGTCCGCGCAGATGGTGGAGAACTTGATATAAGTTCAAGTCCTCCACCATCTGCGCAAAGATAGAAGCAACACACACTGCCCTCTTCTCTCCAACATCAAATTATTTATAATTTCAAATAAAATAAAAAGCCTAATAATCTGACCTTTGCCTTCAATGAGGGAAATGCAATGATGAATAGTGTGCATAGTAGTTATAATTTAAGATTTTTTTTAGGTCTAATATTATTATTATATTATTTGTTACCTGCAGCAGCACTGAAGACATTCCCTCAATTTCAGCTTTTTTTCCATTGAAGATAACGAAAAGGGAAACACTGAATTTATTATAAAAGGTAACAGCTGCTGCACATGCATGGTAATTTAATTTCTATCTACAACACCTGCATCAACCATCGCTCCTCTTCTCCATATATCAAAAGAAGCAATCATATATTCATATGCATTCAATCAAAATTATAAAAAAACAGAAAAGAGATTCGAAGAAAATGGAAACTTTTGAAAGATATCGGAACGGAATTATGATTCTATGACGTTACAAGGATCTTTCATGAAAAAAAATTGTGTAAAATATACGGGATCCAGCATCCAATTATTCATGTTTATGTATTAATTAAAGTCTACAATTAAACCATGCAGGGCCTGTATCGATCGACAAATTTTATGTTTTCCTTTTCCTTTTCCTTTTCCTTTTCAACCTGTTAATAAATTTGACTCAGCTAACATCAATATAATTACGTCGCCGATGCCATGCATAATTGAAGGTCGTTTGTGCCAATGAAATAATTATTATTTTCATGGTTAATATAAGAACTCCATAATAGCATTTTATAATTTGTATTGCAAATTGTAAACAGTGAGACACATGCGTGCTCAACCATACACGCATGGTCTGCTCTGCTCACTTGATAACTTACTAAGCTTTTGTGTTTTCTTTTCTTTTCTCATTCAATCTAATAATTATAGATTCCTCGTCTAATTCTAGAACACAACTTTTAAAAAAAAAATTCATGTTGTCCCCTTGTTTTCGCATTCACCATCAAGTTTTTGAGTTCATTTTGGACTAATTATTTACATATTTAAACCTAAAAAGTCATTTCAACAGAAGTTTCTAATGTCAAACCCTCTTTTTACTAACGTCCATGGAGTGATTGTATAATATAGTTGTCTTCGTCCATAAAAAAAAAATAAAAAAATAAAAAAAAAATAAAAAATAAAAAATAAAAAATTAGGCTCGACATACACTAGTCGCAGTATTGATTACTTTGTGTACTGGCTGTTTTAGTGTAGGGTTAGTTCAATAAGTTATAAAGGTGTTATTAGGTGACGGATCCGATTAATATGATGAGTAAATTTTTAGGGCGCACTTACATTTAATCAACCACCAAAATGACCCCAATTTGTAGACATTTTAATTGGGGACCGTAGTAACCATTTAAAGATGATCCCGTGCAATTCAGAGACATGAATGAGCAATTAATCTCAATGTCAAGGTGCTGCTTCAATTCAATAATCAATTACTGAGATTCTTTCTAAAAAAATAAAAAATAAAAATAAAAAAATAAAAAAAACCCTAAAATTTACTTGTCTAAACGAAGAAAAAGAAAACAAACACACAGATATCAGAGAGACAAGCTGCAATGGGGTGTCATGTAGCGAAGCAAATGCATGGACTGAGATATCTTTAATAATATATCTGCCAATTGGTTTTGTGTAATGAGAGTGACACCTTGGTGGGGCTATTAACAATAATATTCCTGAATGCTTTCTATTTTATGTGTTGCAGAGGTGGGTGAGTTTTAGTTTTCATAACATATTGCAGTTATAACTTCTAGCAGAGAATTAGAATTTATAAATTAATTAAATTAATTATAAGAAATAGTATTAAAAAAAAAAAAAAAAAAAAAAAAAAGGGTGTCCTGGGAAAGTGGCAAGCATCATTGCCAGAAACCCTAAAAAGATATATAGCTACTTAGCTAGTAGATTGCTGTATGAAAATTAAAGCACATCAAACGAACCCCAGCCTTGGTGCTCACACAAATTCATATTCTACAAATTAAATTAGTTTATAATTAAACTGATTGTAAACATTTGTATATATTTGTTAATAATTTTGAGCTGAAACGGATCATGGTCAGAGGTCTAACGGAGTTTATTTACTGTAATCAATAACAAGTCTTCTGATCACATTTATTTTTTAATGTAAAATTTGAACCCTCTAATTAACCTATGGAGGGGAGAGATCAATGTACATACAATCAACTTTAACAAAATAATTGGTGTAGTACTGATTAATAGTGAAATATTTGAATGAAAATCAAACAAACAAAAATCTCTAAGAAGATAATTCTCTTGTATGTGTTGAAGACTTTGAAGATTGATGAAACAAAAAAAAAGACAATTTTTAGAGGCTCTGGTCTTCAAAATGGGGCAGTTGTTTTTTCCTTTTTCTTTTTCTTATAATCTTATTTTAAATGTGTCAAGTCTTTTGTTTTTAATTAAATTCAACAAAACTTTCTATAAATGTTGTTCAAAAATAAATAAAAACCTTCACTGTAGCTAATGCTGATGACGAAATTAAAAATTACAATAGTTCAATACCGAATATCAAATTGAAAGAAAAAAAAAAAAAAAAAAAACACATATCTTCAATGACTTGAGAGTTATATATGAAAACATTTAATTATTTCTAGAATTTGTCAAAATTATTCCATGTAATGTAGATTTCTTCTTAACAATTTCAAAGTAATATCTAACAAATATTAAGAATATTTAATGGAATATAGTTAATTTCTTATGGAAATTTAAATTGTAATTTAATCCAAGATATAGGAGAAATCATTGAGATATATAAATATATATATATATATATATCTAACCTTTTGAGTTATAAAAATTCCTATATATATATCTAACCTTTTGAGTTATAATATAAGGAATTTTAACGACATTAACACATAAAAATATACTATTATTATGAGTTATGATAATTAAAAGAGAGAAATCAAAATTGAGCCCCCCAAAATAAACATGAATCGTAATGCTTCGATGAGCATGCATGCATGCAACCATAGATAGGTCGGTGCAATTTTTCAAATAACCAGGTGCATGCGCGTGCCAACACAAACACTATATTATATTAAATTATGTATGTATACGATCCCGTTCATATCAATGTGTATGTAAATATATAAGAATATTGAATATAACAACTTATTATGGAGAAGTTTTTGATAATTGCATACACACTAAATCGAAAAATGAAAAATAAGTGGCTTATATTCAATGTCCTCGTATATTTACGTAACTGCGTACTGATTTGAACATTTCTATATTTATATTTATATTTATATTTATATATGTGTGTGTGTCAATATTTCATTACATTAGATCAGCCGTGGAATGCGACAGCTTCAAAAGCAACGAAGAAACCCCTAAATCAAGTCAAAAATGAGATCACCACATATGGTGCTGATCTTACAACTGGCCCACCAAATTCACAACTAAGAATTCAAGTACAAGTACATTACTGTAGAATTTGGAACAGCCGATTATTCCCTTTTAGGTAAATTTATCCAAAAACTCAAATAGATTATGTGAAGCAAATTAATAAGGAAAATCAAAGAGGGTTTAGCTTTATTTAGTGCTGATTAGTTTCAATTCTAACCCCCTTTTTTTACGGAATTCGAATATGTAACATTAACGAGTCGGCACGAAAAAAACCTATAGGATTCCGTATTTAATTAAAAATGATGGTGGTAAATAAGAGAGAATGGGAAAATAATAAGAGTATATGTAGCTGACACAAAGAACATCTAGGGAAGTGAGAAAGAGAAGCAACGAAAGCAAAGAACTTTGGAAAACCAGAATGGAGTGTAATTCCAATCTGTCCTCATAACCAAAGAAAAGAATAACAGAAATCAGTGGCATTTTGCCCTATAAATTAAACACAAAAGCTAAAGTTTTTCAGTCCTTGTATTGGAGACTGGAAACACACCCTCTCTCTCACCTCTCTCTGTATTTCTTTTTCTTTTTTCCAAATATTTTTTTAGAATAAATATGTAGGCATGATTTCATCACTACCCAGTATTTATATCACCACACTCACATGGTTGAAACTTTAAGAAAACCCAACCCATTTCCATTTCTCTGTTTTTTTTAATCAGGTCGTGCTTCCAAGTTCAAGGTGGTCTGTCAGCTGGAGACATAAAACCAAGGTATTTTAGAAGCTTTTAGCGAGACAATTAAGAGAGAGAGAGAGAGAGAGAGAGTTTGAAGCTGTTTATTTTTTAGTTTTTGTTATTCTTGGAGTTAATTTCAAGAGCTTTGGAAATGGTGAGAGAGTGAATTGATTGAGTTTTTCTTAGAATGGTCATCTGTTGTTTGATGGATTTGATGGGAGTTGTGTTTTTGTGTACAAAAACCAAGCATAAATGGTGTCTTCATTTTGATCACGACAGAAGAAGAAGACAACAACAACAATGTAAACAAACACAAAAGGCTTTACAAAAACAAACAAAAGCAAGTTTCTCATCAAGCATGACTCCAATCATTCCAATTTTTCTCTTCTTTCTTCTTGTTTCTTCTTCGATTTGTCCTGTCTATTCTTCGGATACTTCCAATCAACAAAATGCAACCAATCAAACTTTCCGTCCAGAGGAAGAGTTACAGAAATTGAAGGCTATAAAATCTCGTCTCAAGAAAATCAACAAGCCGGCTATCAAGACAATTCAGGTCTTTAAAAAAAATTCAACTTTCATTTTTCCCCTGTTTTTACTCTCTCTCTCTTTTTTTTTTTTTTTTTTGAATTAACGTGTTCTGTTCTTGTTTTTATTGATGCAGAGTCCAGATGGTGATATAATAGATTGTGTAGAAACTCATCTACAACTAGCTTTTGATCATCCTAAATTGCAAGGACAAAGACCCTTGGTACTTTTTTTTTTTGATAGTTTTAATAAACAAGTGAATTTATGATGAAATAAAACCTCTAAATGTTTATTGAATATGAGCAGGATCCACCGGTGAGACCAAATGGGCACAACCCAACTGGGATGAGAAGTGAAGACTTTCAACTATGGAGCTTCTCTGGTGAATCATGTCCTGAAGGGACAATTCCAGTTAGAAGAACAACAGAAGAAGACATGTTAAGAGCTAGTTCTGTTAGAAGATTTGGAAGAAAACCAAGAAGACATGTTAGAAGAGACACAAACAGCAATGGTCATGAGGTATGTATGTGATAATGTGATGATTAATGTGCCCTGAAAATCAGCTAAACAATTCAAAAGAAACTGGTCAAACAAAAAAAAAATTGGCACATGAGCCTCAGCTATTGTCTCCTTGCTTTACTTCAGGACAATTATTTTAAACGTATAAAGACAGATCAAACGAATGAAAGAGGATACAAGACCCAGCTTTTTAAAACTTTTGTATTCTTTTTATTATTATCTGTTTTCTGTGCTTTGAACAAGTTTTCATCAAACTGTGTAGTTTACTTTCCTTTTGGGCAAATTAAAGAATTTTAGTAGTAAATTAATTAATTCTTGTAATCACATTATTTCATTATTAAACAAAATATTAACAGTGAAATTTGGTAAAATTTACAGCATGCTGTTGGGTATGTGACTGGAGATCAGTACTATGGAGCAAAAGCTAGCATAAATGTGTGGGCTCCAAAGGTTGCTAATCAGTATGAATTTAGCTTATCACAGATGTGGGTCATCTCCGGTTCGTTCGGGGACGATCTTAACACCATTGAAGCTGGTTGGCAGGCATGTCATTTTCAATTACCTCTTCTTCTTCCAGTTGATTAAATTTTCCCCAGAATGAACCAAACATGTCAACTACCTCTCATTATCATTATAATAAATTTATATATTTTTTTGGATACTGTAATGCAGGTAAGTCCAGAGCTATATGGTGACAACTACCCCAGATTCTTCACTTACTGGACTGTAAGTTATATATATAATATACATTATTTTTTTTATTTTTTTTTTGGTTTTAATTGTTCAACAGATAACTTTACTTGCAAGAATAATAATAAATGGAATGTTTATGATATTTTTTTTTTTACAGACTGATGCATATCAAGCAACTGGATGCTACAATTTGCTATGCTCAGGATTTGTTCAGACTAACAATAGAGTTGCGATTGGAGCTGCAATCTCTCCGACATCAGGTTACAATGGCGGACAATTCGACATCAGTTTACTTGTTTGGAAGGTAATTAATCAAATCAAAATTCAATCAGAATTCAGAATCTTTACATTAATAGTTGTAAAACTTGTACAATCTAGGCCATTGGATTGGAATACTAATTTTCTTGAACCTAGTAAAGTTTTATTGGAAAAATGATCTGCATACAGAGTCTTCACATAGAATATTAAATTTGCCATTGATATGTTGCTCGCGTGCACTGATAACTACAAATAATGTCTGAAATTCTCTAATGCTTTTCTACTTTACAATATTCTCTTCTTTTCTAAGTAAAAAAAGCTTTGAGTCCTGACCCCTCCACTCCTTTTATTTTCACTTTTTTCATTATCTTAAAAAAACTCTACAATTAACAATAATCATTTGATTTAACACAAATTATACCAATTTTTTTTTTTTTGGGCAGGATCCAAAGCATGGAAACTGGTGGCTAGAATTCGGGTCGGGTGTACTAGTCGGGTACTGGCCATCGTTTTTGTTCACACATCTGAGAGACCATGCAAGCATGGTACAATTTGGTGGAGAGGTAGTGAATTCAAGGCCTTCAGGTTTCCACACATCAACACAAATGGGAAGTGGACATTTTGCTGGAGAAGGGTTTGGAAAAGCATCTTATTTCAGGAATTTACAAGTTGTTGATTGGGATAACAATTTGATCCCTTTATCAAATCTAAGAGTCTTGGCTGATCACCCTAATTGCTATGATATTCAAGGAGGCATTAACAGAGTTTGGGGAAATTATTTTTACTATGGTGGACCTGGAAGAAATGTTAGGTGTCCCTAAAGGGACAGGTATAGGGTTTGGAGGGTTTTTTTTTATTATTATCAATTATATTCTTTTTTATATATATATTGTTGGGTGATTTGGGTTTCATCTTGAGATCTTAATTGGGCAAGTTTGGGGGTTCTTCTATGTTAAATCATTTATTTTTTGTTTAAAATTTCAACTAACAGATCGAGGAAGAGGATCCATTAGTTTATACCAGTTTAGGGTATTTGTGTAAATCTGGATAAAAAGGAATAGTGAATATATACTACTATGGTTTGTGATATCATTACTTTTCTCTTTTCCTTGTTAGAAAGATTTTCAAGAGTGGCATTTGAAATTATTAGTTTATGGGTAGTGTTAGGGCACATGATAACAACTATTTTATTGCTATAAAAGAAAAACAGACACTGTATTTATTGTAACAAAATAATAAATACAGTTATTGATATGTGTTTTTATTTCTCGGTTATTAACATATATCCTAAGGGCACAGATTAATACTACCCTTAGTTTATATATATATATATACATGGTCTAACGACTCAATAGGGTGGAATATAAAAAATGCTAAGCACAGCCACGATAGAGTGGTTATGCTTACGACACATGACAAAAAAGTGATTTTCATTCCATTATTACCTTGCAATTTGACCGTCGTTTAATGGATTATTACATTTCTTCGAACATTATCCAGCTAAATAAGCTCGTATTTATCACCAAACCAAGTTGGTTGTTTATTAGTTATTACAATGAACGGTGAACATTCAATTATGGGTCCACTACAAGCCCATAATTTTACTACTATCATTATGTATGCATTAATCTTGCACAGCCTGCCCTTTATAAATGTCATGGGGTCCCTTGTTATATCAATTTTTAAAATTTTTTTTTTTTAGGGGAAAAAGAGAAACAATAGATAAATACTTTTGTAAACAATAAATACATTTAATTCAAGATATTCTATTCTAAATTACTTTTCATAAAAACATTTCTGAACATACTTTGGTTTTATAAATTTTTTAATTTGAATGATTACATAAATGTTACTTTATTGTAACGGCTAAATGCGATTACCAACAAGAGAGAAATAATTAAGTTAGACTATGTATCGCTTGAATGCGAAGACTGTTGACAATTATCATCAATCTCCAATCTCCATACATGATTAAAGATTTCTATAATGAAATTTCTAGTATTGTGTTCCCACATGAATTTGTATGATTTTGCCAGCTATCTTTTTCTTGAAGTGTACGTTCTCATTTATTGCTCATTTCATTATTATTCATTTTTAATAGGGAGAAAATCTTTAATGGGACGGTCTTATTACCGTTTGGTGAGACCGTTTCAATGAGATTACACCAAATTATAGAGGATGCTTGCTGCACATTATCAATCAATATGCATGCAGCTTAGATTCATTTGAGACAACTAAAAAATACTATCAAAATGCCAGTTTTCGGTTTTTTGTATATAAGAGATAATGTCTATTGAAAAGATCTCAAATGTCAACAAAAAGGATCTGAAATCGAAAGTTATGACCTTATGGGTGTACTCTACTAATAAATGGATGAGTTTGAGATTTGGATAAATGACTTTTAAGTTAACGATTTAAATCCTACTAATGGTAAAAAGCTTCAAAAAAAAAAAAAAAAAAATACTTGACCTGGATAGATAAATAAATGCTGTTGAATTTTTTTTTTATCATAAATTGCAGCAGGGCACTAGGGCTCCTAGTTAAGTTTCCCAAATCAAAATTTCTAAAAGGAAAAAAACACGCAAGAAGGACAGAGTGAAAATTGACTTGAATGTAAAAGTTGGTGGCAGTTCTAATAATAATGGTCGCATTTAAACTTAAATCTAGACCCAATTGACACATACAAGTGTGACATGTATATCACTCAGTCAATTTTCTCGTCATTAAAAATGTTCTCACACCCCTAAGGCTCTACTGGTAAATGGACAAGCTCGAGGCTTTGATAAATTATTCTCAAATTAACGGTTCGAATCCTACCAATAACAAAAACCTTTAAAAAAAATACATGATTTAATTAGATGGATAGATAGACACGGTAAAAAAAAAAGGAATATGCCTGGTCAATACCCAAGCATACTGACCAGCTAATGTGGTGTTGCCACGTGGCCCAAAACTCTTTCACTTTTACATTTTTCTCCTTACTTTGGGTTACGTGGCAACCAACCATTGGTTGGTCGGTATACCTGGGTGTAGACTGGTCAGCACCCGATCAGTGTTTAAAAAAAAAAGAAAAAAAAAATGTTCTCACATAAAGTAATGTCTCTTAATTGAGCCAGCGAACCCCCATATATATGACTGACAGCGAGTGACGTGGCAATATCTGAAGCTTACAAGTAATCATTGGTGGATCAAATGGGCCCATAGTGATGAATTGTGATTATAATGTGTGCAAACTAAACGAGTGTGATTGATCAGGTTCAACGAAACAGAGCATAGAAATAATTTCAGGAGGAGTAAGCATGCATGACAAGCTAACCTTAGAAGTTAGAATGGAACAAGTCATTGACTCTTGAAAACTGATGGCTCATGCTTCAACCTAAAAAAGAATGACACTCATATCACAGGTATCCCATGGATGGACCACAACGACAAGCCCTTCAATGCGAACAGAAGCTAGCAAAGATTACTTTATTTGAAAATAAATTTTCATGTCAAGAACAAGATTGCTTCACTTAATAGATATAACGAGTTTAATTAAAGGTTTCATTAAAAAATTTCCAGCTCTTCAACAGGATTGACATTTGACAGTCTATATAGAAAGCTCTGGATTTTGGTCATGAGCTGAAATTTTGGTGGTCCAACACCAATGATGCAATTCACACTAACCACTTATTAATTTCTCAACCTTGGACAACGATAGCGAAATGACTAGAACAAGGTTGAAGAGAGAGAGAGAGAGTTCTTTCAAAAATAAAAATTTTCTGCTCAGTGGGAAAACACACTAGAAAGTCATCTCTTTCATGAGCGTGGTCCACAAGACAGCAGTGAAGTTAAGTGGTGGCAAGCCGGCAAGTCGGCAACATTCAACAACACTTTTATGACTTAAGAATAGACAAGCAGGCAAAATGTACAGAGAAGCTCCAGGCTTCCAGCCTCGAGCTTGCCCTTCGTTTCGGGATCCGGTAGATTTGAAGTTGTCTGCAACTTTTTAAAGCAAGCCAATCCATTTCTTTGTGGATGGCATTTATATTTACTTACCCGCCAAGCCAAGTATTCGTAGCTTAGGCGGCAAATATGTACTTGGCTGACCGACAAGGAGGGCGAGAGCTAGCATCAAAGAGTTGCAAAGCCATACTCTTGACAACTCTTGAAAGGCCTCATGACAATGGGTTTATCAGACAACATAGCTTAGATGTTCGTTCAAGAGGGAATAGGGAACTGTAAGTAAATATTCTGAACATGAACGAGTTATGGAATGACTGAATTGTGACCTTAATGTCAAATTTACTGCATAGACAGTTCTGGGGTCGAACTTAGGTCACGCACGTTTGGTTGAATGACGGAATTGTAATTGGAATAGTAATAGGAATGAGATGGGAATGAAATGAAATAGAAAACTAATTTCTTTGTTTGGTTGGGACTTTAGAATTAGTGTATGAATCAGTATTATTTTGTTTGATTAACAATTGAATGGAATGGAATTAACTGTATTTTAACCAAAATATCCCTAATTACATAACAGTTACAATAACAAGATATATTATGGATAATAATAATAAAATATGAAAGTATATATAATAATTATATATACATAAATTAATCTAATTAATAACAAAATTTATATTTTCAATTACAAAAATTTTATATGAATTTTTAAAGCTCCAGCGCCGACGGACAACTGGAGAAACTGTCGATTGGGACGCGATCATGCGAGGCAAACACGGAACAACCACCGTGCGCATCACAGTCGCACTCCTGGCAGAGCACCAGGTTGTTCGTCGCACACCGCACGGCCACCGGCTCACCATAGTAGTTGTCGCAAATCTGCGACCACACGTGCTTCTTCGACAGGATATTCAACAAGATTCAACAAAAGTTTCGATTTTTTTTCTCCTTCTTCGACAAGAGATTCAACAATATTCGACAGGAGATTTTTCTCCTTCTTCAACAGCAGTTGTCCCAGATTCCAATTCACCATTTTTTTTCTCTTCTCTATCAAGATTCAACAAAAGTTTTGATTTTTTTTTTTTAAGTTTTGAATTTTTTTCTCAAAGTTTCGATCTTTTTACCAATTATTAGCATAGTGTCACAGGCTTAGATTTGTGCAGTGGATCCCGTACGGCACTTAGACAACTTTGTGGCAATGTTGCTAAATAAGTCTTAAAAGTTTTGTTTGTCACTCTCACTCATACAAGAGAGACTAGAGAAAAGGGTTGGAAAAGCTTGTAGGAAATGTAAAGGAAAGCGCTTGTATTGCTAACAAGAGAGCTTTACAAGGCTTTGATTGCTTGAAGGCTTGGATAGGCTTGGATGCCTTACAAATGAGAGTGGTTGACTATTTATAGAGTGCCACCTCCTCAATGAATGGTTATGATCAATTTGATCCAATGATGGAGAATGAGTCTCCGGAAGAATCCATACATATGTACAAGGTTCTAGATTATTCTTACATAAGACTACATGTATCTAGATCTTTCCTACATCTATCTATATGTATCTACAAATGTGTACATGTTTCTAGATAATTCTGCCCTTATCTAGATATATATGTATATGAACAACCTAAAATGGTTGTGTTGCTAGAGACTTCCAGAAGTTGATCAGGGCTAGATCTATCCAAAGGTCTCTAGAATCTTAATTTCATCAACTAGAGACTTCCATTGGCAAAATATGCTTGAAGTATGTGGAAATCTTTAGAGTTTTCCAAAAGCTTGGCCTTATTGTAGGCTTAGTTGGGCTCCTTACCTGGAATTTGAACTTGGATTTACGAGCCTTGACAAAAGGGTTATTTTTGTAAGTGAAAATGTTGTTAGGAATTGGAATGTTCCATTGGATTGTGGATGGAAAGCCCATTCCACCATTTTCGTGAAAACCCAATTCCATTGGAAATATCTTTCCATTGGATTTTTGTAAACCAAACATTTGGAATGGATTTGTTTCTATTCATTTCCTATCCATTCCAGTGAACCAAACACAGCCTTAACGCTCTCAAGAAGTTGAACTTGCAAACTAAATTGGTATATCCACCCATGAAATAAAAACAATATCGTAGATCTTTCATCAACAACCATCTCTAAACCGTAGAGATTCTCCTGCATACCGCTCTACTTGAAAATTATCAATCTATAGGTTTAGGTTCAACTAAATTCATACACAAAAGTAATGCATTTTTAGTTGGAAAAATACAAACAACTAAACCATACGGAATTCCTCAACTGGCATATCTCTTCAATGCAAAAGAAAAATGAAGAGCAAGTTTTATTTTTTGAAGCACAATAAACTGAATTCCATTGGAAATGAGTGACAACAAAACTCACTCCACGCAGATTCCCTCAAGCAACTTCTTACTTGCCTCGCTCACCTCCATCTTTTCCATCTTCAAACGGTGATGCATAGAAGGGGATGTCCTCCCAGCAGCTGCATAAGTTCTTATCAATGATTCAAACACCTCCACCCCTACATCATCTTCAGCCTTCTTCAAAATCTCCATAAACCTTTCTGCACCGTCAACGTCTTTTTCCTGCTCAAAATGACCCATCAAAGTCTTAACAGTCTCTGATGATGGAACCCACTTTCCACCATCCCCTCGACCAATATCAACTGCATTGGCTAAACAATCAACTGCCAATTTCATATCCCCCGTTTTCAAATAATAATCAGAAAAGATATCCCATGTTTTAGCATTAGGCTTGGCCCCTCTCCTACGGGCTCTCTCCTTGAGCTCTTCAGCCTTTTCAAGAAGCCCCTCCTTAGCATAAGCTCTAATCAGAGCATTTGCAATTCGGATGTCATAAGCTGGGCAGCTAGATTCCCATTCCCTGAAACATTTTTCTGCACCTGGTAAATCTTTCAAGTTAATCAACACCTGTATCATATTTAGGTAGCTTATGTTCGCTGTCTTAGGAGAAGCCAGCCTCAAAGAACGCCATATTCGATAAACTTCAAGTAAGTTGCCCGTTTTGCCGTACAACGTTATTAGAAATTGGTAAGCATGAAGTACTCGCCGGGTGTTTCTCTTCTCTAATTCTTTAAGTGCCTTTTCTGTCTTTTCAAACAAACCAGCATCTGCATAAATTGATGCTAGGTTACTGTATGTTGTCCAATCTGCAGCAACTCGTCCATCCCTCTTCATCTCCTCAATTACTCTTTCAACCCCAGAAATATCATTGACAGCAGCCAGAGCTCTCATCCAGACATTGTATGTATAAGAATCTGGCATGATAGTATCAGCCTTCATTGCTTGTATAATGGCTGGTATCTTTTCAGGTTGGCCAATTTTTGTGTAAAGGGTCATGAGGCTGTTGTAAGGCATGGAGGTTACATCAATATTGAGTTCCTTCATTTTTTCCATCAGAGCTTCTGCTTTTTCAGTATTCAATTCCTTGCAGTAACTGTTGAGGAGGGCACCATAAGTAAGATGGTTTTTCGATGTTTCAGGAAGATCAACAAAATAATTTTCTGCAGCTTCAATGCCTCGAGTTTTAGCAACTAGATCAAGATGGATAGCTTGATCACTAACTGTTTTGTTGATGCCCCTCTTTTCCATAAATTCTGAGAGCTGCAAATTAAAATTTTTATAATTCTATAACTCACCAATTAGATTAAAGCCAGAAAACAAGGAGGAAAAAAAGAAGTAAGAAAGACACACAGATTTATAAAAGAGAAGTATTTTATGAAATCAAGTAATTGCAACCACCCATCTTCTCCTAAACATAGATTACAACAAAATCAAGATATGGTATTAATTTAGATACAAAAAACAAGTATAATGCTACAGCGACTAGCAGAAGATTCAATATCAAGTGCAGCAATTCTACTATATGGAAGATGATGTTATGTTAAATGCAAGGGTACAGACAAAATCAAATATACTGTAGAATGAATAGCACTATCAGAATAACTCAAGATGTAAAATCTGAAAGCGGCTGACAACTGCTTTAGAGAAAAGTAATTGAATCTCAAGTTCTCAACACATAATGCAAGAGCTTTGGATCGTTTTGCACAATAGCATAGAATTCAAAAAAAACCAAGACCTGACAATAGAAATTCATTGACAAGAAGAAAACCAAATGCTTATCTATAGAATCCATGAAGTAGATAACCTCGGAAGTAATACACTAGCACATTGTAAATAAATTCAATCCACATTGCTTCAGATTCTTCTCTACAGGTCTACTTCCAACTTCCTATGATACATTAAACAACTCTTTACAACAATGCCAAGTTTTACAAATCAAATAGTTTATAATCATTCACATAACCTAGAAATTGGGGATTGACACCATAAAATGAAGTGTAAGTTCTCGAAATTAGAATAAACGTCGAATCAAATGCCCGATACATTAAATCAAAGCACGACATGTAAAAATGAAAACTTTATCTAGATCACGACTAAAGGATAAGAGGGACCTTGAGGGCAGGGTAATAGAGGTTGCGATCGCGAAGCTTCCTGAGAGTGTCGCCGACTTCCCATTTGAAGATGCGTTTGGAGCTCTTGAGAAACAGGTTCAACTGGTGTCGAACGCTGACCTCGGAGCTGCCTTGTTTGAAGAGCCTGTGATACAGCGCTTCTTCCAAGTGCTTCTTCGACCGCTTCGCTATGTTCTTCGTCCGTCCGAACCGCTGAAGCATCGCCATTTTCTGATCTTTTTCTCAAGGAGATCTTCGGGTGTTTAAACCCTAGTAGCGTGACTCTGTGTTCTTCTTCACTTAATTTTTTTAACAAAAACAACGATAAAACCGGTGCCGGTAGGGTTTAGCCCGATAGCAATTTTACTTGGGCCATATAAGGCTGGGCCTTATATGTGGAATTGTAATTGGGTTGGGCCCGATTGATATAGGCAATGTTCTTCTCTCTTTATATATATATATATATTTTTACAAGATAAATAATATATATATACCCCCCAGTTTTTCTCTCCTCATGTCGAACTAATTTTATTTATATCAATTCCATAACTATCGGTCATTAGATTCACATACTTCAGCTTAGTCAAAGTCTTGTTAAACTTGATCAATGACTCACAAGTTTCGTCATAAACTTAAAAGTTCAATTCGGTCATGAGGGAAGAAAAACTATATATATATATATATATTATAGGTAATGTTTGGTTGTCACATGGCAACATTGTAAAATCTACTACATTTAAGTAATGTTAGATTGGTAAATGGACAAGTGTTATAATATGAATTGAGATATTTAGTATTAGGGTATGTATGGTATGACATTTTAAGTAGAGCTTCTAGAGTATATCTTTTACTAATGAAGCTTTTATTGAGTAGAGCTTTCAACAAAAAAAAAAAAAAAAGCTTTTGGTTGTAAATATTACAAAAACAGTGTTGACAATGTATTTTTTAAATATAGCTTTTGGTTGTGCAAATTACAAAAAAGTGTTGACAACGTATTATAATGAAAGAGTTATATGGTGGAATATCTAAAATTTATAAAGGGTAGTTGAGACAATTTATAAATATAAAAAAAGCTAAAATAAAAAATAAAAAAATAAAAAATAAAAAAACTTTTGGGGAAAGCCTAAATTTTGGGCTTCTCCTAGTATACATAAAATAGCTTTTATAAAGGGTAATGAAAGTAATTTATATATTTAAAACGTTGTTTTGATTTTTGCCAAACAACCAAAAAAAACTTCAAAACAGCTTATAGTACTAAAAAAAAAACACTTTTGACCTTTACAAAAGTCATACCAAACACACACTTGGTGTATTACTGTTGAACAAGTTTGACAAAATATAGTAAGATGGTTGAGTGGTTGAGTGGTTGAGTCTCACATCAAGAATTTATTTCATAGCATATTAGTGAATAGTGATATTAAGTACTTATCCCAATTGTAATAGGCCTAACAAACATTGCCATCTATTTTTTTTTTTTTTTTTTTAAGTGTAGTTGTCTGTCTTTAGTGAAAATTTGACATTCGCTTAGAAATTGGAATGATCGTTTTCAGGTTGGATTGGATTGAAATTTTTCCAATCTGATCATAAATCAATCTCAAGAACAAAAGATAAGAGATATTAGAGAGAAATTTGGAAAGTAACTGAGATGGTTGTGAATAAAATAAGTTTGTGAGAAAACTAATACGGAGTTATTTACATAAGCAACCGAATATCATTCTATCTATGTAGAACGGATACGGATATGGATACGGCACGATACGAGGATACGGTAGGATATGTCGATTAAAATAATATATATTTATATTAAAATAATAATAATAATAATAATATATGAAAACGTATTTGATAATTCATTCAAAATCAAAACATATTAAGAATCCAAAACATGTCAAATATCTACATAAGTCTTAACAATGTAACATATTATAGGATCCAAATCAAACATGTCACATAAGTCGTAACATATTACAAATCCAAATAAAACATACGTCACATAACCATAATATATTACAAAATCTAAATAATACATAAAAAAATAAAATAAAATAAAAACTCATAAAACATATTCTAAATTCCTAATTAACTTCACTATCATCATTCACATTATCAAAGGATATAGATAATTCGGTATCTAACTCTGGTTCATCAAGAGAAAGGTATGCAATCTCAAGTATTCCGGTATTCTCTATGTCAATGGAATCAAAACCAAAATTTCATTACAATTTCATTTTAACCCCTAAAATTTTGAAATTATAATTTGACCACGTTTTATACTAAAATAATTATAATATTGCCCCAAAAGTATCCTTGATGTATCCCTCAAGTATCCTTTAAGTATCCCCCAAGTATCCTCAAAGTATCCCTCAGTCAAACTTATGAAAAGTCAACGGATACGCCATTTGGCGTATCGGATACGTATCTTGTAGTATCCGGAGAGTATCTGAACTGGATACGAATTCGATATGAGTTACCTCCATCAAATGGAGCATCCGTGCTTCCTAGCATTCTATAGAGCATTGATAGAAAAAATTTATCATCAAAATTTCAATACGACAAAAAAAAAAAAATGTATTTACCATTTCCATGTCACGGCAACATTTAAACTAGTTTATGAAAGCAGAAGTGCAAGACCAAAAAAGGAAAACTCTTGGAAATTTTGTATATGACCTATTTTGTAATTGTCCATTAGAATATCAAAATAAAAATGTTGATGTCCAAGTGCACTGTCCGGCTAGATTTGGGAAGGCCACGATCTCACATGCACTTGTCTTTGTTTGAGATCAAATCTTTAGCTAAGATTCCGGTTAGAGCATCTTCAATGTAAACATGGTTTGTGAAAAAAAAAAATGTCACGTAGGATAAACAGACGTTATGTTAATAATTGTGTCTCCAATGTAACCGTGCATATTCAACCTCAAGCTGACGTTGCAAAAAAAAAAAAATTAGACATTGTCAACATGAGAGCATCTCCAATGCAAAAGTGACTTGCATACCAATAATTATTGACATGACAACAATGTCAAGAGGTTTGCTTCTTATGTGGCATAAAAATAGACTTAATAGACAATCAATTCAAAATTTTGTCTCCAATGCTTCTGTCTAAAACACAATTTTTTTAATGACGTGTCCATCTTTTTTTTCCAATTTTATTTTATATTTTATTTTCTTACCAAAAATATATGAAAAATTAATGTCAGTTTTAAATGTTTGCTGAGTCAACCTAAAAAATAGGTGTGCAACAGACCGTCTGAAAGTGGACGGTCATGTTGACAATGTCTAATATTTTTTTTGTCACGTCAGCTTGAGGAGGAATATGTACGGTTGCATTGGAAACACAATTATTAACATAATGTCTATTTATCCTATGTGGCATCTCTTTTTTTCACAAGCCACGCTTGCATTGGAGATGCTCTGACCGTCCACTTTCAGACGGTCTGTGCACAACTATTTTTTAGGTTGACTCAGCAAACATTTAAAACTGACATTAATTTTTCATATATTTTTGGTAAGAAAACAAAATAAAAAAATAAAAAAATAAAATAGGAAAAAAAGATGGACACGTCATTAAAAAAATTGTGTTTTAGACGGAAGCATTGGAAACCAAATTTTAAGTTGATTGTCTATTAAGTCTATTTTTATGCCATATAGAAAGAAGTCTCTTGACATTGTTATCATGTCAACAATTATTAGTGTGCAGACCACTTTTCCATTGGAGGTGCTCTTAGGTGAACTTGAAAATGTGACACGGAAACCACTTGGGTGCTTCTCAATCTAATCACCATGGTTCAGTCCAAGTGCAATGGGTCCGTGCCAGTGCCAGTGCCACGAACCATGTGGGTCTAGTCTAGGTATAGCCCAGTGTCCGATTTGGAAATATAACAAATCGATATGCAACTATACCCATGCCTATGTTACAAAGCTAGAAATGCAATAATCAACTAAGCAAGTAATTGGTACTGTGTTCTTCAAAAAAAAAAAAAAAGTAATTAGTACTGTGTAACGATTAACGAAGAAATGAAAGAAATGTTTCAAGAAATGTCTAAGTATATTTGACATATTATATATCATGATACATAACCTCTAAGGGCGTAGTTCAGTTGATAAATAGACGGATTTATGATTTAGATAAATAACCCTCAAATTAGCGATTTAAATCCTACAAAGATAAAAAAACGTAAAAAAAATATATATAGACTTAAATAAATAGATACAGTAAAAATAAAATGCGTATCATACTTCAAAAAAAAATTAAAAAATGTTTTCAAATAAAAAAAAAAAAAAAAAATTAAAAAATAGTAATAAAATGCGTATCACGTAACAGAGTATGAATGATTGGTATTGAATCATTTCTCTTCCATTTAAAATAAATAAGTTATTCCAGAAACTTCTTTTCTCTTCTTTTATTATCAAAAGTAACATGGTTGGTGGGCTCCAGGCTTCCAGCTTGAACCATACTCGCGGCAATTGCCCTTGGTCATTGATTGCCAACATGCCACGTCGCTGATTTCGAATTTTGAATTTTTTAAATTGAATTTTTTTAAATATTATAATAATTCTTATTAAAAGGGAAAACTAGAACCCACAACTTTATAATATTTATACGAAAGGCCAACCTCATCTTGTTGAATATTTTCTTTTTAGTATCTCTTATGAATAACTTATTTATTTTCTTTTAAAGATTATGTCAATCTCGATTTGAATCCATAATCTTATAATATTTATACGAGAGGCCAACCACGTGTCATTGAATTTTTCTCTTTTAGTCAAGGGAATATTATACAACTACAGAAACCACATATTTTCATTTAAGAAAAAATGTTGATTTTTATTATAAAAACCACAGAAATTACAAAAAATATTTCCATGGCAAAGTTTTCCAAACCATAAAATTAAAAATAAATGAATATTTTGTATTTTTCGAGGTTGGACTTGTTTGCATTTGAGAGGGGACCACTGAACATTGTTATGTACAGAAGCAGCAATGGAATGGGTGATGAATCCATGGTCCCAACTGCTCCTTCTAATCTTTATACGTCTGCTCTGTGGTCGGTGCTGCTACACATAACATCTTCCTTCTCTCTGCTTTTTTATTTTACTTTTGTCTGATAACTTGTATATCAAGCTATTTGCTCATTTACCATTTTTACCCGACAAAATTATTGAACAGAAATCAATCCCTCATTTAGAAAAATAAAATAAAATAAATAAATCGATCTCATTTTTAAAGTTAAATTCAATTTTAAATAGAATACAACCATATCCAATTTAATAGATTTATTTCATTCTACACATTCATACTAATCATAATTAATTATTAGTTATTATTTCAATTTTAAAAAAGAGTTTTTGGTTTGACAGAATCGTCACTTCTGAAGTAGATATTATTATTCGCAACAAATATATGTATGTAACAATATATGTTACATACATATATATATATATATAAGTCATCGACCTCATTTGGCTAGACAAATATAGTCAAGTAAATCAATTAGTTCTATAGATAATTATTACAAACATGTCTATATGGATGTAGTTCATTCATTCAAATCAGTGACTCGAATCCTACCAATAGCAAAAATTTCAGGAAAAAAATACTGACTTAAATAAGTGGATAGATAAATACCGAAAAAAATATATATAACTAACACATTGAATACGAGGAATCATTTATTCATTCTCAATAATAATAATAATAAAAGATTTGTGGGAATGTAAGATTATCAAGGGGGTTCGTATGCAATGGCTGCCTGAATCTGTTCCGGTGAGAGGTATGTATAGAAGCTTTCTAGATTTTGTTGTTGATATTTCAGCTTATTTAAAGGAGGAACAATTGGAATTTTTCTGTACTATTGTGTGGAAATTGTGGTCGGTGCGTAATGCTAAGGTTCATGGAGGCCATGTCTTGGATATTGGGGAGGTGGCTGATTGGGTTATTTGTTTTTTGTCAGAATATAAGGAATGTAACTCTGCAGGTCATATTATTAGAAATGTGCCCAGTAGTCACTTGGTGGTTTGGCCTAAACCTTCTCCAGGTGTTTATAAGGTGAATTGTGATGCTGCCATTGATAACAGGTGTGGGAGGATTGGTTTTGGGCTGGTGATCAGAGATTATATGGGGTCTGTGTTTGCAGCCAGTTCGCAGTCTATGCCAGGAACCTTCAATGCCCAGGCAGCTGAGGCTATTGCCATTCTGCGAGGTATACAGTTTAGTATGGACTGTGGTTTATTTCCTTGTACTTTTGAATCCGATGCGGAAGTGGTGATTAAATGGATTAATGGTAATAGCCATAAGGAGTCTGTTTGTGGGTCGATCCTTTCGGACATTGCTGTCCTTTCTAATGAGTTGGCTGATGCCAGTTTCAGTTTCATCCCCAGACAAGGTAACCGGGTTGCTCACATCTTGGGCAAAACTGCTCTTTGTTTGGAGGATGATAGGTTTTGGATGGAAGAGTACCCGTGTTGTGTTACTAAAGAGGTTCTGGAGGATTGTAATTCTTAGTTATGTTTGCTGTTTCTATCAAAAAAAAAAAAAAGATTCTCCCTTTCAAAAAAAAAAAGAAAAAAAAAGATTCTCCCTTTCAAAAAAAAAACAGAAAAAAAAAAGAAGAAGAATTGATTCTGAAAATTACAATTCTTGCAATAAACGTTAGCAAATTTCATCCAGCACCGATATTTGTCAATAACTACAGTCTGATGAATCAGATCTTTTAAAATGTATCGATTATTTATATATATAAAAACATAAAAAATAAAAGATGTAACGATTATTTTTCGGCTAATAACTAGCCTGTCACTATCAAACAGTGAGGAAGATGAAATCAAGAACATGGAATTTCAGACCTCGATATCCTCCAACATATTTTATTAAGGAAAAAAAAAAGCAATCAAATTGAATTAAAAATTCGTAATTTTTTACTAACACGTGATAATCACGATTACTGTTTGAATAAAATAAAACAAAGTCACGCAAAAGAAGAGGTTAAGCTACCATTTGTAATGTTGAGCTGCATGACAAATGCTGCCAACAAATCAAAACCTTTTTTGCGAACCAAAAGTGGGTCACCAAACAATGTATATTTAATGTGAAATAATTATATATATGGTCACCCAAAATGCAGGTAGGTAGTTTTAAATACAAGCCAACACGATACGAGCATGTGTACACAAACTCATTATATATTCCCTAGGAGACGACTCCTGAGTCCTGCCTACTCTCAATTTTTTTTTTCAACGCTTTAATTATTTTTCCTACATACTCATTGGCGTTTACCTATATGTAATTGTAATTAGCCAGAACAAAACAGTAATTAAATATATGGATTAAGATTATATGCTATGCTAATTTTGTAAAGATCTTAAATATAATTAAGGTTAAAACACTATATTTAAAAATAATAATAATAAAAAGGATAGAAATAAATATCAACCATCCATTACAAATATCACTAATAAATTTAATGTGGATTGTGATAATTACAAAAACTATCTTAGTAGATATTTTTTTTTATAATTATTTATATTCATTAAAATAGAATTGAATTGAAATGAAAAATGGAAAAAATTAAATAGATAAGGGTGGGAGGCACGGTTGGAAGTTGATAGTTTGTCTGATAAGGGAAACCTTCCAGCTCGTATCCAGGCATCCAGCACACTACACACGTCTACACCTCAAAAGAAACGCCTGGAATCTCCAAATATTACAATTTTAATTTTTATATAACGCTAATAAATAATAATCAGGCAATTTTTTTTTTTTTTTCCCAATAATATTAACGTTAAAAACTGTATAATTAGTGGACCGCCCTCTGTAGAACGGTAGCAACTAGGACACGTGTCGCCAACTCAAACGAAACTTGCAAACGACAAAATTAATGGTTTTTGATTGGTAGTTGTTGTATTTTCCTTTTTATTGTGTGTAAATTAGAACATGAGAAAATTGTGGGAAATCATTTTTCCAAGTTTGAATTGAAGCGAACCAGAGAAGAAGCTGTAAATAGTATAATATAAAAGAAAACCACCCCTGTTCACAGACCTTTCTCGATTTTTCTTTCTCCTGTGATAGGACGCACGGGACTCCTGTGACAGGAGAGTTTTCATAGGGTGTTGAAGAGCCTTCTTTGTTTTGTTTTTGTGGGTTCAAAGAAGGCTCTTTGTATTGATTTTTTTTTTTTTCGGTGTGTGTAGGGGGTTTTTGTTGGGTGATTTAGAGGGAGGATGATAAGATCTTGGATATTTGGTTTGCAATTGATAGAATTGTTTGTGAGTTCATTGGTGCATTTGTTGTATGGGTTTTACATATACAGCTCAGCTGTGGCCGGTGACCTCTCCCAAACATTGAATGAATATATTTTCAAGTCTAATGTCAACATTGCAGAGCCCAAAGAAGGAGAATCCATTTTAGCCTCCAAAACCGATTCCAATGCTCTGCCTCCTATTGTTTTAGTCCATGGAATCTTTGGATTTGGTAAAGGGGTATGTATATTTTTTTAATTTTTTTTTTTTTTTTCAATTTGAATCATATTATGCAATTGAATTATTCTCATTTTGTTTTGTTGTTGGTATTAGAGATTGGGAGGTTTGTCATATTTTGCTGGGGCAGAGAAGAAAGACGAGAGGGTTCTGGTTCCAGATTTGGGTTCTTTAACCAGCATACACGATAGGTAGGTTGCTTGAAAAGTATAAACATATATTTATTTTTTTTTGTCTCTGCAAGTTGTTTTTATGTGTTTAATTAATGGGTTCTGGGTTTCAGGGCTCGTGAGTTGTTCTATTATTTAAAAGGTGGGCAAGTCGATTATGGTGAGGAACACAGCAAGGCTTTTGGCCACTCTCAATTTGGGCGGGTTTATGAACAAGGTTGATAAACTTTCCCTCTTTTTTTATGTATTTGTTGATATTCGTTTTCGATTTTATGTTTGGTTTTAGACAAATTTTGCGTTTTTATCAAATCCCAATTTGAAGTTTCTGATTCATGTTGTCAATTGGGTACAGGGCATTACTCTGAATGGGATGAGGATCATCCTATTCACTTTGTCGGTCACTCGGCTGGTGCTCAGGTTGTTCGTGTTTTGCAGCAAATGCTTGCTGACAAGGTTGGTTCCATTTTGTTCATTTAATCAGCAGAAAACTTGATAATTGGTTGTTTTTATTGTGGTTCTTTTGGTTGATTTTGTTTAAATTATTTATTTGTGATGATTTTCAGTCATTCAAAGGGTATGAGAACTCTTCAGAGAATTGGGTTTTGAGCATAACATCCTTGTCCGGAGCGTTTAATGGGACTACTAGAGCCTACTTAGATGGGATGCAGTGAGTTCCATTCAAACTTGTTCTATGTTTCGAATTTTTCTGTGAAATTGTTATTGTGTTTCGGAAGTAGTATAGCGAATTTTGATTTCAAGATATTTTTATTTAGTTTCGATATGTTCCCAGAATGATACTTGAAGTTGTTGACTGGTTTTATTGTTGTATATGCTGTTCTGGGGATGAATTCTAATTCTTCCTCCACCACAGAAAATAATATATAATCCTAACTTAACTTTGCGGCTGTGGTTTCAACTCTATTACAGACCAGAAGATGGGAGATCCTTGAAACCGATATGTCTGCTTCAGCTGTGCCGCTTAGGAGTGATAATTTATGATTGGCTTGATATTCCTTTGTTGAAGTACTATTACAATTTCGGGTTTGATCACTTCAACATGTCATGGAAGAAAGTGGGTATTCGGGGTCTTGTCGATTCAATCTTGGGAAATACTGGCCCCTTTGCTTCTGGAGATTGGATTCTCCCTGATCTTACAATTCAGGGATCTATGCAACTCAACTGTCATCTACATACATTTCCCAACACTTACTATTTTAGTTATGCGACCAAGCGTACAAGGAAGATTATGGGTTTGACAGTTCCATCTAGTATACTGGGAATCCATCCATTGCTTTTCATTAGAGTGTTGCAAGTGAGCCAATGGACTCACCCTCCAGATCTTTCTCCTCCTTACAAAGGCTACAGGTGAGCTTTCATACAACATATAATGTCGTATATTAGCTGATATCCTGACATAGTTTGTTGACTTAGACTTTTATGTTTCATTGATACCATGAATATGATATTTGGACCAAGTGGTTTACTTTTATAAGTTTTCTTGAAGAAACTTTGTCACCTTCATAACAATATAGAATTCTCTAGAATTCAAACTTTTGACATCTTCCTCAATGACACATTTACACTTTTGCCACAATCACAGATCAGGATTTGAATTTTGATATTGATTTTGTACTGTGAGATTCATTGATGGAACAGAAAACTTCAGTGAATTATATTGCCCTATGACTCATTCCTCAAGTAATTGCATATGCAGGGATGAGGATTGGTGGGACAATGATGGAGCAATGAACACCATATCAATGACTTACCCCCGTCTCCCAATTGAACATCCAAACCATTTCGTTGTAAACGATGCCGATTGCCAACCTTTGCAACCAGGCATCTGGTTAGTCATATCTCTTACTACCGTTATTTGCTTGTTCGAGTTACCAACAAAATTGTGTTTACAAATTTGTGCATTAGTTTTGACTGAGAGGATTCCTACATCTTGCTTGAATTTTGGTTTGGCATGTTTGGTAGAAGTAGTACACCCACTTGCACCGTTACAAATATGATTATTTCTGCCGGGAAGTTGTGTGGTAGAGGGGCAATACTAATCAGCAAAGAAACTACAGAATGAGGTGTTTTCGTTCGAGTACAAAATATATTTTTTTTCCAAAAGAAAAGTAAACATAATTGTAGCTTATTCAACGTAGGACTATTGTTATTTTCTTTTCTAATGAGCTTCTGGATACTTGTTGACCATCAATAAGTGATGTCCACTAATTAATAGTAGTACACCATTCTTTTTGTCTTCTAAATATAACCGCTCCTGGGACTAGCACGGATTATTGGTTGTTCAATGGGGTTACTTAAAAGAGGTTTTACTAAATGCAGGTACTACAAGATTGTGGAAGCTGATCACATATTCTTCATTATAAATCGGGAAAGAGCAGGAGTTCAATTTGATCTGATATATGATAGCATTTTTGAACGTTGCAGAAAGCATGTATTTAGGAAGACTCCGCCAACTTTACCAAACCCAACCCAGCAATAGCTTAGGATCTGTTACTCTCACACATACTCTACAACGGGAAGAGAAAAATTATTAGGAAAGCTGTCATACCGCCTCCTCTTTTTCCTGTTGTAAATATACATCTTCTCTCCCGTTTTCATTCTTTGCTATTTTACGGTGTATCAGCTAGAATTGTAAATTTCTCAGAACCATCAGCGGCTAAGTTTTTTAACATCAGTATTTGGTCATATAGCAATATTAAATGATGTACTTGGGAGACAGATATTCCTGCACAAGATCATATATAGGAATTTATTTCTGGTTAAATGTGTTAACAATTTTACTTAAACAATGCTTGAAACTTTTCAATCCTGTTTTTACATGATTCTTTCT
Organism: Acer campestre; assembly: GCA_954870605.1. Classification (NCBI taxonomy): domain Eukaryota; kingdom Viridiplantae; phylum Streptophyta; class Magnoliopsida; order Sapindales; family Sapindaceae; genus Acer; species Acer campestre. The sequence goes on from OX940806.1 coordinate 30,246,042, forward strand.
CCGCTTTGCCTCTGTGTGGTGCTTGGTCTGTTCTTCATTCTTGCAGACTTACCTCCTGATATGAATTATAATATCAGTTGCATTGCTACTTCAAATTGGATTAGGTTTAGGAAAAATAATGTATATAAAAGTTTTCTATGGATTGGCTCACTGCCACACACTACATTTCAGTTGAAAATCTCTCCTTTCATGATTCATTCTTCTCTAGTGGATTGTTCCATGCTATTTTTGTCCAACTACTCATCAATTTATATGCTGTTGGATTCGGTTGTCAGCTAAAATGCTGTATTTCCTTTTCGATCAAAAAACAGGGAGCAAGTGGTGCAAGTGAAGAGCAAAGAAAATAAATATGGCAGTTTCAATGATAACTGAGATAAGATCAGATCTTCAGAATATAGACCACTCCACACAAATTTCTGGTCATGAACAGCCACATAATTGGGTACCCACAGACAGATCATTAGTAGATACTCATGCCCTTTTGACCAAATGGATTCCACCTCTTTTGTTTGCTTTGTCTTTTCATTTCAATAGAGAACAGAGAGCTCCTTCAATTTCCAAAAGATAACTCCATATGGAATGCTTTGTCCAAGGAGAAAATCTTCAATGAAGCAGCCACATGTCTCATCCTCAGTGGCGAAGACTAAAAAACATTGAATTCTCTATTTGGTATTAACATGTCTGTTACCCTCACGAATTTGAGTTTATGCAAGCATTATTCATCGTTAATCCAAAATGCATCTACTTAATTAAGGGAGACCAAAACTTATATACAGTGCATATTATGAACTTTACTTGTTAGTAATCAGGGACGTGACAATTTTCTTCAACCTTGCATCCTCGGAGAGAGTCCAAACATAATAATAAATTCACATTCACGTCGAGAAGCACGTTAGCCTTAACATTATGATCATCATTCAATAATTACAACTAAGTTCATAGTGGAAAAAAAAAAAAAAAATTAAATGATTTTTATATCTTATCATTGTTAAACAGATTTCATCAATTTATATCTCTTTAGATGCGAATCATGCAAACACTTAGATACATGAATCAAAAGGTCACATGGAATTAATGGAATTACATTGTGGTTGTGGATTCAATTTCATTTCCGTATTTGCATCTCTATATTTTTAATAATATGAACAAATTTAAACAAGAAAAAAAAAAAATGTAAAACACGATGGTCACATGAGGCGTGAGATATGGCACATGCATATCATGATTTGTGGCACATGAGAATCACACCCGACATGAAGTCAAAACTCATATGAGTATCACACTATGTTTCTAGTGCAACACAAGTCATGTGTTGGGCGACCGAACTTATAATTTCTTTAATTAATTAATTATGTAATCAACATAGTGATCAATTTATGTGTGCTAATAACTGATTAAACCTATAAACAATAATATCATTGTCCAACATGGTTCGGTGGTAAATGATGCTCATCCAACCTGCTATTTCGGCGGTAAATGATGCTCATCCAACCTGCTATTGTCTTAAGTTCGAGCGGATCCAATTTTATAAAACAGAATTACATTTATCAAATTTATATTTAACTTATTGGTTGTTCACTTTCTCATCCCTCTACGTTGGTATAGATATTCGACTATAAAATCACAAAGTAGTAGAAGAATGAAGGCTTCATGTAACTTTTAGTTTAACATATCAATCGTAACATTGTTATAAGAGATTTTGAAATCAAAATCAGTTAGCTATAATGTTTAGTACGATCATAACTATTATGCAATCAGCCAATCTAGCAATTTGTATATATATATATATATATATATGCACTGATCAAATAAAACAATCGTATTATTCTCGTATGAACCGACCAAAAACTATTAATAATGTCGAATAAGTGACTATATCAATCTCAATAATTCCAAAAAAAAAAATTTCTATCCGATTATACATGCACATCACCTCTTAACACAGATAGTAGTGTATCTCCCTCCCACATTAACGGGGTTCAAATCCAATCATGCGCATTTTAAAAGTATGTGTTGGGAGTTTTCTCCCCAGTTCGCGGGGACAGATATCCTGACCGCACATGTATTGTTTGATCTCGACTGATCCCGGTAGTCCTATTGTAATATTTTAAAAATATATATATATATATATGATCCAACTATGTCTGAGTCATGACTCACGAGAATAAATATTAACTAAACACTCGGGACAAAATAATAAAATTAATTAATTAATAAAGAGATTTTCAATAGATATGTATTCCTTTTCCTCAAAAATAAAATAAAATAAAATAGACATGCATTCAATTACATGTAAGGGCTTCCAATTTTCGAACTTCAAAATTTTCAAATCTTCAAATCTTTAATGTTGAGTTAGAGAAATTTTTCATCCTTGTGGGAGTCAACGGATTGCACATTTGCACTCCTTATTAAAGTGATTGCTTTTTTTTTTTTTTAATATTACATATATTCAGATTTTTTTGGGGGGAGGAGGGAGGACTCGAACCTATAACCTCGTGTTGTAGGTGTAAGGGGTGTAAGGGGTTTTACCACTTGACTAATCACATCCTTTCCCTTATTAAAGTGAATGATTTAGGTAAGTTCCACTAGAACTCTGATCTGGTAAGTCTAAGCACAAATTAAAGATCATTTTTTTTTTTTTTTTTTCATATATTGAGGTCCGTGAACAAGAGAATAACTAATTTAATGTAGATAATGCTTCGAAAGGTAATTCTCAATTAGAAGTTATTGAGAATTAGGAAAAATTTAATCTAGGAAGTTGTTAATGTTTAATTAATTAGTGTTTTAATTAGGATTATGAAAGCTATTAATTTTACATTTTATATGACTTGCCAAATATTTGCATGAATAAACAATCAAGACAAAAAAAATTACATCCTCTCTTAGTTAAGTAGTTTAGTTCGAGTCTTACTACGACTATTTACTTTCATTTCTCATGTATTGTGGAATTAAATATCGTAATGAGAATAGATTGTTAATTGGGACCGCATAATCGCATATGTAGCTTTTGACCTCCATGGTTCAATGTACTCAATAATGGTTCCATAGCTTCCACTTTATCTTAGTTCTATTATCCATTTTGGCCGATGCGGGATAGGAGAGATAAAGATATAAAATCTTATCTCTCACATATCATTTTATAGATATAGTGATCTTCATGAACCATAAAATCAAAGATTTTCTTCCATTTTTATTTATTTGATAAGCTTCTTTTTATATGTATAGTTTTTCTAGGCTTTCGTTGACTGAAAATTAAACCCCACAAAATCGGATAATAAACATGATGTTATTCATTTATTTATTTATTTTCTTTTTAAAAAAATAAAAACAAAATCCAAAGGGTTCATGGATATTATAAAACGAATCTCATGTCATTGCCTATATATAGAACTCAACCAAACCAACTGCAACATAAACCAGCTGCACCAAGAACCCTAATATATATCTTTCATATAGTTCATAATTTCATCTACAGCAAAAACAAAAATGGTTGTTTTCAATCAAAAGGCATCCAATGGCTGCACTAAAAGCTCCTCCCCATCAACCAATATCTCAAAAACTATCAATCTCGATCAGTAAGTTTTATCTTTTTTTTTTTTAAAGGCAATCAGTAAGTTTTATCAACTACTTAATTATATAATTAGCAGCTTTTTGTTGGAATATGTAATTATTAAGATTATTATTTGACTGATATATATAATTGTAAAACAGGGGTGATCCGACGGTGTTTGAACCCTATTGGAGGAAGATGGGTGACAAGTGTACGATAGTGATTTCTGCAAGTGATTCAATGAGCTATTTCAGCGATGCTGGGAACCTATGCTGGTTTCTTGAACCCAAACTCGGTGATTCAATCAAGAACCTACATCGTGAAATCGGCAATGCTAAATCCAACGGTCGACATATCGTGGTCGGGACGGGCTCAACACAGCTCTATCAGGCTGCGTTGTACGCTCTCTCTTCATCTCCTGATCGGACTCACCCCATCAGCGTTGTGTCTGCTGCTCCTTATTACTCGGTGAGCTATAGCCTAATTGATCATCATGCATGCACATGATTCTCAACCGTTGATTTCATTTTAGTCAACTCTAATTATTTGACCATGTAGATCTTGATTTATTAGGGTTTTAATGCAAATTCAATTTTAAGAACGAAAACCAAGTCTTCACTTTTGTCTCTTGTCGATGCTTAATTTGTTAATTAGCTCTATTCATGGGCCGATTTTTCTTGCTTGATCCTCTGCAATTATTGTTTTATTTTATTAATCTCCTGCTAAATCCTCAATTTGTAAATGACTTTTACGTATAAATAATGCATGAAACAAAGGAACAAACATGTTTATTAAACATGAACACACACATATATATCTAGAAACAACAAGCGTATATATCCATGTAACATGTTTTGGGATCCTAAGCCAGACACAAACATGTAACATGTACATGTCTAATTGGAGAATCATGTTGGTCAAACCTAAAATAAATAAGATTAGATTGATTAATTAATTTTAGTAAGTCAAACAATATAATATTAATAATGATTAAGAGTTAGATATGATAGATTAAGCGGTAATAAGCATAAATTAAGATGATTTTTTTTATTAGTAATCTTGGCGACGGAGGTGTTCAGTTACCTACTTTGGTTTTCATTTTTATTTTTTATATACGATTTACAACGATGAGAATATGAGACATTGCTATATATCATTGTCGATAGTTACTTTAGTTTTCATTTATATTGACTAAAGTTTGATAATGGTTAATTACATACAGCAATATCAAGAGGAAACAGATTACCTACGTTCAGGTCTATATAAATGGGCCGGTGATGCATACAAGTTTGATAAGGAAGAAGATGGAAATACAAATTACGTAGAGGTGGTCAACTCACCCAGCAACCCTGATGGTTCGATCAGAGAAGCTGTGGTGAAGCGGACCGGAGGGAAGCTGATCCATGACCTTGCCTACTACTGGCCTCAATACACACCCATCGTTCGTCCTGCTGATAATGATATCATGCTTTTCACTTTCTCCAAGTGCACGGGTCACGCTGGTTCCCGCATTGGGTATCCATCGATATATTCATGTCACGTCAACGTATTTTTTACTTAACGTACAGCTTAAACTTTTAAATATGAGTGTGCTTCTCGCTAATATGATGGGGTTCATTTTTGTTTTGAAGCTGGGCGCTGGTTAAGGATACAGAAGTTGCGAAGAAGATGATTAAGTTCATCGAGCTAAACAGCATAGGTGTATCGAAAGAATCCCAGCTCCGAGCTGCAATGATTCTCGGAACGCTCAGCGATAATAGCTACCGAAACTTTAACTCTAACAAGCCAGAGCTAAACAGCATAGGTGTATCGAAAGAATCCCAGCTCCAAGCTGCAATGATTCTTGGAAAGCTCAGCGATAATAGCTACCAAAACTTAAACTCTAACAAGCCAAATAACTTCTTCGAATACAGCCAATGCCTCCTAGCCGAAAGATGGAAAAAATTGCGAGAAGTAGTTAAACGCAATCGACTTTTCATTCTGCCGGATTACCCTCTAGAGTACTGCAACTTCACCGGAAAGTTCACTCAATCACATCCTGGTAAGTGGTAATAATAAACGTCATGAATTCTTAATTTTTTTTCAATACAGTCTTTTGTAGTATATATGACTTAATTAAAAACAATTTTGTTTTGAAATTTTTTGTGGGAATGCAACAGCGTTTGCATGGTTGCAATGCAAGGAAGAAGATGTGGACTGTGAGAAATTGATAAAAGCACATAAGATGATGGTGAGAGGTGGGGAAAGATTTGGGGCTGAGAAAAAGTATGTTAGGGTTAGCATGCTAAGTTGCGAAGGTGTCTTCAACCTTTTCTTGCAGAGGTTATCAGCAATCAAAGGGTATTTTAATTAACAATATTTGGAAAAACCTCATGAATATTCACATGAAAAAGCTTCATCATCATGTAAATGTAAGTCTTTCATTTTTCGTTTTTCTGAGGTGTGATTACTGATTAGTGATTACCAATTTACCACCCTACTACCGTGTCTAAATTTTTTTCTTCAAAATTTACCGGGGCAAAGAAATGTAATTCGGGGTTTTGGAAAGGGGAAAGACTCAAATCAACAACTTCTTGATGTAGGTATAAAGGTCATACCACTAGACTAATCTCATCTTGTCGTACAAGTTGCATATAACTAATATATGATTTATCACACAATTTCATGATATTCATAACAGTAACAAATTATGGAACATATTTATTATCGGTGTTCATTTGTTTAACGATTACATGTTTTTGGTGTAAAAAAATTTTAATTTTAACTCGATCAATTTCCATATTATATTTTCTAATATTTCATTCAATGTGAATTTTAAAGAATATATAGGATGAAAAATGAATAATTAAAAACAAGGAAAAAGGAGACTGTTAATATATCTGTAATCTAGAATTTCAAGCTGGCTTACTGCTTCATGCTTGTAGATAAAAATCAAATTATGTTATAATGTGGATTCTATATAGGCGTTTTGACAACCAAGAAAAGAAATGTATGGATGTAGATAATCTTAAAAAAGGCAACTATATTGCAATCTTACCATTGGATGTAGATATTGTTTATTTGTTAATTTCCATGTATTTCTTTTCTTGGTTGTCAAAACGCCTATATATATATATATATAGCAAGGTGTTGAAAATTCATTGTTATCTGAATTCAGAGCACTACGGAGAAGCAGAGATCAACAATGGTGAGTCCTATGAGTGGATCCTCTTGCGTACTAGATTATTTCAATGTACTGCAAATTTACAGGGAGTACCAAATCAGCTTCAATTTGATACAGCATATGAATATAATCAAATGTTGGTGTTTTTAATTTGAGAGATGGAATGTGTGGACTTTCAAATATTCGTGGCCACAATTAGAGAGATGATGATGTAATAATTCGAATAAAGATGCACTTAATTGAAATAAATATTGATATAATATATATATTAGGATGACTTCTTGGCAAGAACATAGCATTTGAAAAGCTAAAAGGCCAGCAAACCAATCAACTAATATTATCATGTGACGAAATTCCCATCTTAATATTCACTCACATGAAGCTAAATTTTTACCAATCCTTTAGAATTTCTGAATAAACTTCGAAAAATCTCTACACAATTCTAATTTTTTTTTTTTTTAATAAAACTTAAAACAGCTTTGTCCATCAATATGTTAAGACTTTTCCAAATAAATAAATAAAATATTGGATAAAAATTATTTTTTGCCACCTGAAAATGAAAAAAATTACTAGTAGTTTAATTTACTGATATCCATATCTTAGATTAAAAACAAGAAATCTATATACAGTAATAACTCTCAACTCTGTTTATGGGCTACAACCCATTTGTGGCCAAAAGGATGCTATTGAAACAAAGGATTTGCAGCCTGGATAATATGGTTTGATGTCAAATGGATGTTCTAGTGGTATATGTATTTATATAAAAGAATCCATAAATGAGATAAGATTCATCAAAGATTGATCCAAACATACGTCTCTCACACTACACTGTCAAGATCGATAGCTCAAATGGTGTCTTATTATTTTATAAAGACAAAATTATGTTGCTAGCTGACTCTTGACTGTTGTGGATAAAGTGTATTAATCCATAAAATTAGATATATATATATATATATATCTTACTTAAATTTGAAGAAGGAAAAAAAAAAAAAACTTGTGGGAATTATGGATGAAGGGGGCCCCAGGAGGAACAGAGGAACAGCCACCACTCATTTGAATCAAGACAAAGAAAAATCCACTCTCCCACCTCCCTTTCCATCCCAAAACACACACAAAAAATAAAATTGAAAAAAAAATGTACTCACTTTCATTTCTTCTCTAACACTTACTCTTTCCTGTTATTACATTGCCAAGAATCCATTTGAATATTTCTTCTGATTCTCTTTTCTCTCTCTCTCTGTGTCTCTCATAGTCATGATTCCTTATTGCTTCTCTTCTTCAAGAAACACTACAACTTCTGTCACCCCAGAAGCATTTCTTCTTCACAATTCTCATCTCTATCTCCCTAAACATCGCTCCAATGAAACCCAGTTCTTCAAAAGAGAAGCTTTTTTTCCTCTCAAGCCTTTATTATCACTACCCAAGTCATCTCTTTCATTTTTGAGCCTCAAGAACTCCAGACTCACCCACCCTTTTGCCAGTATATCTTCCTTTGCTGAATCTGGAGGTAGTGAAGAAGAACAAAAACACCATCATGGAGGTCCAGAGACTGAAAATGGTGATGACTTACAAGGGATGGCACAGGCTTTTAACATATCTTCAAGCACAGCCACTGCTATTTCTATATGCATAGCTTTTGCAGCTCTGAGTCTTCCACTTTTTATGAAGTCTTTGGGTCAGGGGCTGGATTTGAAGACCAAGCTCTTATCTTATACAACACTTCTGTTTGGTTTTTACATGGCTTGGAATATTGGAGCCAATGATGTGGCAAATGCAATGGGGACTTCAGTGGGTTCCGGTGCTTTGTCGCTGCGACAGGCGGTGTTGACGGCGGCTGTGCTGGAGTTTTCAGGGGCGCTGATGATGGGAACACATGTCACTAGTACAATGCAGAAGGGAATTCTTGTTACTAATGTGTTTCAGGGGAAAGATACTCTGCTTTTCGCTGGATTGCTCTCTTCATTAGCTGCTGCTGGTACTTGGTTGCAGGTTCATTTTTTTCAGCTTCCTCTGTTTTTCAATTTTTCAATAACTTTTATCTTGTGAAGTAGATGTTGTGCGTTCAATTGAGACCCTTTTAAAATTTAATGAAAAAAGTTACTTAGAAGATTCTGGCGTAGTCATTGCTTCTAACACAGTTTAATTCCTACTTGTAATTGGAAAATTTTGGGACTGTTGAGAATTTAAGTGTGTGAGCTTGTGTTCTTATGGAATCCTGCATGTATTTGTATTCTTCTTTATGGTAATGAAAACACAGTAACTTTCTAGTGCAGTATTTCCCGTAGAGAAGATTGCTATCGGTAGCTATTAAGTTACCACAGGTAGCAATCTAGGATTTTGTACAGGAAATCCTACACCGGAAAATTTCAAATGAAAATGTTTATTCTGTTATATAAGCAGCTTGTCCTTTTATTTTCTTATAACATTTCCAAGTCATTATTGTTCTCTTCATTCTGCTAGTAATTATTCAGATATTTTTGTATGGATTCAGATGTTTAATTAGTAGAGGGAAATTTATATTGTGTTATGTTGATTACCAACTAGTAACTCTAATGGAGACAAAGGCATGTTCATATGCTGAGTGTATAGATTGTGTCAGTCCAACAGATCGATGAGAACTTTTGTATTGTAGAATCATGACTTGCTCCTTCATGTTTCTTGTTTGAACAATGAATTTTAGATTTCTGATATGGGTTCATGCAGGAAACTGATCAATATGATTTCTCTTAAGTCTTAATGGTAGTGGCTATAACTATCAATGTATATTTTATATACTGCATTTTTGAGTTCTTATTATTGAGATCCTTGTTTTATCAGGTTGCATCGTATTTTGGTTGGCCTGTCTCTACCACACACTGTATAGTAGGATCAATGGTTGGATTTGGTCTTGTTTATGGGGGACCTGGTGCAGTCTTTTGGAGCTCATTGGCAAGGGTGACTTCATCATGGGTGATCTCACCGTTAGTGGGAGCAATGGTGTCATTTCTCGTCTATAAATGCATCCGAAGGGTACTTCTTGTTCTTCGAGACCTGTACTTACAAAGCTTGCTGCTGCCTTGCATACCATATAGATTTATTTTCATTGTCTTACAACTTCTCTTTTTGTTTTTTGTTTTTCTTTTCTAGTTTGTATACAGTGCTCCAAATCCTGGTCAAGCTGCGGCTGCTGCTGCGCCAATTGCTGTTTTCGCGGGTGTGACTGGAATATCTTTCGCTGCTTTTCCTCTAAGCAAGATATTTTCTATAGCTTTAACTCAGGCTTTAGCATGTGGTGCTGCTAGTGCCTTCGTATCTGACAGAATCATCAGAAAACAACTCGGCCATCTCCTCATCGAATCTACTTCCTCACAACCAGAGCCCCAAGATACAACTTTACACAATAAAAAACTCGGGTTACTCTCTGATGTAGCCGGTCCCAAAGGTACCCAGCTCGAAATAATTTACGGGGTTTTCGGATATTTGCAGGTCCTTTCAGCTTGCTTCATGTCATTTGCCCACGGCGGAAATGATGTCTCCAATGCAATAGGCCCTTTGGCTGCTGCATTATCCATTCTTCACGGTGGCGCCAGTGGAACTGAGATTGTTATTCCAATGGATGTTCTTGCCTGGGGAGGTTTTGGAATTGTCGCTGGACTGATGATCTGGGGTTACAGAGTGATAGCGACAATCGGGAAGAAGATAACAGAACTAACACCAACTAGAGGTTTTGCAGCTGAGTTTGCTGCAGCTTCTGTGGTTCTATCTGCATCAAAATTGGGACTGCCAATATCAGCAACACATACTTTAGTGGGTGCAGTGATGGGTGTTGGATTTGCCAGAGGACTAAACAGGGTTAGATCAGAGACAGTGAGAGAGATTGTGCTTTCCTGGGCTGTGACAATTCCAGTTGGTGCAATCTTTGCAGTTTTCTACACATGGATATTGACCAAGCTTTTGTCATGTATACTGTGAGTAAACTTTTAAAAGATTAAAATGGTCAGCTGGGTGTTTTGAGTAATGAAAAACACTAGTAATTTTTTTTTCCTCTCTAACGAATTTTTCCAATAAATTGTTGGATGATTATGTCATTTTGAACCGATATGGTTTCCCCAGATGGAAGTCACTACATATTGTGAGACTGGCAATACTACCAAAACTGTCTTCTAGCTGTAGTTATACAGGTCAAATGATCCTTGTTGATAACATTCAAATTTTGTTTTGAATAAAAAAAATCTTGTTCCAAACTGTTTGTTCATCATAGAAATTTTTGCTGAATTTTTCTCACCTTGACTTCACTTCTTTTCTTTCTAGAACAGAGCAAGGGAAACAGAGAAACTTTTCCAGTCTCAAGAACTCCATAAATCCAAACAGATTATTTTGAAACCATATTCTACATAAATAGAGTTAATTCATGTAAAATGGTAATCCAAAAAAAACAAAATTCTCATAATCTTCTCAATAAAAACTGTTTATTGTTTACATTAACAGATGGAAGTATGATTGAGATATGTAACAAAGCATCAAGACAGTGAAATAAGTTTACAGTGGGAAATAGATAAAGCAGCATTTACAAGATTTTCAAAGGAAAAATAGAGCCAAAAGTAGAATGTAACAATGAAAATAGTACACTCAATTTTATTTTAATGATCAAGATTTTCTTTCAAATTTCTCAAGCAATCAACAGGCAGTTATTTGATAGAGGTACCGGAATGTATGTAGACGAGAGCCATTAAAAACGAAGCACTACGGAGAGAGTTCTTGTATAGAGGTTAAGATGGGTTCCCACTCCAATCCATGGCATTGTCTTATCTTTGGGAGAGGGGGTACAAAAGGCTTCCTTCCTCTTATACCTGTTCTTTTTACAAATCCTGGGATTCCCGACCACTTTTCGTTGGAGATGAAGAATTCTTTTGCTGAACGAATAGATTCATCCGATTTATCTCCATTTGCTTCCCAAGTGATCCTTGCATCCGATGTATCTACTTTGCATTGAGCAATTCTTTTGACTCCACTCTTCTGGTGATTGCGCTTCAGTTTTCGAGCTGTAGTAGATGGAATCAAGTAATATTTCTGACCAGGCAACAGGTTCTCGTCTGGACACAGAAAGGCTTCACGGGGGTTTTTGAAAACTTCAGGCCGAGCAACACACATCCCTGGATATTTTTCCAGCAACTGATACACTGGAACTGCCTTTTGGTACAGCTCCTCTCGCCCACCTGCATGAACTATCCTCACAAATATATCCTTTGATCGCAAGGTCAATTGACAAGAATCCACAGGTACAGGAGCTCCTCCATATTCTTTCTTCCATCCGATTTGCTTATCTTTGTGCTTGACTAGCCCCAAAAACTGAGCACATTTCTTCAGCATTGCCGGCAATCAACAGCTGTCTGATAGAAATGTTTCGTCATAGTTTCCTGGCAGGAAGAGAGAAGGCATTGTATTAGCTTGAGGTAACAATATTCATTGTCTTGGTGACAAGGTTGAATGTCATTATTCATTTGTCTAGGTTCAATGTCCTCTAGTTTCTCATGGCCGGTTCACATTAATTTAATATTTACCCACAGAAAGCAGTGATGAAATCAAGGCCTAATACTGTGGTAAGTATTAGATAAGGAATATCTCCGTACCTTCTCTTGCTCGGCATAACCAAAGTTTTAAGTAAAGATTGCCAATTTGGTCTTATGCCAGCTGTGCATACACATCCTTGTGCTGATATCATATTCCCAGAGGCCTGACAAGACCTGACGTTCCAGCTTCTTCAACCTTCCACTAATCCAGTTGTTATGAAGAACAAGACAACCCTTCTTCTCACAGGCTCGTTTCACATTTTTTTTCTCCCACAAGCCTAAATATGCACCATTTGGGAAGAGGTTTCTATCCAAGAAGTGAATGGTCAAATTTGTTTCCGGTTCCATACATCTATTATCACCTACACGGTTGGACCCACCTTCTCCGCATAGAGTGTCATAGAAGCTTGGCTGCTCAGATAGGCCAGAAGTTGCTGCATGCTTCACCACTTTCTCCATTGCAGCAATTGTTGAAGCATCACAACGAGCAAAATAGAAGCCAGAGTTCAAGCGCCTGGGTAAATTTATAGCTCCTGTAGATAGAACAGTAGCACAGAGGTTTTAAGTATCTTTAATTATTTTCAGTCCAAAAGGTTAACGGTTTAACATTATACTATCAAACATCAATAGATAGTTGTATTGATGGAGGAAACTGTGCATATTACCCAGCAATTATTTTACATAAACAAAATTAAAAAAGAGAAGAAATTAGTTGAGAAGTAAAAATTGCATAAAAATTCAAGCAGATATCTTAACCATCCCATTCTCTCTGTGTGCATTCACAAGTCGTACTTTTAAACCAGGTGCACAGATACTTAATTCAACTCTAGCACGGCTGAGCAAATCACCTGTTACATTGTATTCATCAGACTGTGTTGCAAGAACAGAAGGACCAAAGGAGTACAGCAATGGCAATGGACTTTTAAACCAATACACATCCACATCACTCAAAAGTACATTGTAACCCAGCTTCAGAATCTGCAGGACCATTCTGGACTTCACTTTAGTAACCCTCTGAAAGCATTTTGTTCCAAAGTGGCAATCATCAAAGCTGATGTTACTTGGAGTTGATGGATCACTGAAAACAGGCAGGCCCTAGCACAAAGTAGAACAGATTAAGTGCACAAAAACATTTTCTACGGGGTTTTAAGGGACAATATCTAGAAACAAACACAAGTATACTTGACAATCTTCCTACAGTATTATATAACACAAAGCACAACAAAAGGGTACTTCAAGCCATATGGAACCAGTCAGTATTATTAGTCATCTTTGGACCACAAAAACTTTAGATTCTACAAGACAGTCAAACTTATACAGCCATATGGAAATGTCCAAATTACAAATCAAGTTCAAGATGTTTAAGATCATTCTATAAGGTCACTTGCAGGCCCCCAAAAACTGAGAATGAAGAAAGAAGTCACTTGATAATGAAAAAGAAAGTCAAAGTCAAAGGAAGTATACCTGAAAGATTGAAAACTGATAAGTTTCATGGTCTAAAGCACAAACCACGAAATTGGTTACCCTGAGGCGGCGTAGTCTGCATACCCAACTCATTAGCATGTCCCTGTAACTATATCCAGCAACTGCAAGTATAATTGTCTTATTCTCGTCTGCAATTACTGAAAGAAGTGATTCCAAGGAAAATGGAAAATCTAATGGAGCCGAGGACTCTAATTGATCAGTGAGAGAGCAGTCTAATCTAGAGTTCAGTGATCTAGCAACATCAATACAAGCCATAGTTTTCTTTAATGTCCAGAAATGCATAGTTTTTTCTTTCTGGGAGCTCAGCCTCTTGTCTAAAACTGGAGAAACATCTTTTACTGTTATATTGACAAAAATATATTCTCCATCACAGTTTAAAAGTTTTGCCAGACTAGCATAATTAATTCCATGGAAGAAAGATGATCCATACAGATAACCTAGATGGGAATTGCCAACGTACTCCCAGCTTCTTTCTACTCCATCTGAACCAAGGGATCCTCTGCCAGAAAGATCAGACCGATGCTTAGGATCAACCAGAGAAAGACTCGAGATGGTCCAACTGGCATCAAACACAAATCTGAATTCATATGACAAGGCCTCCCTAATGATCCACGGATTATAAATCCCCTTCCCGTACAAAAAAGGAGGAAGCACCCCGGTATGTAAAGGTGGCTCCCCATTGTTCCATGCCATAAGCATTCTCCCATCACAAAGATTCCAATGCGGACTCTGATCAAGTAACTCCTGAAACTGATGAAATGAAGAACGATATCAATTGAGTTCTCATCAATAGACATCAACTTTCAAGCTGGAGTAAATTCCTTCATACCTCCCGGGTCCTAACCCTTTTCCCATCCTGTCTTTGCCAATTTTTTCCATTATCACTCAAGTAGAACGGGAAGTTGGAAACATTTCGCGATGAAGCAACAAGGAGCCAGTCATGGTCAACTTTGTATGCATAATTCAGGGTGGAAATGAAGTCGGGCAGGAGAATGGTTTCAGGATCAATTAACACGGATATATCCGATGTAAATGCCTGCGCTCTTGCTACCATAGAATGGAAGAATGGAGTGCCAAGAAACCTAGAGACATCCAAGCACAGAGCATAGGGCTAACGTATCAATTGGCTTCTGAACTAGACAAATCAATTTTAACATATTTGTAGTTTAAGTGCACAAATAAAAATGAACAAGTTCATGATCAAATCAAATGTTCTCATATGTTACTTAGAAATGGCAATCAAATCAAACTCCTTTGACATCTACTGCGACATCTTTGACCAATATATTCAATTAAACTCAGTCAATTTACATAAGAGAAATAACAAAGAAGAAAAAGAAAAAAACAGAAAATCTTACGTAAAATCGATATTGGGTTCAACCAGAAGTCGAGAACCGAAGTTGCGAGCAAAAGCAGCGACAGAAGGGTGTTGGCTGAAGAGAACAACAGTTATTTGTTTTGACAAACCAAGCCATGACCGTATAGCTAGACTCTGTCTGGATCCAACAGAACCAGTAAACGGGCCAGGTGCAGTAAATATTGCAATTTTAGGACTCGTGTGCTTAAATTTGCGGTTCTTGAAGAGCATTTGATTGTTATTAAAGGCGGGTAATTTCTGAGTAGCATAAATGGAGAGACAAATCAAGAGTAACCCAGATAGCCATATTGACCAAAGTCCCATTTTCAACGCCTGTAAATTAAAAAGAAAGAAGATTAACAACAGAGTACAAGAAAAAACGAAAAATAGAAGAGAAAGGAACTCCACCTTCATTGTTATAAAGTAAATAAGTAAGAAATGAGAGAAGGGTTTTTGTTGATAAAGGAAATTGTGAGCTGGGTTTTGACTTTGTTGAGTGGAAGTTGAATTTAAAAGAAGCGAAAATGGAAGAGTAGCGAACGCGCAATAGACATGTGAGGTTTGGCGTCATGAACATGTCAGCTTCCATTGCTCCCGTCTCCTCGAACCCATGCCATCATCTCCAACTAAAAGTTTATACAGTATTTATAAGTTATGGGGTAATTGCACAAACACTCCTGGAGTTTGACATAATTACAACCACATGGCAGGTTTGGACATATTAACGTAAATATCCCCTAACCTTTGAGAAATATTACACTAACATACCCTACCGTCAGCACTTAACGGCCAAGGGTAATATTTTCTTTATCACTAAAATTAAAAAAAAAATCGAATAACAATTATTATTTTAAAAATATTTAATTTTATTTTTAAAAAAGAAAAAAAAAATAAAGGTGGAGATTTCAGATTTATCCAGGAGAAATCTCCACCACTCCATCTCGATCCATTTTAGTAACTGTGTTAAATTTTGTTGAAAAAGTCTATTGAAAATTATAATTTTAAAAAATTGAAATATATATATAAAGGGTCGGACTATATCAACTCAAATTTCAATTTTTTGTCTTCACCATCTCAACTATTGGATTGAAGAACACATGGACAAATAAGTGATTGAAATATTGAAGTAAAAAAAAATTGAGTTAGAAATTTGAATTGATATAACCTAACCCTAAAAAAAAGTACATATAAATAAAATTCCAAAAACTTCTTTAAATTGTAAAAATGTTCCTAACAAATTACTAAAAATAACTCCCTAAAATTATTTGAATCTAAAAAATACTAAAATAACCATTTAAAAAAATAAAAAAAATTCTTCACACGATGTACCTTTATTCACTCGAACAAAACTCAACGGAAAGAAGTATAGAGGGACTATTTTGATCAAATTTGAAATAACAAAACTCAACCGACAAAAGTATAGAGGAACTATTTTGATCAATCTTGAAATAATAAAGACACGTATATGATGCAGATAAAATAAGAATGATAATGATTTAAATAATAGGGTTGTTGATGATATAAACAGTGATTATTAGGTCAAGTATAGATGAGGATATTATCGTGCGGTTTCACTGATTCTCGTTATCGAAAATTTTCTCGATAGCGAGAATTTATGAAACTGCATGATAGTAACATCAGGTATACCTGCTCTGATTAATTTCTGTACATATAAATATATACAAAAACAAGGCTCTCTCTTCAGTCTTCAGGACCACCACAGTGCAGGCATTTATTCTTTTAGCTACTAATGGCACAAAAAGATCTAACACCAAGGAGTAAGCATCAACTTAAAAGAGAGCAAACAGCCACAACTCAAACTGCAGACCATAAACAGGATTTTTCTGGCTCATGCATCAAGCTATGGCATGTTAAATTAAACATTGAGTCGGCCTTTTAGATTTACTTGGATTTAAATTAACTCAAAGAAGAAACTACCCTCAGTATGTATAATGGTAGCATGATACCCTACACAACAACAAAAAGAAAGCCTGTGTTGTATATACCAACAGAAAGCACTCAAATGTAAATTCAGAGCTGCAGATAACACCCTAGAGTTTTCACATTTATCAACATAGATATCCTTTTCAAAGAAAAAGAATGTTAAACACAAGAAAATGCATCTAACAAAATATGCATCTAAGGGTAGCTGCACCATCTAGTCTCTGAAACAAGATCTCACAAAAAATGCATACAACAAAATGAACGAGGGTTTTTGAAAACTTCAGGCCGAGCAACACACATCCCTGGATATTTTTCCAGAAACTGAGACGCAGAAACTGCATTTTGTTACAGCTCCTGTCACCCACCTGCATGAACTATCCTCACAAATATATCCTTTGATCACAAGGTCAAGTGACTCAAGTCCACAGATACAGGAGCTCCTCCATATTCTCTCTTCCTTCTGGTTTCCTTGTCTTTGTGCTTGATTAGCCCCAAAAACTGAGCACATTTCTTCAGTATTGCCGGTAATCAACAGCTTTCTGGGTTCAATGCCCTCTTGTTTCTCATGGCCGGCTCGCATTAATTTAATATTTTCCCACAGAAAGAAATGATGAAATCAAGGCCTAATACTGTGGCAAGTATTAGATAAGAAAAATCTCCTTTTCTTCTCTTCCACGGCATAACCAAAGTTTTAATTAAAGATTGCCGATTTGGTCCTATGCCAGCTGTGCATACACATCCTTGTGCTGATATCATATTCCCATAGGCCGGACAAGACCTGACGTTCCAGCTTCCTCAACCTCCCAGTAAACCAGTTGTTATGAAGAACAAAACAACCCTTCTTCTCACAGGCTCGTTTCACATTTTTTTTCTGCCACAAGCCTGAGTATGCACCATTTGGGAAGAGGTTTCTGTCCAAGAAGTGAATGGTCAAATTTGTTTCAGGCTCCATACATTGATTATCACCTACACGGTTGGACCCACCTTCTCCGCATAGAGTGTCATAGAAGCTTGGCTGCTCGGATAGGTTAGAAGTTGCTGCATGCTTCACCACTTTCTCCATCGCAGCAATTGTTGAAGCATCACAACGAGCAAAGTAGAAGCCAGAGTTCAAGGTCCAGGGTAAATTTATAGGTCCTGTAGATAGAAAAGCAGCACAGAGGATTTAAGTATCGATTTAATTATTTTCAGTCCAAAAGGTTACCAGTTTAACATTATAATATCAATAGATAGTCGTATTGATGGAGGAAATTAAAAAAGAGAATAAACTAATTGACAAATAAAAATTGCATAAAAATTCAACCAGATATCTTAACCATCCAATTCCCTCGGTGTGCATTCACAAGTCATACTATTAACCAGGAGCACAGATACTTAATTTATCTCTAGCACAACAGAGCTAATCACCTGTTACGTTGTATTCATCAGACTGTGCTGCAAGAACAGAAGGACCAAAGGAGTACAGCAATGGCAATGGATTTTAAACCAATACACATCCACGTCACTCAGAAGTACATTGTAACCCAACTTCAGAATCTGCAGGACCATTCTGGACTTCACTTTAGAAACCCTCTGAAAGCATTTTGTTCCAAAGTCACAATCATCAAAGCTGGTGTTACTTGGAGTTGATGGATCACTGAAAACAGGCAGGCCCTACATAAAGTAGAACAGATTAAGTAACAAAAACATTTTCTACGGGGTTTTGAGCGAGAATATTTTATAAAACAAAGCACAACAAAGAGGTACTCAAAGCCATATGGAACCGGTCAGTATTAACAGACATCTTTGGACCACAAAAAAACCTTAGATTCTACAAGACAGTCAAACTTATACAGCCATATGGAAAATGTCCAAATTACAAACCAACTTCAAGATGTTTAAGATCATTCTATAAGGTCAATTGCAGCCCCCCAAAAACTGAGAATGAAGAAAGAAGTAACTTGATAAAGGAAAAGAAAGTCAAAGTTAAAGGAATTATACCTGAAAGATTGAAAACTGATAGGTTTCCTGGTCTAAAGCACAAACCACGAAATTGGTTACCCTGATGCGGCGTAGTCTGCATACCCAACTCATTAGCATGTCTCTGTAACTATATCCAGCAACTGCAAGTACAATTGTCTTATTCTTATCTGCAATTACTGAAAGTAGTGACTCCAAGGAAAATGGAAAATCTAATGGAGCCGAGGATAGTAATTGATCGGTAAGAGAGCAGTTTAATCTTGAGTTCAGTGATCTAGCAACATCAATACAAGCCATAGTTTTCTTTAATGTCCAGAAATGCGAGGTTTTCTCTTTCCAGGAGCTCAGCCTCTTGTCAAAAACTGTAGAAACAGCTTTTGCTGTTATATTGAAGAAAATATATCGTCCATCACAGTTTGAAAGTTTTACCAGAGTAGCGTAATTAATTCCATGGAAGAAAGATGACCCATACAGAGAACCTAGATGGGAATTGCCAACATACTCCCAGCTTCTTTCTCCTCGATCTGAACCGATGGTCCCTCTGCCAGAAAGATCAGACCGATGCTTTGGATCAACCAGAGAAAAACTTGAGATGGTCCAACTGGCATCAAACACAAATCCGAATTCATTTGACAAGGCCTCACTAATGACCAAGGGATCATGAACCCCTTTCCCATACAAGAAAGGAGGAAGCACCCCAGTATATAAAGTTAGCGCAACACTGTTCCATGCCATAAGTAAGCTCCCTTCACAAAGATTCCAATGCGGACTCTGATCAAGTATCTCCTGAAACTGATGAAATGAAGAACGATGTCAATTGAGTTTCTCACCAATAGACATCAACTTTCAAGCAGGAGTTAAGCCCTTCGTACCTCCCAGGTACTAACCCTTTTCCCATCCTTTCTTTGCCAATTTTTTCCATCATCACTCAAGTAGAATGGGAGGTTGGAAACATATCGCGATGAAACAACAAGGAGCCAGTCATGATCAACTTTGTATGCATAATTCAGAGTGGATACGAAGTCAGGCAGGAGAATGGTTTCAGGATCAATTAAGACGGATGTATCCGATGTAAACGCCTGCACTCTCGCTACCAGAGAATGGAAGAATGGAGTTCCAAGAAACCTAGGGGCATTTAAGCACAGAGCATAGGGCTAATGGATCAATTGGCTTTTGAACTAGACAAGAATCAATGTTAACATATTTGTAGTATGATTGCAGTTGCACAAATAAAAATGAACAAGTTCATGATGAAATGTTCTCATATGTTACTTAGAAATGGCAACCAAATGAAACTCACATCTCCTACGAAATCTTTGACTAAAATATTCAACTAAATTCAGTCAATTCATATAAGAGAAATAAAAAAGAAGGAAATAAACAGAAAATCTTACGTAAAATCGATATTGGGTTCAACCAGAAGTCGAGAACCGAAGTTGCGAGCAAAAGCAGCGACAGAAGGGTGTTGGCTGAAGAGAACAACAGTTATTTGAGGCGACAAACCAAGCCATGACCGAATAGCTGGACTCTGTCTGGTTCCAACAGAACCAGTAAACGGACCAGGTGCTGTAAATATTACAATTTTAGGACTTGTGTGGTTAAATTTGCTGTTCTTGAAGAGCATTTGATCGTTATTAAAGGCGGGAAATTTCTGAGTAGCATAAACGGAGAGACAAATCAAGAGGAACCCAGATAACCATATTGACCAGAATCCTACTTTCAACGCCTGTAAATTATTAAATAAAAATAAATAAAAAATAAAAAAAGAGCATTAATATTCTCGAATTTTGAAGACAATTTACAAACAATTCACTCCTACTTAAATATAAAGAAATAAGATATTACATTAAATGAAAAAATAAATAACCATTTAAATCTTTTATATATGGTAAATAATAATTAGAAGAATCAAATATTCAATATTCCATCTCAAACTCTAGGTAGCAAATCAAAGCCTCTTATATTATGATTAAAATGGGAGAGAGAATAATTTTATTATTAGTGATTCTATTTCTATTACAATAGAAACCTACATTGGCATAGGAATATAGGATATTACATTAAATGGAAATATTCGAATTTAAATATAAAAAGTAAATAATAATCGAGAGAATCAAATATTCGACAGAATTTCATTCCTAAATAAACCGAAAGAATGAAATTAAGTAATTGGATTTTAGAATTATAACATCAAACTTGTAGATAGTGCTTTTATCTTGCATTAATCTTATTATACATGAAACAGAGAGATCTGCTGGCTTGCTACGGTATGACAGAAACACAGATTACAAACGAGAAATTGTGCAAGGCACCAGACCTAAACGGCAAAACTGAGATACAAATTACTCAGAATCAAGGAACTATCACGCTACCACAGCTACTACCCCTTGTAACTAAATAGCACAGAACCCATTTAACTTCCCTAAGCACGTATCTATGATTTAATACATTTCTCGACAGCCATTGATTGATACACGACAGATTATGGAGCATGATCTCCGGTTTCAGGGCACGTCAACTCTTCAAATTCACCCAACCAGAACTCCTTGTGCTAGAATGTTCAGATTAACCCAAGATATATCTCTCTGTTCATCTGTGTCTCCGCACGGGCGATCTGGATCTTGACCTCCTTCCCCTGCCAAAAATTTAGTGAAGTTAATTAATCAAGAATCTTAACAAAAACATGAAGTTGTGAGTCGAAAATTCAGCATTCTGACACTTTCACCTGAGTTGCATATTGTTATAATGATGGTTGTGTATGTCTTAAAAACATTAACACAATCGTTAATCTTAAGACTGCATGGTAACATACCTGGTAGTCTCAAGAGAAGAATAGGGAGAATGCCTGCGCTGAGAGTTCTTGCTATGTGGTGACCGCGAAACTTGTCTAGAAATGAAAACATCCATCATACTGATAATGGTGAGTTATATATGCATAATTCATGCTTAGCCTCATAGAGAGCCAAACTTGATAACAGCATACCAAATATTTTTTTTCTTTATTCTTTTTGCTACTAATGGCACAAAAAGATCTATAACACCAAAGAGCAAGCATCAGCTTAAAAGAGAGCAAACAGCCACGACTCAAACTGCAGACCATAAACAGGATTTCTGTGGCTCATGCATCAAGCTATCGCATGTTAAATTAAATATTCTCTCCGTTGAGTCGACCTTTAAGATTTACTTGGATTTAAATTAACTCAAAGAAGAATGAACCCTCAAGGAAAATATTTGAGTTTATATAACGGTAGCATGGTACCCTACACAACAACAAAAACAATGCCTGTGTTGCATATACCAACAGAAAGCATTCAACTGTAAATTAGAGCTGCAGATAACTCCCTAGAGTATTAACATTTATCAACGTAGATATCATTTTCAAGGAAAAAGAATGTTAACGCAATTAGAAGAGTAGGAAACATTAAAAAAATTACCACAATAATCACTACTAGTGGTTGCAAATTACCACCAGGCTGAAACAGTTGGGATATAAATTTCTAATTTAAGTCATATTTTGCTGATTAATGTACTCTTGAGTCTTGACAGATAACAGAAGCAGATATGAGCAACTTATTGTTTGTATCAAGAAAGGCAGAAAGAGAGAAACGTTGTGGTGGCAAGAGATTTGATAAATCAAATCTGTTAGATGTAAGAAAATGGAATATTAAGCACTGCACCTCAACATCTAGTCTCTGAAACAAGATCTCGCAAAAAATGCATACAAGTATACAACAAAATGAAAAGAACACAATAATGAACCAAACGTAGAGCAAAGTATGCATCTAAGGGTTGCCACTCAAGTCTCAACATATCTGTAGTGATTCTTGTTTTGGTCGAGAAATGAAAAGAAGGGGCAGTGTTGACCCTTGTTCCTCAGAATGTGCAGTCAACTACTCAATACCTTTTCATAGTACGTCCAAAACACTTAAGAATATTATCCTTTGATCATATATATAAACAGGACATGCAAGGAGATACTGATAAATGGTTACCTTCTCCCAGACCTGACAGGTGATGGCGTTAAGATGCGCTTTCTTGAATGAGACTTCCTGTAGAAAATACCAGAATAAGAGGATGTTATACACATTGTAGTAATAAAGGAGAGAAAGAAAAAAGATCTAGATGGTGAACCTTTTAGAATCATTTGATGTTTCATCACTTGAATCATTGGCACGACTAACCGAGTTGTCCTTGCTGTTTCTACCTCTACTGCTAATTGATGAGGAACGTCTTCTCTTATGCCTGCTTGAATCACTAGTACGTTTATGTCTCGATGTGTCTTCATCCTTTGATCGTTCTCTTTTTTTGTCGATGCCTTCTTTGGCACTAGCTCTATGGTGTCTCTCTGCATCTTTTCTATCCTCCTTGACATCGAGATGAGTAGATTTTTTTCTTGACTTGGATTCTGTAGTTTTTTCCTCGGGCTTAACACCTTTCTCTTTCATTTTATCTCTTGAGCCATTCCGATCATCTGCCTTTTCCTTTCTTAAATGTCTTTCTTCCTGTCTCTTACGATTTTCATCTCCCATCTCATCTGTCCCAGTATCAATCTCTATTTCCTTACCACTGTTTTTTCCAGAATGACTCTTTTTACTTTCATGTCGATCATTTTTTGCAGATCTGATTCTGTTTTCTGTACTTTGAGAATTATCATTTGTTGTTTTTTTCACATTACCATTTCTGCCATGCAGTGCAGATTTTATGTCCACTGTAGTCTTTTCTCCATCCAGCAATTTTCCACCATCAATGTTGTTTTCATGCTTATAATCTCTCTCAATTCTATTCTCACTCAACTTACTGATAGTGCTGCTCTTGTTATTTTTGGATGCAAAAGTACTAGTTTTGCTCAGATCACTATCCAAATTTGACCGAACTCTATTGTGCCCTTCAAGTTCCATATGACCATTCTCAGCTGCATCAGGTATTTCTTCTGAAAGCTTATTCATGCTTGACTGCCAAACAGCATTATCTCTAGAACCTGGCACACTTGAACTCTGTATTTCATCAGCCCTATTATTATCATCATTGTCGTCATTATCAGAGGCATAATTTCCAAGACCCAATACATCTCCAGGAGAGCTAGAACTAGATTTTTCATTGTCTCCTTCAGTCTCAGATTCCTTGGCTTTAACTGGAACTAGAACCTTTGCAGAGGCCTTCGGTGTTGGGACTGCTGGAGGAGGTGGTGATACCTTACCATTTGAAGCAACAGTGTTGTGGTCAACTGCATCAATTAAAAAGTTAGATCATCAGAATTCCTTCTTTTCTATTTCTTTTTAAAATTAAAGCAGACAGGTTAGCGAAATTCAGTACTTGCACTGCAAATTCTCAAACAAAGTCTGGTGATAGTGTGTTTACCTTCAACTGTCAGATCATCTTCACTAAGAACTTTGGTTGCAATTTCATCAAACAGCTCATCGGTAACCTGTTCAAAAGCATTAATATTATAGCCGTGGGAGAAAAGCATTAAATTAGACAAACATCAGTTTTGAAGAGGTTTTAACCTTTAGAAGAACTTCAGTTAGGATGCGCTTTATTTCTTGGTTAATTGCTGCAGTCCTAGCCGCTTCCACATAATCCTACAGAGAGAAAATATATCATTTAAATTCCAAAGAAAGATTAAGTGCATAGAGAAAATAATACTCTAATAAGAAAGTGTCACCGAAAGAAAAGTAAATCATCATCATCATGTCAAATGGATAAAGACAAAAAACCTCATCATCGTCCTCTTCTTCAGTTGACCTAGGGGAATCAATGCTTTTGCTATCTGCTTGATCACCTTTTCCGAATGATTTATGAGCACCTTCATCCTCAGTGGATTGTGTGTCCTCATTAGGAATCTCTATGGAAGACTTTGTCATGGCAGCTTTATTCTTAATGATTTCCTCTTTAAGCCAATTAGGCACAGGAGCCTGAAAACAATTTCCACAAGGTTCAGAAGATAACGAATGCAAGGGGAATCACTCCATAATGATTGTGAAAGTATTGCAAGTCAATCAGTGAAAGAGAGTAATTACCTTTTTCGGACGTTCAGAAATGCTGGAAACCCCATACGCATCACCTGGGAATGCTGCAGTAGGATGAAGTGAAGCTCCAGCACCAAGGCCAAAGGCACCCGCAGATGAAATTGTAGGTTGGAAGCCCGGTCCATGAAATCTTCCAAATTGAGGTGCAGTGGGTCCAGGAACAGAAGCCATGGCCATGGAAGGATCATGCTGGAAAACAAAGCAAATGTTAGCACATTGCAGTAAGCCTCAAATGTCAAATGACTACTCATAAATCCAGAACCAAGACCTGTGGTCCTGATGGAAGACCAGGAGGCATTGGTGGATAAACTACACCAGGTGCAACGGGGGAAGTCCAAGAATTAACAGAAGGAATGGCTGCAACGGGATCAATGTTTCTTACAGTTCCTGCTGAATCATGATGAGTAGCATAAGTGGACTGCATATGAAGATCGTGATCATGATTAAACCTAGGTGCAAACTGTAAAGGCTGATCACTAAGATCAGTTGTGGGATCAGCCGCATGATTCCCATAAGCAAAGGGCTGTCCTTCCTGAGATGAGGAAATGTGCATAGGTAATGATCTATACATATAATCCTTTGGATCTGTAGTCACCTCTTTACCTGCAATTAATGCAAGTAGTCAAAGAACAGGCCCAAAAAAATGAAACAAAAGATATATCCTCAGGAACAATAAAAATTTAATTTGATCACTATTAATTTGCTCTTCAGGTATTATTCAGATAAAACTCAAATTGTAACACAAATTCAAATTCTATAACATATGAAGACCTAAAATTCAATATAAACATAAATGTAGGAACCTTTCATTCCTCCACGAAAATCTCTAATTTGCATTTATAGACTGGATCAGTACAAAAGGATTAAAAATAAAGGACTTGAGATGGGAGTGTTAATCCTCCATGCCCTTTCCCAAGCCAAAAAAAATCACGAAAGGTCGCATTTACAGGTGTTTTTCAATTCAAATTTAAAAAGAAAAATGTGTAAATTATAAAAAGATTAGAACCATAGAAGCAGTTCTTGATCACAAGCTTCACATGCAAGTTCAAAATGCTAAGTGAATCATTACCTGTAACAGAAGAATAACTAGAAGGTACCTCCTGCGGAAGAACAGATGGACTGGAATGTAAACTTTCTTGACGAGTAAAATCAACATTTGCTTCTCCAGCTGAAGCTCCATCTCTACCCATGTAAGGTACACGCACATCAGGAACATAGGAAGACGGCCCCGAGCTGACAGATGTAGTCCCCTGTTGATAAGCCATTGGAGGCTGGTGTGGAGGTGCAGGTGGAACTGGAAACTGTTGATAGTTGGATGTGGGAAGTGACTGTTGTTGAGCATCTGGATAATGAAAATCAGCCGCTTGCTGATACTGAACACTAGATTGAGTCTGTTCTTCTGGTCTGCCAACTGGGTTGAACTGAGCCTGCACATGCTGATTCTCCATGGCTGCTCTTGCATTGGCCCATTCTTTAGCCCTGGCAGCCCAATCTTGCGTATTATTATGTGCTGCCATTACAAAATTATTGAATGTCAAATTCAATTTCATCAGTACACAAAAACGAATGCCGAGGTTAAGATAAACTTTTAGAAACATTGTGTGAGATAAGATATATCTATATAACCAAAAAGAAAAAAAGATTGGCCCAAATGGACAAAAATTTCATGAATTTTCGGGGTGCACATAATAACATTTGAACATACTGGCTTTGTTTAGCAGGATAGCAAGAGGACTTATTATACAATGCAATGAAGATAATTATCCCATTAATTCTTAAATACTATATACTGAGTTGGAACAATCCACTGTCAAATATATAATTTTTAATTCCAATCACGAAAGGGTCTAGTAGCAAATCAGTCAATAACTAAAATATATAAGTGACCCGGAAAACAGGCAAACAATGGAGAAAATCTAAACTAACAAGCCGGTCTACATGAACATAACGAAAGAAATCATAAGATATTAAAAAGGAAATATAACAACGTACCTGAATAATCCCAAGCTTGGTGATGATGAGCCCAATTGGGATTGTTCCAATCCTACAGATATTAATTTTATTATTTCAGCAAAAGAGTAGATATCGAATCAAATCACAAAAGAAGAGAGAGATGGAGATGGAGGTAAAAACCTGATTGGGCTGAGGGTAGGATTGGGAGATATGAGGAGGCAC
This sequence comes from Acer campestre, assembly GCA_954870605.1. NCBI lineage: Eukaryota > Viridiplantae > Streptophyta > Magnoliopsida > Sapindales > Sapindaceae > Acer > Acer campestre. The sequence continues at coordinate 30,273,250 of OX940806.1, forward strand.
GTGAGGACGAGGTGGGAGAGGGTAGTGGTTGTTCTGGTGCTGTGAAGGATAAGGAAGAGGAGGTGGTGGAGGCGGAGCCCACTGAGACGGCTGAGGAGGAGACGGAGGAGGTTGATAGTGGAATTGGTTGGAATACCATTGCTGCTGACCTTGTGGAGGCACTGGCGGTCCTTGTTGAGGCGGAGGCGGCGGCGCTTGCTGCTGCTGCTGCTGCTGAACGTAATGGTTGTGGTGGTGATAATCCGACGTGGGCGGAGGCTGTGGTGGTAGCGGTGGCCTCATGTACCGGTGGGGCTGCTGTTGGTACGCGTCCATGGTTTTCTGTTTTAGGTTTCTTGTGTAGCTGTGTATATCAAAGAGGACTAGAAGAAGCGAAAAATGGGATTTTTCTCGAGAGGGTGCAGGGACTTCTGCTGTGTCTTGTTGTTGCGGATCTTAACTCTTCTCTTCAGAAAGTATTTATATGCAAAATTAATAATTTAATATTTAATGAGTAAACGTGATTCTCATTTTCAGTCTTTAATTTACTTTTTATTTTTTAAGAATTACAAATAATTCGGGGTTTTAATTGGAAAACACGACTTGAACCTATAAACAATCATGGAAACCACGAAAGAGCCTAGACAAGGAAAATAAAAAACGAAAAAATGAGGCTACACTTAATTTAAATTTCTATTTGTGAGTATTTTTGCTCAATTACATTTATCAGCAGCTATTTTAACATGCTGCCTTCGATCTTGATCATTGTAATTCTACAAATTATGCTTTTCCGGCATAAAATTACATTTGACAATTACAAAAAATGAGATTGGGCTGTATCTGTCGCGTTGAATGTTGCACGTCTTCTTCATTGAGATTGTCAGACTGATATGAGATTTTGCAGCTTCAGTGGATATTTCCTTTGTCAAAACATTCTGGGTTCAGCTGTAAAAATGTTGCTTGAACCTTTATCTGCGCAGAAATAAGTTGGAAAATAGAGAAGAACATGGGTGATATTATGCCATGGCCAATGATCATGCCACTGCATCAGCTTGTCTTCTGGCCAGTCGTGCATACAGGCCTTCTTCTCGGAGAAGGTCTCTGTGACTGCCCATCTGTGAAATGGAACAGAAGTTAGAGAAGGATTTACAGTTCTATTTATGTAAAAGACTGGATTATGCTGTGGTATGAGACTGTAAACTATAATCCCCAGAGATTCTTTCACATAGAAACTAGTGGAATACACTCTAAACAGAGTATTTTCACGGGTAAGAATTGCTTTGTTATTTTAAGTATAGAGTGTGTTTACATTCATGCAAGGTATCATTTTCAAAACTAAATTCATAATGGTTAGGGTACCGAAATAAATGGCCATAAAACTAACCTCGATAACTCGACCACCACCCATTACCACTATTCTATCAGCAGCTTGAATTGTAGAAAGCCTGTGGACAGTGAACAATCAAACTTCAGACTATCGTATTAACACTCAAAAGTCAAAAGCAATGGAGAGGGTAATGGTTACCTGTGAGCAATTACTAGTACAGTTCTCTTTGTCATTGTGTCACCTCGGAGAGTACGAAGAACACCCTAGGTATTGGGGCAAATAATACAATACAAGCAGAAAATTCAGTAAAGAACCTAACTCTCCCTTTTTTCTAATCTTCAGTTTTAAAATTTTTGAGGGAAGGGGACTATTGCCAAAAGTAACTACCTTTACATTGTGTTCACTCTCAGCATCCAGTGCACTAGTGGCTTCATCAAGGATCAAAATATCAGGGTCCCTAAGAATAGCACGAGCAATAGCAATGCGCTGCTTCTGTCCCCCACTAAGCAAATCATCATCAACAAGTGTTTCATAACCATTGGGCAGCGAGGAGATGAAGTCATGGGCATAAGCTTGTTTGGCAGCCCATTCAATGTCCTCTTGTTTTATATCTCGGGTACATCCATATTTTATGTTTGAACTGATATCCATGCGGAAAAGTTTTGGTTCCTGTTCGAAAGAATTTCGTAAGGATAGATCAATGGAATTTTGATAATTCTGGGAGTAAATGACGAAATAAAGAACCTGTCCCACGTATCCAATTCTTTCCCGCAACCACTTGATGTCCAACTCTTTAAGAGGGACGCCATCAATCAATACCTGCCGGGAACAAGCTTACATAAATTCAACTGATGTTACTCTACGTGAACCGAAGAATATATTTAACTACTCAATCGAATAGAATTGATGTTGATTAACTATCCTGATGATAAAACCTTCAGCACCAATGAGTATAATGTTACTCTAATGTCAACAAATCATTCTGCTCAGACATATATAATGCAAAACGTCATAATCAAGAAATGGATGTAAAGAAATTATACCTGACCCTTTGTTGGCTCATAAAGACGTAGTAAAAGATTCACCAGGGTGCTTTTTCCACTACCACTAAGACCAACCTAAGCAAGTGGCATATAAGTTCCCATGGTCATTATGGATGCCAAAAAACAAGGTAACCAAACCCAAAAAAGAAAAAACGTCAAAGAAAACCCAAAAACTTACAAGTGCAACTACTTCACCAGGAGTTACAGCAATGCTTACATTTTGCAATACGGGTACCTATACAAATGCATAACAATTAGTTAATGCTGAACTAAACAGCATAACTATAATAAAACCATACAGAAAAACTAAAATCAGATACAAGGTCACAGTGAGCAAGAAGAAAGTATAACAGTATGGGGCCCAAGGGATTAAATCTTTTACCTTTTTATTATATATTAGGGTTATTGGCACCGGTCCCCCCAAACTTTACGCAAATTTGCATTTTACCCCTTGAACTTGTTTTTCAGGCATTAAACCTCTGCACTCTCATTAATTGGCAAAACTTGACTGTAGATGCCCCCTCAAACAGGCGTCCAAGGGGCAATAAACCAAACTGTTTGTCAATTAATAAGAGTTTAGGGGGTTTAACACCTAAAAATAGAGTTCAGGGGGGAAAATGCAAACTCGCGTAAAGTTGAGGGGGGCTGGTGCCAATAACCCTATATATTAAGGAAAACATAAAAGCAAATGTTTTACCAGAAATGGGAAAAAATAAGATCTTTCAATTGTTAACAAAACCATCCATTTTAGCTTCTATTCATTTTGTTTTCCTTAAAATGACCATAATTAAATATGCTCTAGCTTTTTATGGAGTATTTCTGGCTTAGGGAACAAAGAAAAGCAGCATAAAAGAGGATCAAATCAAATCCAGACGGAGAGTTCTAAAATCTTGGGAATAAGGTAACATACTGTTGGCCTTGATGAGTAATGAAAGGATACATTAACAAAATCTATGCGTCCCATTAGCTTTTGCAACTTCTTTCCTGCAGGGAGAACAACATTTAAGGTTTTAAACTAGGATAACATAAATCAACCATAGGAGAAAAACATGTGGAAAGGTATTTTTCCTATTGAATATAATACACCATAGAAAAATCAAGACAGAAAAAGGTAGGTTCCGACTTTTAAGGAGAGAGTATGATGCTTCATTGTCTAATATTTCCCTTTTCATGTATAAAGTTGAGAACCTACTAATACATGTACCACAAGAATAATCTTCATTAGATCAACATATTTACAGCTTAAGGCAGCAATTTCCTAAATTACAGATTAAGTGAATCAAGAAAGCATGAAAAGGACTGGATCAAAATATAATAATACAATTTTGTTAGACCTTATTAAATTCATAAAATGCTTGCCTTTTGATATGAATTGATGACTAGGCATGAGATCCATCAACTGGAAGACCTTTTCACTTGCCCCAATAGATTGCATCATAGATGATAAATTATCTCCCACCCACCATGTTGAATATATCAGCCATTCACTATATAATATAAACTTTGTAAGCTGCTCTGCCGTTATATTACCCGTCAGAATAGACATTCCTCCAATTAGCACAGCAATAATCTATAAAACAAATGTGCCAATAAAAGCATAAGTCAAGTCCAGAATATAAACTTACCAGAAAAATACAAGACCAGAGCTTAGGCGAAGAAGCTTTCGTTATGTATTTGATATAAACTAAAGCATCAAACTTTGATAAAAATAAAATAAAATATAAAATATAAAATAATTCAAAGCTTAAAATGTTCCAACTTTTTTTTATAACAGTTAATGATATCAGAAATCCACGTAGTAACCGCTCTTTAATACCCGAAGTAGGAATGGAGTTAATGTGCAGTCAACTCAGATCCAATAAGATATGATCTCGTCATTAGAATCATCAGTACAAGTCTTGCTTAAAACTTTTGAGAATGCACTGACAAATCATAAACTACATAGAAGATGAGGACAAATATTTTGGATTGAAGGCTTTGTGACTTAATCAAAGTAACACTGTAAGTCTGTAACCCCCTATGAAGTCAAACCAAACTTAAGTAATATTACAAAGAGCGATATATCATTGAGTATATTATGAAATGGTTTTGTGCAACAATAAAGAATTATTCAAAGAAAAAAGGAAAATATAATTAAACAGTAAACATCTTATCATCTTGAAACCAATGAAAGAGAAACCTGAGTAGAGTGATAAAGCGTGTTGAAGCTCAAGTTCCAGAATCCATATGCAGCACTTTGTCGCAAGCTTATATCAGCCAGTCTCCCCAGCCATTGATTGTACCTATCAATTGTACATCGCAATAACTTTTATATCAGAATCACTTATAACACACAAGAACCTGTTAATATATGTTGCCTTTAGTTCAGAGTTGCTCATAGAAAAGTAAAAACTACACACAAAGATAATTTATAAAAGATGGTATTCTAGCAGAAAGCATCATTACCTTGCAAGTTCTTGCTTCTCTGTTCCATAGACACGGACAGTTCTCATCAAAGAGAATGTCTCTTGAGCTACCTAATCAAAAAATTTACTGCAACTTTATTAACTGTAAAATCATTGGAGAAACATAATCTACAAAAAGAATTATAGATCAATGATTTTGTTCTACTTCATTGGCAGAAGCAGCGAACTCTTGCGTTAACTTTGCTGCCTTCTTCTGGTACCTACAGAAGGAAACAGTTTAAGAAGTGGTAATCAACAATACTCCATAAATAAATACATACATAGAAACAATTCATATTATGATATACCTGAAAGCTTTAAACATTAGAAAGAAATGTGAATTGTATGCATCATGGCAAATGCAATACAATATGGGGTCTAGGGCATCACTTTTATATCACAGCCTTAATCCACTAACTTTCAGGCACTTCCTAGTCCTTGAAAAATCAATTTAAGGAACTATATCAGACCTAATCAAGGTGCCAACCTTAGTGCACATAATTCATATTTAATATCATATCATCTATTCCTGTTTTATGACACATCCACGTTACATCATCATTTCAATAATAGCCATTCTGTAGTCATACACTTATAAGGAAAGTGGCTTAAACTTCAGAAGAAAATATAAGAAAATTGTGCAGAATCTTACAGTCCATAGATCAGCATTACTCCTGCTAACGTTGTGCATATCAACAATGTACATAAGCCAAGTGGCCATGACAAAACTATCAAATAGATTAGTGCCCCTGCCCCCTGGAAAGAAATAATTATAATGCAAATTATATTCTAGTATTTTTAGTAGACTAAGAAGCATCAATGATTTTATCAGCAAAATACCTGTAGAACATTGCGGAATATTAAATTAAGGTCATTTCCAATAACCCGTGAGACTTGCTGACAGTCAGATCCAAGCCTACTTGTCAAATCACCAACTGTTTCAGAGTCAAAAAAGGATATATCCTACAATGGATGTGACAAGAAAGTAAGTTAATCTATACACCAACATATGCAGGAAGGTATAGCTTGCTTAGTGATGCCAACAGCATCATATTTATCAAAATTTGAGTTTCCTCTATCATCGAACCTGGAGGAGAAGAGCAGAATACAATGTTTCCCTCATTCGCTTCACCTGTGAAATATTGCAGAAATTCAATTAGCATTGAAGTTCATAAGCTAATGACCACAGTCCACAATTAAGGCTGATACTTTGAAGATTTATTGAAAAAAGACCAAGTTACATATACAAACTTGTTCCCGTATGTATGGCCCAGCCAGGAACCAGACAAAGTATTGCTTATTTTCACCACCTCATCAAATCAACAGAAAATCTAAAAAAGTTTAATTTTAGCTCATAATTCACATGATGTGATGTCTAGTGCCTAGAAACATCTCTAGTACCCATCCAACAGAAGCAATTATGTTAGACGGATTCTCTTAAAAGAAACAAATATATATGTGAACAGTAAATCATTTGATAGGGACTCACAAGAATCATATTGGCAATGCCAAAACAGCAACCTCGTAGACCACTGAAAGTTAAAATATACAGAAAACAGAGTCAGCAATTTTGTAAATTGTTCTGAACTACAAATTCCATATGAATTCGGTAGTCAAAACCATGAACAGAACAAAAATACTACATCACTATGACATATGCTACTATCGTTCAAATTTCAGTCAGGTCAACCGTGAAAGACAGAACAATCACAAGACAAAAGAGCCTTATTTTTGACATATGCAGTAACAAGAAAGGTTCATGTATAATAATACAGTATAGTTAACATGTTAATTATCAGAGTGATTGGGTAAATTTCTTAAACACGAGCAGACTCCTCACTCCTCAGTGATGAAGAATGAGGATCATAACTCATGCCATATTCAGCAATGTAAAGGAGAAAGGGAAATTTGATCATACAAGATTTTAACCTGCATATTCCAGAAGTAACACATAGCAGAATTAACAGACGCACGTTGCGGTGGAACACTGCGATATCACCGCTCTGTGCCGTGAAGATTGATGCTGTCAAAAAATGCGGTATGGAGATCTCCGAAAGCTGTACCAAAACATATCAATAAAAATTACCATCCAGCTCAACTAAAGTAAAAATAGTACAACCAAACTCCTATATAGAATCTCAGCTCTACTAACATAACAAAAAACTTGAACGCAACTGCATGTAACAATAATAGAATTCAAAAAAAGATAGAAAAAATCAAACGTACCGCCGCAACAATTAGTGCAGTGAATGCAGCTAAAATAACCCAACGGTCTTTAGCCACCAACTCCCACATTTTAAGCAGCGCCCTCCACACAGTCACCGGTTTCGCCGTAATATTGACCTCGACGTCATCGCTGAAGCTCCACCAACTTCCTCCCGGAAGCAAAGATTGAACAAAGTGAATCCATCTCCGAATCCTCTCGTTAAACTCAACATCGCCTCCTTCTCCAGCGAATTGTTCAAAGTTGTTGTTGTTGTTCTGTTGTACGGAGAATCCGTTGATAGACGAAGAGTTTAGACGAGAGAGATGGTTACGTTGTTTAAACTTGGGGGAAATGTTAGCGGGAAAGAAACGGAGGCTTTTGTCGCCGGAGAATTGGAGATTGCGGTGATTGATGCGAGGTTTTTGTTGGCGGTGAAGCGAAGAGAATACGCCAATTTGAAAATTCAAGAGTGATAGAGCCATGGAAATGGAAACAGATGGTTATCGATTTGAGCCATTGAGAAATTTATTTAGACAAGCGCAATGTGTGGCGTGTGGAGACGCGTGTGACGTGCGAGTGAGAATAATGTTTCCTCCTCTATCTAGCAATGATTGTGAATTACGTACTGCTAAAACGACATCGTTTTAAATTGGAGTGGCGTGTTCCACACACTCAAGCTCCCTCTTGCGTGAGACTCTACTGATACCCATATATGCTGCAACAGTTTCCACACACGGCTCTTGACTACATAGCGCCACGTTTACATTCCTTCAGACAATTTTGCCCCCGTCATTTTATCACTTTTCAGTCATTTTAGGAAACCGTAAGGACAATGTAGTCTTTTCGAAACGATCATCGCCGCCTAAATATCTTCATTACCGTCTCGTCAGTCGAACTTGAAGATTCTATCTTTTAGTCCACCTCACGCCTTTGACAATCACTATGGCCGTGGTTTTGGGAAATTTAGCTCTCTTGCTAGACGTTAACTTGCCTCGGACGATAACAACTGACCGGAAGTCTCGTCCGGTGGCGGTGGACGTCGTTTTGAACCTACCAAAGATAGACCTTCTGGTGAACTACTCTGCTTTGGCTAAAAAGATCTTGGAGTCGGAGGCGGAGAATCGAAATAATCGGGTGGTGGCACGTGGCAAGTCGAATTCGAAGTTCAACGCGGTGGATTTCGATGCGGCGTCGAGCGACGAAGATAACGACAACGGTGATGAGGAGGGAGAGGAGGTGAAGTATGATTGGGAGAAGGAGATGAGGAAGAGAGTGAAGGAGATTGAGGAGATGAGGGAGTTGGAGAAGAAAGCTGAGGAGTTGCAGAGCAAAGCTGACGATGATGGTGAAGGTGAACCCAAAGAAGAGACTGAAGAACAGAAGAAGATGAGAGTCAGAAGAGAACTCGAAAAGGTTAGTTTCTTCAATTGTTTATGTTTATTTTATTTTATTTTTGTCTTCAATCGAACGCGGTTTACCTGTGAATTTGTTGTTTTTTGTTTTGTGAGATAACAGGTTGCTAAGGAGCAGGCGGAGAGGAGAGCCACAGCTCAGTTGATGTTCGAATTGGGCCAAAGAGCTTATGGTAAGGGCATGTACGGACGAGCCATTGAGTTTCTTGAAGGTGCTCTCACGATCATTCCCAGATCCACATTATTTGGCGGTGAGGTTGGTTAAAACCCAAAAAGCATCAGTTGATGATCAACGTTTTGTTTTAATTAGAAAAGGCTTTATCCAGATTAACTGGTAAAGTCTGACTTTTTTATTCTCAGATTCAAATATGGCTTGCTATGGCTTACGAGGCAAATAACCGCCACAAGGACTGCATTGCTCTTTACAAACAACTGGAGGAGAAGCACCCCAGTATCAGCATTCGGCGTCAAGCTGCAGACCTTAGATACATCTTGCAAGCTCCCAAGCTCAAGATTTCTCAAGAGGAGATGGTTAGCATTCCACTCATTGGTTCTAGTTATGACAGGTAACTGCTTCGAATGCATAACTCAATTTCAACTGCTGCTTTGGATATCGATTAGGAATAGGATAATGACATAGATTTTGTACAAAATTTGTGAACCAACCTTGTGATGGTTTATTACATCTTTTGTGAATATGCTGAAAGTCATTTTGCAAACGCCTGTTCTTCAGAAGAATCTGTTTATTCATACGTAGATATATCTTTTGCTTCAGCTTTGTTCTAGATTTTTCAACTGCTAAACGTTGTTCCTAGTTGATTGACTGTAAATCTGTAATAGCTTGACCTGGAAGCAGACCCTTACTTTTATAATTAATAACCATTTGTTCTTCAGTATATTTTTTCTTGCCACCTGCCTGTGTCTCATAGATACTCTAGTTAGATTTGAGTGACACTGCTTGATTTTATGCTTTTGTGTTTCCATATGCTACCTTACTGTGCTTAGTGTAATCGAATTGACTCTACCTGGTCTCTGTTGTTACTATTGTGCTTGGGGGTTGCTTCTATTTGTTGTTTATGTGATCAAGCAAAATACTGACAGGGGGATAGTGTTGAGATGTGTCTTGAATTGTTGACTTTGGAAACAAACCAATCCCATTCTCAAGCTTGATCTCAAGACAACATTCAATCTCTTTGGAAGCAAACTGAACATATCTTGCATGAGTCATGGTTGCTTGCTTGAATGGTTGGCATGTGTTATGACTTGTAATAAGAGTAACAATTAACTCGGCTCTTGCTTGTTGTATTTTTTTGATTGTCATGCAATGTAATGCTATTTATAGTATTCACCAAGCTTGATGCATTGATGGCACACATGGCATTGATACAAATGCCACCAGACATGACTCATTACAAGTCAAAACACGTGTCGACCAGTCAAACAAGCAACTATGACTCATGCAAGATGCATCAAGCTTGGTGAATGCTATGAATAGCATGACAATAAAAAAACACAAGAAGCAAGAGCCGAGTTAGTAAGTTACTCTTAGAGTAACAATTGTGTGTATTGGGGTTTTGGGTTTATTTTTAGAGTTTCCACTTGATGGTGATTATGATACATACCAAACTAATTGTGAACTGTATAAATACGAAATGAGGTTTAGATTAGTTATTCTTATTTCTTCTTTTCAAGTCAAAAAGATTAAATAAAAAAAATAAAAGCAAAGAACAAGGTCATATAGACTTGAGTGGTATAACTATATACTCTGACAATGTCTGATCATTTGATTCATGTATTTTAACATCCACACTGTATTGACATTTGATGTTAGGAGATATCATGCTAGATTTTGATTTTAGAAAAAATGCACTATCATGTTGGTCATCGATAAGCACAAGTTTTTTCAAAAAGTGTGTTTTTATCTTTGGAACTATTTATTTTTGCAAATAGTTCTGTAACATAGTAATATATGGAAATCCATGATTGAAATTGTCTACTCCAATTGCAATGAGAGCGTCCCTTTAATAGCATTATTTTTATGCTGGAACACAAACAGCCTAGTTCTCAAAATCCAAAATTTTTATACTCCCTCTGGCATATGCACATCCTCCCTAGTCTTACTCAAGTAACTTGACATCAATCGAGTATTTTAATGGTTTCTGAATTGTTTGTGACATTATTGCAGTTACGCAGCAACATGGACTGATAAATACAAAGACAACGACCAAAGGAGAACTGGATCAACAACTAATCAGCTTCCATCATCCAGGGACATTTTAGGAGACTTTTTGGTGTGGCAACCTCCTGCTGGATTGGAGAAAAACCGCGCTTTCTGGGTAGCTTTGACACTCTGGTTTGGCTTGGTTGGAGCAGCCTTGCTTCTTCAAAAATGAACCATACATGCAAAAAATATTGTAATTATTTCCCACCATGATGTGTTCATTTGATCACTTAGATGTAATATTCTTTCTCTGTTGTTATGAATTCATTATACTTGTATGTACAAAGCAGAAGTTGTACGTACCTCCAAGTTCTACTCTTATATATACGACTGTACATTTACATCTTCTTTTTCATGGACATTAAAGCAGAACAAGTCAGAAGCAGTACCTTTATTTTTCTCCCTTTTGCCTTTGATAACTTCAAATGCTGTTTTCTGCACCTTCCTCAGATTCCTTGCACCACACTGGGCTTTGGTTCCCCCATTGTAAACCTTTTTGAAACACAGGAATGCAGGATCCATACCTGCTCATTTTACTGGGGTTGGGAATTCGTTTTTCGATGTCTGGAGATTGATTTCACCTTCGATCCCTGTTAATCATTCTTCTGAAGGTGCAGTAATCAATTGGTTTAATCCGTCAAATTTGGCTGTTGAATCTATTGAACTCATTTCAATCTTGAGCTTCGTCAAGATGTAACCAGACTTGAAATTGAAGTTGAGAAACTGTACATCTTAAAGGACATTAGAAAAGGGTATTATCCAATCATTGAATGATATCCAACCGATAGTATATAATAAATTAGGGGACAATTTCATAATTATCCCTCCAAAACTTGTAAAAATTGTTTTTAGCCACATAAAAAAACTGATTGTTAATAGTTTTGTTGGAAATACCTATAATCATCTTCCCATTACTGCAAAACAAGAAGAGAGATAGATAGAGAAAGCTTCAACCAATTTAGAGAAAGAAAGATATCCAACCAAGAAAAGGTGAAGAATAAGTCCAAAAAGAATATTATGACACCGGCACGCTGCCTGGCCGACCAAACTCTCTTTTCTCTAGTCTTTCACCCTATCTTCACAAAAGCTACTTGAAATTAACAAATAATTTAACATAACATTTTCTACATGATGAGTCATGTAGCAATATGAAGAAGAAAAAAAGTGTTGGAATGGTATTTCACAATTTTTTTGATCATGGAGTAAAAATGAAATAATTTAATAACAATCTAACTCATACATACGTTGTTAAAAACAAATTTCTAATAACTTATCTGGTCAAATTTAATAAATTCCACCTTTTTTTTTATAATTACACCCAACAAAAGGGGTGCTAAGATAATATTGGAAATAATTGGGGTGACATACAGGCTCAAATAGGGATCACAAAATTGAAAGCCCATTTAACACCACCAGAGGTCCACAGTCCACAAAATACCCGTAAAAAATCCCACAAAACCCTAGTCAGATCTTTAAAATAAATTGTGCTGCTCACACACTCTCGTCTCCTCTCTTCTCCGCCACCGAGACCAATACCACACAACACATCTCCGGAAAAAATGACTACCCGTTTCAAGAAGAACAGGAAGAAGAGAGGCCATGTCAGCGCCGGTCACGGTCGTATCGGCAAGCACCGTAAGCATCCAGGAGGTCGCGGTAACGCCGGAGGTATGCACCACCACAGGATCCTCTTCGATAAGTATCATCCCGGTTACTTCGGCAAGGTCGGAATGAGGTACTTCCACAAGCTCCGCAACAGGTTCCACTGTCCCATCGTCAACGTTGAGAAGATCTGGTCAATGGTCCCTCAAGACGTCAAGGACAAGGCAACCAAAGACAACGTTCCGGTTGTTGACGTCACACAGTTCGGATACTTCAAGGTTTTGGGAAAAGGTGTCTTGCCTGGAAACCAGCCGTTCGTCGTCAAAGCCAAGCTTGTTTCGAAGACCGCCGAAAAGAAGATCAAGGAGGCTGGTGGCGCTGTGGTGCTCACTGCTTAGGGCTATTTTGGTAATTTTAATTTCCTGGTTTTAGGGTTTTGTTTTTGTTCCTTTTTTTTGGATCTATATTCGTACTTGTTTAAGCTACAATTGTCTTTTACTTTTGATATAATATCTCAGTTTAATGATCAAATATGTCTTGAATAATTTATTTCATGTTATGCTATGGATGGATTTGATTAGCGTTTATGCTTGGTTGATGTGATTGATTATATTATCGTATTTGCATCTATATGTTTTGTGGTAGAATCAAGTCAATTGATTATATTATCGATATAGCAGCGGCATTGTAAGACATTGTAATGTCAGTTATAAATCTCTCATTTTGAATTATAAGTGCTGGAAATTATCAAACAAAGCTTCTTATTGATTAGGATGTGTGTGTTATCTGGAAATGTATACGAATGGTTTCAGTCGGGTGGAGGCTGTGCTCTGAGATTGAGCTCAGTTTCATTAAATTTTATTTTTTGCTCTTTTGAGATATGCATAGTTGAAAATTCTATCATTGTTGTGATTGTCAAAACTCCAACGTAGATTTTTATTCTTCAGCTGGGGTGTTATTTATACTAGTCGTACATAGTTTTATCACGGGATAGCGTTAACATGTGCCCTAACAACTACTTTATATTCTATACTGCATCATTTAGACTTCATTTATTGAGGATCAGGACCTGCTTCTCCTCCCCATCTCCTTATTCTTTCTTCAACAACAGAAGCCTGCATATATCACAGATTATGTCTCAGTTTATCAAGCAAATCCTTCAATACCAGTTGGTTTGCATGACTTGCTCACCTCATTACTCCAGTTGGTTTTATAAATCATCCAAAAAATAACACAAGTCTGTACGACTGTCCCGGAAATCATTCCCCACCAAATCCCCTGAAAATATTATCACTGGAATCAAACTACCATCCAAGCCTGAATCGAGTCTAACATTTTCTATTTTAAGGAAACTACAGTTTTAGAGAAGAAGAGAAAATTACCTTAATACCCAAGTCAAATTTGTAGGCCAAAATGAGACCCAAAGGAATGCCCAAGATATAATAACAAGCAATATTCACATAGGCTACAACACTTTGCCATCCTGCTCCAATTGCCACTCCTACAGAGAAGAAAGATATCACTCTTTTTTTTTTCTTTTTCTTTTTTTTACTTTCTATTCAAAAGGAAATACCAATGGTAAAATGTTGAAAGTATTACCAGAAAGAACAGGTTGAATACTATCAGTTGTAAGAGAAATAGCCAGCAGAGGTGTGAGAGCACTAACAAGATCTCTAACTTGTTTATCTTTAGAAAACAGAGATGGGTACTGGTCTCTCGTGAAGATCAGAATGAGTGAGAATACAAGGCCTATTAGAAATCCAGATATTACAGCTACAAACAAAGAAAATTGTGCACTTCTTGGGTGACCTGCTCCTAGTTCATTTGATACTCTCACACTGCATCATCATTTGTTTATATACATAAATATATAGTAAAATGAGAAAAGTTGATACAGAAATTGATGGATGCTCTGTTTTTGAAACTATTAATCACCTGATAGCTGTATTCAATCCCATAGAAATCATAACAGCCCAGCTCAATATATTCATGCTGCAATTTCAAGCAATTTGTCATAACTTTCTTAAGTGCAAAAACAAAGCAAGACATTTAAATGACTAATTATTACTAGAAGAGATCAAGTGTTATCTGTTATCAAATTCTAAGGTGTAAGCATTTTTTCTTCTTATAATTTCTTGAGCTACTATCAATATAAGAAAAATCTAGAACAATTTTTTTTATATATTTTGGATAAAACTAACTTGAATTAAACTCTCCAAATTCCACAAAGTACAACTCACCAAATGGAGATAACATCCACGGAAACTTTTGGATTCTCTAAATATCCGGCGAAGATAATTAATACCATAAAATACCACATTTCCAAGCTGCACAAAATTAATAAATGTAAGTTAAATCTAGTTCGAAATTAACAAAAAAAAAAAACAAAAGTAGGATCACAATATTAGAGCATTCTCAAAAGGACTCTTCAAATAAGATATTTGTTAAGGTCAAACAAGTCACGTCAGTATATTTGGTTTTAACAGACTCTTTAAATGAGATTCTTCAAATAAGGTTGTGAGTTGACTTCTCTCTTCAATATCTCTTAGATATTGAAGAGTAACTTCTCCCTCTTCAATTATTTTTATATTATTTTTTATATCACATTATATTAATATTTAACATTTTTATCTTTTTAATTTATAAATTTTATCATCATAAAAATTATACAATTATAAAGATATCATATAGATTTTTAAAATGAGATTAATATTGAATATTTAATTATTAATAATAACATATTAATAATTTGGAATGTCATTCAAATGATTTTCATATCCACCTAAAAATAATACTAGTTTCATATGTATGAAACTAGTGCATTTAAAAAGTTAAATGTTTTCATTAAAAATAATATTTACATATTTCTAACTGAAGAGTTTTTTGGAATGACTCTTCGTTTTTATTCATCAAATTGCCACATAATTAAACAAATAGACATTTAAATAGTAAAAATATATAAGGTCTTTTGGTGATGCTCTTATCAAGACTTGATTAGCCTTAAATTCAACGGCCCGGCCTGGCCATTTAATACCATTTGCATGCTGTTAATTTTGCTACCATTAAGACTACGAGAAAATCAACATCTTGAAAAGGACAATCTCATTAGCATTTGGTGAGATCACCAAATTAAAGTTTTATAATATGTTTTTATGTTTCTAAGATAAATGATACGATCATAATCTTATTGAATGGTCTTATCCATGAAAATGAGACTGCTTCGAACAATATTTTATTTACAAAGTGGCACACATTACACAGTGGGTACGTATTTTTAGACATTTGCATGAGTCAATGATCAGAGGGTACAGTAGTTTACCAAAGCATGAGAGCCGATGATAGAGACAATCTAACAAATGCCCATAGATTTTGAAACGCCCTCCATGAAAATCCAGACCAAGCTCGTCCACATGTCCCACTAACTACATACAAAAATTGAGAGATCTCTATGACCCACCACGACGCATTTAGTACCACAGCTGCACCAACCAGACCCCAGCCCAGCTTCAGCATCAACAACCAACTAAACAAAGTGTGCAACACCAACACCACCGCCGATATCACCATCATTACCATGATCTTGCTCTGTGCCTGTAAAAATTTCGAAACGGGGAAAATCCCTGCGAAAGCAAACAGTTGTGGAATCATCCATATAGAGAATTTCCCTGTCGCTTTTGATATCTCTGGACTCTGCCCTATTAGATTCATAATTTGTTCAGCGAATATGTATGCGAACATTAAAATCAAAGCTGTCATGTGTAGAATAACCATGGATCTCTGCATATAGACTCCTAACATTTCGGTCTGTCCTGCTCCATAAGCTTGCCCGCATAGCGTCTCTAGCGCACTTCCCATTCCAAGCTGTTTTCAGTTGTCAGTGTAATATATAAACTATCGGACAGTTGCTAATCATATGTCACATTATTAAAAATAATAATAATAATAATAATAATAACTATCAAGTGCAGGATAAAAATGTACTGGATCTCGGACCAGAAAGTTACTCTATACAGAAATGATAATTCAATTAATGACTGTATTACCATGGCACCGAAGGAGAAGAGGCCGAGGACATAGTCTTCGACAGAGAAGGCAGCTTGGGCGATGGTGCTGATGTGGCCGCTGAAGAGTTGAGTGATACCGCCGAGAAAGTATTGGCAGATTGAGGTGAAGATGGCGGGTACAGCAAGGTACCAGAGTTTCTTGAACTCACTGTAGAACTCTCGGAAGAAGTCGTGGACGCCGGTGATTGGAGGGATGTCATTGTAATCGGCTTTGAATGTGGCGAAGAAGGAGGAGGTGGTGGTGGTGGCGATTGTTAGGATTGTGCATATAAACTCATAATAATTACATAAGCATGAAATAGGGAGCTTACTTGAATTTCCAGCCATGATCACACAGCCAAGCTTGTTGCAGTCGAGAGAGTTTCTCTGATGTTTTGGGAATTGGGAGGGAGTTGTTGAGAGAGAGAAAAAAGAGATAGTCTTCTACCCTTCACTTTTCTTTCTTATGAAGCCTAATGGGGAGACTTTATATATATATATATATATATAAAATAGGGCTTTTTAGTCAAAAATTATGGGAAGTTATTGTTTTTGTCAACAAATGGGCTGTGAAGACAAAATTGCCCCTATTTTTGTTTCAAAACCTCTTCTCTCTCCTTTCTTCCTCATTTTCACCAGCCACTTTCTCTCTCTCATTTTTCACGCCTCTTTCTTCTTCTCTCTTTCTCTCCTCCTCTCTCCTCCTCTCCTCCTCTCTCCTCCTCTCTCCTCCGTTCGATCGTCATCCCTCCGTCCCATAGTCTTTTCTCTCCTTCTTCTTCTTCTCCTTCTCCTTCTTCTCTTTCTCAAAATTTCACCTTTTTTTTCCAGGTTTTAGAAAAAATTCAGAATTTTTTTTGCACAAAAATTTTCAGATTTTGTTTTTTTTTCAAAGAAAATTTCTAGATTTCAGATGGGTTTTCCGATTTAACCAAGATCTGGACCAAATCGGGCGACCCAAACCTAGATTTTTTTGTAAAAAAAATAAAATCAGTTTTTTTTTTTTTTTATTTGAAAATTTTCCAGATTTAAAAAAAAAAATCAGTTTTTTTTTTTTTTTTTTTTTTTGTTGAAAAGTTTCCAGATTTTAAAAAGGTTTGAGTTAGAGTATTGTTTGTTTAAAAAAATTTCTGATTTTGTTTTGTTTAAAAAAAATTCCAGATTTTTTTTTTTTAATTTTGAAAAAATTCTAGATTTTAAAAAGGTTTGGATTTGAGTGTTAGTTGTTGATTTTAAGAGTGGTTGTTGTTGTTGTTGATTTCAGTTGTTGTGCTTAAATTGTTGATTTTGAGTGTTAGTATTATTTTCCAGATTTTAATTTTTTTTTTCCAGACTAGTGTGTTTAATTGTGTTCCTGGTGTGTTTAATTGGGTTGGAAAAATGTGTGCGTTTAATTGGTTTTGACTGGTGTGTGTAATTGTTTATTACTGGTGTGTTTAATTGGGTGATAATGGTGTGTTTAATTGGTTAATACTGATGTGTTTAAATGGTTTGAACTGATGTGTGTAAATAAATTAAACACACCAGGACAAATCAATTAAACACACCGGGGAACCCAATTAAACACACCAGGCAAACAAATTAAACACACCAGGGCAAAAACAATTAAACACACCAGACCACCAATTAAACACACCAGGCAAAACTCATTAAACACACCAGGGCAAATACAATTAAACACACCATGGCAAAAGCAATTAAACACACCAAGCAAAAAAAATTAAACACACCAAGGTAAAAGCAATTAAACACACCAGGGTAAAACGAATTAAACACACCAGACCACCAATTAAACACACCAGGCAAACGCATTAAACACACCAGGCCAAACGAATTAAACACACCAGACAAAATGAATTAAACACACCAGGGCAAAAACAATTAAACACATCAGGCCATCAATTAAACACACCAGGCCACCAATTAAACACACAAGGCAAAATTCATTAAACACACCAAGGAAAAATTCATACCACACCATGGAGGTATGGGAAGAAGAAGAAAAAAAAAATAGAGAAAAAAGTTATGTTTTTTTTTTTTTTTTTTTTTTGGGAAGAAGAAGCAGAAAAAGAAAAAAAAAAGAGAATTTTTTTTATAAAGGAGGGCAATCTTGTCCAAAAAGTGGAAATCCTGACAAAAACAATAAAAATAATAATATTGGACAAAAAGCCACTAATTTTTGGCTAGTTATAAAGTTCTCCCTATATATATATATATGGATCAGGATCCATGACCGATTGACCCTATATTTTTAAACAAAAAATATTATAAACAGAGTTTGGCTGCTCTTCATTTCAATCTCTTACATAGAGTCAAAGTAATAAACAGATAATTGGAAGTTTGGAACCATAGGAACTTTAACATAAAACAAATGAAAAATATTAGAACCAGAGATCAATGTTGTCAGTGGGATTGCTTATAATTCATGATATAAAACTATCACTTGTTCAAATTCTGTCCCTAAATAGTTTAGTTTTATCACTCTTGTCAGTGAAAGCAATAGTTTATCAAAACTGTTGTCGTGCGCCTATTTCTCTCTACTGCATCATTTATTGAGGATCAGGACCTGTATATGTATATCCTCCCCATCTCCTTATTCTTTCTTCAACAATTGAAGCCTGCATATAACACAGATTATGTCTCAGTTTATCAAGCAAATCCTTCAATACCAGTTGGTTTGCATGACTTGCTCACCTCATTATTCCAGTTGGTTTTATAAATCATCCAAAAAATAACACAAGTCTGTACGACTGTCCCGGAAATCATTCCCCACCAAATCCCCTGAAAATATTATCACTGGAATCAAACTACCATCCAATCCTGAATCGAGTCTTTTAACATTTCTATGTAAAGGAAACTACACTACAGTTTTAGAGAAGAAGAGAAAATTACCTTAATACCCATGTCAAATTTGTAGGCCAAAATGAGACCCAAAGGAATGCCCAAGATGTAATAACAAGCAATATTCACATAGGCTACAACACTTTGCCACCCTGCTCCAATTGCCACTCCTACAGAGAAGAAAGATATCACCCTTCTTTTTTATTATTATTACTTTCTATTCAAAAGAAAAAAGCAATGGTAAAATGTTGAAAGTATTACCAGAAAGAACAGGTTGAATACTATTAGTTGTAAGAGAAATAGCCAGCAAAGGTGTGAGAGCACTAACAAGATCTCTAACTTGTTTATCTTTAGAAAACAGAGATGGGTACTGGTCTCTCGTGAAGATCAGAATGAGTGAGAATACAAGGCCCATTAGAAATCCAGATATTACAGCCACAAACAATGAAAATTGTGCACTTCTTGGGTGACCTGCTCCTAGTTCATTTGATACTCTCACACTGCATCATCATTTGTTTGTGTATATATATATATATATATATATATAGGGGCAGGATCCATGACCCCATTTTTTACACAAGATTTTACACAATTTCTTGTCCATTAGATTTTAGTTGTTTGGATGGACAAAATTCGATGATTTTTAATCTCTTTTCTCTTTCTTCATTTAACATTTGTATTTTCTCTCCCCTATTTATTCAATTATCTTTCTTAAATTTTATTATTTTATTCCATTCTTTCTCCTCTTTTAATTTTTCTCTTTCAACTTTTTTTTTTCTTATTTATTTTCACTCTTTTTATTTCTTTTTTATTTCTCTCTTTCTATACTGATCATATTTATTTTTTCCCCTCCTATTACTTTGACATAAAACTAGAAATTTTATTAATGCATCACATGTTGGTTTTTCACTCTCCTCTTCTAATTTTTTTTTTTTTTTAAAAAAAAACTTTTTTGTTTTATCTTTTCATGCACTCTTATTATTTGATTCTTCAAAACTAACAAACAGTATTATTTTCACTAATATTGACTTTGTTAATATATTTGTTATGAAAATTTACAAACAATTTTTGTTTTAAATAGGTTAAAAATCAATTAGATGCGATAATTTTGGCATAGATTTAGAAAGAGAAAACTTAATATCTCCATGATTTACGATAGAATCATATCAAAGAAGTAAAAATAAGTAATTATATACCAATCATGTGTTGGTGTGAGTGGTTCGGCGCTCTCATCCCTTAAGCAAGGTCGTGGGTTCAACCCCCCTTGTGAACGGAGCTACACATATTGGGAGCACTTTACCCCTTAGTGGGCCGACCCGGTGCGAGTCCGGATTAGTCAGGGTGTGGTCTGGGCTGATTGCACCGTATGGTGGATCCGCCCCACCCGGAAACCGGATGGTGTAAACCAAAAAAAAAAAAAAAAAAAAAAAAAAAAAAGTAATTATATTATATTTGGAGTTATCATATGTCATTAAAACTAGTATGAGAAAATATGCAGTTCAATAAATTTTCATTAGTAGTTAAATGTTGTACATACTCATAAATTTTAATTGAAGTTATTTTTCTTGGTAATTAACTTCTCTTTTTTTTCCTGAATTTTGAAAGAATATAAAAGAAATGCTAATAATTTATCACAAAAATTTTCTTTGATATCAATGGTCAACGTTGATATTGGTAAAATAAAAATGTGAAAAGACAAAGAGATAAAAAATTAAAAGAGAAAAAAAAGAAAAAAAAAAACGTTGAAAAGGAGAAAAAGAAGGAGAGAGATAATAATAAATAGGGGAGAGAAAAAACAAATATTAAATGAAGAAAGAGAAAGAAAGATTAAATACCATTTAATCTTGTCCATCTAAATAACTAAAATCCAATGGATAATAAATTATGTAAAATATTGTGTAAAAAAATGGGGTCATGGATCCTGCCCCATTTATATATATATAGTAAAATGAGAAAAGTTGATAAAGAAGTTGATGGATGCTCTGTTTTTGAAACTATTAATCACCTGATAGCTGCATTCAATCCCACAGCAACCATAACAGCCCAGCCCAATATGTTCATGCTGCAATTTCAAGTGTAAAACTTATATATTCATGCACAATTTTTTAATATTTTGGATAAAACTAACTTAAATTAACCTGTCCAAAAAGTACAACTCACCAAATGGACATAGCATCCACGGAAACCTTTGGATTCTCTAAATATCCGGCGAAGATAATTAATACCATAAAATACCACATTTCCAAGCTGCAAAAAATTAATATATATAAGTTAAATCTAGTTCAAAAAGTAATAAATAAAAAACAGAAGTATCACGTTATTATCAAGGCTTGCTTGGTCTTAAATTCAACCATTTAATATCACGTGCAGCCGTGCAGGTTATTAATTTTGTTACTATTAAGATTACAATAAAATCTTGAATTACACAGTTGGCACATATTTTTGGACATTTGCATGAGTTAATGGTCACAGAGTATAGTAGTTTACCAAAGCATGAGCGCCGATGCTAGAGACAATCTGACAAATCCCCATAGATTTTGAAACGCCCTCCATGAAAATCCAGACCAAGCTCGTCCACAAGTCCCACTAACTACATACAAAAACTGAGAGATCTCTATGACCAACCACGACGCATTTAGTACCACAGCTGCACCAACCAGACCCCAACCCAGCTTCAGCATCAATAACCAACTAAACAAAGTGTGCAACACCAACACCACCGCCGATATCACCATCATTACCATGACCTTGCTCTGTGCCTGTAAAAATTTCGAAACGGGGAAAATCCCTGCGAAAGAAAGCAGTTGTGGAATCATCCATATAGAGAATTTCCCTGTCGCTTTTGATATCTCTGGACTCTGCCCAATTAGATTCAGAATTTGTTCAGCGAATATGTATACGAACATTAAAATCAATGCTGTCATGTGTAGAATAACCATGGATCTCTGCATATAGATTCCCAACATGTCTATCTGTCTTGCTCCATACGCTTGCCCGCATAGAGTCTCTAGTGCACTTCCCATTCCAAGCTGTTTTCATTTATCAATTTTGTTTTGTATATAAACTATCAGATAGTTAAAAACCACTTATCACATCGTTCCCAAAAAAAAAAATAAATAAATAAATAAAGCTTTCAAGTGAAGGATAAAAATGTACTACCATGGCACCGTAGGAGAAGAGGCCGAGGACATAGTCTTCGACAGAGAAGGCAGCTTGGGCGATGGTGCTGATGTGGCCGCAGAAGAGCTGAGTGATACCGCCGAGAAGATATTGGCAGATGGAGGTGAAGATGGCGGGTCCGGCAAGGTACCAGAGTTTCTTGAACTCACTGTAGAACTCTCGGAAGAAGTCGCGGACGCCGGTGATTGGAGGGATATCATTAGAATCGGCTTTGAATGTGGCGAAGAAAGAGGAGTTGGTGGTGGTGGTGGCGGCGGCAATGACTCTGCCGGAGAGCGAATGTAGTTTGTCTTCGTCTCTCTCTAGTGAGGAGAGAAGTGGCTGCTTATTACCCTTCTCCATGTGAGAAAGAGAAGGAGATACTGGAAGCTGTGATATTTGTTGTTGTTGTTGTTGTAGTAGTAGTTGTAGTAGTAATATGTTCAGGAAGAATAATCACATGGTCCAGGATTTTAATGAAATTTCCGATACCTCTTCTTGACCATTGGATTGTTCACGGGAATCGTGATGAGAGATAAAGAAATGAGAAAGGTTGCTATGAGCTTGAGCAAAGACAAATGGAGAGATGAGTGACTTGTTACAAACCGAGGGTCTGCTTTCTAGAGAAGAGTTATTGACTGAGCTGAGACATTAAAATTTCATTAAAATCCCAGCATATATATCTGCTGTGTTATCATTTTTTATATAGTTATATTAAATATACCAATATACAATATTTTAAAAATTAGATCAAAAACCAACTTAAATAATGTGATATGGTCTTATCATGCCATTCATTACATTGTGATTTTTATAATAAAAACAACATTCTTATTGTATCATTTGGATAAATTATTATTCAATCTATCAAAGTTGTTCGTGATATAGAGTGAGAATTTTGTTAAAGAGTACCGTTGAAAAACTGGGAACATAATGTATTCGTGTTCTATTTCGATAAAAATTATGTTAAATCAACTTAAAAGTTGTTACTTCAAATTCAATATTCGTGTTTAGAATTTTTATTTTTATTTTAATTTTTATTTCAAATTCAATATTGGTATTTTTATTTATTACCAATGATTATCTTCCTGTTTTATGTTGCTTATAAATTGAGTAGTTAATCAATTAAGATAATTAGGATTGATTTATTAGAACTAGTTTAATTTTTCTCTCCTTTTTAGTGAAGAATCTAGTTTTCTTTAAAGATAAAATTATTTTCATTATGAATAAGAGTTATTGATTGTGGGCACGAAGGGCGAGTAGTTATTATTTTATTTTTTTAAAAGATAGTTAAATTTTATTAATAGATTAACCCATGGGCTGACTTGATGAGTTGACTTTCTTGGTACTTGGTATTATATGTAAATCATTGGAGTTGGGCAGTTGGTCTTCAATATTTTAACTTTTAAGAGTACGTTTGGGAGAGATTCTCAAGTAGATATTTTTGTAAAGATCTATTAGAAAGGTAAAGCTTTTAAATGAAAGTTTGTTGGTCGTTTGGTTATCAATTAAAAAATAGTTTTTTAATGAGAGAATTACCAAAATACTCTAGCAAATATTAAATTATAGGGTTATAGTGGAGATTTTAATGTTTTTTAAAAAAAGCTCAAAAAGTTTACTTGGAAAAGCCTAAAATTTGAGCTTCTCCCAATAGACGTAAAACAGTTTTTTTAATCGTCGAAAGCTCTACTGGAGTGTCAACCAAACGACACCAAAAAAAAAATGAAAAGAGCTTTTTCAATTAAAAAAACTTTTTCAACCGGTATACAAGCTCCCCAAAACGGACATTAAAAAGTCAAAGGATTCAAAATATGTATCCCAATTTGTTTATTATTATTATTTTGTCATCATCTATTAATTCAGGATATGATTCAAGCAGCTGACTTAAAAGACACTATCTATTTATTATTTTTGTTGCAACATCTTCTTACGCTAAGTCAATAACAATTTAAATATTTAATGGTTAAACGCAATGGAATGGAACTGCTAATTTTAAAAATTGGTACACTAGAACAAATTATTTAAACACCGCTCATCTTGTCGAATGTTGAGGGAAACATTTGTTAGTGATATGTACTTTAAATTTATCAGGTGTCAAATGTTTAGTAATCTGCTGATGCAACACTCAACACATGTAACCGAGCACCGAAGATTTTCTTTAATAGCAGAAAGATTAATGTGTCATCTATCAACAGCTCAACTTACCATCACAAACAATTTCTTAAAAGAGAATATTAAAACAAAACGAATTGTAAATATGAAAACCAAAATTCATTTTTGCCAATAATCAGATTATTAACAACAATCCATAAATGTAAGGAAAAAAAAAAAAAAATCACTCTTTTGAATTTTGTCTAGTATCAAAAACTGTAAAATGTGCGTGCATGTTTCTCGATCCTCTCAAACTGATCAATATAATGTCCACACCGTTTATATGGAAATTGTATCTCCTCCCCATTTCCTTATTCTGTCTTCAGCAATTGAAGCCTGCATATATACAAAACACATAATTATGTCTCATAATTAATTATATCATTTTATAGCTTTATATATGCTCAAGGAAATTATTTATCTACCTCTTTATTCCAATTGGTTTTATAAATAATCCAGAATAGAACACAAGTCTGTACGATCGTCCCTGTATTCATTCCCCACCAAATCCCCTGAAATTAATATCAACAAAGTATAGTAATAAATAACACATATTTATTTATATATATATATATCAAGAAATGTTAAACTAGTTTATAGTATTTAATTATACAATATAATTAACAATAGTAGAAAAAAGAACATAAAAATTACCTTAATACCCCAGTCAAATTTGTAAGCCAAAATGACACCCAAAGGAATGCCAAAGAGATAGTAACAAGAAATGTTCACATAGGCCACAGTAGCTTGCCATCCAGATCCAATAGCCACTCCTACAAAGAAAAATAAATAAATATTTTTATTATATATATATATATGGAAATTAAGATTTTAACCAATTAATTAGTAATTAGATAATTACTAATTAAAAAAATTACCAGAGAGAACAGGTTGAACACTGTTGATTGTAATGGAAAAAGCAAGCAAAGGTGTGAGATCCTTAACAAGTTGTCTAACTTGTTCATTGCTTGAAACTAAAATTGGGTATTGGTCCCTTGTGATTATCAAAATGAGTGAGAATACAACACCCATTAGAAATCCAGATACTACAGCCACCACTAATGACATTTTTGCACTTCTTGGGTGACCAGCTCCTAGTTCATTTGATACTCTCACGCTGCATCGATCATTCGTTTATAGTAAAAAAATAATAATTAAAATTTAAAAAAAAAATCAGATTAAAGTTGATCAAATAATTAATTTCATCAATTTGTGTTAATGTCGTCTTCTAATAGCTAGATTACCTGATAGCTGCATTCATTCCCATTCCAATCACAACAGCCCAACCCACGAAGTTCATGCTGCCAATACAAAAGTTTATATAAATCACAAATTATATTTGTCAGAAGATAAATTAATCTCCAATCTGGTTTCTTAATGAATATAGACATGACTATTAATTGGGATTTCAACTACTCGTATTTAATAAGAAATTATGGACTCAAATCAACTGTCCAAAAATGGTGTTTAATTTGTATCTAACCAATTAAATTTGAACATGTGTTTGTATTTATGGAAGAAATTGAAAAAAAATAATAATTAAATATAAACATATATCTCAATTTGGTTCGTTAAATATAAATTGGGATACCATTTTTATACGGCTGATTTGAGGTGTTTTTTTTTTTTTTTTTTGAGTTAACTTAACACGAAGATACGTGTCAAAGTTCACAACGTGTAACAATGTGAACGCTTTGCGTCTTCTTTCACAGCTTAACTTGCTGATATTGTACCAAAGTTGACAACATGTCATCGTGCATGCGTTGGCGACTTGGCGTGGTAGCGAGCAATTTTCATTAACTAATGGCATGGTCCCACCAAGTCAGATGGTGGTACAATCCGACTAATTACTGCCATAATTTAGAAGGTAAAACACTCTTACGAGTTGTCTGTTTTTTTTATCTGGATTGAAAAAGGTTGAATAGTCACTAAAATCTGAAAGTGAATGATATTTTTGTTTTTTATTTTTATCACATCTAAATTCTAAATAGAGTATTAACTTGTTTGTTTTTTTAAAGATAAAATGATTTAAAAATAAGTAATTTGACATATTTTATATGATATAAACAATTAACTAAATTATTTTTTATTTTTTTGACGGTAACTAAATTTTTTTTTTTTTAATAAATCCTAAATACTTTTATGTAATAATGATAAGATATTATTTAAGACTAAGATAAATAATTATTTTTCTTTTAAATATGATAAATAATGATTTAGAAATTATTTTGATTTTTTTTAAAAAAAAAAAAATTAAAAAATTTAATTCAGACTTATTAAATTTTCACCGAAAAAGCAAACAACCCCTTAGACTTTTCTAATGATTAATTAAGAAAGTAAAGCTCACCAAATAGATAATGCATCCACCGAAATTTCTGCATCCTTCAAATATCCAGCAAATAGAACTAATATCATAAAATACCACATCTCCAAGCTGCACAAGAGTATGCAAATATGTAATACACAAGTCAGATCAAAACATACAAATTGGTTCCAGATCTGCACAAGATTTTGATCAATATATATATATATGTATACAGTGAAAGTCAGACCCTATGTACATGATATGTATCTTACCAAATCATAACAGCGGATGCTACAGATAATCTAACAAATCCCCATAGATTCTGGAACGCCTTCCATGAAAATCCAGACCAAGCTCGCCCACAAGTCCCACTAAAGATGTACAAAAGCTGGAAAATATCTATAAAAAACCACGACGCATTTAGTACCACAGCTGCACCAACCAGACCCAACTCCAGCTTCAACATCAATAGCCAACTAAAAAAAATGTGCAACACCAAGGCCACGGCCGCTATAACAGCCATCGCCATGATCTTGCTTTGCGCCTGCAAGAATTTCGATATGGGGAAATTGAATGCGTAGAGAAAGAGTTGCGGAATCATCCATATACAGAACTGCCCCGCCCCCTTTGATATCACCGGAGTCTGACCTATTAGACTCAGAATTTGTTGAGCGAATATGTATACGAACATGAAAATGAAAGCTGTGAAGTTGAGAATAATCCAGGATCTTTGCATATAAACTCCTAACATGTCAATCTGTCCTGCTCCGTAAGCTTGACCGCATAGCGTCTCCAGTGCACTTCCCATTCCAAGCTGTTGACATTTATCACAATCAGTGTCATTGTTTTCATTGTTCGGGACAGTGGCAGAGTTAGAAATACAAAAATAAAAAATTTCAAGGGAACAAAATGAAAAACTTTTGAAATGTTATGATAATTTCATAATTTTTAAAACTTTTTTGTAGGGAAAGGGTCATGACCTCGACGGCCCCTCTCCCTCTGCATATGTCGATAGATTAGTCCTTTGGATTGTAAGGTTAACGATCGGTCAGTGACTAATTAACTGAGTGAAATGATAGTACGTACGTACCATGATGCCGTAAGTGAAGAGAGAGACGACGTAGTTTTCGACGGAGAAGGCAGCTTGAGCGTTGATGCTGACATGTCCGGAGAAAACTTGAGTGCCGGCGGAGAGAAGGTACTGGCAGATTAAGGTGAAGATGGAGGGTGCAGCAAGGTACCAGAGTTTCTTGAACTCTATGTAAAACTCTCGGCAGAAGTCACCGGCGCCAGTGATTGGAGGGATGTCATCGGAACCTAGGGTGAAGGAGGAGGTGGTGATTACTCTGCTTTCGTCTTTCTCTCTGGGGGAGAGAAGTGGCTGCTTGTTACCATCCTCCATTAGAGATAGATACTGTGTGAAAATGACACCCTTAGAGATAGATACTGTGTGAAAATGACACCCAGATAGTGCTTCAATCAACACAAGCACCGCTTTGGGTTTGGTTTTTTTGTCTATAAATATAGCGTGGGTGTATATATATATATATTTTTTAATTGGGATAGGGGATTGAGATTTTGCGATCATATATATTTATTTATTTATATATATTTAAAGAGTAAATCTGTTGGGGCTTTGGGTTTACACAGATGACTCTTATGTGAGTGGTTCGAATTCTAACAATGACGAAAACTTTCCAAAAAAACAAAATTTGAATATAGATATATACCACCGCCCTATATATATAGTAATAATGTTCTTTTTTTTTTTTTTTTTTTTTTTGAAATATTACAAAAACTATTATAATATGACTGCCGGGACCTATTAAGATCAAACATGCCCGGGAAGAAAACTCCCCACATATGCGCATAGTGGGATTTGAACCTCTCACCACTATGTGGAAAGGAGGTGAACTATCAACTCTACTAAGAGATTATACGTATATTTTATAATGTATTTTTTTTTTTTTTTTGGTGGGGGTGGGGGGTTAGATTGTTAGAATAATGTCTCTAATTTAATATACAATAATGCTAAATATTCCACCTAAAATCCCACATTTTTCATCCCACCATATGTAGCATGTGAGGTGTCAAATTATGAGTGAATACACATTAATGATGATTTATCCCACCTACCTCATGTATCCACTCACCATTTGACACCTCACATGCCACATGTATTGAGATGAAAAATGTGGGATTTTAGGTGAGTGCAACTTTGCTCACCTCCTTTAATTTGAGGTAACCATTACCCCCCACCCAATATGTTGACACGTGTCCCAAATTTAACCAAAAATCCAAAGTTAACTTAAGGTTTAGGACACGTGTTAATACTTAGGGTGGAGTAATGGTTACCTCCAGTAAAGGAGGTAAGCAAAGTTGTACTCATTTTAGATGGGATGTGTAGCTTACTGTTTAATATATATACACAAGTGGTCTTGAAGTCAATGGCACAATTTAGGATAATATTTTTTTAGGATAAATATAAAATAAGATATCATTTAATGTTTTTCCCATATGGCCTTTATCGAAATTGTTGAGATCGGCAACTTTAATTGATTTTCTCGTGCTGGGTTTTGCTTTTGATAAATACAAATTGATGCGGGATTTTCTCGTTGATTCCCCTAACATTTAATCAAAAGTTAAGGGATTATTTACAATTCTCCCTAACCTTAATTATATTTAAGATCATTACAAAATTAGCATAGCATATAACCTTAATACATATTTTAATTACTGTTTTGTTCTGGCTAATTTTATCTATGGAGTCTTGATTCTCACGTTCAATTTTTATGCTAATTTTTCCGATGAATGTCAGAAACCTATATATATATATATATATATTTTTTTTTTTAATATTACAATTACATATAGGTAAACGTTAATGAGTATGTAGGCAAAATAATTAAAGCGTCAGAAAAAAAATAATAAATAAAATAAATTGAGAGTTGGCAGGAGTCGTATCCTAGTGAATATAATGAGTTTTGTGTGAATGTGTGCACATGCTCATATTGGGTTTGCATTTAAAACTGCTACCTACATTTTAGGTGACCAACTGACCATATATATAATTATTTCACATTAAACATACATTGTTTTGTGACCCACTTTTGGTTCGCTAAAAAGGTTTTGAATTTGTTGACTGCATTTGCCATGCAGCTCAACATTCTCTTTTTTTTTTTTTCTTTCAGTAATGCTACACATCCCACCTAAAATCCTACTTTTTTCATCCCACTACATGTGGTATGTGAGGTGTCAAATGGTGAGTGGATACATGAGGTAGGTGAGATAAATTACCATTAATGTGTATCCACTCACAATTTGACACCTCACATGCCACATGTAGTGGAATGAAAAAAGTGGGATTTTAGATGGGATGTTTATCATTATTGTTTTTCTTTTTCTTTTTTCAAACAATAATCGTGATTATCACGTGTTAATAAACAATTACGATTTTTTAATTTAATTTGATTTTTATTTTTTTTTAGTAAAATACGTTGGAGGATATCGAGGTCTGAAATTCCATGTTCTTGATTTCATCTTCCTGATTCATCTATTGAATATCGGTGTTGGATGCCATTTGCTAACGTTTATTGCAAGAATTGTAATTTCCATAATCACTTCCTTTATTTTTATTATTATTATTATTTTGACAATATATACTAATTGGTATCATATATTTTTTTGAAAGCTTTCTCTATTGGTAGAATTCGAGCCGCTGACATAAAAATCATTTACCTAAGCCTTTAACTCGTCCATCTACCAACCGAGTTAAGCCCCTGTTGGCTATTATTATTATTATTTATTATTATTATTCAATTTTACTATAGTATTGAATGTGTTTGTTATAATTATTGAAGTGCTCTATTATTCAGTATGTATATATGAAAATGATATTACTTGATTGAGATATGTTAAATTAATATCTATAGAACTAATTGATTTACTTGACTATATATTTCTAGCCAAATGAGGTAGATGATTTAAGAAAGTAAAAAATTCTTGTTCCGTACAAACAAGAATATTTGTTGTGAATAACAATATCTACTTGAAAAAACTCTATCAAATCAAAAACTCTTTTTTAAAATTGAAAGGAGAAATTGCACAAACATTCTTCGAGTTTAGGCCTAATTACACACATATGGGACCTTTAATAAAATATAACAAAAACATATCCTACCGTCAGTTGACTTCCATCCAAACTAACTGTTGACCATATTTTTAGTATTAAAAGTCCAAAATACCCTTATTTGCTTATTTATACTTTATTTTTTCCCTTCAAATAAAATAAATTATATAAAAATGAAAATAAAAAACTTTTAATTATATTTTTTTTCAAACAAATTTTAAAAGACAAAAATATATAAAACAAAAAATCTGGACTTTAAAAAAAATAGAAAAAGAATAAAAGAAAATTTTTAAGAAAGGAAACGGGGAACATATTTTAAATACGTCATTGTTGGGACTTTGATTCACAATCATGAAAAACAAAACTAGACTTTAAGTTTAACATTAAAATACAATCATTATTGACGATTCATAAACCACAATTATATTCAATTTTCAATCATCCATAGGATTTCATTCAAGCTACAAGATTTTTAGCAATAAATGAAATTCATCTAAGTCTCAGCAATGACGTATTTGAGATCTGTTCTCCATTTTTTTTCTTATATAAATTTTCCTTTATTCCTTTTTCTAATTTTTTTTTAATGTCTAAATTTTTTGTTTTATATATTTTTGTCTTTTAAAATTTGTTTGAAAAATATATAATTACAAGTTTTTTATTTGCATTTATATAATTAATTTTATTTTAAGGGGAATAAAATAAAGTATAATAAATTAACTAAGGGTATTTTGGACTTTTAATACTAAAAATCTGGTCAACAGTTAGTTTGGATAGAAGTCAACTGACGGTAAGGAATGTTTATGTAATATTTTGTAAAAAGTTCATATGTGTGTAATTAGGCCTAAACTCAGGGACGTTTATGCAATTACTCAAAATTGAAATAATAATTAACAATTAATTCTTTTTTTTTTTTTTTTTTGAGAAGATATTAACAATTAATTCTGATTAGCATGGATATATCAAATGAAATAAATATATTAAATTGGATACGGTTATATTCTTAAAATGAGATTGATTTTTTATTTATTTATTTTTTTCTAAATAAGGGATTGATTTATGTTCAATAGCTGTGTCGGTTCAAAAAGGTATTTTGCTGTACATAATAATGTGGGGTAATAATGTCACATAACATTGTTCAATGGTTCTCTCTCAAATTCAAACAAGATTGATTTTTTTAACATTTTATTTTTATTTTTATTTTTTTTACTTTTTCTAGATGAGTGATTGATTTCTGTTCAATAATTGTGTCGGTTCAAAAAGGAATTTTGCTGTACATAATAATGTGGGTTAATAATGTCACATAACAATGTTCAATGGTTCCCTCTCAAATTCAAACAAGTCCAACCTCGAAAAAATACAATAAATTCCCATCCAAAAAAATAAAATAAAATAAATAAATACATTTATTTATTATTTTATAGTTTGGAAAACTTTGCCATGCAAATACTGTATTTTTTGTAATTTCTGTGGTTTTTATAATAAAAATCAACCTTTTTTTCCTAAATGAAAATGTGTTGTACTTGAAGTGGTAGCATATTCCCTTGAATTATCCGATATATGAGAATAAATATTTTTTCTCCGGATAATAATCTTTAAAAGAAAATAAATAAGTGATTCACTATAGATAGAACTAAAAGGGACAAATTTAACAAGATAAGGTTAACCTTTTATATTAATTTTATGAGGTTATGAATTCGAGTCTTTCTTTTATATAAATCTCAAATTAAAAAAATCAAAAAATAAAAATCAGCGACCCGGCATGTTGACGATCAGTGACCAACCAAGGGCAAGGGCCGCGAGAATGGTTCATGCTGATTGCTGGAAGCATGGAGCCCACCAACCATGTTACATTTGATAATTACAAAATTTATATATATATATATATATATATAAAGGGGGTTTCTGGAATAACTTATTTATTTGAAACGGAAGAAAAATGATTCAATAATCAATACCAATCATTTATCCTTTGTTACGTGACACGCATTTTAATATTTTATAGCTATTCATGTATCATGACATATTTTTTTTAATTTTTTTTTTTTTTTTATATTACGGTATCTACTTATTTAAGTCAATGTATTTTATTTTATTTTTAAGTTTTTTTTTTCTTTGTTAAGATTCAAACCGTCGATTTGGAATTCATTTATTTAAACCCAAGCCCCGCTGAACTATATCCCTAAGACTATGTATCATAACACATGGAAATGGTTGTATTGAAATTTTGATGATAAATTTTTGCTACCAATGCTCTCTAGAATGATATTCAGTTGGTTATGTATATAACTTCATATTAGTTTTCTCATAAACTTATTTTATTCACAGTCATCTCAACTACCTTCCAAATTTCTCTGTATTGTCATTTACCTTCTGTTTCTTGAGATTGATGTAGGATCGGGTTGGACAAATTTCAATCCAATATATCCGATTCAACCCGAAAACGCTCACCCCAATTTCTAAGCGGAAGTCAAATTTTCACTAAAGCCAAGCAATTACACTTAAAAAAAACTAGATGGCAATGTTTGTTAGGCCTATTAAAACCGGGATAACTACTTAATCCGGTTTTCTATTATCAGTTCGTCCTGACAATAAGTATATCAGAACGAAGAATATGGATCATTAGATTTACATACTTTGACTCAAAGTGTATGCACTTATCAAAATTTCAATATAATCTATGATCCACATTATTCGTCCTGATATATTTATTGTCAGAACGAACTGACAATAGAAAGATTGACTACTTAATATCATTAATATATATATATATATATAATTTTTCTATTGTCAGTTCGTCCTGATATAAAATATATCAAGACGAAAAATGTAGACCATTAGATCTACATACTTTGACTCAAAGTATATATGCACTTGTCAAAACTTCTCCATAATTTATAGTCCACATTCTTCGTCCTGATATAAAATATATTAGGACGAATTGACAGTAGAAAGACTATATATATAATATTTTGTCAAGCTTGTTCAACAGTAATACACTAATACTAAATATCTCAATTCATATTACAACACTTGTCCATTTATCAATCTAACATTACTCAAATGTAGTAGATTGTATATCAAGACGAAAAATGTAGACCATTAGATCTACATACTTTGACTCAAAGTATATATGCACTTGTCAAAACTTCTCCATAATTTATAGTCCACATTCTTCGTCCTGATATAAAATATATTAGGACGAATTGACAGTAGAAAGACTATATATATAATATTTTGTCAAGCTTGTTCAACAGTAATACACTAATACTAAATATCTCAATTCATATTACAACACTTGTCCATTTATCAATCTAACATTACTCAAATGTAGTAGATTGTACAATGTTGACATGTGACAACCAAACATTACCTATCGAGACAAATTGATAGTAAAAAACTATATATATAAACTCCCACTAAAGTTATAATCTCCGGTTGTCCAACTCTATTCACATTATTTCACATGAAGGTTGCTTTCAAAAAATTAAATAATAGAAATATGTTATGGGCGCCATGACCTCTTGCCAATATAGTGTGACTCTCCAATGAGAGACTTCATCACCACGGTTCAATGCCCGGCATATGTATATATATACATTTTATTTCATTGTCTCACCTTAAGTGTGGGTGCCCTCTCCCCATTTGTGAGAGCAGTTGTCCGGACTGTGCTAGTAGAGTCCTATTCTCGTAGGGTCCGACAGTTGTTGTAATTTATTATAAAAAAAATAAAAATAAAAATAAAAAAATGTTAAGGGCAAAATCAAATCTCCACACGTGACACACGAGGTTAATTAAAAAGTGAATTATTGGTGTGTAGTCAAGTTTCAAAACAACAAAACATCTATAATAGATGAGAGTGTTCGAAAGTCCAACCCAAAATCCAAGATTCTGGAGGCAAGAAGGATCGGTTGTTGAGATTATTAATTATAAATATATAGTATCAAAATGCCATATTGTCGTTTTTAAATTGGACGGTTGCAGCCACCAGTTTTGCAGATCAATTACATTTTCACATTATTATTAGTTGTGGATTTGAAAGCATCTCCTCTACCAGATAAAGCATTACATTTTGATCTTTAAGACCATGTTTGGTACGTACCACATATAGTACTGAATTGGAAAGTATTTTTAATACTTATTTTATTTATTTTGAAATATTATTTTAGAAATCAAAATTTTAATTTAAACAATTTGTTATATATGAAAATGTCATTTTTTATTTTTTTTGTTAAACCTCATTTGTTATATATTTTTATTATTTATATATATTTCTTGTTAAATACTTAGTTTTACCTTGACAGAAATGCAATCATGAATACCAATCATGTGTTGGTGTGAGTGGTTCGGCGCTCTCATCCCTTAAGCAAGGTCGTGGGTTCAACCCCCCTTGTGAACGGAGCTACACATATTGGGAGCACTTTACCCCTTAGTGGGCCGACCCGGTGCGAGTCCGGATTAGTCAGGGTGTGGTCTGGGCTGATTGCACTGTATGGTGGATCCGCCCCACCCGGAAACCGGATGGTGTAAACCAAAAAAAAAAAAAAAATGCAATCATGAAATGCAGTAGATTAGTGTGCATGTCAAATCATGCAAACACAATGAAGGAAAAAGAAAAAAAGAGATCTTTTCGAAGTCTGGTCGTGGAACACCCTTCCAAGATGAACTGATTGGTACTACAAGAAGCCGGAAAAAATCTATATTAAGTAATCCGATCAAATGCTTATGTCAAACACAGGAGTTCAGTCCAATATGACGTAACAAACGAACCCTACAGCTATGTTTGTTAGGGAGGAAAAAAAATAGGAATGATGGAAAGATTTGGAGGGATGGAAAATATGAGGAAATTATGAAAGGAAAATAATTTTCCCTCGAGCTGTTTTGTAATCAGGAAGGAAGGAAATAATCTTTTTATTACTTTTACTATTTTAACCTTACATTATATTTTATATATTAAAAATATATATATATATAATTGTAATTTAAGTCCTCCAAAAAGCAACAATTTCTTTCCCTCCCTTTTCCTCCCACTTTTGGGAGGAAACAAAATGGTGGGTTTCACACACACATTTTTCCTTCCACTTTTCCCTTCCCTCCATTTTTCTCTCCATACCAAACACACACTTCTCCATTTTCTCCTCCCTTTTCCCTCCACCCATTTCTTTCCTCTCCCTTTTCCTCCCTACCTAACATAGCCTAAAGACATGATCAATGCATGTTTGGTTTTGTCAGAAAATTTTAAGTGTTGTATGGAAGACAGATTGAGTGGTTGGAAATTTGAATTATATCATGGGGCTATACCAGTACTACTACTTGACAGCATGGAACCAGTGTATGTATGGCTGCAAAATTTATGATAGTGCAAGTGCATATAAGTAACATGCGTATTTATTGTCTCATCAAAGAATTGCATGCAAGTGTATATACATACACAGGATCAAATTTGGAAGTTTCGGGGCCAATTTTAAATATTCATAACATTTTAATATAAAAATATAAATAACTAAAAAGTAGAATAAAATTTAAATAAGCTTGTAAAGAAATTTGTGGACTTGGAGCCCCCTCATATCATAAGGTGTTCTTTTTTATTGATGATGAGTCTTGATTGAGTGTTTATGTATTTATAATCTATAAGGATTGAAGCAATAGTGCATATATAAATTAATAAAATGTTTCGTGAAAATAACAAGGGTAGAGAAAAGTAATTAAACAACTACGTAATTATGTGGCAACAGTGGCGTAGCTCAACTAGTAGATGGACGAGCTTAGGGCTTGGGCAAATGATTCACAGGTCAGCGGCATTTTTGTTAGGCATTTTTGTTTATAATTATAATTATAAGGATATGAAAGTTTGGATGAAAGCGTGTAGTTAGATTAAGAAAAAGTTCGTATTGAATCCGAATGTGTTTTCTATGCCAGCAACAAATTAAATTACAGAAAAGAGCAACTAGTTAGCTAGCATTCAATCAAGTATTGCATTATGCCACATTGAACTGTGCTTGTGAACTGTTTCTACTAAAAAAAATTTGTTGAAGTCTTATCGAAAACGGAAAATCTGACAATGGATTTTGTTCAAAATGTTGAAAAACATCAGCACCCACTCTTTCAATAAATTTGTCAAAATTGAAGCAGTGAGAGAGCATGGTTCCCTTTTGCTTGAAGATCTTTCGATCATTTTTCGACACCGATGTCTTTGGTGTCTGTTTCTCCTCCTCCCCACTTCCTTATTCTGTCTTCGGCAATTGAAGCCTGCATATCAAAAAGATTACGTCTCAGTTTAGTTAAAAATTCAAAATTCTTCAATCTCTATATATAGTAAGCTGCAACTTGCTTTGTATATGCAGAAAGTGTTGCCTGTTTTACCTCTTGATTCCAATTGGTTTTATAAATCATCCCGAAAAGAATTAATGTCTGTACAACTGTGCCTGTAAGCATTCCAGACCAAATCCCCTGGAGAAAAATTAATCAACAACACTAATTAAATTATCAGAAAATGAACATCAATCTCTCAAAGTTGAATATCAGAAATTAGAGGTGCCAAACATATGGGATCGACCAAATTTGGACATTTTTATTAATGTTCAATGAGGTTCACAAGTTGAGTCGGTCTGTAACGTTACACAATCATCAGGTTTACGTTAATGTTTATTCTGCCCAATTGAATTCTTGGGCCAAACTCAATTTTCATTAATCTTGCTACGTACTTCTCCTATTCAGTGCCAATTGCAACCCATTTTTCTTTCTCTAACGATACACATCTCACATTCTCACCTATAATCCCACCATTTTTATCCCAACACACGTGGTAGTTGAAGTGTCACTTAGTGAGTGGACAAACATTAATTGGTGAGTGAATACATAGGTAAGAGAGATAAATATCAATTAATGTGTATTCACTCACCAAGTGACACCTTAACTGCCACGTGTGTTGGGATGGAAATGGTGGGATTATAGGTGGGATGTTAGCATTGTTGTTTTTCTTTATATACCTAAAAAGGGAAAGGAAAAAAAAAAAGAGCTACTCCCTATGATCCACAAATTATCTATTCACACTCCAATTTAATTTTTTTTATTAATGACAATTTTAACCTAAAATTAAAATTACTAAACAAGACCAAAAAAATAAATTAAAGACACTCCAAACTAATTAAATTATTAAAAAAAAAATCTCTCTCCTAAATCATTAGATTAAATATTATGTATTTAACTCTCTTTCCTAAATCTATTATTACCATATTAAACACCTTCTCCTAATTAACCACTCACCATTTTTCAAAAAAAAAAAAAAAAAAAAAAAAAAATCATATTTCCATACTTTCGAATCAATCTCTGATTAATAGTTAAAGAAAAAAAAATTATGAATATTTTAATTTTTTTTTTCTAACAGAAATATATATATATCTATATATATTAAAAAGTCATTTTAAAAATATATATATATATATATGAAAACTTGAATTGTTTCAACTAGATTCATTTAAACTTAGAATTTCTAAGATTAATGAAATAATTAAAGTTTTTTAGGCAATCACATACTTACAAGAATAACAAAAAACATTTTAATATTTCGATTTTTTTTTTTAAAATAAAATAAAATAAGGTACTTTTTTTTTTTAGTATTATATACATATATATAGTTCATACGAATCAAGCTTATTAGTAAGTTTTTTTTTTTTTCTTAACTGTTAGTCTTGCTTGAAAAAGAATGAAGATAGGAAATTAGAGATATGTATTGAAGAAGAGAGAGTTTAATATGGTAATTAAAAATTTATGAGAGAGTATTTAATATGAAATAATTAATCTAATGATTTAGGAGAGATAATTTCATTTTTTAATAATTTAATTCAAAAAAGATAAAAAGGATAATCTCGTAACAAAATTAAGTGTCTTTAGAATTTTTTAAAATTTAAATTTTGAGAATTGAATGTTTTTAGAAAAGAAGTGTAAAAAGAAAAAATTGAATTGTCAAAAGAAGCTCTAAAAAAAATAAATAGAGAGAATTACCTTTACACCCCAATCAACCTTGTAGCCCAAAACGAGACCCAAAGGAATACCAAAGAGATAATAACAACCAATGTTTACATATGCAACAACACCTTGCCATCCAGCTCCAACAGCCACCCCTACAAAATTGTTTTTTTAATTATTATTATTTGTTATCTACCCAATGAATGCATCTATAAAGAAAAAATTGCTAAAATATTACCAGAAAGTACAGGTTGAATATTGTTGATTGTGATGCATAGAGCCAGGAGAGGCGTGAGCTCTTTAACTAGAGTTATTACTTCTGAGTCACTTGAAAATAAATATGGGTAATGATCCCGCGAGATGATAAGAACAAGCGAGAGGACCAAACCGATCATAAATGAAGATATTACGGCCACCATTAATGAAAACTTTGCTGTTCTTGGGTGACCCGCTCCTAGTTCATTTGATACTCTCACACTGCATTGTTTTTTTTATATACTAAAATGATGAGATTATAATTGATCAATCAATTTGTTGAAATCACATGGATGTCAGAGCTTGATTGCAAAAAAAAAAAAAATTACCTGATAGCTGCATTCATTCCCATAGCTATCATCACAGTCCAACCCAATATGTTCATGCTGCAAATTCAATCGTTTATAACAAAGATTTGTTTAATATAAGATAGTTTATGTATATAAAAAATTTCAAGTGTGAGAATTTCGTACGTTTTATTTCTGCAGAATTCGATTACATAATGATGTGAAACGTTATGGAATATATTAACGTTGTGTAATCAATTCCCACAAGAAAAAACATGTAGTCTTGAATATTTTATAACAATATAAGAAAAACAGTTATTGTATTTTAATACATTTAAACAAATTTTAATTATAAAAAAAGGGTGATATTCATTTCATCCCTCTAGTTTGACCTAATAGCTAAACTGGTCCTCCGGTTTTGAGAATTATGTTGATAGGTCCCAATAGTTTCAAAAAATCTGTATTTTGGTCCCTGCCGTTCAATTCCATTAGGGATTTCAAAGATTTCATCAATGTTGCAAGGCTAAAATGGTAATTTACATAATTAATGATATATTAATAATTAAAAAAAAAAACAACATTTTTTTTAAGGACGGAAAACATTTTCTATCATCAAACACCCAAATCAGCTTCAAACACCCAAATCGTTTTCTATCATCAAACACCCAAATCATCTTTTCTATGAGCAAACATCAAGACTTGAGATAATAATAAATAAATAAATAATAAAAAAAAAGGGC
Organism: Acer campestre; assembly: GCA_954870605.1. Lineage (NCBI taxonomy): Eukaryota > Viridiplantae > Streptophyta > Magnoliopsida > Sapindales > Sapindaceae > Acer > Acer campestre. Next base: position 30,313,359 of record OX940806.1, read on the forward strand.
CCCTATCTTTTTTTAACTCCATGAACCAAGTCATGGAGTACAAAATCAATCTCTAAGATAAAATTCATATTAGTAACTACTTAATAATGATCAAATATTGGTATATTTGTCTTGTCTTTTCTATTTTTTAAACATTTTTTCTATTTTTTTAATTTTTATTTAAATGTTATTGTCTTTTTAGTTTTTACTAGCGAACTAACAGTCTAGTATTGAACGCTACCTACTTGGTTATTTTAAACAAATATAAGGACTAATTTGATAACGGAAAAACAAAAAGGTTAGGGATCATGTTAAACAAAAACGGAAACATTATAAATTATTTAGACTTAAGTTAATGTATAAGGACCAATATTGTAATTTTACAAAAACAATTTTCTGCACAGAGGTTCCAGAATCCAGAAATATGACACATTTTCATCTATATTTGTCTTGTTGCATATGCCAACGTCAAACTGAATGACAGTGACTTGTGAACTTGTGAAGTTATATTTATCCACGATCGCCTGACAGAACAGAATCTGATAAATTTTCACCTTCTTGAGTTCTTGACTCTACCAACAATTCAACATGAACTGTTAGGTGTCAACTTCTATACTTTTCTATTTTTCTTATTACTCTGTGTTTTCTTTTTCTTTTTCTTTTTTTGAATTTCCTGTTGTGTTTAGGTTTACAGATGACAGTCTTTATCAGAAACAAGATATGTGGCCATTGTCTCTGTATAATAAAACTATCCAATTTGAATACGAAACTGTTCTATTCAATTTATTTGACCAACTCTGTGTTTTTTTATTGTTATTTGTATTCTATTAACCTGTAGAAATTGTCTGCAGTGATGCCGCCTTAAATGTCGTATAAACATGTAATTACTAATTAAAGACAATTCTTAATAAAAAAATATTAGTTGAAAACAATTATTTAATGCATTTTGACTAATAATTATTATATAATAAAGTCAGAAAAGCTCACCAAATGGAAAGAGCATCAACGGAGATTTCTGCGTTCTTCAAATATCCGGCAAAGAGAACCAATGCCATAAAATACCATACCTCTAAGCTGCACGACATTATTAAACAAATATCGAAGTTAGATCAACTTAATTTGATTCTACAAATATATATATATAGAGAGTCTCGGGATCCGTTGAAATAAATAGTTTTTTTTTTTTTTTTTGTCAGACAATGGAAGTACAATATTTAGATCTTGACAATGATTAAAAAATTGGTAAAATTGTAATGAGGGAAAAAACTTGCACGGTCTTATTGCCATTTAATGAGACCGTTCAAGATAATCGTATCATTTATATTAGAAATATAAAAATATAATTTAAAATTGTCATATGACACATTTGTAGTTGATGGTCTCATCAAATGGCAATGAAACCGTCTCAATAACGCATTTAAGTTTTTCTCTGTGGCGAGGAGAATGGTAACATGTGAACTTGCAGACTCTTTTTTCCTGATGTAGAATAGATTATGATTATCTCTGGACAGAGACGACAAAAACAGTGTTTAGTTTTGGATATGGAAACTGCAAAACTAATTTCACATGACTAATTTCAGGTGGAATTGAAGAAAATTTTCTGTGCACTACTGCCACGTGTACGCTGTATAATCTTTTCCTATCAAATGTTTCATTCTGCACCGAATATTTTCTCATGTAATTATGAAATTGAATGGAGCCAAACAGATTAGTACAAAATTACCAATATCAGCAAACAGACAGAATTCACTCTTCTTTGTATCACAAGCCTTTGACTTAACTAAATCAGAAGAAAAATACTAATTGATAACAATCTCTAAAGGTGCTGGGTGAGCCTGGGTCTAATGAGAATTATAAACTATTCTATTCTGTTTTATTTTTCTATTCTGACAGCAATCAGATTAGTGTTTGTGAAAAAATTCGAATTTCTATACTTACGGTTAATGGAAAGTGCCGAACAACTTTGCTAAGAGTGAACTTTAAATACCACATTGCTAAAAGTGGATGTTAGATACACTATTTTATTTATATATATACCATTTACGGTTGCAACGACTCAAATTCTCACATCGGAAAGTGTTCAAATACACTATTTTTTATTAGTTCAGTAATGAAATTCAATTACATAGAAAGAAAAAAAAAAAGTAATGGAATTCAAATAATTAATTAGCAATTAGTCTAGTGTAATTATATATTAGTGAAAGAATATTTTTCAATGAAACAAAAACAAAAATGAAATTGAAAGTGTATAGTCTTACCAGAGCATAACAGCGGAAGATAAAGAGAGTCTAACAAATCCCCATAGATTTTGAAACGCCTTCAATGAAAATCCAGACCAAGCTCGACCACAAGTCCCACTAACTATATACAAAAACTGCGATAAATCAATGATCCACCACGACACATTTAACACAACAGCAGCACCAGTCAGGCCCCACCCGAGTTTCAACATCAGCAACCAACTAAAAAACGTGTGCAAAACAAGAGCCACGGCGGCGATCACCGCCATCACCATGATTTTGCTCTGCGACTGTAAAAACTTCTGCATGGGGAAATTCATCGAGTAAGCGAAAAGCTGTGGGATCATCCATATGGCGAAAGTCCCCGCCGCCTTTGATATCTCCGGCGTCTGACCTATGGAAGCCAAAATTTCAAATTTAATCAAGTTTGGACCATTGGAACGAATAAATAAAATTTTCATTTTATAAGAGGTAAATATAAAGAATTTAAACAAAATATGAGGACTAAAAGGAAATTTTTCAATACCTATTAGACTCAGAATCTGGTAAGCAAATATGTACAAGAACATGAGAATCAAAGACGATGCATTGAGAATAACCCACGATCTCTGCATATAGATTCCTAACATGTCGATTTGTCCGGCGCCGTACGCTTGGCCGCAAAGGGTTTCGAGAGCGCTTCCCATTCCCAACATGGCGCCGAAGGAGAAGCCGGCGATGACCGAGTTCTCGACGGAGACGGCGGCGAGTGCAATGGTGCTAACATGGCCGGAGAAGACTTGAGTTATGGCGCCGAGGGAGTATTGGGCTACGGAGGTGAAGATGGCGGGTCCGGCGAGGTACCAGAGTTTCTTGAGTTCTTTGTAGAACTCGCCGGAGAAGACACGGAGGCTGGTGATTGGTGGGATGTCGTCGGAGTCGATGGTGATTCTGCTGGAGATGCGTGGGTAGTGTGGTTGGTTATCTTGAGTAAGCTGGTCGTCTTCGTCCTTCTCTCTTGGAGAGAGAAGTGGCTGCTTCTTGTTACCATTATCCATTGCAGAGAGAGATGGAGAGCAAAGGGGGTGGTAATTTGATAGACAAAGTCTTTGAATGGTGTGTCATATAAACTCTGTAGTCAAACCAAAATAAATTTTATGAAATAAATAAGTGTATTGCTACTTTGTCCAAATTTGGTTTCCAGTGCTTAAATGATATAATATCACTATAAATTTATAGTGATGTCACATCATTATAGTGATGTCATATCATTTGAACATCAGATTTTGATAATAAATTTGAACAAAGTATAATTATTGAATAAATAATAATAATAGTTGGTCTTTCTATAATAATTTTATCCTATTAATTTGCCCGATGAAAATATATTTTATTTTATTTTTAAGGAGTAATGTTCTTCGAAAAAAATTGTTCAAATTTATACAAGAATGATTTGGTATGTGAGTTATCAATATAGATAGATATTATGGGATACAATTCACATATATAACACATCATTTAGACATGAATTTGAATATTATTTTTTTCTCAGCCTAGCATTACTCATTTTTATATATATAGTGACTACTTGAATCATCTAACAATGTGACTTGGTAGCTAGTTTGATAATGTCTTGGATTCTAGTCGCCATCACCGTACGTGGTATTTAAAATAATAATAATAATAATACTAATACTCTATTTCGTTGATAGATGTGGGTGATGGTTGTAATTTGTAAATATATAAGGTTGTTTTCATGTTTCGCAATTTGCATGATTAGTATGTACTAACTAATACAGTAATTTGGGCGATGGTTGTAAATATAAAATGTTGTTTTCATGTTTTTGCAATTTGCATGATTATACTATAATACAGTGATTTTAACGTTTTTGAGAAGAACCATCGTATATACAATACTTTATTACGGAAATATAAAGAAGGGAATCCAGAAGTAGTAAAACAAAGAGAGGATTGGCTAAAAAAAAAAAAAAAAAAAAAAACCTAACAAAGAAGTAAAAAATATATCACTAACGTTAGACAATCCAAAAATTTAGTCCAAATTTCAACCTAAATGATGTGGCAAGTGATTTTTTCATTAACCACATCATCTCATGTTATATGTGGTGATAACAAGTCACTTACCATATCAAATTTCTTGATTGTCTAACATTACTCAAAATATATATGTAATAAATTACAAAAATGTACAGGATGAGGACCACATTAGACATTTCCTTCTCTGAAAATATAGACAAGGAAGAAAATTCATTTTTATAAGCTGTCAGGTCATGAAAAAATAAAACAAAAAACGTGATCACTATAAAAATGCTAATAAGTAATGACTTGTCAAATTAACATTAATAGCAAAGTATTAACCAAGAAAACGACCATTTATCAATGTAGCTTTATATCAAAGAGCATTCATTCGGTTTGATAATATCTCTGGTTCAAAGCGCAATATCCGCATATGTTGTATTAAAAAAAATGAAAAAATTGCAACAGCACGCACATCAATAATAGTTGAATAAGAATCCAATGACAAAATCAATCAATACAGCACGCATATCATGAGGAAACTCAAAAAGTGCAACAGCTTTCCTTTAATATGATAAAATTTTAGGGTTTTATGTGGAAAAATTTGCCAAACAGGTGGAATGGGATCATTTGGAAAAGAAACACAAAAAAAAGTTTTCCTTTTTTTTTGTTTTTTGTTTTTTGTTTTTTTTTTTTTTTGATAACCAAGCACATAAACACAAACTAGCCAGAAAAATAAAAAAAAAGAAGTTATCCTCATATCCATATTTCCTAAACAATATAATAATGATACATCCACATTTTTTTTAACACATGTATATTTTTGTTTATTTTATTTGTGGGTTTTGATTTTTGAATAATTTTGACAACAGTGCTTGTATAATATTAAAAAAAAAAAACAATTATATAAAATTGGTAAAAGATTAAATTGGAAATGAATGGTAACTTTATTTATAAAATAATGGTATAATTAGTATTGTCTTATTAAAATATTTTTAGATTTTTTTAGAAAATTTTAATTAAAAAAGGTACAAATGGAGTTTTATTGGTAAATTTTTTTCATTATGTTGTAATTATAATGATGAATTCAATACACAAAAAGACAGAACAACTTTCCTATAAATATATAATATGAATACTAAAGGGTATTTAGATACTTTAAATAAAATTGTCAAAGTCAACTGTTATATTTAACACTGTTAAACCGTTAGAATAACCAATATGGTCACTTCTAAAAATAGAGGGACTAATTTGGCACTTGGGAAAAATGTGATGACCAATTTGGTAACTTTTGTAAACGTCGCAAACAATTTGGAATTTTTTTTTACAAAATTTTTTTTTTACAAAAATAAAAAATAAAAAAAATCCAGGATCTAAATGGTAATTGCCCTATTTAAAATTACTTAAAATGACATAGTTATTAAATAAATAAATAAGTTACCCAGCGCCCACCCATCTTATTCATCACAAACCTTAAATCATATCCAAAATCAAAACCAATATTTCAATCCTACTCAAAAAAAAAAAAAATAATAATAATAATAAAAAAAAAACAATATTTCAATCAAATATGTGATTAGAAAGGTCAGATATCTCCGGTATCCATACTTCATGATGTTAGACAGGTAACTTGATCAACAGGTCTTCAAATCAATCTCAACGGTGCAAGCTCAATTGTATCAGAGTAAAACAAAACAGAGAATTGAAAATCAAAAGTATCTTTTTCTTTTCTTTTCTTTTCTTTTTTTCTGGTATTGTTTTTTCTAGGTATTTAGCAACATTTACACATAAAAGTTTCTTTTCATTTCATGTTATTCAATAATGGATAGTGTTAACCTATGCTTTTATAAAAGGATTGAGATCCCTTACCCATCTTATTTGTGTTCAACTTTCAATAATTTGTTGACACGTGACAAACAAGCAAAACAATAATTGAGATTAGTTTTCTTTATTTTTTTCTCTCTCTTTCTACTGTTTCCTTAGTTTTCTTCATTAATTTTTTTTGCTCACAAAGTCATTAACGGAGTTGAAGTATCACCTAATCCAAGATCCACTTTTATAAAATCAAGCTCTCACATCTCATCATGCAAAACAATACCAAAAATGAATTTGCATGATGAGATGTGAGAGCTTGATTTTATAGAAGTGGGTCTTGGATTAGGTAATACTTCAACTCCGTTAATGACTCTGTTAACAAAAGAAATTAATGAAGAAAACTAAGCGATTAGTAGAAAGAGAGAGAAAAAAATAAAGAAAACTAATCTCGGTTATTGTTTTGCTTGTTTGCCACGTGTCAACAGATTATTGAAAGTCGAACACAAATAAGATGGGTAGGGGATCTCAGTTCTTATAAAAATACTATGAGAGGAAAGTATTTATCATATTTATTGTCTCAATCGATACAATAAATGTATTTGTGTAATAAATACTTTCTTTTTATAGCATTTTTATATTTGTTAACCTGTGTTATAATCTGGACATAGGTTAACACTACCCTTCAATAATAAGTAAATGCTTCCAAATCTTGTGATGAATTTTTTACGGACATTTCTTGTCCCTTTAATTTCTTAAAAAAATAATAAAAAATAAAAATTAATAATAAATAAATAAATTATCTTTGTTGATATAACTTAAAATATTTGATGAATTGCACAAAAATTATGGGATTTTAACCCCATTTTGACTAAAAAAAAAAAAAAAGTGTTGGCAAAAAGAAGAAAGAGATTTGTGGATGTGAAAACTTATTAAATGGGTTTTAAGAGAAAAATAATATGTTTTAATTTGAGTTGCTAATACTTAATAGTTAATTAGTAGGGATAGTTCTGGTATTTGAAAGAGGTAAAGAGTAAATTTAAAATGGGTGTGATGAGAACTTTTTTGGGTGGCAATAGAGCCACCCATTAAATTTTAGGGCAAATTACACTGAACCCCTTGAGGTTTAGCCTCAAGACACTTAAATGGAAAAGTTTGGATATTATACACAAACATCCCAATACTTAACGGTGGTTAAGTGTTCCATTAATTTGACCAACATTGACTTCGAAAATGTCAAAACTACCTTTGGAAATGAATTTTTTTTTTTAAAAAAAAAACATATTGTGGCTGTGCATACTGCATAGTGAGGTAGGAGTCCTCCTCCATTGGTTTGAGACTCAAAACGGTGGGCGAGACACCCACTTCTTTGGATGGCAACACCAAATTCCAACCAACAAATAAAAAAACTTCAATTATTTTTCCTAATCCAAAACCCAATTCAAGATTAACACTCACAAGTCACAGCATCAAAAGTCGTTCAAATCAAGACCTAAATCCCACAACATCAAACTCAAAAATTTCAAGTTGAGATTGTCATTCCCCATCGATGGTGACTGGTGACAGATGCGAGAGAGGTTGGAGATCCAAATTGAAGATCCAAATTCACACCCATTCTAGATAGAAGACCTCAAACACATCAAACCCATCTCAAATCCACTGAAACCCATCTCAAAACTACTAAGAATACCACAAACCATCCTCCAAGACTGAAAGTGAATGTGAGAAAGAGAGAGCAAGCGAGTTGACTCGATTTACTCGGTGAGTTAGAGATGGAGAGCGAGTCGACTCGGGTTTTGTTGATGGTGAGCGAATCGACGATCAGAGGGTACCCGCACGCGACGGTAAGTAGCAGAGGAGCTTTCGAGTGGACTGTACAGAAGATCGTTTGCTCTAACACTTATGGTTTCAGACTTCACTTCCTCCATGTCCAAGTCCCCAACGAAGACAGTTCTATCTCTCTTTCTCTTTCTCTTTCTCTTTCTCTTATACATCTTGTAGTGCAATTTCCCCTATCAAAAATACTATAATACCCTCACATCGTTAGTTGTTAATGGATCTCTGTTAAGTCTCAGGGATTTCGTTGTAGAATAACCATATTTCACCATCTAGGTGCAACTAGGTCAAACCTCAAGGGGTTCAGTGTAATTTGCCCTAAATTTTATAGGTTGGTAAGGGCACAGTGGTGTATATTCATCGATTTTATATAAGAGAGATGTTGTTAAGTGTTAACAATCCATTTTAAATTTTTTTTTAGAAATAATTACCTCGGTGGTCATCGAATTAATGACACATTATCAAAATGACTACTAGAATGGAAATTGTTCCAAAATGGCCATTTTTTTGTGAACTTTGTGACATTAATGGTCATTCCATCCAATTCCATCAAATGAGTGGTATTTTGGTAAATTAGGGGATGCCATTAATTTATTTGAGATTTTTTTTGGAAATCAATTTTTTCAATGAGTGACATTTTGGTAAATAAGTGGATGACATTAATTTATTTTAGATTTTTTTTGGAAATCAATTTTTTTTTTTTAAAAAAATAATTATTATATTTAGTGTGTATATAGAGTAAATATATATACAACCGGGGTCGCGGCATTGCCGCGGCCCTGTAGTGTAAAAAAGAAAAAAAAAAACACGCAGGCCTCATGTATTTATTACATGGGTCCCCCATGTTTTTTCATTTTTTTGCACTATGGGGCCGCGCTGATGCTGTGACCCCGGTTGTATGTAGCACATGCCGTGTATATATATATACACACACACACAAAAAATTAATGGCATCCCCTTATTTATTAAAATGACACTAATTAAATATAATTGGATGGAATGACCATTAGTGTCACAAAGTTCGCCAAAAATAGCCGTTTAGGAACAACTTTCCAATCCAGTGGTCTATTTGATAATGTGCCATCAATTCGATGGCCACTAGAGTAATTATCCATTTTTTTTTTATTACTGATAATTTTAACATGAATTAAAATTATTAAACAAGTCAAAAAAGTTCTAAATACACTCCAAACTATTTTTTTATAAAACAACGTTTTTTCATATTCTGTGCTTTTTTTTTTTTTTTCCTCTTTACTGTTTTACAAACCTTAAAATATCTACTTCTTCTTTTCAATATTTTAAAGTTTTTTCTTAATTAGGAAGTGATGGAGAATGATATGTAACAAGAAGAAAATTCAAAAGTGATGGGAGAATGAAATTACTGTTGTACACTAAGGGGGTGTTTGTTTTTTTCACTATAAGACTTATTGCCTCTTATATCTTAAATTAAGATAAATTAGTTTGTTTGTTTTTCCAACTTATATCTTATTTTAAGATATATATGTCTTTTAGAAAAAGTAAAAAATTTTGACTTTTATCTTATTCAAAAAGTGATTCAGTAGAGTTTTTTTAATAAATTTCCATAAATATCCTATAACAATTCGAACATTTATAATTTTATCCGCACATAGTAAAATCCTAAAAATTAATTTTCCAAAAATTCTCAAATTTGAAGAAACCCTAACATAAGCTAATCAATTTTATATTTGTAATAAGTCATGCAAAATGAAAAAAACAAACATATCATAGTATCTTAATTTATAAGACTTATCCATATGTCTAATAAATTAAGGTCTTATAAGACTTTAGATAAAAAAACAAACGGCCCCTAAATATAAAAATCTCTTGATCAATTTTTTCTCATGATTTAGCAGGAAAGTTGAGCCTTTACGGCCCCAAAAGCTGCACCATCTTCCACAATTAGGTCCTCATCAATCTAGCTGTTGTTGAAGGTAAAAAAATAGGATCAAATTAACGTTATACGGTTGTTGTTGGATTAAAGATAATTAATGAAGTTGAAAGCAGATATGCAGCATATATAACATCATCAATCATCATATAGAGATCACAATAATCATTTATCATTATCATCAAGGGTAGTAGCAGCATCTTCCTATCAATATCAATATGGGTCATATTATCATTACCATGTACGTGTGTTTTCTTTATATGGATTAGATTCTTTAACATGTTAATTTGCAAGATAGGTTTTGAATAAATTATGTTGAAAGAATGTGTTTTTCTTGATTTGCAAGTGATGTCTCCGTGGATTAAAGAGATTAAATTTAAATTATTAATTAATTAATTTATTTTATATATATATAAATTTAAAAAGTAATAATGGGTGATATTAAAATAAAAGGAAGAGTTTTTAGAATTTTATTTTTTTTAAATAGAATATCTTTAGAACAGGAGTGTTAGAAGATAAAAAATATAATTTTAGAATAAAAGTAAGTGTTTTTTTAAAAAAAAATTAAATTTAAATTTTTAGAATAAATTATTTTTTTAAAAAAAAAAAATGTATAGGATCAGGATTCAGGACTACATTAGACATTTCCTTCCCTGAAAATATAGACGAGGAAGAAAATTCATGACAATTCATGAATACCGTAATATAGTTTGGATGTGTCTACCTATTTTTATAAGCTGTCGGGTCCCATACTCCCATCCATCAAATCAGATGGATTAATAGCAAGAAAACCACCACCAATCAATGTGGTTCGTCAGTCATTAAATTCAATTTATTGTTTTTTAAAAATAAAATAAAATAAAAAAACCATCCTCTTATTACTATCTACCGGCCGCCGGAACAGTAGTATAAAAGTTAAACGAAACTAAAAAAACTTGCTTTGATTAAATTTTAGGGTTTTCTATATTAAAAAAATACAGTAATGCTAAATATCCCACCTTAAATTCCATTTTTTTCATCCCACTACAAGTGGCATGTGAGGTGTCAAATTGTGAGTAGATACACATTAATGATGATTTATCTCACCTACCTCATGTATCCACTCACCATTTGACACTTCACATGCCACATATAGTAGAATGGAAAAAGTGGGATTTCAGGTGAGTCCATTTTTGCTCACACCCCTTTCAAGGGGGGTAAGCATTACCTCCCTCCTATACAAATGACATGTGTCTATGGAGGGGTAAAATTGTCTAAAAATTTACTTCTCTATGACACATGTCATCCATTTAAGAAGGGGGTAATGGTTACCTCCCTTTAAGGGGGTGAGTAAAAGTGTTCTCATTTTAGATGGGATGTGTAGCATTACTGATTAAAAAAAGAAGCTAAAAAGGTGGTATTGCGGTCATTTGAAAAAGACACATAAATTAAATTATAGGTCGGCAAGGGAACCGTGATATATATATTCATCGATTTTATATAAAGTTGCATGTAAAGTAATTAGCTTTTTATAGATAATTTTATTGCATGTCAACATATGTTCCCTCCTAGGTACAATGAAATGGTAATTATAAATACTACATGCTCATTAATAATTAAAAGTCTTCTGTGCATGAAAATTGTGTTCATTGATCTGTCCTACACACCTACATTACATTGACATTTTGTTTTTTTCGTTTATTTTTGTTTGATTTGAAAGATACTAATAGTATTTGAGTTCACACCAACCTGTTGATGTAGATGCGATAACCATACTAACATGGCAATATTGGATCCAAATTAATAATTATGTAAGTTCGAACCAAAAGAGAAGTGCATGAAAATGAAGATATTGTTTCCTTTCGCTAGGTATTCTCACAGTCTCGTCATAACTATAAATTTTGTTTTTTTTATTGAAATTAGACATCAATCGAATTAAGGCTCTATTAAAGTTCGACATAATCAACCGTTACAGTTACGATCCGAATTAATACTATAATATATATATATAATTTACTACAGTCTACAAGTAATTACTTTTTTACTTTACTACGGATCAATGTAGGGTTTTAGTAATCCAATAAAATCACCACAAAAATGAACATTTATGTACTAAAAATATACATAATGTTTCTCTATAGCTTTTAAATTTATTTACAAACAAACTTTTCTTCAATTTAGGATCTCACACGATCTTTTGATAAGATTGATGCGTTTCAAATATTTGTTGTTCTAGACAAAAATTTCGTTTTAGGTACTCAGTCTGATGTGACTATACAAGAGGCTTTTTCCTCCAATCTCTCTCTTTTTTTTTTTTTTTTTTTCTTTCTTTCCACAAATTCACTGACCACAAACAAATCATCTAAGTATCCAACCATGAGAACTGCATTTGGTCATAAAAAATTAATGTATATATATATATATATATCGTATCTATCTATCTATCTATTTATCAAAACCAAATAATTTTTTTGAAACTTTGGCTATTAATAAGATTCGAGTCGTTGATTTATGAGTCATTTATCTAAGGTCCAAGCTCGTCTATCTATCAGCCGATCAAGAATTGAATTCATATAAGTAGGACATTTTTCTTGGCATTAGCAGCAAGTTAAATGATCTTTTTTTTTTCTTATAGTATATATATATTACGGTATCTATTTACTCATTTATCTATATCAGATATTTTTTTTTGAAGTTTTTCCATCAGTAGGATTCGAGCCGACTGATTTGAGAGTCATTTATCCAAATCATAAGCTCGTCCATCTACTAGCTGAGCTACGTCTCTAGAGAGAGTATTTATAGTATACTTGACTCATTCTTTGAAGACAATCACATCTATAAATATAAATTGAAAACATTTTGTTCTTATATAATACAATAATTAGTTTTTTTTTTTTTTTTTTAATAAAACGCAATTAATTATTTATTATTTGTTGATATCGAGAACGACGGTCCACACCAACCATTTAATTGTTCAACAGTCTCTCCCTCTAGAGGCATCTAGCAAAGCAAAAACACGATCGATAGAATAGATTAATTGATCCAGACAATTTCAGATGTAATGGTTCTGATCAATTCAACAACTAACTCTCAGTAGCTTGACAGGTAGATAGATCATAAATAAAATCTATACGAACATGATTGGCTGGCTGGTTGGTCTCAGCTGGTCTCTATTCTTTATTTCTTTAGTTCACAGCCATGCATGATTTCAATGTCCCTCACTAAGAATAATGCATTTAAATTAATATATAGTGGCCACCTTTTAATCTTCCTGATCACATTCACATCGCAGTCGTAGTCCTTGTCGCCATTTACATATAGTATTCATTCATTTATCCGCCATAGCTTTCACTGTCTTTGTTGAGACGATTTGACACGGCAAATATTTATTCGACTCTGCGTTTTGGCCTTATTATGATTATTAAGTCAATTTACAATTATGATCAAAAATAAAAATAAAAAGTCAATTTACAATTAATCACCTTTGTCTTTTGTTATTTTCTCCTGTACAAAATCTTTAATAATTGTAATGCTTTCATATTTGATCAGCACCTATAAAATAATAATAATACTACTTTGTCTAGATTTGATGTCCAAATCCGGTGTCACATCTTTTGGTCACTAAATTTAGACAAAGTAGTATTACTAATAAAATAATAATCAATAAGTGCTATTACTAATAAATCATTCGTCAAATAATTCTACATGAAATAAAAAGAATATAAAACCTCAACCACTTTTTCCATTTTATTGCTGCATTAAAATACAATTTTTATAAAAGCCGTTTTACCTTATATTAATAACCATCGTTAATTCAAACAAAACGAAGACCACGCACATTCATTTTTATCATATTAGTGTTCATCTTCCCTTCCACGTATATTCACCTGTATATATGTGGGTAAATAAATTCTTTTGATGTTGTGAAAATAGATATATTCCGATTGTGGATTAGATCTTCGACTAATTATATAGATAGGTGGATTTAAAGAAAATAAAGAAAAAAATACCACACTGGTTTGAAGTTAAAATGTGCTGATAAACATGCCAATAAATGTGGGTGGATAGGGCAATGACATTATTGAGTAATATTGACCATACAGGTGCAATTATGTGATAAATTAATGTTGCCATAAAATTTGAATCCCTCTAATTACACTTATTACCTTTCTTGCTTCATTTTGTCCCACGACACTTGACATCGAGTCTGCAGCCTGCAGTTGTATTGCTTCACATCTTGACAGGCTCTCATTGTAGTGTAAAGTTTCAAGAGTGAATTCAATCAAAGTCTTTTATAACTAAGATACAGAAAAATGAGCAAAACGTGATTAACAGTGCCGTAAAAATAATTAATTAAGCAGTATATCACCTTTTAATATCAATTTTTCTACCGATAGTCACACAATTTAAGTACATCTATAATATACTACTACGTATCATCACACTTATCATGATTGAACTTATGTTGCTTATATTAAAAATATATATATATAAAAAATGTGATAATATAGATAGTGGGTTACCCCACATTAATGGATGAGTTCAAATCTCATTATACACTACAAATCTATATCGTTATAGAAATAACTATAAGAATATAGGTTTGACTACTATACCCACATGGGTATATATGGTAGTACCAAATTCTGGAAACCATTCACGATTAAATTTGAAAACTACTTTGATTTTTATGAATCAATCTCACATTAAAATCAACCAAAATGTGGTTTCTAATTTTTGATACTACCGTATCCACATGGGTGTGTAGTAGCCGGACGTAGAAATATGAGAGAAACTTTCTACTTTTATGACAAAGACATGCAAATCTCGACCTTATTAGTTTGGAAAGATCCTCTTTTTGTCTTCATCTCTGTGTTTTGACAGTACTTGAGACCGACTTATACCTGTGTGGCATTGTGCATGAAAACTGCCAGTCAGATTCCAACTAACTATAGCATGGACTTGTAGTTGACATTAATATCTAAACTGTTGAGATCCAGCATTATATTGAGAGAAAACCAAAAATAACCATTGAAAACATTAGGGGCTGTCCGGTACTGTTTTTGATGAGTGTTTTTGTTTTTGTTTTTCAAATCAAATTTCGAATGCGCGTTCGTTACCGTTTTTCATTTTGTTTTCCATTTTATTTTCCAAAACAAAAACAACTACAGTGTTAAAAGTGAAAAATTTCCAAAACAACTTTTTGATGTTTTTCATTTTGTTTTTCACTTAAAATAAAAAACTCAATTTTTTTTTTCTTTTTTTCTTCCTTCCACCGATCTCCTCCTCCTCCTCCTCCTCCTTCTCCTTCTCCTTCTCCTTCTTCTCCTTCTTCTTCTTCTTCCTGCCTATCAGCCTCTTCTTCTTCTTCTTCTTCTTCTTCTTCTTCTTCCCGACCGACAGCTCCTCCTCCTCCTCCTCCTCCTCCTCTTCTTCTTCTTCTCCTTCTTCTCCTTCTTCTCCTTCTTCTTCTTCTTCTTCTTCCCGTCGGTCAGATCGCGCCGCCTCCGTCAGATCAGCGACGTCAACTTCCTCCTTCGCCTCCGTCAACTCCCCCCTTCTCCTCCTCCTCCTCCTCCTTCTTTATCAGACCAAAAAAAAAAAAAATAATAATAATAATAAAATTTAACTCATTAATTTTGGTCTGTAAAATGATATCAGACGCGTTTTTTACGTTTTCATATTCGGAATCCAGCTTTCAGGAAATGTTACCAGACGCGTATTTGGATTTCGAAACTGAAACCAAAAACACTGTTTTCATTTTTATTTTTATTTTCGAAAAACAAAAACAAAAACGGTCTTTCAAAAACGTCACAGGACGGGCCCTTAAGGACCTGTCCTGTAGACTGTTTTCATTTTTGTTTTCCAAAAATGATTTCGAATTCGCGTCCTATAACCGTTTTTCATTTTATTTTCAAAATTTAAAAACAAAATGAAAAACAAAACCAATGTTAAAAGTGGAAAATTTGAAAAAAAAAAAAAAAAAAACACTTGTTTTTCATGAATTTGTTTTTGTTTTTCAAATAAAATGGGTCCCATGTCATTAAATAGGTGGGTCCATGTCATTAACAATTTTTTTTTTCTTTTTTCTCATCCACCAAAGTACCAAACCACATTTAATGCCTTTTTTTTTTCTTTTCCAGACAAATCCATTCTTCATCTCATCTTCTCTTCTTCTTCAACTCATCTTCTTCATCTCATCATCTCATCATCTCATCTTCGTCTCTTCTTCTTATTCTTCTTCTCTTCATCTTCTCCATGATGGAAAACAAGGAGGAGTCAGCCGACGCCAGAGTGCCGCCGATCTGCTCCTCCACGCCAATGCTGCCGATCTGCATCTCATCTGACCTTAATGCCGCCGATCTGCATCTCATCCGCCTTAGTGCCGCCGATCTGTTCCTCCAAGAGCAGATCAGCTCCTATACAATTTTTAGGTTTTAATTTGTGATGGGTTTTGATGTTGTGAGTATTAATCTGAAATTTTGAATTGGGTTTTGGATTATAGAAAATAATTGAAGTTCTTGGATTTGTTTGGTTGGAGATTGGATTATAGATTTTTTTTTTGTGAAAAGCAAAGGCACAATCAGGCCAAAGACAACCGAAAAAAGAAAAAAAAATTACAGTATAGAAAATAATAGAAAAATTACAATTTTTGATATTTTCCGGTTATCCTACCGGACGTGTTTTTTCCGTTTTTATTTTCAAAATACGGAATCCAGTAAATGCTACCAGACGCGTATTCGGAATTCAAAAATGAAACCAAAAACACTGTTTTCATTTTCATTTTCATTTTTCTTTTCGAAAAACAAAAACAGAAAACGGCTTGCAGGACGGGCCCTAAACTTTTGTTAGTAACTACTTTTGAACTTTTAATTGTTAATAACTACTTTTAAAAATAATAATAATAATAATCAGTGTATTTCCATAAATTACAAGAGTACCCATGAAATTATTTTTTTATTTTTTATTTAAAAAAAAAAAAACCTCAAATTTGAAATCATGACTAAAAACTTGAATGTTGTAATTTGAAATCATGACTAAAATAAAATGTGAAACTTGAAATCATGACTAAAATGATACGTGAAACTTGAAATCATGCCCAATTTTCCTTCTTCCCCAACCTTCTTTCCCAAATTAGGTTTTTTTTTTCTTTTTAGGTTTTTTCTTTGTCTTTTTTTTTGCAGATCCGTGCGTCGGTGAAGGGGAAGCTCCAACAGCACGACGGCGCTGTCGACTGGGGTTGAAGGATGGCGTCGCCTTGACGGTTCGTGAAGGACAGCAGCTTTGCCGCGAAGCCCAGAAGGTCGCTGGTGCTCGGCGACACCTTCATTTGCGCTCGGCGACCCTCAAAGCACACAGGCGAGAGAGAGAGAGCAGAGGAGAGAGAAAGAAAAAAAAAAGAGTTGATTTGAGATTGTTTTTATATGGGGGTATTCAAGTAAATTTACAAAAAAAATGGTTATTAACAATTAAATTTTTATTTGTGGTTACAAACAAAATTTCCATATTATATGTGGTTATTTTTAGCAATTTCCACAATTATATATGTATTCATGGATGTAGAAAACTGAAAAACGACAGTAGATTGAAACGCATAAGAAAGAGTAACATCGATCCAAGATTTCCACCACTGACACGTATTCATGTTAGATTATTGTCGTGGTCCATACTCCATTCCAATTGTACGGCATGTCTCATATTTATAAGAGAGATAATACCTTAGTGAAGACAATAGAAAATCATCAACAAGGACATAATTCAGCTGTTAGATGGACGAGTATGGGATTTAGATAAATGACTTCCAAGTCAGCGGCTCAAATCTTTTCAATAGCGAAAACTTTCAAAAAAATACCTGAACTCAAATTAATAGATATCGTAAAAAATAAAAAATAAAAAACAATAGAAAATCATAAGCTATTTTTTTTCCCTTTGTTTATATATTAAATTCTAATCGATAGTGATCTCCAAGTGGCTATAGAGTTATTGATTAGAGTAGTCGTGTGAAATGTGGTAGGATCTTGTCGATAATTAGTGGTATTTGTTTTAGATTAGTGTACTATTTAGACTTTTTAATTGGACTTTTATGAAACGCGGAATTTTTGGGATTTTGAACCAGATACGCCGATCCAAACGCGCCGCAAGAAAAACATGGGTACATCACCCCATATAAAAATAAAAATTAATAAATAATTATTTAGTTGAATTAATTTTTTTTATTTGTTAATTTAAACATTAATTTATCCAATTTCATTATATAAAAAAAATAAAAATCAATCAGATTACTTACAATTTAATCAATATTACTGAATCAAATTATATATATCTAAATCAATAAAATTTCATACAATCTAATTCAATCAAATATGGTGTAACAGATGAAGCTTTAGGCACCCATGTTATTGGTGTTGTAATTGTATAATTTTGGGATAATTTTACATTAATCCTTAGTGTTTGAATAATCATCAGTTTAGTCTATACTATTTATTGAGTTTTTCTTTGGTAGACATATAACTGTAAACATACTTATAGCACATTTATCAACCTCATCACTTTTTGTCATGTAAGCATTATTTGACTTAATTGCGTTACTTTTTCTGACAAAGAGTGAAGAGGTTGATACATGTGCTATAATTATGTTTACAGTTATATGTCTACCAGAGAAAAACTCATTATTTATTTTGCATAAAAAATATGCCTTGTTTTCATCTAATTATGAAAAAAAGTCCATATTGATTAAAATTAGATCAAAATTGCCTCTATGAACAATTTCCATTAAGTATTGTGTTAGTCAACAAGGGTATTTTATTCCTTTTAGATCCAAATAACATTTAGATAAATGTTGGAAGTTTCATAAATTTATCCGCCGATGTCAAGCATTACACCCTGTGGATCGTATATACAATCCCACAATACCGAGACAAAAACTCATTACAAGTATTTGTAAAATACGTATTATATATGGAACTTGAACCTACCACCACTAATGCGGAAAGAGATGTGTACACCACTTAACTAAGAGGTAATACATACGTCACAAGAAGTGGGATGTACAGTTCTTCAAAAACTTAGGCCCCGTTTGATTTTTTGTCTGAAGACTGAACAGTGCTCAATGTTATTGAAGACTGAATAGTGATTGAAAATGAAAACTAAAAAACATGTTTGTTTTTTTCAATGAAAACTAAATACAATAAATTGTTTTTTTTTTTTTTTCAAGTTATAAATATCTGAAAATAAATACTTTTACATTTATGCCATTGTAACTATTATTTGTTATATATTTACATTTTAATATATTACGGACAACTTTAACATATAAATTAATTATAAAATAAATTTATTTAGTTATTAATAATATTTAAAATCTATATTATTGTATATAATCTAATAATTACTAAGCTCTTAGCTAGTGACATTATAAAATTAATGGTCTACTTCATGTGTATATTACGGACAAAATGAAGTTCATCAATATGTTCTTATTAGCAATCTACTTCATGTGTATAATTTATTATTTAATTGGTTTGGAATAAACTTGGATAATTATATAATTTATAGATTTCATGTAAATAAAAAAAAAAAAAAAAAAAACATTATAGAACAAGTGGTTAGTTTTGGAAATAGATTAAATTAGTGAGGATAGTTTTGGAAGTAAAACTTTGCATTAAATTCTACTATATTTGTGCTAAGTGACAAGTGAAAAATGAAAATTTTTCATTTTTCAAAATAAGTGGTTTTAGAAGTTCATTAAATGATTTTAACACTAAAAAAATCAAACAAAATAACTGAATGGAACACATTAAGTACCATTAAGTGTTAAGTAGAAAAATCAAACAAGGCCTTAGGTGCTGTTTTTTTTTTTTTTTTTTTTTAAAAAAAATAATTCTTATTACCTCTCTTAACTTAAATTAAGATAATTAGTTTTGTTTTATTTTTTAACTTAAATCTTATTTTAAGATTTATATGTCTATTTAAAAAAAGTCAATTTTTTTTTTTGGCTTTTATCTAATTTAAAAAGCACTTGATTAAAGTCTCCAGACGTATTTCCACAAATACCCTCTAACAACTGATACATTTACAATTTTATCCGAATAAAATAAAATCCTAAAAATCACATTTCTATGATTCTATCTGAAACAAAGCTTCTATCAAAATTTCTCGTAGAGCAGCAGCCACTTGCAGAGCAACATCAAATCTTCCATTACTCGCCGGAATCTAGTTTCTGACCACCTACGAGCAAAATCGGTACGTTTGTACTTTGAATTTTTTTTTGATCTGAAAGATCTTGTGTAGAATTTTCAGATTTGGTGATTTTTGTTTATATATGTAGATCAAGTTCGTTTGTATATGTGAAATATTTGGGCTTGATTGTATTTATATATTGGTTTGTGTATGTGAATTTGCTCTATTTCATTGATAAGATCTTGCTTTTGGTTCAAAATAAATAATTTTTGAATAATTGAGAAAATGTTGTTCTTCGTATCCCTCTCTAGTAATTCCTCTTATTCCTCATTATTGATTTGCTTGTCTTTATTGGAATACACTAGAGTGGCTTGAGAGTAATGACGAAAATTTGGCTTTGTCTTTGAATTGACGCTTTATTTTGTTTAAAATTTAAAAATTTGACTTTCAACTTTACTGCTTTCTCTTAAATGATATATTTATTTATTTATTTTATCTTTTTGTTGATTCGTTTTCTCTCTCAATTTCCATAAAAAAAAAAAGTTTATTGCTAACCTGTTACAAAAAACTGAGTTCTGGTAGTAGACTAGCATGCACTTGTTAAGTACAATATTATTGGCTGATTGTTCTGTATTGGAAACGATTCTCAATGTGGTGTATATAGATATGTGATCTGTTATGTTTTGATACCCTAATAATTTACCATCCGTAACTATGATGGGGTTTTGGCTGATGGGTAGTATCCAAAGAGGTAAAACTTTTAGGGAGAAAAAAATTAATATATATTCTGAGTGGTGCATATTATTTGGAATAAAATGCCATGCCTCTAATAACATGTTAACAACATTTAGGTATAAATGGCTCTATTTAGTAGGGCGAATTGGAGTGATACCCTTCCAAGAAAACACCTTATTGATCTTTGTCTTCATGAGGCAAATAGTGGTTTTAGATCTAGAGCAACATTGAAACCTTCAGCTTGGACTCGTATTGCTGAAGGATTGGAAAAGACGATCGGAAAACGTCTAACCCAAAAGCAACTTAAAGATGGGTGGGACTACATGAAAATACAATATCAAACGTGGACTAAATTGACACACACTATGGGACATGGTACAACTCAGTGACTCGTACTATTAATTGGCCAAATGAGAGATGGGAAGAATACCTCAAGCCAAATATTCTTTAACTGTTTTAAAAAAATTATTTAAGGCATCCATTGACATGTTTAGCTAATTAGATGTTTATTTTGTAAAACAGAATCATCCAGATGCTAAACAATTTCGCTATAAGCCTTTACAACATTGTGAAGAGTTAGAACAATTATTTGATGGAGTATTAGCGACAGAGATTGAGAATTTGAGTTTCGGTATGGAAGAGATACCTGAAATTGGCTCCACATCTTCAACTTACTCAACATCAACACATTTAACAAGTTTTGTTACAAATGGAGGAACATGAGGATGCCAATTTAAATAAGTCCAATGAGTGTGAGGATCGTCCTAAGAAGAAGAAACAAAAGAGAAGGAAATTGGATCAAACCCATGAAGAAGTGTGTAAAATCATAGAGGTTTTGGAGAAAGATAGAGGACCATCGGTGGATGATTGTATGAAAATTTTACGTAGGCTATTAACATATGAGGATCAACAATATTTTGTCGCAACTGATGCAAGTGGAAGGAGTATCGAGTCTTATGGATGGGTATGCCAAGTGATGAAGAACGAATTGCATGGATTAGGAGTAAATAATAATAATAATAATAATAATAATAATAATAATAAACTTGATGTACTTTGTTTTAAAAATGTTGAATGGTGCTGTTAATGTAGTGGCAGATTTTAGAAGTAGTGATTTCTATTTTGGAGCTATGGTCCAATTATTGACTCTGAGAATTCTTAATTGTCATTATATTTTTTGTGATAAGACTAGCGTGGTCGATACTCTAAAAGAATTATTATGAGTTGTTTGAGGTATATTATATATTCACTGATTACTTGTCCAGTATATTGTGTGACGAAATGTTGATGATGAATTTATAAATTTGATGAGTAATTTTAACTACTTTAGGTTATATATATATATATGAATTGATGAATATATAAATGATGAGCTGGATGCCAAGTAATCAATGACTATATTGTATTGTATTTTTTTATTTTATTTTTGTGTAATAGATTTCTATGGAAAGTCCTTCCAGTTACTCAAGTAGTTCTATGTCATCGTCATAAAGTGAAGACGATGATGTGAATGTGAAGCTTAAAAGCATATTACGGGAATGATTGATTCTACAATTACCGACATTATTAACTACTAGTAAGGTACTTGTTAGTACATCATCACTTTCACGTTTTATTCAAGAGCTTTTAGCAGGTTCATCTACTGTATGTTATGAACTAATGCGGATGGAGAAGAATTGTTTTATTTCTTTGTGTCAAATGTTTCGAGAAAGGGGATGGCTTGTCGATAGTAAACATTTGATTGTTGAAGAGAAAATGACAATGTTTTTGATGATGGTTAGTCATAATCTTCGAAATAGGCTTGTTAAAAATAGGTTCCAACACTCGGGTCAGACAATACACAAGTACTTTCATCGGGTTTTGGATGCCATGATGAAGTTTTCTAAAGAAATGATTACTCCTCCTTCATTTAATGATAAATTGAGTGGCATTTCTAATCGCCGACTCAAACAAGTTTTTAAGGTATATATATTATTTTAGTACAATTGCTTTATCTCATATTTATGTTATTCTTTACGGTAACAATATTATTTTTACATAGGATGTCGTCGGTGCAATTGATGGAACCTTAGTTCATGCATGCATTCCGAGTGATAAACAAGTGCCATATAGGGGTTGAGGGAAAGGGGAAAGTTTTCAAAATGTCATGGCAATTTGTGATTTTGATATGATATTTAAGTATGCTGTTGTCGGATAGGAAGGAACAGCACACGATTCAAGGGTCTTGAAAGAAACAATCCATGATTCAAGACATAATTTTCCTATGCAACCACCCGGTATATTATTTATTACTATCTTATATTATTTATTATAATTCCTCATTGAAGTTTTTTCTATTATTGTTATTTATTCGAAATGACATTATTTTTCAAATAAATATTATTTAATGGATGCAGCATATACACATACCAGAGGATTTATGGCACCATATCGCAATGCCCGTTATTGGTTAAATGACTTTCATAGTGGTGGTCGTGCTAACACTAAAGAGGAGGTTTTCAATCAATGTCATTCAAGGCTGAGGAATGTTATTGAGCGTGCTTTTGGTGTGTTAAAATCACGTTTTCCAATATTAAAAAGGATGTCATCGTACTCATTTGACGCCCAGAGAAGGATAGTGTTGGCATGCTTTACACTACACAACTTTCTTTGAAAAACATCAATTAATGATGAATTATTTTCTCAATACGATGATGAAGAAGTTCAGTTGGAGAATTCAACCCAAAATCAAACACCAAGCTTGGATAATTCTTTTAGAGCTTCAAAACAGCTATTTATGCAAGAGCTTTGAGAACAAATTGCGAATCAACTCTTTTCAAACGCATAATTAGTTTTGTTGTTTACTAGTGAGAGAGAAAAAAAACATTAATTTTCACGTTGGAATTCATGGTTGGTAAATTAATATTTACTCAATTTTATATATGTTAAATTTGTATTTCTTCCCTTTATAAATGTGCACATAGTATATTTAATTTTTAAGATTAGTTATTTTTTTTTTATATCATATAAATGATAGAGATAAAAAAAATAAAATTATTTCCTTTAAAAAAAATATTGAATATTTTTAATCTTTAAGAAGTGTTTTTGGATTGTTATTTATAACTTGTTCTTATTTTATTAGATTTATAGGCAAGGAAAAGCTATAATGATAAAATTGTCAAACTATTAATCTTAAGATATTATAAGATAACAAAAACAAACACTTAAATCTTATTTTAAGATATTTAAAATAAAATAAAAAATAAAAAAATAAAAAAAAGTCTTCATCACTTTTTTTTTTTTTTTTTTTTTGAGGGGATTCATCACTTATTTATTAAGCCTTTATTGAATTGTACTTAAATTAAGTCCTAAATAGATTTAAGATATAAAAACAAACAGCCCCTTAGTGTTGTTAAAACAAGTGGGCTGTCCAGAGTGCTATAGCAACACCGATTCGGTAATTCCAATTTGTTGTCCTTTTTTCATCTGGGCCTTGCATTCTCTGCACAACACTTTTATATTTGTGGACCGATTGTGAATCTTCTAGGGCCATGCTTGCCCAAAGATCACAGGCCCAGATATTGACTAACAATCGTCATGTTTAATTTATTTGTAGAATAATGCTACTGTACCAATTATTTGTTCAGATTTATATAAAAATAATATAGGTTATGATCATTTGAATATGAATTTTGATATACATGTAACATGGCTACGACCATCACAAGAAGTATAGGAAAATTAATGGCTATAAGTTGCAAATTATAAGCTTTCAAACTTTATTAGAGATTAAAAGTTGCAAGTAATATATATTTGTTTCTTGGTTTAATTATGGTCCGGTGTGTTTGAGAAAATCTTTAGTATACGTGATGCATTGCTAAGTGGTACATTCGGTCACTAAATATGTGATATACGATAAGAAATGTGTTTGGCAGTTACATATCAAACCTTCAATGGTTGAAGAGTGTACCATTCAGCAATCAACGTGTATGTCAAAAGGCTAATTTAGCAATAAAATGATCCTGACATTCATACAAAAAAATTTTTTTATTATTTTTTTTTAACAATATCTATTAATCCGGGATTAGGTATTTTTTTTTTGAAAAATTTCGTTATTAGTATTCAAGCCTTAAACTTGTCCATATACCAACTGAGCTATGCTCCTATTGGCTGACATTCAATCGAGACTAAATTCTTTTTTCATCACATTTGAATTAATTAATTATATAATTTACAGATTCACAAAATTGAGTGATGTTATCACTCACAAATCACAAGTCTAGTAATTAGTTTTTTAATCAAAGAATATTACCTTTTTGCTATAAATAGAACTGTTCAATCAAAAAATTTCAACACAGAAGAATGTCAATATCCCATTGGCATGAAAATCACCATACTGTTTCTTTGACAATAACAACCGACCCATTTATTCATTCAAAACATTATTTTTTTTTGTTTTCTTTCTTTCTATAGGAATCAGCATGAAAATCACAAGAAGAAAGAAAGAAATTAAGAAATCAAATGTTGAAATTGAAGCCGGGTAGGTGGAGCTTCGGGGGGGCAGTGATGTGAATATATTATCATCATGCATGTGTGGATGTCTACACACCTTTCCAGTCTTGACATTTTCGGCATTTGCTGCTTTTATAGAATTTTAGGCTTCACACCTGATTAGGACGTTAATTAATAAAAAATTAAAATAATATAAATATAATATAATAAAATAAATCTTAACTTTTACTCCGTACTCACCCATAATAATAATAATAATAAATAAATAAATTATATTCACTTGTTATTTTATAATAATAATAATTATTATTATTATAATTAATCATTTGCCAGCTGTAGGTCACATCTTCACAAATTACGTATCAACTTTGAACTGGAAGTCTGGAATCTCCTAGTAAGCACATAGATTTTGTTTCAGCGGATGATTTGACCTGTGTGTATATATATATATATATTTTAGGGAAAAGATGGTGACTAGTTGTTGATAAGGATACAACTTACTAATTATAAGTTCATCATATTATAGAATAGTGAACTAATCTTATTTTAAAAATGTTTTCATTTCATTTCCAAATTCCAATCTACTTGTAAAACATGTTATTTTGCTAGATTTTCAACCAAAAAAATAGAAAAAGAAAAAGAAAATAGCATATAATATATTTTGAATCTAATTGTCATGACCATCTAACTACTTTTATTGATTTTATTAATTGTACAATAAATTGAAATGATTCATTTGACGACCACATTTACTAATTAAAAATAAAATGAAATGAAAGAAAATTAGGAAAATGAATTTGAATCCTTATGTGGGAGGGGGATTTAAGTTCATTTTCTATAATTTAATTCTTGATTTGTGTATGAGATCAACATAATTTGATTTCATTAAATATTATAATCAAATATGAGAAATTAATTTCTATTTTCATCGTTATGATCACATATTAATAAACGATATTTCAAATCAACTTAAAAAACTTATAAGATGGGTTGCTTCCACATCATGAAGGGTCTCTTACTTTAGTGTTTTTTTCGGTTTATTTTATTTTATTAGAAAAAAATAAGTAATTGTAGTAAATATTCATATCAATTTTAAATTAGCCCACTCAATAAAAATTTCGTAGTACGTTATACTTTTAAAAGTTGACTCATGATATTGTATATGTAGGAGTTATTGTGCATTAAACTACAAAGTGTAGGAAAACTTCTACGGAATGGAAATTGCATTTCATATTCTACTCGTAAAGTCTAATCTTATCGTGTTGTTATTTTTATTATTATTATTATTGTAATATATACTGTATTTATTTGATTGTTTGGGTTTTATATAAAAAGATTATTAAAAAAAAGGTTAAAAAACCGATCACTTATATGACAAGCACCTGCTCCTATCACAAATCACACCGTAACTCTCCTCTGTCCTTTGCTGGTTCCCACTTCCCACCCAAAACCATAACCCTTTTTTTTCTGCTTTTTCGTTTTCACGCGAAACCCATTTCCTTTTTCAAAAAAAAAAAAAAAAAAAAAAAAAGAAAAGGAAAAAAAAAAAAAAAAGGCCTGGGATCTTGGATTTTATATATTTCCAAATCGGTCCATTTGTCTATTTGTCTTCCCTCTTCATTTTCCAGAGTCCGAGAGAGAGAGAGTGTTTGGCGGTGGTGGTTGTGAGGAAATTGGAAGAGAGAATTTGCTCTGTATGTCAGTGGAATATTACAGTGACAGATATTACGGTGGATACGGTGAGCTTGCAAACCCTTTACAATGGCCACAACTCAGGAAAAGACGACGTCTAATTGTTGCATTAAACCCCTC
Organism: Acer campestre; assembly: GCA_954870605.1. Classification (NCBI taxonomy): domain Eukaryota; kingdom Viridiplantae; phylum Streptophyta; class Magnoliopsida; order Sapindales; family Sapindaceae; genus Acer; species Acer campestre. The sequence continues at coordinate 30,340,344 of OX940806.1, forward strand.
AACACCGATACCAACAACAACAGCAAGCCTCCTCAACTCGTCCATGACTGGAAAGGTTCCAGGTCCGATCCCTCTCAGGATCCGATCCGCAAACGAGAGCCCGCTGCTGCCAACCCGACCCTGATCCGACCCCTTGAGTCCCTCCTTCAAAGTCCTACTACTAACACTACTACTTCCTCAACCAAAGGTCTAAAACTAACTAATATGTTTTTAAGTCGATTATAGTTTGATTTTTGTTAATGTTTTGCATGATATCTGGATTTTGAGAAAATTGACCTTCGTTATTTTTTTAATTGATTTTTTCTTTTTCTTTTGGATAATGAAGTCCTCAATTTTTGTAGGATAAGTACTTTTCTTAATGAAGTCAATCATGGAGGTCTTTGTCTGTTTGGGCCCCTACTGAGAACCTTACTGTCAAATTTTAATTTTAATTTTTGTTTTTTTGTTTTTTTTCCTTAAACTAACATTTTCTCTGCATCCAAACAGGATTTTTGGTGATTTCCTTATCTTTATTTGGTTTTTGTTTGTTTCCCACATTTTTTTCCTGGTACTTTCCATTTGCTCATGAACCAAACAGGACTTTTTGTGATTTCATATCTCTCTGTTTTTTTTTTTTTTTTTTGGGAGATTGATAGCTTAAAGTAACATCCTAACGGGTATCACAAATTTCCAGGAATTTATTGCTACTAACATAAGCACACCCTTTCAATTTATGTGGATATGTTGAATTACACTTGTGTTATCTATGTTTAGTGTGAATGTAAATTTTGTTGATTTGCTTGGATAGGTATTCCAGTGATGCTGAGGGCTCAAAGCAGCCACCCTCTGGACCCTTTAACGGCTGCCGAGATCTCTGTGGCAGTGTCAACTGTTAGGGCAGCTGGAGCAACTCCTGAGGTTAATTTCACTAAATGTTATGTTCATCTTGACTTATGATTTACAGCATTATATTCTTGATCGAGTAAATCAAAATGATACTTCAATTTCAGGTGAGAGATAGCATGCGCTTTGTGGAAGCGGCTCTGGTGGAGCCAGATAAACAAGTTGTTGCATTGGCAGATGCATACTTCTTCCCTCCTTTCCAGCCATCCTTACTTCCGAGGACGAAAGGTGGGCCTATAATTCCTTCTAAACTTCCTCCAAGGCGTGCAAGACTTGTTGTCTACAACAAAAGATCAAATGAGACTAGCGTATGGATTGTTGAACTGTCCGAAGTTCATGCTGCAACCCGAGGTGGCCACCATAGGGGAAAAGTGATTGCATCAAAAGTTGTTCCAAATGTTCAACCTCCCATGGTATATCAGATATTGATATTTATAATTTTAAGATTTTTTAATTTCTTGTTGGCTGTTATTCTTGATGATGTTCAATTATCCTCAGTGAGAGGTCATAGTTAGTGTTCAAAGTGCATGCGGGATCATATGTGATATAGAAGTAAAATGGCTAGTTTGTTTACATTATTTGTTTTTTGATGCGGGTGTGATTTCCAGAAGAAAGAGTTTAAACGCACAGTAGTATGTACATGTGGTTCTAATAAAACACTTTCAATATCCCTGGTGACCAAGTCTTGAATATGTATTTTTCTATAGGAAGTCTTGAGATATTGTTCATGACACTTTTGTTTCTTTCAATTCTTTAGCAGCATATGTCCATGCGAAGCAGTTCTAGTATACAAATCTTTGGTCCTACATATGAATTAATTCATGTAAATTCCTGTCATTTTTAATTGAAGGATGCTGAGGAATATGCTGAATGTGAGGCTGTTGTCAAGGACTTTCCTCCATTCCGGGAGGCAATGAAGAAGAGGGGTATTGAGGACATGGATCTTGTTATGGTGGATCCATGGTTAGTTACAATGTTGAAATTTTATTTTTTATTTTAAGACAATGCTCCACGAGGAAGTGCTTCAATTTTTTTCCCTCCTTTTAACTGTTTTTTTTTTTTTTTTTTGGCAAACTCTTTTTTATAGGTGTGCAGGATATCATAGTGAAGCTGATGCTCCAAGTCGAAGACTTGCTAAACCGCTTATCTTTTGCAGAACTGAGAGTGACTGCCCTATGGAAAATGGTTATGCCCGCCCAGTTGAAGGAATACATGTACTTGTTGATATGCAGAACATGGTGGTGATAGAGTTTGAAGACCGTAAACTTGTTCCTTTACCTCCAGCTGATCCATTAAGAAATTACACAGCTGGTGAAACACGAGGAGGTGTTGATCGAAGTGATGTGAAACCTCTTCAGATTGTTCAGCCTGAAGGTCCAAGCTTTCGTGTTAATGGACGTTTTGTTGAATGGCAGAAGGTGTTTGCTTGTTCATGAACTACATCTTCAATTCACCGAAGGTCAAAATCGTTTTGGTCACAGATCTTATTTTTTTGAATATCATTTTTGTTTGCAGTGGAATTTTCGTATTGGTTTTACTCCTAGGGAGGGCTTGATAATCTATTCTGTCGCATATGTTGATGGTAGTCGAGGTCGAAGGCCTGTCGCCCACAGGTTAAGTTTTGTTGAGATGGTGGTCCCTTATGGAGATCCAAATGATCCACATTACAGGAAAAACGCATTTGATGCAGGGGAAGATGGATTGGGTAAAAATTCACATTCTCTAAAAAAGGTTAAGCATCTCTTTTGTTGATTTTCTCTAATGGGTAGAAGTATTAACATATTTCACATTTCTTATTGAAATAAGAGTTCTTATACCTGACTAACGTATTTGCTTCAGGGTTGCGATTGTTTGGGCTTCATCAAGTACTTTGATGCCCACTTCACAAATTTCACTGGAGGTGTTGAAACAATTGAGAATTGTGTTTGTCTGCATGAAGAGGACCATGGGATCTTATGGAAGCATCAAGATTGGAGAACAGGTTTAGCAGAAGTTCGAAGGTCTAGAAGGCTATCAGTGTCATTTATATGTACCGTGGCTAACTATGAATATGCATTTTTCTGGCATTTTTACCAGGCAAGCCAGTTTCTGCTTTGATTTGATCTGTCATTTTGTTTGCTTGCATTGTATCAATTGGTTTAACCTCATGTTATAAACAATGGTTCTTAATTAATAGAAGTCCTGATTACTGTAATGAGGCTCAGCTGTTTGGATGACAACATTTGGCTCTTTATGAGATATAGTTTTGCACTTCTAATTTATTTTAGCTTTTCAGCAAAGTTTACTCTTATTTGGTTAAGTTGTGTCCTTCAAATCCTAATGATGCAATATTTTGTGTAATAGGATGGGAAAATTGAAGCTGAGGTTAAACTCACTGGAATTCTCAGCCTAGGAGCACTGCAACCTGGCGAAGTACGAAAATATGGTACAACCATTGCTCCTGGGTTATATGCACCTGTTCATCAACACTTTTTTGTTGCACGTATGGACATGGCAGTTGATTGTAAGCCTGGTGAAACTTTTAATCAGGTAATTTTACTTTAGCACTTATGATCTTTCTTTTTAATGCTGAAGCAGTCAGGATTAAACATCCTATATTATCTCCTTTTTATTTGATGAAGGCTGTATCTTATCAAAAGGTTTTATTGACAAATCCTTCAGCTGTAGCTTATCATCATTATCATCATAGTGTCATTTTAAAGGTTTGATGGGCCTTCCACAACACTCTTCTTGGTGTTCAGTTTGTGAACTTCAACTTCATTTACAATAGAAGTTTGCTATGCAACTCATACTTGTTGCAATCAGAATTTCATTGTTACCCAAACAGTGCAGGGCCTATGATGCTCTCCAAGGTCTTCAGATGGCTAAACTTATCCAAGAACCTTTATTGTATTGTACTATTGTTTTGCTTTATGTAGATAGTTTGGGAAGGAAATATGGTCCTTTCCAGGTTAGCTGATGTTATCGGTATGAACTTATTGTTGACATGTATTCTAGGTCTGCTGAAAAGGCTGCAAATTTCCAACTATAAAAAATGATGCAGTCGTAAGTTGTACTGCTGTATATATTGATTGCCTTTGTATCTTACATTCTAGTTGTTGAAGTACTCTTCAGCTTATCATCGTATTGAGATCTATGAGGTCTGAGATCTTTTTAATATAATGGCACTTCTCTGCATTTATATAACAAAATTATGTAAGAAATTCATTGCCTAGTGCGTGTTCACATGATAGAGCTGTGTACTTGCTTGTTTGTGCAGGTTGTTGAGGTGAATGTTAAAGTTGAAGAACCCGGGAAAAATAATGTACACAATAATGCATTTTATGCTGAAGAGGAACTGCTCAGATCAGAATTGCAAGCAATGCGTGATTGTAATCCTTTGAGTGCTCGCCATTGGATTGTAAGATATCTTACCTGTGTAGTTCTTCCTAACATTATATGTTTCACTGAAACATGTGTGCACTGCAAGGTTTTCCATGCTTCTATCAAGTAGAGAGTACTATTGTAGTTCTCCAGTGTAGTGATGACCACAATTGCCGTAATTTTGACTGTTCCACATTATGGTAGCCATTCAAAATATAGGCAGTGTAAATGAGACTATTTTAGTTCTGCATGGCAATTAATCAGGGTATATTAAGCTAGAATCTAGATATACATGCAGTGGAAAAAAAAAAATATAGAGCTTGCTTCTTAAACTTTGTGAGATTTTCAAATATCAGTATTTAACACTAGTAATTTAATAATTTGACCGGGCTTGCCTGTCTTTGTGCTTTCATGCATAAATATCTGCTCATGCCTCTTAGAGATTTCAGGATGTCTTTAATGGTTTAGCACAGTTAAGAGGTCAATATACGTTTCATCTGCTTACTTTCTTTGTCTTTGAGTAATAAGTTGGTTTTTGTTCCCAGAATGTTACAATATAATAATTTGTGCATGAAGGCCTTGCTTGTAAGATGATGGTTTTCCTGGCCATAAGCATGTCTATGCTGTCTTCTTTTTTTGCTTTGGACATATTCATAGAGTTCCTGGAATGTATATTTGTTTCATTTTTAGTTTGCCACTTCTAGGGATTCTTTAATCATTATTACTTGTTTTGCAATTTATTTATTTGCTACCATTTTGGTCCTTTTTCTGTAAAACAAAATAATGAGTAATAGATCTGTTTGACTTTTATATGCAGTTAAATAGATTAGTTGATTGACTGCATGATTGATTTCTTCCATTTCGTTTTCAGATCAAGAACACAAGAACTGTGAACCGGACCGGCCAGTTAACTGGTTATAAGCTAGTACCTGGTTCAAATTGTTTACCGTTGGCTGGTTCTGAGGCAAAATTTTTGAGAAGGGCTGCTTTCCTGAAGCATAATCTCTGGGTCACTCCTTATGCAAAGGATGAAATGTATCCTGGAGGAGAGTTTCCTAATCAAAATCCACGAGTTGGGGAAGGATTGGCGACTTGGGTTAAGCAAGATCGATCTTTGGAAGAAACTGACATTGTTCTGTGGTTAGTTTACCTTCTATTTCCACCGACTTTGCATCATAGCCATGTATACATACTATCTATGTTTGATACATAGTTACCCTGGAATAGAGGTACCATAGTACTTGTTTAGTTCTGAACTATACTACAGATTGTTCACTTCCATTGTTTCTTTCTTATCTTGTTAGGTATGTATTTGGAGTGACTCACATTCCACGGCTGGAAGATTGGCCTGTCATGCCCGTGGAACACATTGGTTTCATGCTCATGGTATTCTCCACTTATCTTATAGTAGGGCGTAAATTGCTTTGTGAAAATGTTTGATTCTGCATTATTGAGTCATTGATATGGACATTATCGTACTTAAAAAGTTGTTGTCGTATGAGTTAATTTTTGCTCTTTGTGATGCTGCAGCCACATGGATTCTTCAACTGCTCACCAGCAGTGGATGTCGCTCCAAATCAGAGCGAATTGGATGTCAAGGACACTGTGGTCGCCGCAAAGCCTCTCCAGAATGGACTGCTTTCTAAGCTCTGAATGGTATTATTGATGTTTTTGATTCTTCTTGACCTCTTAAATGGGGTATGCATGTTTTGTTAAATAATGGAGCAATTAGATGGCAGGCCAACTTCCGGCAAACAATTATTTTAGCGTTGTGTTTGTTTACTTTTGAAGTTTTTTAGTGGTGACCCTTTGATTGATAGTGAAAATTTAAAGCATTTTTTTAATAACGCTTTTGACCATTTCCTTTCAAATCGTGAATGGAAGTCCCCCTTTTATTTTATAATATTTATTTAAAAGCAATTACACTAGTATATATTAAAAGTGAAGGAAAAGCTATAAATATTTGTCATGAATATAAATATAATTGAATGAACCTCGGTTGGCAAATGTATCGTGTTGGTGATGATGATAGTGGTCCCTTGCAACTTACAAGGGATTGGGATTGGCAATCTCCTAATGAATGAGAAAATCTTCGATGCATCTAGTGTATGAGCTGAGTGTTACATCAGGTCACTCAAATGTTGACATCTCATTATGTGTCAGTTAAAATAATAATAATAAATTTGATGAGACGAAAGAGAAAGGAATAAAATAATGATTAAGAAAATAAAAACCAAACAAAAAAACTGATATATATCGAAGTGTCATCATCTGAGTGGTCGGGTGCAACACTTAACTCATACACCTGCACCGAAGATTTTCTCCTAATCAAGGGCTTTTGTAATGATAATTGATAATTGATTTATATGATCACCCATTGCTATCTACTTTTTGTCATAGTAATAAATTAATAATGGCCAATTGCTATTTATGAGAAAATCGAAAGCCAAAATATTGAACAAGGAAAGCAAATACCCAGAAGATAGACGTGAATACGTGATCATCTATCTTACTTGAAAAAGTTGAAATGTTGAATACAGAAAAAATAGACTAGGAGGAAATTTCTGGTTGACCCACTACGATGACGATGTTTTTAAAAGATGTTGACTTGTTATAGCCGTATAGGGTCAGCTCACGACTTGTGAGATGGCGACGTAATAGACAAACGGTAACCAAAACTCTCAAGTCTCAACTCTCAAGTTAACAATGTTGAGATTCTAAAGTAACGTTATATAATTAAAATAATTAATCCAAATTGTACTTTACCTTTCAATAAAGATGGTAGTGCATCTCCCTTCCACATAAATGGTAAGGGGTTCTAATCTCATCTCATCATGTGTGTGTAGTTTTTTTCCCGAGTTGTGGGAGTAGTTATCTCCCGTTATGGGAATAGATATCCGGACCGCACATGTAAAACTAATTACCACATCATTTGGGTTCATTTGGGTTTGAGTTGTCTAACATTAGTGATTCTGATTCTCCTTTCCTAATTCAAAAAAACAAAATCTTAATTGTATTATATAATTCGGGATAATTTATTTTTAAGAAATAAAGTTTATTGTATATATAATTCGAGATAATTTATATTTAATATATGTTAATTGAAGCATTTTTTGTTTTCCTTAAATGAATAAAGAAAGATGATTCCTAATTTTTTTTTTTTTTTTTTTGACACAATGATGATTCCTAATTCTATTAACAAAGATTAGTGAATAAAAAATGAACCAAATTTATCACCTTAATTGAATTATTATCAAACATACGAGAATATATTTAATATTTGTCGTATTTTAAAATAAAATTAAAAAATTAAATATCTGATGTAGTACACAAACTGCAAAGCAGAGAATGTACTTGTTAGCGAGTACAAACAAACTAAACATTACAGACAAATTCTTCCCAAAAATCCATTTTATTACCATCTAATTTCAATTTCATCAATCAACGCTCTTTCCTAGCAACTGAAAGCCACGTGCTCATTTCCATTCGTAGTTTATTGGTCGTCAAGTCCAATAACGTATTACGCGCACAAGGGATTTGGTCAACTTAGAAATGACCAATAGGGAAATGAGGGCGGATATAGATCCCCTCATCCCTATCCTTATTTGCCAAAACCCTTCTCCATATCCACCATTTCCTCATTCGGAGAAAATGGGGATGAGATGGTTTTGGAGGGAGGTCCTTCAACCCCCATCCCCATTTTTCCCTTTTCCCTATTTTTCTGTTTTTTTCCATTTTCTCATTCCATATTTTCCCTATTTCGATAAAAATTACATAATAAAAAAACGCACTATCCATTAAATTTAAATACAAAATAACATTCAATATAAAAAATTACATAATAAAGATATATATATATATAATATTAGTAAAAATAAAAATATTGAAAAAATAAAAATAAAAATATATTAATATATTATAAATAATATTTGGGGGAAAATGGCATCCCCATTTCCATGAATTTGTGAGGGGCCATCCCCAGGTCAACTCGTCGTATCATTGACGCTATTGCAGTAAATCAACGTCACGCTCTCCACGCGCTTTGGAAAGTCTTGGAACAAAAAATATTTTCCGAGAAACTCAAACACACAAACCTCCTGCGAAGAACAATGAATAATACGCTTTAACTCTGACCCGCCGTAGACTCGACTCGACTCGACTCGACTCAATCACTCACTCAACAACCAATTCCTCGTCAGAAAATCGGTGGAAGAAGAAGAAGAGATTAAGATTTTAGAGAGAAAGAGAGAGTTGGTTTTATCGATAAGAGCACATGGCGTCTGCAATTGAAGAGAAGCGAATCGAGGACGAGTTGTCGTACCCGATTCTGTTGGCGGAGAGAGTTCGCGCGGCGGTCGACGACGCTGACTCGTTCAAGACGGAGTGCGGAGAAGTGAAGAAGCAGGTGGATTGGCTGTCGCAGAGTCTCCGAACGGTGGTGCGGTTGACGACCTCGGCTCAGTCGGTGTACGAGCGACCGGTTCGCCGCGTGATTTCGGAGGTATCGAAGAACCTGGAGCGGGCCATAACCCTAGTCCGGAAGTGCAAGCGACGGAATATCTTCCGACGCGTCGTCAACATCGTCAGCGCTGCGGATTTCCGGAAACTGTCGAACCTCTTGGACGCCTCTGTAGGCGACATGAGATGGCTCTTGAATATCTTCGAGACGGAAAACGGTGGCGCTGGTATTGTCCTGCCGCCTATAGCCAGTAATGATCCGATTTTATCTTGGATTTGGTCTTATATTGCTATGATATATATGGGCTCATTAAGTGATCGAATTGAAGCCGCCAATGCGTTGGCTTCGCTTGCAACAGACCATCGTAACAAAAAAATTATTGTTGAAGAGGGTGGTCTTCCTCCATTGTTGAAACTTTTAAAAGAAGCAGCTTCGCCGGAGGCACAAATGGCAGCTGTCACTTGCCTTTATAATCTAGCTAATGATCAAGAAAGAGTAAGTCTTATTGTGAGCGAGCTTGGAGTTCCGATTATAGTGAATGTTCTTGGTGATTCTATGATGAAAGTTCAGATTCAGATGGCCAGTTTGGTGGCGAGAATGGCGGAGTATGATCCATTGGCACGGGATGATTTCGCGAGAGAGAATGTGATCAGGCCACTTGTGACTCTGTTGTCTTTCGAAGACACATTAGTGGAGGATGATCATCATGGAGCGAATTCAGATAAGCAGAGTATTCATTCTATTGTGCAAATTAATAAACAATTGGAGAAAAGTTCATCGAGTGGTGGTGTAAAGAGTTATCGTCCTTATATGAATCTGTATTCTGAGAGTAGTACTAGTAGTAGGTCGGGACAGAACAGAAGAGATAGAGAAAATGAGAAGCCTGAAATGAAGGCTAATTTGAAAATCACTTGTGCTTTGGCTTTGTGGATGCTTGCAAGAGGGAGTGTGTCAAATAGTAGGAGAATAACCGAAACTAAAGGGTTGCTTTGTTTGGCGAAATTGGTTGAGAAGGAAGAAGGAGATTTGCAGTTGAATTGTTTAATGACTATAATGGAGATCACTGCTGCAGCTGAATTTAACGCTGATCTTAGACGTGCAGCTTTTAAGACTAATTCACCTGCTGCCAAGGCGGTTGTGGATCAGCTATTGAGACTGATCAAAGATTTAGATGATCCCACATTGCAAATTGCTGCTATCAAGTCAATTGGTTCATTGGCTAGGACTTTCCCAGCTAGGGAGACAAGAGTTATTGGTCCGCTAGTGGATCAACTCAGTAATAGGAATGCAGAAGTAGCAACAGAAGCTGCTGTTGCATTGCAGAAGTTTGCATGTACGGAGAATTTTCTCTGTATGGAGCATTCAAAGGCGATAATTGAGTTCAATGGTGTACGTCCTTTGATGAGATTGCTGAGGGGGGATGATCAGACACAATTGCAAGGATTGGTTCTGCTCTGCTACCTTGCACTACATGCTGGCAATAGCGAGGCATTGGAACAAGCTAGGGTGTTGACTGCCCTTGAGGGGGCTGACCGAACTGTGGTTGCACATCCTGAATTGAAAGAATTGGTGTTGAAGGCGACAAATCACCTCGCTCTGTATCATCACAGTGGAGTCCATTCTCAAAGGCATGTTTCTTTTGGGTAAATTGTTGTGTTAATATATTTAGATCAAAAAGAAATATAGGTTATAGAAACAAATATTGTTGATTCAATGAGGTACACATAGTCTATGAAAGTAAAGAATTTTTTGGCAGAGGATTTAAAATGAATTACATGGAAGAAAGCCTTTTTGGCAGCTCACATTTTTAGTGGATTTGTGGGTTATATGAACCAAATTTATTTTGTAGTGCTTTCTTTTTTCTTCCAACATTTTTTTTCTCTCTATATGTTTATTTTAGAGTTATTTTCCCGTCATAGGTTATGTTTTACTACTGACTTGGCTTTGATATGCATTGAATGGGTAGAGAGATATCTTTTACTATTCGACCTTTGTCTGTTTGGGTCGTTGCTGACTGAAATTTGAAACTATGTTTCATTAGCAGAATAGATTGCCATGGATATATTACAATTTAAATTTTACATTTCTCCTCTCAGACTTCCCCCAATTTGTTCAACTTCGTACTTTTTTAAGTCTGCAAAGCATATTCATCTGAAATGCTCTGTTTCTGATAGATATTGAAACTTCTATAGTGGAACTGTCAAAGAACAAACACAACCAAAAACTGGGTCTACTACATTAGGGAGTGACAGTATAGTATTATAGGACAAGTTTCACAAAGAAGAAGAAGAATAAGGACGGTGGGGAAACGAAGTCAGTACACAAGGAGGATGAGGACAACCATTAGAAATTGCATCGCGTGTTAGTGTTACATATTCTTCATTAGTTTGTGTTTTTTCCTACTCTGGAAAAATCTTGATTTGTCTTAATCATGTAAGTGTTGTTGACCTTCGATATTGCTAACTGAAATTTTTCTATGATATTGTTCGAAGGGAAAGTGTTCGTCATTGTAAGTTATGGTCTCATCATACTAACTTGTGTCACTTTGAGAAGAAAGATAAATCACTTGTAGCCTCTTAATTGCATTGTAGTTTTGAATTACTGTGGCTTGCTGGGTATCAAATTCATGACAGTCAAGAATGCAATCCAAATTTGTATCGGTTTGGAACAATCTACTCTAGGGATCAAGTGTTTTTCCTCGGGTATTTTTGTTTCTCAAATTTTCATTAAAGTAAAATGAGGATACAATCAGGGTTATTCGTGGAACGCTATTGTTATTCTACAGCTCCGAGTGAGAAGCCGATTAGTAAATTTAATTCTGGTTACACTGTTTTCACTTTTCTATTTTGTTATATCTGCCTCATCAGGATTTTTTTTCCAGTAAAATTATCTCCCACAGTTGCAAATTATTCAATGAGAGACTTGATAATTGGAAAATTTCTTGGAAAATTTCTCATCATATTTGGGTTCTATGAGGACTAAAACTTCGCCGCAATTTCAAACCCCACTTGCTTGTGTGGGGTAATGCCACCTAAGGCATGGTTTTGAGTCTGGTTTGAATGACTGATTATAGTTATGGTCATCATAAAAATGTAGAAAAAGCTTTCGGATGACTCGATAATATCATGTCATGTGGTATGCACATCTAATCATATTTGATTTTCAAATCAAATGACATAATTTGAGTCGCCAAATGCAATACACTCGAAAACATTTATCTACGAATCGTACAAATTGAAAGTAAATCATTAGGTTTCTCAAATTACTCTTCCTCCGTTTCTCTTTTTGTGTAAATGGAGCGTTTCCTTTCGTTGTACCCATTCCTCAACTGATCTATTGTAACTGATGTATTACACAGTGCATGGACAACTACTTTCCAATCAAATGTCTCAGAGTCTGGAAAAAGTTGATGGACATATGATAGCGCCCTGTTTTTCAAAATCAAAAACCCGCAGGTTAGAAGGCCTTTTCGGGAATAACATTAGCTATGACTATGAGAAAGAACAACCTGCCCGTGCTGTAGTTCTCGCATGGGCAAGGATTGCGGTAGTCTAGTTTGTGAATGGGCAAGGACACCACATTATCAAGCCATGACTGAAGAAAGGCATGCAGGAAAAGCATATTGACTAGTGACAATTAGGCCCCGATAATCAAACAAAGAAATATCATCAACTTGATTGTTCTAGACACTATTAATTATTAAACGAACGAAAAAAGTATAAGGGAAAAAGAGCAGAATGTACCAGTCAACCACAGTGAAATCAAATAACAATTCACTCATCATCTGCATATCCTTTTGGTCGCAAATACTACATGAGAAGAAACCGAACAAACAGGGAGAAACAAGGTATGTAACTGTGATAATAATCAATGACGTAAACACCCCTAACCCCCTAACCCGGTGACAATACAGCCACTTATTTCATTTTTCATGACAAGTTATATCAAAAGTTAGCAAAGAACGAGACAAGAAAATTGAGCATGTATTTCTCATTCCATTGCTGTCAACTGCACTAAATTTCAAGCCTTTAAAAAGTTGACTAGACTTAAATTCTTATAGCAATTAGTACCCATTAAAGAGAGTTTCCACATCGTACCCTTGTTATGAGAAAGCAACAAAATAATTATTCAATTGCTAAGTTCAACAGAATGAGATGTGTCTTGAAACACTTCATAAACAACCAACCCAATTGTATGAGGTCAGATTTTTCTCAGGAAGATTAACAGATGTACCTGTAGGCTGTAGTAGTGCAGAGCATTTCCGTATCTTATGGGTGTATTCTCACATTTAACAGACATTGATTCCATCAGATTGCTCTCCTTCAATAAGCACGAGATGTTTGACTATTCTAACAGATAATGAGGCTAAAAACTATCTACTAACTTGTAAGATCTCAAGGATAAGGTCCAGCTGGTCCGTTATCCTCACTGGTAAGCAAATTAAAATCAATTATAAAAATTTCAGAATCAAAGTAACCTAATTATGATTTTATATCAGTATATAGGAACACAGTACATCTTCATCTTAGCTACTTGTGGTTGAAATAACTAAAAGACACGTCATATTTATAATTTTATTAATTTCATTGAAAGAACCACGTCCAACAGAAAAAGCAAGGTATCATATGCCATTTTTAATATATTGATATATTCTCTCGTCACAAAAGTCAGTTGAAATATAACAGCCCTAAACAACTTACAGTATTAGTGTAAAGATCTATAAACCATCATCAGGGATCACTTAGTGAGCGGAAGGCAAAGCATGCCAACTATCAGCAAGTAGCACGACACGATCACGTGATGATGCTGACAGTTGTTGGAGAATTACATTCTTGACATGGATCGCTGCTGTTTCACCAGCTCGGGTGGCAAGTTCTAGGTAAACTACAGCTTTCATCATGTCCCCTTCCTGCCAGGAATTATCATTAAAATGCCCATCAGACTTATGGGTAAACAGTGAAAAGACAAATAACATTGAAGAGCTACTCTCCTACGAAATCAAAAAGAAAATGTTAAAACAGACCCTACTACTAGAGATGCCTTAGTTCTTGTAGCAAGCAATTAGCATGCATGTTAAGTATGAGAAAAAAAGGTGAAAGCAGAGACACCTCACTGCCCCTCCAATACTGTCCCTCCTGTCTTCGTTATTTTATCTATTTGCATTTTAATACAATCTAACAATTAATAAAATTTATCTAATGTAGTTGATTAGATTTGTTACATACAGAAAATAGACCAAGTCCATGCTCAAATTGAGCTTTGCCGTGACCACAATCAGCTGCCCGTTTCATCCACTTTCTTGCTTGGCTATGACTCTGGGGCAAACCTTCCCCGACTGAGTAGCAAAGTGAAACGTTGTACATAGCACGCACATACCCACCTTCAGCAGCTTTTAAATACCATCTAGCCTGATTCAAGGAAAGAACTTATCAAAATAAAAGTTCTAAATATGTTATAATATACCATCAAAGTAACAAAAAGAGGATTCCTATCTCAAATGTCTTCATAGTGAATAGCTGAATTCAGAATCAAACGCATAATTCAAACATGAAATATCTATCCAGAACACGGTCAAAATTTAGAAAATGCATAGAATATGAGAATAGGTAGCATCCCGTGTATAGCACTAAAAAAAATGTAACAGATATAATCATAATGACCTGCAAAAATCAGGAGTTAAATATTATTACAGAGTAACACCAACTGAAAGTCCATATATTTTGTACTTAAATTATTAGAAAAGAGCTACATACAGCCTCTCGTAGATTGCGATCCACTCTGCAACTTTGATGTAGGCAAAGTGCAAGTTGATATTGGGCACGTACATGACCAGTAATAGAAGCTTTATACAGCCACTTTACAGCTTCCTTTCTATTTGGAGGTTGTGCTGCACACAATAGTAAAATTGATGATGTTAAAAATGATAATGTGGTTTAACATCTTCGATAACCATCCACTTCAGGGATTTCCACAGGGGAAAACCCAAAATTATTCAACCGATCAAAAATCCATTAAGCATATAGATGCTGCACATGGTTTATTAGCATGCCCTAGGACTCCATTGTTGTTGCTAATGATGTCAAATGCTTCAAAGGCCTAAAATTTCTCACTCGTAACACATTTACACTTAATTTTTCAACTTAAAAATTGTTTTCCGGTTTAGCATCCACAGATTAATTCATTAGAATGTCAACTCCTCTATGAGATTTTCAATTTCATGCAACTAATTGTTACACAGAAATGTGTGATTCAATAAACAGAATCGTGCATTTCCTTAAACCCTAATTAATTGAAAAACAGTGAAATTGACATAAATCAATACCTTGCAAGTAAGAAATCCCCAAATTGCACTGGCCAGCTTGATCACCGAGCTCGGCCGCTCTCCGGTAGAAGGTGATAGCTTCCTCCTTCTTACCCATCTCCCAGTACAAGAGACCCGCGTCGACCATAGCCAGCGTCAACCCACGCGCCGCTCCTTTCAAGAACGAGTCCAGAGCCTTGTCCAAGTTCTTCCGGACGCCGCCGCGGCCGTGCTTGAACCGCTTCCCCCACCTAAGCAGCACCATCGCCTCTCTCAGCGGCCGAAGAGCGTCGCTCCACGATCTGCAGACCAACGACGCCACCCGGAGATGAGGAAGCGTGAACGACGCCGCGATTCTGGTCAGGATATCGAACGGGAGGGATGCGAAATCGTGAGCGTCGTCCGTCGGTTGAGGAGGTGATGTCGAGCCGAATAGGTAGTTGTAGCGCTTGACTTTGGTCCTTTGTGAGCTTGAATGGAGCTCTGGTGACTGCCGATTCTTGCCGTTGATGATGCTCGGGAATTGAAATGCTGCGAATCGCGAGCCGTTCGATCGATCCGGCCATGTTCTTTGATTCATCTTCTAATTTTTAATACTTCTGGTCTGTTAATTACAAGCTTTTATTCTTTGCTAAACAAACCTTATTGTCTGTAAATAATATCATTTTTAAAATTTAGTAAATATTCTAATATTAATATATATATATATTTTAAATGAGACTTTATGAAAATGACTGCAAAAATTATACTAAAGATTACAAACCAAATTTTAATAGTTTGTAATCACATACACCGTCCAATATAGTTTGGTGGTACTGTGGTAGAAAGTACCGTCTCAAATTCAAGTTTGATGTAGGTAAAATTTTTCATTTTAATTTTAGTTTGTAACTATAAAATTACCAAAATATCCTCTATGCCCTTTTTTAGAGTGTGATTCACGTCTTTTCGTGAGCAAAGTAACAAAAAAACATGAACCACTGTTATTTTTCTTGCCAAATTGGAAAAGATGAAAAAGTGAAATCATGATGAGTTTTGACGTTAATTTTATATTTTTTCATGTTTGTTACGTGATGTTTTCACTTTTCACATAACTCACAACAAAAATGTGAATTATATTTTATTATTTTCTCTTAATTATAACAGCACCATAAGAACATGATAAGAGATAAGTGAAAAATCGGTGTAAAAGTGAGAAGAAAACCGAGGTAAAGCGTGTTCGGTTGTTTATTAACAATTAAAATTATTTATATTGTTAAAAAAATTACATGTCTTAGGGGACTATATATGAATTTTCTCCCAATTTTTAATTTCAACGTTATGAAAAATTAGTTTTTTAATATCGGACTATATGTGATTTTCTCCCAAAATTTAATTTCAATGTTCTGAAAAATTAGTTTTTAAATTTATTAAAGAATCGATTATTTAATTTCGCATAAATTTTAGTTTCGAAGTTTTGTGAGGCAACGCCATGTCAACGAGCCAACGATGACAATAACAAACACGTCATCAAATCAGTCTGGCATGATCTAACACATCAGCAGGCCATCCTGACGGTGACCGGTCACGTCAAGCTAAGCAAATTAATCCTAACGCGACAGCCACGCCACCGCCGACCGGTCTCACTCCACAAACAAACCATTTCAACTGCTCACTTGCCACAAATCACAATCCTTGTACTAGGAGGTGTCATGTTCTCATTGGCTATGTGCCCATGTTTCATTAATTCATTCTCTTAGTCAATGTTGGAAAAATATTGATATCATAGAAATATAGGCACTTAATAAGTTAATAGTTAATAGTTTAATACGGTTTCGTGAAAATATCGACCAAAATAATAATATCAACAAAATTTAATGTAAATTTTGTGAAAAGTAAGAAAATATAGCTAAAATTTCTAAAAAATAACTTTTTTATGAAACTTTTAAAAATATTAAAATAATCAATAATCTGTTCATACAAAAAAAATATATATTTTGTTTTAAAATATATAATATAAATATGAATATAATACACATAAACTAGGTAAAATTCAAAATCTTACCTTAAAATTTTTATTCTAATACCAAAAAGAAAATCTAAGTAGCTTAAACATATGGTGGCTACTATTAATTTCTTATAGATTATCGATATTGTCATCCATAAAACTAAGTAGTACATTTTTTTTAAACAAAATATTACATTTTATTTATAAAAAAAAATAAAATGTTAGAAAGAACATTATAGAGTATTGGCCCATGACCTATAACCCTTGTCTAGGTAATTATTTAATTAATTAGTAAACTCATATTTTATTAAAAATAAAAAATATATATTTTAATAGAAATTTATCAATAAGGACAAATTATTTAATTAAAAATAAACCAAATATTATGTAAACTCATTAATTACACTCATATCTTCAACTATGTCTCTTTATTGGAGAAAAAAAAAAAAAACTTATGGTAAACCTTAATTTTTATAATAAACCTTAATTAAAGTATAGTTTTATTTCAAGTATCAAACTTTATCATCGTCGCATGATTATCATAAAATAAAGTAATGGAAAAAAAAAAATTCAGAGGATTTTGATCATACAAAGGTGGGTATTATTTTACTAATTTATTTATTTTATATTTAGTTATGAACTCTATCAATTAAATAATGTTTTTTTTTTTTTTTTTTTTTTTAAGATAGCTGTAGATATCAATGATTTTGTTGACCCCATATATAATCCAGTTTGACATCTTTCCTTTCACAAGGCTCCTACATTGACTATTCAAAACATTTATAAATGTAAATTAGACGATCATTAGTAGAGTTTGATTATATATATATATAAATTGGGTGTGTTAAAAAATTAAGAGGGTTAATAAATAAATATATTAAAATGAATATAATCATTTAAATAAATGGTACTATTGACACTAGGATGAGTACTTAAAATAATATTTATTTTTTAAATGTTAGATATTAATGTATTTATACATATAAAAATAAAAAAATGTACTAATTAGTTTTATTAGTGTCTAAGAAGCACGGATACTCTATTTGATGGAGATAACTCGTATCCAACATGTATCTGGTTCAGATATTCCTCGGATACTTCAGGATGCGTATCTGATACATCAAATAGCGTATCCGTTGACTTTTTTATAAGTTTGATTAGAGGATACTTGGAGATACGTATCCGCTGACTTTTTACAAGTTTGATTTTGTTCACAAGTTTCACATGAGAAGAAGAAGAAAGAGAAAACGAAGAATAAGAACTAACTTTAAGACCGAAAAAACTTTGATCATTATCACTTATCAAGCATGTACCATATTTTTTTTCCATAATTTTTTATAAGGAACTAACTTAAAGACCAAAAAAACTTTGAAGAGGAAGAATATAACACAATAAAAGAGCTGAAGATTTGGTATATGTGCATAATAATCTTCGTATTTTATCAAAGAGAAACCCAACTTACAATAAATGTGCGTTTCAATAGTGGAATATTAGAGGAGATGGTTTTGATTCCATAGACATGGTGAATGTTGGGATACTTGAGATTGCAAACCTTTCTCTTGATGAATCAAAGTTAGATGCTAGATTATTTAGATTCTTTAACAATGTGAATGATGATAATGATGTTAATTAGGAATTTAGAATATGTTTTATGAGTTTATTTTATTTTATTTTATTTATTTATGTATTATTTGGATTTTGTAATATGTTATGAATTATGTGACGTATGTTTTATTTGGATTTCATAATATGTTACGACCTATGTGACATGTCTTATTTAAGTCTTGTAATATGCTACATTATTATTACTTTTGTCTTATTTGGATTCCGAATATGTTTTGATTTTGAATGAATTATCAAATATATTTTTATATATATATATATTTTTTTAATACGTGACCCTGTATCATATCATGTACGTATCCCAGTAGAAACAAATTATTTAACTATAAAGTGTGGGTGAGTCAAATTTGGCGGTGGGAAACAAATTGGGTCACAAAGAAACCCATAAAGATTATTGGGTCAGACTAGACCGTCCCCACCGCCCACTAAACTCAACTAGAGTCATCGTTTTTCGTTCAAATATCTTTATTCCAAGTCTTCTTGTGTTGTGTCATAGTGTGTACTGTGTACACATAGCCACATATGGTCCCATAAAACAGACAAAATCACATTGCTTGTCACAATAAGATGACAACCGATCTTCGATCATCAATTTGGCCATGCACACATTTTTTTTTTTTTTTAAAACAAAACCACAAGTTTGCTTGAATAAATTAACAACATATATAGAACAATTTGGTTTTGATTATGAATTTATAAACTAGAACAGAATTTAATTGAATTGAATTCTTCTGGGCATCAATCTATAGAACTAGTTTGCAGTACTACTGAGTACTGATTCTGTAGACATCACGTGATGTATCCTGTGTATATTGATTTTAACTTCTTGATTATTTCTAGCTTGCATCAAGATTTCAATTCCATTTTTGATTTTCCCAACTCTTCAATTTTTGGCATGATTGCATATATGATATCTAGCAAGTTTCCGTGATAAAGATTCATGATGTAAGAGAAATTTTCAAATAATAATTTAAAAAAAAACAAAAACAAAATTGAATGCTTACCAAACTATTTTAATGGTCTAATAAATTCATTTAATCAATTTGTTGATCAATAAAGCTCGGTTATTTGGAGTAAATAGTCTTTTGATCAATCATTATATCAGGATTAATTTGGTTTCTACATTTGGATAATTGGATGAAAGACAACATAAGGTTTATCTGGTGGTAAAAACCCTCACACCTGTATTACGAGGATGTGGGTTTGAGTTCTTCCTCTAAAAGAAACCTGATTTATGTAATTTTTTTATTTTTTTTTTAAAAAAGGATAAAATTAACTTCTTCTTTTTTTGACAATATATATTAATTCGGGATCATGTATTTTTTTTTGAAAGCTTTAGTGTTTGTAGGATTCGAGTTGCCGATATATGAGTCATTTACCAAAGTCTCAAGCTCGTTTATCTACCAGCTGATACTTCAAATACGTATCCGATACGTCAAATAGCGTATCTATTGACTTTTTCATAAGTTTAACTAGAGGATATTTGGGGGATACGTATCTGTTGACTTTTTTACAGGTTTGACTTTGTTCACAAGTTTCACATGAGAAGAAGAAGAAAGAGAAAACGAAGAAGAAGAACCAACTTTAAGACTGAAAAAGCTTTGATCGTTATCACTTATCAGGCATGTATCATATTTTTTCCATAATTTTTTATAAGGAACCAACTTAAAGACCAAAAAAACTTCAAAGAGGAAGAAGATAACACAATATATATATATATATATGAAAATTTGGTATATGTGCATAATAATCTTCATTTTTTATCCAGGAGAGACCCAACTTACAATAAATGTGTATTTCAATAGTGGAATGTTGGAGGAGATGATTTTGATTCCATAGACATGGAGAATGCTAGGATACTTGAGATTGCAAACCTTTCTCTTGATGAATCAGAGTTAGAGACCGAATTATTTAGATCCTTTAACAATCTTGATTATTTCTAGCTTGCATCGAGATTTCAATTCCATTTTTTATTTTTCCAACTCTTCCATTTTTGGCATGATTGCATATATGATATCTAGCAAGTTTCCGTGATAAAGATTCATGATGTAAGAGAAATTTTCAAATAATAATTTTTTTTTTTTTTAAAAAAAAACAAAATTGAATGCTTTTCAAACTATTATAATGGCCTAATAAATTCATTTAATGAATTTGTTGATCGATAAAGCTCGGTTATTTGGAGTAACAAGTCTTTTCATCAATCATTAGAGCATCTCCAATAGTATAAGTAAATTTGAATCCTTAAAAGTTGCCACCTCAGCATTTGAGGATTGTTTTCAGGATTTGCTAAATTTGATGATTGTATAGTCCACAATGGTATACTTGTAATGGTACCACAATGATAGATTAGTTTTTTTTTTTTTTTTTTTTGCTAAAAAATAAAAAAAAAATTATAAAAAACAAGAGAAGGTATATGATATGAGTATTGATCCATTCGTAATGAAGAGACGAATTTTACCTAATTGAAATTTTTGGGGTTGAAACAATGATGAAATACATAAATGATCAGAGAAAAAAAGAGGAAAAAAAAAAAGTAACAGAAGAGCGAGAAAGAATAAAATACAACAGTTAATTTGAGTTAAATTTGTATTTGATGATTGAAAGTCAATCTTCAAATTTGATTATTAAAGAGACAATTTGATAATTGATAACTGTTGTTGCTAAATTTTAGTGACTCCATTGTACAGTGTTTTTTGGTTAAATAATCAAATTTTGATTACTCTCATACTTTTGAGGATACCATTGGAGATGCTTTTATATCAGTATTAATTTGGTTTTTACATTTGGATAATCGGATAAAAGACGACATAAGATTTATCTAGGGTAAAAACCTTTACACCTGTATTACAAGGTTATGGGTTCGAGTTTCCCTCTAAAAGAAACCTGATTTATGTAATATTTTTTTTAAAAAGATTGGATAAAATTAACTTTTTTTTGACAATATATATTAATTCGGGATCTTGTATTTTTTAAAAAACTTTAGTATTGGTAGAATTCAAATTGCTGATATATAAGTCATTTATTAAAACTCTAAACTCGTACATCTATCGGCTGCACCACGCCCCTGTTGGTTGGATAATAACGTGGTTCAAGAACAAACACCCATTTTTCAAACTTAACAGATTCCTTCATCTATTTGTATTAAAATATTCATTGTTCCCTTGTCAAGATATATATATATATATATAAATAAAGTGTGATCCCTATCATCATGTGATCTCCAATAATAGCACTTTAACTAATAAATAAATTATTGAAAGTAATTTATCCAATCCAAAATGTCCCACACTATAAGTGCGAAGTAAGATTTGCAGCCTTTAAATAGGTACGTGTTGAAACACTATTGCTTCACAAAAATGCTCCGATCCCAAGAAAAGCTTTGTTTAATGATAG
Source organism: Acer campestre (assembly GCA_954870605.1). Taxonomy (NCBI): domain Eukaryota; kingdom Viridiplantae; phylum Streptophyta; class Magnoliopsida; order Sapindales; family Sapindaceae; genus Acer; species Acer campestre. Next base: position 30,362,349 of record OX940806.1, read on the forward strand.
AGTAAACCCTAGATTAGGTGAATGAAATACTTTCACCTATTGTCATCACTCCATCGATCTTGCACATTCTCTATAATCTATTATCCACCATTAAACTAAGAAAAAAACTTCACTTTTTGTTGATAAACACAATAGACATTCCATAATGAAATTCAAAGAAAAGCTAGTAGTCAATTATTGGAGGGTTTTGAAAGGGTTAAAAAAATTAACAAAACAAGGTCCAATTCAAAATCACATAGGATTCTACAATCCACCATTTTCCATCACCTCTCAACTCTCGTCCACATGTACGTTGTCTCTTTTGTTGATGAGTTATAATTTATATATCATAGAGAGAAAGCAATAGCATATATAATAGTTTAGCTGATAAGCAAGGACCGGAGAAACTTTGGCCTATCATAAGAGTCCGAGGTGGGTGGTGGGACACTTGTGTAAGTAAGTATAACTAAAGACTTTAAAAAAAAATCTCTCTGGTAAAGAGAAGAGATACATAGCATAGCAGTAGACCACAAAGGTTGGTGGTGGGTTATGGTTTTTGTTTTGAGCTAGTCAATCAATCAATCGTCTCCATAGGAGCATCCGTGCAGCATCTTCTCTCTCTCTCTCATTGAAAAAGAATTTACCTTTACTTTGTCTTTGACAACTTTTGGTGCTATTTGGCTAGATGTTGACTTGCATGTGTCTCTCTTTTCTAATTTCTATCTATACGCATGAACATGAACATGAACATGAAGAGAGAAACCCAGATGAAATAAATTAAAATGGCGATTTTTATTTATCTATTATAAATTACACTTTACAAGATAAACTACGAACTATTAGTTAGCAACTGCAAATTAAAGCGCCTAATTAAAACAAAGAAAATTAAACAAGTAGCTAGGAGTACAATTAAAGAACTACTAGGATGATCGACTAGTTACTAGTACACGATCAGTTGGCTCTTTCGACATGTCGAATGAAAACAGTTTCCAAATCTGGAGGAGTGAAGAACTCTCTATGCACGCCGCTAAAATTGCACTTCAAAGATGATTTTCGTTTCCTGGGAGCCGGTGGACAAGTCGACCTCGCCGGAATTCTCGTTTCTTCACTCTTCGGGGTAGTCGACGTCGACGAAAACGTCGTGTCTTCATTATAGCCATTAACGTCCAGCTCCTTCGTCTCCACCGCCCCTGGACTCGTGTATATGGGCTTTAACGGAGCTCTTAACGGAATTCCAGCGATGACCCATCTCTTGCCTTCCGATTCCAAACCGCCGTCAACTTGTGGCTTCCCTGATAACCCCATATTATTAATTTTTCACCAAAAAACCACTCAACTGTTTCGAGTTATTATAAGTGGGAATAAAAGAATAAAGAAGAAAAGAAAGAAAGAACAAAGATCGATTGGTAGAGAATAAAGTGAAACCAGAACAAAACTGAGAAAAAAGAAGAAAAAGTTGTGAGAGAGAATGAAAAGTTGATTTTAGTGAAAGTGCTTTTAACTAACTATAGGAGATGAAGAGGAGGAGGAGGAAGATGGGGACGACATGACTTGTGAGAGAGAGAGAGAAAAAAAAGTGGAGATAAAAAAGCGCTTTAAATACAAGGAAGAGTAATGTTCAATGTTCAGAGTTGGACTTCAGACTTAAGTGGTTTTCAATGAGAGAGAGATATAGAGAGAGAAAGAGAACCCGAGGAAACTCGTGACATAAGCAAAGAGTATTATATAAGAAGAAGAGGGAGGGAGGGTGAGGGGTGCCCGTGAAAGCAGCTGACCGCGGGCAGTAGTAAGTGATTGACTTGGATTTTGGCGCCAATTTTTTTTTTTGGGGTGGTGTGGGGCTGGGGCCTGGGAGGGCCATGGGGATCACCAACAGTCGCTGTTCTTTGTTTCTCTTTTCTCTTTCCTATTTTGAAGGAAATCATCGCTCCTTTGATTTCCTAATTTTTCTTTCCTTTTATGTCTCTGTTGTGTTGCATTGCATGTCAAGTTTAATTGATGCTGACATGTCACTTGCATTGCACTTGTTAGCTGACTCATCATCTATCATTAAGATCTATCTGCTGTAACATATTCTAGAATGCAATTCTCATCCCTACTTCAATCTACTATCATTAAAGTAAAAGTAATGTTATTTTGTCTAAATTTGATGTTCAAATGATGTGGTAACACTCTAATCCATTCATTTAAATTATGAAAATCTAATACGATTTAAATGAATGGATTATAATATTACCAAATTATGATACCAAATTTGGACAAAGTAGCATTATTGTTAAAGTAAATGGGAAATGAACGATCACTTTTCTAACTTCTAAGAGTTGATAAAAATTATTAGCATTAAATCTTTGTTGGTGTAAATAATTTTTGGAATTCCATATACAAATCATTTATTTCTAAAATTTGGGAGGATCAACTCATAAAAGTGAATATTTTTGATCATAAATTTTGAATATATAAGATCAAATTTAAAGAATTTGTATTATTTTATTTGAGAGAATTTGTGAAGAGTGATAGATACATACAATCTGATTTTATTAGCTTTTAGTTTCCATGTATAATTTTTTCCCATGTCATTAAGATGAATAAATAGATTTATGTTAACAAGAAGTCAATCTGATTTTATCAGCATGGTCGTTTAGTCTCTAAGGGTGCGTTTGGTATGCGGGACGGGACAGGACGGGACAACTTTCTCTTGTCCCGTGTTTGACGCGTCAGTAACATGGGACAAGATGGGACAAAAAACACAAAAAATTGTCCCACCCAAATAGCTCGGTCAAACTTGTCCCATGCATCTATAAGTCTTGAAAAGTCCTTTTTACCCTTATTACTTGCAAAAATTACAATATCTATATATATACCACATGAATCCCATTGCTATCTCTCTCTCATTCGGTCATCTTGGATCACCATCCATGGAGCTCTCTCTCTCTCTCTCTCTCTCTCTACTTCGTTCATCTCTGGATCACCATCCATGGAGATCTCCATGGTCACGATCTCTTCCCACCGAAGAAAATCTGGAAATCGTCAGCTAGGTTCATGTTGTTCTTGTGCAAAATCGCGATCTCTTCTTTTTCTTATGCAAAATCGCCAGCTTCTTCTTCTTCTTCATGTTGTTCTTGATTAGGTTTTCGATTTGGGAAGAAAATATGGGTTGGAAAGAAAATCTAGGTCTTCTTCTTCTTTTTTAGGATTTGGAAAGAGAATGAAAAGGAAAAAAAATAAAATTGGAATGTTTGGGTGATTACTGATGAAGATCGGTGAAAAGAGAAATTGGAATGAAAAGAAAAATTTTATTTGGAAAGAGAATGAAAATTTGAAAAAAAAAAAAAATTGGAATGAAAAGAAAATTTTGGGTTTTTAATTATCTATTCTTTGGTGGGAGGGATGTTATATTTTGGTGCGATGCTTGATTTTTGTTTTCATATTCACTGTATTGTTAGTCTACCATTAGCAGCAAAACTGATAGGGGAAATTAAGGCTGATCAACAAAGAAATGCAGCTATACAAGCACAAGATACAATCCACCAAGAATAATAGTCATGAAATAATTAGTGTTACAAATTAGCATTCCTTCCTCTGGTTCTTTTTGTCTTTAATTTGTATTCATGAATTTGCAAAAGTTTTAAGAATATGATAATGATTTTGATTATGTTGGGTTCATATTGGAAGCATACATACAGTATATGTTATTTGCTCATTGTCTTTGTGCTGTCTTTGTTTTTTGCGATGGAGTTGCCAGTTTGTTGGCTCTCTGTTTTTACCCGTGCCTGGTTGGTTGCAGTGGGTGTTCCTGGTGTTGTTTGGGCTTGTTGCCTTCTGGTTCCCCGCTACTCTTGTGTTGCTCTCTGTTGCCTTTAATAAATTGCCTTTCAAAATAAAAATAAAAATTGTTCTTCTTTTTGTGTGGATATGTTTGGGTGATTACTGATGAAGATCGATGATGTATGGATGATAAAGGTGAAGTTGGATGATGAAATATGATTTTGAAATCTGAAACTAGTGTTTGGGAGGTGAGAAAATGAAAGAAAATATTAATTTTGTATGATTTTTAATTAATTTAATTCAATAATATTTGATATTTTAAAAAAATAATTCAAACTTAATAAAATTGTTATAAACATTAGAAAGGACAGGAGGGGCACTCTGGTCATTTGAATCTCTTGTCCTGTCCTGTCCCAGCCATACCAAACGCATAATAGTGCAGTGCATAGTTCTGTCATAGGTCTTCCAAACACAATACAGAACAACCTGTCCCGTCCCGTCTCGCCTTGTCCTATCCCATGTCCGTGCCAAACGCACCCTAAACCAATTTGAGTTCAAAAAATTTCTAGCACTTTTTGGAAGTGGCTTTTCAACACTGTCACTGTTTTAATAACTTATGTTTAAAAGACACATATTATGGTGAACGGACAAAAATGCCCCCCACAGTCATGCATCTTCTTCACCATTTTTTTTTCTTTCAAAATCCAAAAATCAATGGAGGTGGAACTGACGAATTGATGACCAATCGACGAACACACATACGTCATCGTCGACAACCACGCTTATGTCGCTGTCGACGACCACATGTACATTGAAGACCACGACCAAACACAATAGCGACTTTTGACTTCTTTGAAAAAACAAAGTATGTAACTTTCTTTGAAAACAAAGGGTTTCGAATTAAGGATTCGGGGTTAGAGAAGATGAACAAAAGAGAAATAGAGGAGCACTGAACAACAACCCATAAGTCTCAAAAAGCAATCACAAAGTTTCAGAACAAAGTCTCGGACACACAAACACAAAGTCTCGGAATACAAACACAAACACAAAGTCTTGGAACACAAACACAGAGTCTCGAAACATAAACACAAAGTCTCGAACATACAAACACAAAGTCTTGGACACATAAACACAAAGTCTCAAAAACACTAGGTTGTTGTTCTGTGCTCCTCTGTTTCTGTTATGTTGTTGTTTCTTGTGCTTAATAATGGAAGATTTAAAACCAAAACAACATAGGAAATGAAATTGAACGAACTAATCCAAATGTGTCAGCGTAGCGCCACTAAACTAATCCAATGAATATGCATTGATAATGTTATGAAGTGGTTTTTTTCGATTTCGACCTCCATTGGAGGTCTATTAAATAGACCTCTATGAAGAAGAAAAAGAAAGAATAAAATCAAAAAAGGAAAAACTGAAAAGTAAAAGTAAATAAAAAAAAAGGAGTAAAGTAAGGGTATTTTTGGAAGTCACTTACTTTGGTGTCTTTGAAACATAAGTTATTAACATGGTGATAGTCTTGAAACACCAACTTAAAAAAGTGACAAAACCCCTTATTTCCTCAACCGAATTTGATGGCAATCTCCTTTGGATGGCATATGCAAGTTGAATATTGATGCCAATCTTGATGTTGGCTCTTACCGGGTTGGCTTTTAGTGATGGTTATTCGAGATTGTGTTTGTGTGGGCACTATGATAGCTGCCAATGCACAGAAGGTTGAGGCGAACTTTACTCCAAAAGTGGTGGAAGCTCTGTCTATCCTTCAGGGCTTTGTTTTTGCAATTGAAACATGTTTGCTCTTTGTTGGTATTGAGTCTGATGCTTTGGAAGTGGTCAACATTATTAAGTCAGGCAAAACCATCTACTTTGAGGTGGGCTTGTATGTATCGGAGATCAGAGACCTTTTGTTTAGTCATGAGGGTTGTGCTATTATGGGAGACTGTTTTTGGTTGGAATCTTACCTTTGGAGAGGTTTGTCGAGGACAATAGTCCTATTTAGTTTGTTGGTTCTGTTTTAATATATATTTTCCTTTAAAAAAAAAAAAAGTCAATAATAAATCAAAATTTCTTTGACAATATGAGGATAATTTAATAGTGTGCTTCATACACCTACATTTTGTGGTTTTGAGTCACCACAAGATGATTATAATTGGGGTGTTGATATTTACACCCAAAAAACTTATTAGTACACCCATATTTTATTAAAAAATTTAATTACAAAAATATCTCAATAGAAATTTACTAATAAGGACAAATTACTTTAATTAAAAATAAAACAAATACTATATACACTCATCAATTACACTCATATCTTCAACTATATTTCTTTATTAAAAAAAAAAAAACTTACCTTTAAAAAAAAAAAAAAAAAAAAAACTTATGATAAACCCGAATTAAACTTTAATTTTATTTTAAGTTTCAAACTTTCTCATCATCACGTGATTATCATATTGTTTTCATCTTTCTGTTATGTTGATGCAGAACGGAAGTTCTATGGTTTACTAGCGTAAGCCCTAAGATCATTTAAACTGGAATCCACCAGAAAATTTATTTGAAAATCAAAATAATAATATTATTCAATAATGACGAAACTGAAAACAAAGAGCCTTAAATAGTCTCCGGAAACCCTAATTGAGGCAAAAAGACCAAAATAGCCTTTCTCTAAACAAAAACAACTAAAAACGAAAAAACCCAAAAACAATAAAAAATTTCAACTGCTCGACAGCCTGCACTAAACAGCGAATTTGAGAATGAAAACGATGTCAATCGGGCTAGCCCGGGTTGCCCCGCTACGGAGCGCTAAAAACCCTTTTCGAAAACATATTATAACAGGAAATCTGATGACCGAGCTAAAAGTTATGTCCGTTTCTTCGGAGCAGCTCTTTTAGCCAATTTTCTGTCAATCTCTTCTTCAAACTCCAAAGCCAATTGTCCTACATCATATGTACGGTTATGAACTCTATCAATAAACAATATATATATATTTAACGATAGCTATAGATATTAACAAGTTTATTTGTTTTTATTTATTTTTTATTTAAGATAGCTATATATATTAGTAAGTTTTTTTTTGTTTTTTTTATTTTTTTTATTTTTTTATTTTTAAGTGTTTGTCCTTATTATTACATTGGGTGTGATAATAATTTAAAAGTGTTTATAAAAAATATGTATTAACATGAATATATTTATTTCAATGAGGGTACTATTGGCATTAGGATAAATGTTTATATTAATATTTATTTTTTAAAATTTTAGACATGGATATACTTATAAAAATAAATGTACTAATAAGTTTTATACTAATAAGTTTTATGAGTATCAATATTCGTACCCTTATAATTGTAATATTAGTCACGTCTTCGTCCCTGTCTCCACTTCCTCAAATTCTATGAATTTATTGCAATGGTTAAAAAATAACTATACTATAAAGTTTGATTTTATTAATTACAAGTTTCAACCAGCAATCGAATCACACCCTAATCAGATTTTTTGGTCAAATCTAAATCGACATCAAATATCAATATGTATTAAACGAATCGTTTTCATAACGTCATATAATTTTGAATTATGCCATCTCCTTTTTATCCTGTCATATGCTTGGTACGATGTATATTATTAGAGATGTGATTTTAATGTAACAATTCGAGAAAAATCGATGTTTTTTATTTTTTATTTTTTTTATGAAGGTGTGTAAAACATGAAAAGAAAAAAAAAATGAAAAAAAAAAAAAAAAAAAAAAAAAAAGTTCCACGTCCCAAAGCTACTTTTCAATATTCGATATACGATATGCTTTTTTCAGTTTTTAATGAATTCCGAAAGTTTATTCCTCCCGGTAAATGTTAAAGCACTTTGCTAGATGTTAAATCACTAAATTACATGTTAGCAGGTAAGCTAGAAGAGACAGACAGAATCCTTTCTGTTTGGAGATTTTCTGCTTCTGTTTCCTCAACCAAGCTGATTTCAGATTACAAAATTCATTTTCATATAAAATTTAAGGGTAATTTAAAAGCACTTTTGGTATTGTTAAAAAACGTTTTTAAATGGGTAAAAAGTGCTTCTTTTTTTTTCAGAAGATGAATGGTCGATCTGTCTAGGCAGTTTTGTGAGGGACAACCCATGTGCAGGCAGATGTTGGAAGTTGGAAGTTGGAACCAATTATACATTCACTATAGAATTCATTGGAATTGCTTTCTAGTCACCAGACTCACCATTGACAAGACAAATTTGAGGTCCAAAAGAGACATAATTTATAAAGAAAGACAGTGAAGTGAAAGCTAAAATGAGATGATACAAGGACAATCTTGGATTGAATGTAGTTTTAGCCAAATAGAGGGGGGGTTATAGAGTGTATATAAGTTGTAGGATCATATATCACATGGCATGCAATAGCAGAAAATTATAATACAATTTTTGGGAATTTTGAAACACATCCCTTACATTCTGGAATAGCCCCTATGATCTTCGTATTGCTCCATGAACTCGTCATTGAACTTCTTGAAGCTGTCCATGATTGCCGGCATGTCTTCCTCAGCGGGTAAAATGGTTGTCCTCAAGTGGAAAACCCTGTATGTAAGATTATCCGGTCAGACAGTTTTCGTTTAAGAATCGGTAATAAACAGAAATACAGAGCGATCCCGCTTCCCCAAATCCCCATGGTAACACAGAAGTTTTAATTTTGGAAACTCATTATCCGGTTTCACAACATATGTATATAATTACTTTGAAGATAATATCGAAGTGCAAGGTAAGATTTAACCAAGAGAAACATGAACCAGCAACACCATTCAATAAATTGAGTTTGGTGAAGAGTTGGTAGAAGCATTATAAAGAGGAAGCTGTAGGAAAATGACTCTCGGAACGACTTTGGATTTCTAGACAAGGGAAGTTTGAAAAGAAAATAGTTTAAGAAGTATTTACCCTTCTTTCTGTCCAAATCCTGAACCAGGGACAGTAGAAATGCCAGTGGCCTCCAAAAGCCGGAGACAATAGAAAACATCGGGAACTTTTCCAGCCTTTTTGGCAGCTTCTATTGCTTTCGGCGGTAGGCGTATTTGAGGGAACGAATACATGGCACCTGAAACCAATTTCCATGATTCTCATTCCATAACCAACTGCTAACTATTAACGAATTTCATAAAAGAAAAATATTAAAACATCATCAGAAGGCAACATTTACCTTCTGTGAAATTACAGACAACGTTTCTGCAACTGTTGAATCCATCAGTCATCAATCTTGCTCTTTTCCTTAGTGATTCAATGATTCCTTTACTGCATGTTCCATGAATCACAGAGAACTGTTATTCACCGCTTCAAGAGATCACTGCCTTGATCTCGGCGGAAATCAAAATCCATAGAATCAAATCTAAGAAGCAATAGCAACATAATTAAATTTAAGAAAATGTACCTTTCCCTAATAAACTGCTCATATGAAATATCTCCAGGCTTGGGTGGGTTGACCATCAATCCCATCTGTAAACAAAAAGGAATATGTTATTCACTAAATATTTATCAACGAACCGGGAGCTCCCAGATCCATACATAATAACAAATGAAATAATATTCAATTGAAACTCACAAAGATCTGTGCCGGCACATTTGGACTCAGTGAAACAGATGCAATCTTATAGATCTCATCAACTGACTGCAATAAAATCATGAAAGCCAAAATGAAAACAGGCACTAATATTCTTTAATAGTTCTGTTTGAGTTAAAGGATTCTTGTTAGGCTTTAACTTGATCTCGTGAGAGTCAAGAGATAACGATATAGAGTGGTTCATTTTATTAGTAAATTGTACGAATCCATATTAGCTAAGCAAGAAAAACCAACTGGGGAGGATTCTAGTTGATCAAATCCTAAATTAAGCTGTTTTTTATACCTCCAGAACTTGTTCCTTTTCAAGTTTAGATCTTATATTTGATTATGATCACTTCAATAAGAAATACGAGAAAAAAAAGTTATAGCATGCTTTAGGATACTAACATTTGCAAGGACTAATTAGCAAATTAAGACGAGCATGAAAAATCATGAGATAAAAGAGACCTTTGGAGGAATATTAGTCATCTCAAAGTATCCACCCCGTTGCCCACATTCACCCCAATATCCTTTGGAGACTGTGTGGAACGAAACAAGCTGAACCTCCTTGCTAAATGGCAGCCCCATTTCCATCAAAACCTTTAAATGTTATAAAGAAAATGTAGCATCAATACAAGCCGAAACTTGAGGTAAATAGTCGGATATACTCAGGCTAACAGCATTGAAACATGTACCTTTTTAGAACTAATAAAGGGACGCTGATCCTGGTAAATATTCTGCTGATAAACCTCATCTCCGAGTAAGACTAGGTTTTCTTGGTAACAGAAGCGCAATATTTCTCTTAAGTTAGCTTCACTAAGGCACTGGCCTGTTGGGTTTCCAGGGTTAATAATCACCATTGCTCTTACCTGATCATAACCCAACAAAGAAATTTAGTTTGGTAGCACTGCGCATTACAGGAAAGCATGCAATATAGTTCAGCTATGAAAAATACATACCACAAAAGGTAAAATGTAGTAACATTATTTAAATAGAAGACAATAACCAAATGAGATATTGGAGAAAAATGCTCCAAGAGCAAACCAAGAAAAGTTAACATTTATAAAACCCCGAGTATTAGCAGCTAATCAGCCAAAATGAGAACTGGTTCGCCAATTTATATGCAGGAACTTTCTTAAGTCATCCATTCATTAATTTATGTAGTTCATTATAATAGATTTCCCATGCTCTTCAAACAAGAAAAAGCAGAGACATACTTACAGTTATTCCTCTAGAACGAGCCTGCACAACTGACTGGCGAAGGTCTTGAATATCAAGACCCCAATTTGCTGTCTCTTCTAAGTAATATGGAACCAGAGAACCGCCAAATAGAGATATTGTAGCGGAGTAAAGTGGGTACTGTGGAACTGGAACCAAAACCTGGCAAATAAACAGCTGTCAATGAAAGAACATGTCTGGAAATGGCAATGGGGACATGGACCTTAAAATAACCAAAAATAAAGAGAAATATAACAAAACACAAACACACAGGCTCAAAAAAAGATATAAGAAAAAAACCTCAATTTCCATTGAAGAGGATAACAATAATATCAGTCATCGAAAAAAAAAAACATTACCCCATCCCCTTCACCACGGATAACACAATTCAAAATCTGCATCACTCCTTTGCTGGCACCATCAGTGAGAAATATGAGTTCTGGGTCACTGTCACAAGAGAAACAATAAACTCCTTCAGTTTAGAACTTCATCACCAAACTCAACAACTCTGTTGTCATCAAAAACCATTCAAAACAAAAAAGAGTTATATCAAGAGTTATCACCTTGGAAAACCATCACGTCTTTCGATGAACTCTGCCACCTCCTTCCTTACTCCTGGAATACCTCTGGAGTCACTGTAAGCACCTAGACATGAGAATGAAGATATATTATTAATCATTGGTAAGCTTCTTGCTCCCGAAAAATCAGGGCAACTATGATTTGTATACTTCAATGGCTAGGAATCAAGGTACTGTGCACAGGCATGCATGTCACAAATCACGATAGAAATTTGGGAGTTGAGACAAAAATTGGTAATAGCTAAAAAACCAGAGAGGATCAAATAAGCATATAACTAAAACAAGTGGGCATTGGACAATAGCAAATGTGTAATTTAGTAATTCAGATTCCAGCACATTACTGCAATATTTAGCACGATTGTACGAGGCATCACCTAAATAGTTAGGTATTGCCGAGCTCATAAGATAAATTTAAAGAACACCCATGCACACAGAAAGATCGAGGGAACTTCTGGATTTCTAAGCTGAGTCATTAGTTTATCCACTTTCCTTAAAAAGGATATAATATAAAAGGTGAGCCAATTAAGATACCTAGCCCCCCTGAAGTCAATGAAAGATAATGTTTAGCTTTTGCAATTGCATCCGCAGGGAACATCAGTCCTACATTAGGATCATCTAGCAGAAATGGAGCCTGGCAAAGAGCAACCACCTGAAATGAAACTTTACCTAGGTTAAACACTGACTGCATGAGCAATCCAAACAATTAATGAGAACTGAATTACAAGAGATTAACACTAAAAATAAAATTTACCTGCCGAGGGAAAGTCAGTGGCCTCTGTCCTAGGGCATGAGGGTTGCCAACATTTGTAAAAATAATCTGTGAACGTGAAATTGAGGTGAGAGATTAATAGAAAACATGAGAATCACTTATAATATAATATGTTTGTATATATATATATATATATATTCAACAATTTAACTGCAAAAGGAGCTCAAACCTTCCCATAATTCCACATGGCTTTACGAGCACTAGAGCAGCTATAAACATTAACATCTAATATTACTGTGATAAAACCAGATACGGAGTACATGATTCTCATTCATAATGCCCAATGCACTATAACAGAGAAATAGTAGATAGGCGTTCTGCACTATGAATGTGAAAGTCCAATACGTTCAAGACATAATGAGTTCTTATCAAAGGTACGCACAAGTATTAGACAGACATGCCTAGAACAGCCTAATACTACTATCACTAGATTCCAAAAATACAATCTTCTTAAATTTGGCACGACAAAAAAATCATTTAATTTTTTTTTATTTTTAAAAAAGGGATGTCATATCATGCCACAAAGTCCTTTACTCCTTTATAAGTGGGTCTGAAGATAACTTTAAACCCCAACCAAAAGGTGTGTCCTACTAAGGAACAGAAAATTATGTCCAGTAGAATCTAAAAGACATTGAATAACAGAATTCATACCCAACTGCAAACAATATGGAAAAAGTGAAAGCACAAAAGATGGAAGGAATCGAGATATTGAAAAATCCTTCTAAGCAATTTTCAAGAAAAAGGAAGATAATAATCTAGTTAAATCTCCAATTCTCCAATAAATCCATTACAAACAACATATATTCGGATAATTAGAAACATAAATCAACTTCACAGAAGCTCTAATGGAGCAAAGCTGACTGTTTCTTCAAAAAGTGGCACAAAATACTCAAATCTATAAAAAAGAAACAAAACCTGAACAAACCAAGTATGTATACCTTCTTGCCTTCCTTCTGAAGCTCAGAGGCTCGAAGATACAACTCGCCTCTAACAGCATATTGAACCTTCTTCACATTTTCATTCAACGAGTCATAGTCTAATGCCTTTGGTGCCATGATGTACTTGTCACCCGATACAAAAGGGTTCTAAAATATTAACTTATGACCGCAGTCGTAGCCTGAAATTTCAGAAAAGCATGGGAATGATAAGAAAGTTAAGATAAAGTATGCCATGACAAATTAAAGTAACTCTTTATACCGAAAAAACGCCATAGTAAACAAAATATACGATGCTACGATACAATTTCTGATGAACAAAATCACACTTATAAACCACCCAACATCAGACAAGAACTAGCTGATTATCGGGGTTAGATATAAACTGCAAAAACATTCCAATACAGTGAAGATTCCACAATCAGATGAAATCACCGAACAATCGACTCTTATTTTGAATCATATAATCAAACCAAATCAAATTTACACATGAGCAATCAAATATGCTAAACAGAAACATTATTGAGCAAAACATAACAGCTAAGGGAACTGACCCAACAAAACATTAATCTTTTAATAATCAAAGACGAAACCATTTAATCGGAGAATTATACAGATTCTCAGAAGCTTACTCAGAGCACAAACAATTAACACCAGACTCAGCCCAGCAACTGTAATGTTCGTTTGTCATCAAACAACAAATAATGACAGATTCAAACACACAAAAAGGGCCAGTGATCAATGAGTGGCTCTTCCCAAATCATAGTAAAACAAAGAATGAAACAGAAACAAAAACCCACAAAATACAGAAGAAATCGATACCCTTTTACCGGTTTCTGATTTCAAAACAACACCCTTTATTGGTTGACACAGATCATAAGCCAAAAATTTGTCTTTTCATGGGATTTCAGCATAGAAACATAGATATGTACCTGAGAAGTGAAACTGAAAAGTCTCTTTGGAGCAGAGGATCTGCTAGTGGGATCACGTCGGTTTGGGAGCCAAGTGTTGCCCAAACGTGCCCACACAAATGCACATACACAGTAAGCGAAGCGAAGTGAAGTCTTTGTGTATATAATGCATATATTTATAAAAGGCCTTATTTGCCCTTTGGACAGGAAAACGACACAGAGGAGACGCAAAAAAGAGAATGCAATGGCATCACCAGAGCCACTGAAAAAATTGGGTGTGGATTATTTGCACTTACTGGTATCAAATGCGAAGAGATAAAGTTCTTGCAAGAAGAGTGGTGCAGCTTCAAACTATAAGTTCTTGGTAGATATTGAGACTTTAAGGGTCAGCTTTTGCTTGGACATATTATACATTTGGTCACTTTCATGAGTGTAGTGGTCGATATTTGTTTGTTCATTTTTTTTATTTCTTGTGACCCTGGCTTGGGCAATCAATCATCTATAATTTGTCATATAATTTTTGTTTTCTTTAAGTAAATTAGTAAATTTCGTTTCAATTCGTGTTTAATATGTAAATTTTGTTTTTCGAAATTTGCTATCGAATGGGTTAAGGAGCTATCGCATCAAGTACTCTTACAACACTAAGAAAAAAACTCATCACGTATGCTTGTAAGGTATCGAACTCGAAGTACATATTACTGATCCTATGAGGGAGTGTGTAATTTTAGATGGATGGTTAATTTCAAAATACCAAATGTTTGTGAATGATATTATAACTAATTATAACACACATAAAAGTAGTTTTAGTGATTAATCTAACCTATACTAAAAGGAGTATTATAAAATCAAAATCAAAATTGGCGGCTTATATTTTAAGTGATAAATTGATGATAAAAAAATCATTGTGATAATGTTTTTTAATCATGAAGGAATCTTTTAAAATAAAGTTACAAAAACTTTTTAAACTCTTTTGTTTTTTTTTTTTTGAAAGTAAAACTTTTTAAAGTTAAGATTTGGGTAAAGAAAAATTACTTAAAAAAAACAGAGTAGGTAAAGAAAAATCAAGTGATTACTAGGAAAAGTCTAAATCAGGTAGATCATGTCATTACTACGGTTTGGGCTGCGGTTTGCAGCCAACGTCCCGTACCGCGGTTCCCTTTTGTTTTCCATCGCTCAGAACACCGGGCGGTGTGTGCATCTGTCTACACCGCGGTCTACACCATGTATCACCTTTGGAAAACTTCACCCCTTGGGTGGCGGTATGTGTGCCATATCCGCCCCGTGGTCTACACAGTGTATCACCTCTGGAGTCCACCGCTATGTGTGTTGCGTCTGAAGCTTCTTGTCTGTACCACAGTCCGCCTCGCACTACCTGTCGGAATTCAATCCTCAGGCTGGTTTCAAGCTTCAGAAAACCCAACATAAATCACATCAATTTGATTTGATATATATATATATATATATTATGATAAGTTTGTCGAAATCTATTTATGAATAAAATTTGATAATTTTTTAAGTATTATTAAGTATTAGAATTATTTTTCTTGAATTTTCTATATTTCACCCATTTTTCCGATGCCTTCATATTTACAAAAAAGTGGGATAAATAGTTATAATGCTTTAATTTTTTTAAAATTTTATTTATAGATAGATTTCAATGAACTTATCAACTAAAAAAAAAATGTAGATCAAAATTCTTTCAAATCGATATGATTTCATGGCCGTCCTTATATATATATAGTCTTTTTATTGTCAGTTCGTCCTGATATAAAATATATCACGACGAGGAATGTGGATTATAGATTATGGAGAAGTTTTGACAAGTGCATATACTTTGATTCAAAGTATGTAAATCTAGTGGTCTACGTTCTTCATCCTAATATATTTTATACCAAGACGAATTGACAATAGAAATATATATATATATATCAGATTTTCTATTATCGGTTCGTTATGACAATAAATATATCAAGACGAATAATGTAGACCACTAGATTTACATACTTTCACTCAAAGTGTATGCACTTGTCAAAACTTTTCATAATCGGTGGTCCACATTTTTCGTCCTGATATATTTATTGTCAGGATGAACTGGTAATAGAAAATTTGTGTATATATATACACACTATTTCCGTATCAAAATCCTAACATTTTGGTTTGGTATGGTTAGGTCTAGACTCGAGTGTCGAGTGTTGAAAGTTGAAACCATATCAATATAATATATTTTTTTCGGTTTGGCTGTGCGTCCAAACAGACCAAACTATTTGGTGGGTCAAACTGTTTGGTGGGTCGAACCAAACTTATAAAAGTCTGTTTAGTCTGGTTTGTATTGTTGGTTTTCCCAGTTGGGCTTAAGCCCAAAGACCTTTTTTTTTTTTTTTATGTGGGCGAGTAAAACTCCTTTGCATATCATCCACCACTACTATATAAATGGAAACATTTACAAATACAGTATAAACTCTATAATTTAATAACATTGAGAACGTATAAAATTTATTAGTTAATCAATAAATTAATATTTATTGATTTATGGAGATGATTGATGTGTATGATGACAACATCACCGATAATATTCTTGATGATAAAATTGATGACAATACAACAATTTTATTATGTTGCGGCCTCAAGTCTCCCTTTCCCAAAAAAACTTTAAATTTATATAATAATATAATACTTAAAAAAAAAAATGTATAAATACACTCAAAGTATCAATAACATTAATTAATTCCCTTTAGAATTCAACCCACGACTTTTAATTGCACTAAAAAAAAAAAAATCCAACTAGACTAAAATTTCAAGAAAAAACAAACATTAGTACATTATATTTATATTTTAAGAAAGTATTACAATACTTTTTAGTAAATTACTAATTTATGAAATGAGTGAAACCACGCATTTCTACAAGTAAATTTAAAAGATGTATCATCTAAGATGGAAAATAAACAAGATGACTTTATATATTAGTGGTGAGGGGCTCAATTCCCATAGTATGTATTTTTTTTTATTTTTTTGAATTAGACTCTATTAGCACAGTCCGGAGTTCCGGAGTACAACTTCTATTAATGGGGAGAGAGCACCCACACTTGGGACTAATAGCCAAGGTGAGACAATGAATATATATATATATATACATGCATGCCTTGGGCGTTGAACTGTGGTGGTGGAGGGCTCACTTGGAGGTTCCAATCATATTGGCAAGAGGTCATTGGTCACACAATATGTATTTTACAAGCATATATGGGGTATTTTTTTTCCGGTTTGTGTGAATAGTTATCTCCTGTCATGAGAGTAGATATCCGAGCCGAACATGTATTGTTTGATTTTGACAGGTCCCGTTAGTCATATTGTAATAGCTATCGTAAATTATAATACTATATATATATTCTTTATACTGTCAGTTCGAACTGATATAACACATATCCATTGAATTCAAAAAATGTTTTGATACAAGTGCATTTTTTGTCAAATCATTTTTTAAATTCAATGTTTCACGTACACAAGGAACCGATATATATATAAGATAATATATATTGTTGAATTGAATGGTTGAAACGACGTCGTCGAAAGCAGCCGCCGGCCCGCAGCAGCCGCCAAAACAAACGTGTTAATATAACACAATGGACAGTTTCGTAAAGTGGGAGATGACTGAATCTCGGACATAGTCATAGACACAGAACACACTACACAGTCCTTCTCCGACTCCGACTCCGAGTGACAGCGCAACAGACCCTACCAAAATCACCGACCAATGAAAACCGCTGCCTTCATTTCCCCCAAACCGCACTCTCACTCTCCTCCTCTTATCAAACTCTGCAATTCGAAAATTTTCATTCAAAATCACCACCGATTTGTTCGCTGCCAGATCAAGAGCTTCGAGAACCAGCCTCATAATTGGAGCGTCGAGTATCTGTCAGCAACCGTGCCCGTTCAATTGATTCAGAGTACTTCGTCGTCGTCGTCGTCGATGGCTGCCGCATCGGCTTCGGATTCGGTCGCTAAGGGAGTGAAAAAAGTCTGCCTTTTTCACTGTCCAGAAACTCAGGCTCTGGCTGAGAGAATTGCCGCCCAGTCCGATTCCATCGAGCTGCGTAGCATCAACTGGAGGTGATTTTTTATCATTTCACATCTGTTTGATTTCGACATTTTTTATTAATTGCGGGTTGTGAATCCAATGTTGATAAATCTGTGAATCTGTGATATATATATATATATTTTTTGGTTTACACCATCCGGTTTCCGGGTGGGGCGGATCCACTATACGGTGCAATCAGCCCAAACCACACCCTGACTAATCCGGACTCGCACCGGGTCGGCCCACTAAGGGGTGAAGTGCTCCCAATATGTGCAGTTCCGTTCACAAGGGGGGTTGAACCCACGACCTTACTTAAGGGATGAGAGTGCCGAACCACTCACACCAACAGATAATCGGTAAAATCTGTGATATTTGGTTGTTGGGTGTTTGTCATTTTCACCATACAATATCACATTTTTGGTAGGTGTTATTTTTTAAGTATGTTTCTTATTCATATTATTATTTAAAGAAATAAAGTATTGCCGGTTTCTTTTTCTCGTTTGTCGATTCTGATTTTATGGGACCCACACCGGGGTCCCACAGTGAATACGGTGCATGATTGCGTTGCATTCTCTGTCAACTCTCTGTATCATTTTGCAGTAATGATTTTTTTTCTCAAGTGGATGGTGGTGATTATAAGTGTAAGGGTCGATTTCACTAAAAGGGTGCAAGCATGTTGTGGTGTATATTGCTGCAGCTGGAAATTCTGTGAATTTGTTTGCTTGTTCTTGGATTTCTAAAGTCTTGTTATTTTTGCTGGCTTTTAAAAATTCATTATCACATTTCTTTTAAGCTGCTATGGAAGTTTGGTACATGGAGTTGAATCCAGTTCTAGCCATTGCCTAACATATTTATGCAATTCAATACTTTAGGACTTTCGCAGATGGATTTCCTAACTTATTTATACCCAATGCTCATGGCATTCGTGGACAACACGTAGCTTTTCTGGCCTCGTTTAGCTCTCCTGGAGTAATTTTCGAGCAGCTCTCAGTCATATATGCATTACCAAAACTGTTCATCTCTTCATTCACACTTGTCCTTCCTTTTTTCCCTACGGGAACTTCTGAACGAATGGAGGACGAGGGAGATGTTGCTACAGCTTTCACTCTTGCTAGGATCTTGTCAAACATACCAACTTCAAGGGGAGGCCCTACTAGCTTAGTGACATTTGACATACATGCATTGCAGGTCTGTTTAACAATAGTTAGCATGCTTAGTTTTTTTTCTTCCTTTTTTACTCGTCCTTTTGCTCTTGCAATTTTCTAACCTTCTTGCTTGTTTTGTTGTGTCATAGGAGAGGTTTTACTTTGGTGATACTGTTTTACCATGCTTTGAGAGTGGGATACCTTTGTTTAAACAAAGGCTCCAAGAGCTCCCCGATTCTGACAATGTAAGATTTTCTTTTTTAGAAGGGATATTTAAGGTTAAGGTGTTGTTTTCTATCATCCGATAAAACTATTGTTTCAGAAGTTCCAGAGACGACAATTAATAAAGATATCTGTACAAAAATTAGAGGAAATTGCTTTTGTTAATTGTAATCATATTATCAATGTGTAGACCAATAATCAAAGCTAGTATAGAGTACAGTGTTTCCTTTTGAAAGGTTTCAAATGGTGAGCAACATGTTTTTTCATACTCAGGCCTCCCTTTTAAGTTTCAGATGTTAGTCTAGTCACTGAAGTCGGTTATTTTAGGTAATTGTGTTCTTGTATCTTGAAGTTAAGTTGGATTTTGTGGTAATCTTTATGATAGAATTTGGTGATAGTAATCGGTTTGAAATTAAAATTTGTTTCTGATATATTGTGCTCTGTCCTAATTTCCTTCATTTGTCAGATATCCATTGCTTTTCCTGATGATGGTGCATGGAAACGATTTCATAAGCAGCTGCAGCATTTCCCAATGGTATTGTATATTATCTATTTAAGAAGAATGCTGTTAAGTTTCTTGTAATTTTGTTATCATAATTAATTCTCCAAATGGTCGTTAGATTATTTTGAAATCTTGAATTTTCCTTAAATTCTTCAATCCTTAAATTTTCCCCAAAGTTTATATTTTGAAATCTTGAACTTGAGCAAGGATTTTTCTTGCTTGGCAAAGTATCATGCATGAGGTGCTGAGAATACTTGATGTTAGTAGATATTCTTGTATTTTTACCTAAGAGGACAGTGTACAATACATCTACTTGAAATTGATGTCTTATGGATGTAACAACCGCTTTAGGGGTGCTTCGAGATCCTGTTCTATACCTTGGTAGTAGATATGCTTAATTTCTGTCACGTTATTACTACATAACAGCTTGCTATGACTGTGTACTAAGCTTTATGCATTAATTTTTCACACAATTCATATGCAGATTGTTTGTAATAAAGTTCGGGAAGGTGACCAAAGAATTGTACGCATCAAGGAGGGAGATCCCCGAGGGCGGCATGTTGTGATCGTTGATGATTTGGTTCAATCAGGTGGCACTCTCATTGAATGTCAGGTGACACTCTTATCGGCTCTAATTTTAATTATATTTTAGTAGTTAATTGATGAAAAAACTAGGCTGGACATTTTCCTATTCCTGCTCTAGAGACCTGCTCTATGGGAGATAAATTAGCATCCATCATTATCTCGCAATATTGCACTTTTGGTCGATGAAGAGAAAAGGGTAAAAGCTTCACAAATTTTAGAACTTGGGCGAGCTTCGAAGTTGTCAAAACTTCTATAAATTTTTTACTTCTGATCTACCCATATGTATCTGAAACTTCTTTCTTTATCATTTTATATTGCGATCAAGGACTTGATTTGAATTAATGATTAACCTCAAAATTTTGTCTCCTGTGATGAGTACCTCTTAACCTTGCATTATCTTCATGTCCTATAGAAAGTATTAGCTGCCCATGGAGCAACGAGAATTAGTGCATATGTAACACATGGGATTTTCCCTAACAAGTCGTGGCAACGATTTGAACACGACACTGGAGGTATCATTAATAGACTCAATTATATTTTGATCCTAAATCATAATCAATTTTTCTTTCCTTTGGCATTCTCTTTCTACTTAAAAATGATAAAACACGATATTGCTTTTGCGATGTGATTTTTCTCATCTACCTTTGTATTCTTAAACAGGAAAACCGGGGATTGGGCTGACCTACTTCTGGATTACAGACTCCTGCCCAGTGACAGTGAATCAGGTTATGGACAAACCACCATTCGAAATTCTCAGCCTTGCCAGTTCCATAGCAGCTGCTCTTCAGATATAATTAAGTTTACAAACGTCTGATCATTGCAGCTAATTGCTGTGTGTGATTATTCTTGCTCATTTTTTTTTTTCTTCTTTTCCCACAATCTATAGAGAATTTGAGAAATAAAGATATCTCTGAGGCAGCCAAAATATTATAACTAGGTTGTTTGCTTTTACTTAATTATGTTCCATTAATTTTGTGTATATACACTATCATGAAATAAGATTATAACTCCGTAAAACAATTTTCGTTTATTTATAAAAAAAAAAATATAAAAAAAAAATCAATTCACAGTTAGATTCAAAGTAGATGAATCCACATAATGAACAATGACAGGGGAAGCAAAATAAATGATGAGGTCATCGCATTAGAAAAACAAAAATTAACTACCAAACACATTTTACACAACTCTGAAAACTTTCTTATAAAAAAAAATAATAATTAAAAAAAAAAAAAAACAACCAAAAAGGCATGTAATTATTTTCCCCCCATCCTTTTTCCTTCCCTTTTACAATTTGACTGAATTGTAATTTGTAACTTTGTAAGACTCCCAACACTTACAATACAATACAACAACAAAAGTCTGATGTGCTAAGAAACAAGCACCACTCACTTCAACTTGTGAGAGATCTTTATGTAATTTAGGATCCTTTTGAGAGCCTTACCACTGTCAATGGCCTCTCTCGCTCTATCCATTGCCACTGATGCATCTTCTGCACCTTCGCATCCCAGCAAGTGATCCGCCATTCCAGCGTTTAAAATGATTCTATCATATGCTGGTCCTTTTTCACCACGAAGAGCTGCCAAACCCAACTCTATATTCTTCGAGATCTAAAATTGAATAATGTAATCACACATCAAATAACGGGCTCCATATAATCTAATTGGAATAATTTGAATAAACAACATTTAGCAAGTGCCATAGATCATGCATGGAAAAAGTGATTTAGGAAACAAGCTTTATGACAATAAGACCGCTCTAGTATTGGATCACTGTCAAAAGGAATGCAAGTTTTGGAAGTAGGTTCTCTTTGCTAACAAAGGTCTCTCATAAAGGTCAGTCACTGCCTATTCAAAAGATATTTAGCAATCACATAATCACATGTGTTGGTTTTTAGTAATTTCTTTTTATTCCAAAGTATGTTGAACCAGTCGGCTACTGTATTCCCAGCAAAAGCAAACTTGGAGGGCAAACCAAGCAAAAGAGGAATGAAAAACTTAGGCTATGTTTGGGATTGCTTTTGCTTGAGAAATAATCACTTATTTCTCAAGTTTTGAATAAATAGGTGTTTGGTAAATTTCCCAAAAACACTTATTTTATAATTTGCTCCTCCAATAAGCAACTTTTGAGAAGTTGGCTGGGGGTTGCTTTTTGAAGCAAAAGCTAGCTTATTGTTTATGCAATATCCAAAATACCCTCACTTTTGTATTTAAAGACAGTATTACCCTTATATTTAATAATAATATAATAAAAAACTAAAAAAAATATAAAAAAATGAAAATATAAAAAAACAGAAATTGAACAATGGTGGTGGCCACCACCGGAGTTGGAGGCCGGAGGAGATCCCTCCATGTCCACCGCCGACGTAGCCTCGCCTCCCTCGCAGCCGCCGCCTCCATCGGAGGAAGTCGGAGTTGTCCAAGTTGTTGAAGTCGACGGCAAGCTGCCCCCTCCGTTCGCGATTGAAATCGTGAATCTGTTGGCCAGCTACCACCGGCGAAGTCGAAGTCGAAGTCGTCGATTCCGTCGCGCCAGAGATGCTGGTTCTACCATCGGCGAAGTCGAAGTCGAAGATGTAAGCCAGTGTTCCTCCGGCAATGGAGAATTCCGTTTCGCGATAGAAATCGCGAATCCAATCGTGATTCCATCGCCAAGGCTGGTTTTGCTCCTCCACGATGCAACGAATCAGTGACAGAATCTCAAGGAATTCGACGCCGGAGTTGTTGATGCTTGATGGAGAAGATGACTGAGTTGACTCAGTTATGTTGAGGAAGACTATGCTTGAGTTGACTCAGTCAGGGTTTTTTATTGAGTTGACTCAGTCTTTTATTTTTAAATCTTTTATTAAATAACAATGAAAAAATGGAATATATATATATATATATATGAAAAACTGAAAGAAAAAAAAAAGAACAAAAAAGCTGGAAATAATAATAAAAATTAATTACATTCTCTTTTATTAGCTGTAATAATAATAATAATAATAATAATAATAATATATTATATTTTAACAATAGATGTCTATTTTGGTCATTTTCCATAATCTATTAAAGTTTACCAAACATTTTTTCTTTACTTTTTCCCTAAATTGATTATTTATAAAGTCAATTTACCAAACACATATCAACTTATCTTGTAAGTTGATTATTTCTAAAGTTAAGTTATAAGTGGATTATTTATGAAGCAAAGCAATCCCAAACATAGCCTTAAATGAGTTTGAGAAACTTTACCGATCTATCAGTTCTTGGAGTATCTGTGGGATCAAAACCATAGTCCTGGGCATTGACCTCAAGACTGAAACTCTGGCGTGACACCCCCCCTGCAATAACAGAATTTAAGGCTTCAGTATTATTGCTAGAACAATGGTGTTTTCTACTGCTTAGACTCACAATTACTGATAATAACCTCAGATAAATGTATACCAACAAAGTTTAACATATAATTTTACATTTTGCATCAGTAATATAAGTTAAGGAAGCTATGACTAAATATACAAACCTTCTACTTCAAAAGTAGACTCCGTGTTCATTGATCGGAACCCCGAACAGTAATTCACAGGAAGTCCTTTTGATGAATTCACTGATCGCAATCTTGTAGTCATCGAGAGTGCCCCTTCCTCACCCTACATTAACAAGTTCTTGTTTATTATAAACATAAATATATAAACAAGTCATTCTTCCAGACAATATTTGTAAGTAGAAATCAGTAGAAGTTTTTAATCTAGACTAGAGAATTCACTTTGAAGAGGTATATTTCAAAAATAACAATTGGGGAATATTTCAGTTCAATCATGTTTGAAAGGCAAATTTTCAACCTTCACCACCAAACCGGAATGAACACCTCTTCTTTTCATAAGCATCAGTAGTGGCTCCTCGTAACCTTCATGATAAAATCCAGCAACAATTGCTTCTCTTCCCCGAGCCTGTCAAAAGAGCATCAAATGACGAATTCTTGGTAGTGAAGCAGAGACAATTACTTAAAATAATTTTCATTTTTATCCACAACAGAAAATTTAGTACATAAAATGCACAAATACTGTAACCATAGCTTTTGATACCTAATAACAGATTCAGATTAAAGTAACTGCATAGCAAACAGAATAAAATAAAAATAACAAAACTTCACTCAAAAATCTCAATTAACACAAGCTACAGCTTTCAGCTCGAGTTTTGGTTGGGTGTTTCAACCAGAGACCACTGCAACATGCCTTTGGTATTCCAGAGATTCTATTCAAATTTCCAGCTAAGCTAAGTATACTTTATGAATCAGCAAAACCATGTCGAAAATCTAATACACAGTTTATTCAAAATACAAAATGTGGCTCACCCTTACAAATTGCTGAATCTTTTCAGTTGTTGCCAGTGGGGGCCGTTTTTTAATGTGCTCCCTCAGCCTAATTAATGAATACCTGCAAAACAGAAAATAAAATGTTTTGCTACCAGCTTCATTTCCGTTATGGGGAGAATAGACATGACAGGCTATAACCAAGATAAGTCATAAGGTTGAAGTGTATTCTTAAACATTATTTTCTAGGCTTTCTCCCATCCCTGCCCCCTTCCTCCCAAACCCATAGAAAATAAATAAATAAATAAACAACACAAACACCAAGGAAAATAAGGAAAAGAAAACTAAGAAATTGTTTCCAGTTTAATAGTATCAGCTAATAGATACAAAACAACATGGGACATCCTTTGAAAATCTATAGTTACATCTAAAAGTGAGTGGGTCAAGAAAATTGTTAGAACCATGACCTCACATGATGTGTCCTTAGACCGCAACAAGATTTTTGATGATCATGAATTCACCTTCAATCTAGTTTAAGATGCCTACCCTACACCGGAATTATTAGAAGAGGTGCCCTATTACTATGGCTCCATGTAGGATTTACCAAGATTCTTGTTTTCAGGAGAAACATATTGATTAAATTAACATTATAATTCATGTTTAAGCATTTGGAAGCGACAACAATCTAAGACCTGACTTGCTCATTTGTTTGCCAACGAAGACAAGAGAGTGAAAAATATAAAAATGCTCTTAATGTGACCAACAAAGAAAAAAAGCTTTCTGATTAGATTTCTTACAGAGCTGGACGAGCTTCACGTTGACTTATGTAGGCAAAACCAACCTCCTCATCCTGAAATGACAGCTATGAAAGTTAGAAAACGGGAGAGAGTAAAGGAGGAACTGCAATCTAGTATCCATGAACCACAAAAACCTCAAGAAGTTCTTTGGCTTGCAACAAGGACAACTTTGTGTTAGCTCCCATAAACTTCAGCATCTGTTCTTCAGTCACACCCCCCTGGAGAGAACAAGACCATTCAAATAATCTGCACTTTAAATATTATGAGTCAAAAATGTATGAAAGCACGAGTTTCAAAAACATTGTCTCTTCAGCATCGAAGAGAAATTTACATTGGAAAGAATATTTGCACTGCAGGGAAAGAATAAGTCAAGACCAACATAATCTTAAGATCTGTTCATTTTTTCAGTGCCATCTTCAAATGGACTTTCCCTTGTACGCTGAAATGCGTAACTGGAGACATGAACATCCCCTTGAGCTGTTAATTCAGAACTAATGATGTGAAAGAAAAACTGAGGCTGACCTTAGGAGGCATCCATTCCACACCATGAAGCAAGCAGGATTCACCATAACATGATCTAACTGCAGCAACAAACAATGTGCTCCTAAAGAAACGTGTGTTTCCATCATAAGGTTCTCCATAATGTGTTAATGATCTAACATCAGCAACTGGTGGAGGACCTATGATCCGTTGACAAGTACATTAAACCAGGAGAAACCTACATATGCTGATTTATAAAATCGGATTTAACATGAATTGACAAGCAAATACCAATTTCATCGTCAAATGCGAGGCAGTATGCTTTTAGCTCACGATCTGTTTCCCTATTCATACGTTGACCAATTAAAAATGCTGAAAGCAATGACTCACTCACTCCTCCTGCTTTGTTATCTTCCATTTTCAACGGAAGAACATCTCTTAAAACACCTTGAACTTCCTCGTATCCAAGGTGCCCTCCTGCCAAAACTTCCCTAAGGGCACCAACCAATCTCATTTCACCAGCGACAGTGCCACCATATCGGGCCCAAGATGAACTTCCCATTCCCATTATAGAGCCTTCAGGATCAGCTATAAAAATTACATCGGGTGGAAGAGCTCGAACTAGGAGCGGCCAGAATGTGTTCATTGCACGCCTTTCTCCTTCACTCCATTGGGTTGCTTCCGGAAAGGCATTTGCACGGATTGTCATCCCCGCGAAAAAAGCCCCGAGCTGCGCTTTAGATACTTTCTCTTCATCTTTGAGCTCCCCTCTAGCTAAAAATACAAGAACAATAAATAAGTAACTCGAATTATTCCATTCCAGATGTGACAAGGTTGATAAAACTAGACCACTATGAAATTCTAATAATTCTAATCAACCATTACCGCCAACTTCACCAGTCAAAATCCACTTGATCAGAATAAATACCAGAAACAAATATTTATTTTGGTTTCTATCTTAATAGGAACAAAATTACTTCTACAATTCTAACTACACAACTAATTCAAGAATAAACATATAATTCGAATATTAGCGATGATTTCGATAAATAATAGAAAGTCTCACCTGATTTTAAAATGGTGTCCAGAACCTTAAAAGCCTGGTCCTCGGTAAGCGGCTTGGTCTGAGTGGGACCCGTACAAACTCTAGTTAGAGCATCAAGCACCGTCTGATTCGGCTTAGGAAACTTCGAGCTCCGATATGAAGAAGTAATCGCCGGGTTTATTATATCGGATTCTTTAAGCCCTAATTGGTCGATCGTTGCAGAGTCCAATACGGCTTTCACGTTCAAACGAGATTTGCGCCCAATCCAACGGTCGCGGTGTATTGGAGAGAATTGAAGAGAGGATTGGATTTGTTTGTGAGAGATTGCGCGAGGCTTAGAGATATTGACTGGAGATAATGAAGAGAGTGAAGGTTCTGGATTCCACAGTGCTTTCATGGTTTGTTTTCTCTGCTCTCGCTTGTTCTTCGTTTAATCTGATCGGGTCCGCTATAGGAATGATCCAGTAACCTGCTTCGTTGCTTGTTCTTGCTTTAAATATTCTGTTTTCTCGTCGTTTTTTTCTTTCTTTCTCTCTTAATTTATTTACTTTTTATATTAACAGATCGACAACGGAATTTGGTTCAATTGAACAGCGAAATTGTTAGTGTTCTTTCAAGCGACGCCGTGTCGTCGTTGATACTCTTACCTCGGAATCGGAGAAATGATAATTGCTTTTTTTAAGCGATTTTTTTTTTTTTGTTGGATAAGCGAATTTGACTTCTTGGGATGTGTATACTGTAATAATGGAAGATTTTATTATTTTCTTTAATTATTACAATTTGGATTAATTGACCTTTTTTTTAATAGGGCAATTAACAATTAGGTCCTGGACGTTTTTTAAAATTTCAAGTTATTTGTGACTTTTACAAAAGTGACCAAATTGGTCCTTATATTTTTCCCAAGTGCCAAATTAGTCCCTCTAACTAAGTTCTAGCGGTCAACTTTAATTGTGTAGGGGTAAAACAAGGAGAAAATATATGAGGGATGGATTTCTCGATTTACAAGGAATGTAAAAATGAGTAAAATGATCTGAATGAGACCCGACACAGTTGAAAAATATACGGCAACACATATGGCTAAGATATATATGACCAAGACATACACGACAACACAAATGGTTGAGATATATGTAACCAAGACTTACACGGCAACACATATGGCCGAGATATATATGACCGGGACATACACAACCAACACATATGTGGTCAAGACATATACAACTTAAACATACGAATTTACTTTTAATATATTCTCTCTTTATCATACCATATTCTTGGCTAGGATTTCTCACCTACAAATCATTTGATATAACCTTACATACGAACCTATTTATCATTTTTGGATAAAAATCAAAGGGGTGTTGTGTAAGTGGTGAGAGAGAATACACAACATCCCTTTGGATTTTGATCAAAAGGTTGCTAAATAAGTTTGTATGTAAGGTTATATCAAGGGGATATATATATATTCATTCTCAATTAGGATATCATGTCATCTAATGAGTCAAAATGTGTCCAATTCGATCAAAATTAAGGGTCAAAATGAGTAAAATGATTTTAATGACCTAACACATGTGGTCAAGAAATATACAACCGACACATATGGCCAAAACATATGCAGTTGACACATATGAGGTCGAGACATATACAATCAACACATATGTGACCCAACCCATATACGACAAACCAACCAATCTATGGTTGACATATATATATAACCGACCTACCATCAACGTGTTGAGTATCTTAGGTTAAGCAAACCTTCCGAGTTAAACAAGCATTGTCATAAATGCCTAAACCCAAACTGTAAGAACAGGGAGATCTAACGTTGCATGACTTGATACAATTATCAAACTAACTTAACACATGTCATGCAGACAGGTGATAAGTGCATCACACACTCAAGCGAAAGACTCGAGTTTTGGCTACTCAAGCACATCTCATCTCCAGTAAACAAGTCAGTCATCTTAAAAGGACGAGACAATAATATTCCAAGTAAACTAATATATTTCTCTTTAAACTTTATCTCTATAAATTGATAGATACTTAAACGTAACGTTATAAACACCGTCCACCCTTGAACACTCCTTGTAATGCTCTTCGTTTTTTAGGTCATCAATATGGTCGAGAGCCTTGTCCTGATTCCATAGTGACTATCATTAGATTAATAATAAATTAATATATGAAAATTGAATTCAACAAATTTAAATCAACATTTTAAAGTTTAGAAACCTAAGCCATAATAATTAAAAAAAAAATTATTATGATTTGATCATTTCTGATAATCCTAATTTTTTATTTGTTTTCTTTTAAGATATCCTTTAAAAAAATATTATTTTTCTTAAAGATAAATTTCCCATAATAATAAGTCCATAACCTTTAGAATTTAAACTCCGTGAATTATTCCGTTAAATTATCTGAGTCATTCCCAACCCGCATTTTTTCGGATTGGTGGATCCGATTCTCGAAACATAGCCACATTGGCTATAAAATCTCCCACAACTGGCCCACAATCGCTCAAATTTCAAAATAGCTCCAAAAGATATTTTATTTATAAAAAAAAAAAAGTTCCAAAAGAGTTCAAAAAATGGCGGGATCTATGGCGATGGTAGTGACGGGCGATGACCTGGAGAGCCGCACAGTGATCGCAACCGCAACTAGGAACCAGTGGCATCAGATCAACTTCTCACGCTTCTTCACATTTCCTGATCAATCCCAATCCTCCACGTGTCTCTCCCTCGCCGTTCCTACTCGTCGTCCTCGCCGCGCATCTAATACTGGTGGCACATGGGTTTCAACTTCTTCTCCCACCGCTTCTCTTCACATCATCAACGATCGACCTTCCTCCGATGCCATCCTAACCGTCCGTTTCCGCGATAGGATCCTCGTGAGTCGTTGATTTCGATAGTTCTGGAAACTTCTTGTATTTTTTTATTTTTTTTTAAAGATCTTCTTTATTTACTACTGATTTGATTCAATTAGTGAAAAATAGCTTCATAGATGCTGATATTTATCTTTAATGTACATTTCTGCTTGTGATTGACTGATTGGATTTGGAAATATAAGGTCACGAATTAATTTTTTTTTTGTTTATAAATCAAAATTCACTTGCATGACTAAGCCTGGAAATTCCGTTTAATTATGTTCTTACTTTACCCGGATATCAAAAGAAATAATGATAAAAAAAGTTGTTGCGATTTCTCGATTACTCAATTTCATGCTTAGTTGTAAGACACTGCAGTTATATTCTTACTTATTAGCTCTTATTCTAATTTTGTGACAAATAATTTATTTCTGATTGTCTATAAAGCGCGTCTGATGAATATTGAATGGTTTCAGAATAATAGGTTCATATGTTTATATTGAGTCAATGACTGATCAGATATGTTACAGGAAGAGCACTACATATCCAAGTTGCACTTCTCCTGGCCTCAGGTATCGTGCGTCTCTGGATATCCTGCCAGGGGTAGCAGTACTTTGTTTGTGAGCTATCAGGATTCTGCATGCAAGGTAATCTCCTTATGCGTCTGTTATCTCAAAAATCACTTGTATCACAAATATGCAATCATATCAGGGCATGGTATGAACTTCTAATGAATGATAGTTTAACAAGTTGAGATATATGACTTTGCAAAGTACGAAAACCTACTGTGTTATGACAGTAGTGGAAGCAGTGGGATGTAGATTTCTTATTGCAGTATTTGTAATTTGTTATTCTTTGGTTTTCTAATACATTTGAGGTGTGTATTGTTTCTCATGACAATGTCAATTGACTGTGTATAAAAAAATTGTGACGACTTCAATGTAGAAGAAAACTGTTCTTTTATACAAGACAAAGCTATTTCTGGGGATAAACTAATTTGTTTCTCTCTTTTGATTGATTTAAGAATGAAGTTTGCTATGTTTTTGCCCTTTTAAACAGCAACTTTACATGGATAAAGGAAAAAAGTATGATCAACTAAAGATGATATTGATTAGGAAAGATTTGCATATGTATGTTACTACTTACCGATCACATGTTGTTGGTGTGTCGACTGCTTATATTTTCAGATTCACTTTAAGAGTGGCTGGAAATTGGAAAATTTTCAACACTAGGCCATCTCATTTGTAGGTTGCCAAAGTATTATTGTCAGCATGTGAAATTCTCTTTCATTTGGCATTACTGTCTTAAGTGGTTTTACTTATACATTAAATGAAGTCAGTTTATAGTCAAACTTTGGTGTTCATCATCGTTTCTATTTTCTGTAAGCCCAGTGAAATGTTTTTCATGTTTGCAGATCCAGAAGTTTGCCTTGCGATTTCCAACAATCTATGAAGCAGAGACATTTGTAAATGCTTTAAACGTAACCACTACTACCTGAATTATGAGATTTTTTTTATTGTAAATAGAACTTATGATTGTCATGAAGCTCATCCCTTTTGCTAGTATATTAGCAAATTCTCCTCTTCTCCTTGCTCTGGTGACGCTATGCTGTATCTTCTTTTTTTCAGGAGACCTTGAAGGACAATGGTGAACCAGCACCTCTGAATAGTGACTTTCGCTCTGAAATTTCATCTGAATCTGAATTCATGTCTTCTAGTAGACTCCCTACCAGGTGGCAACAGAGACTGGAATTACCTAATTTCTACATATCTTTTCAGAAGATTTATATAATCAAACAGTATGGATACAGGTTTGAATCAAATGCAAAGACTTACTTGAGGTTTTGGTGTTTGCAGAGCTCGTGAGGAGGAATCATGTATTATGGCTCCTGTTGATGCTTATATTCCAGAATTGCCACCAAGCTTCAACTATGAAGTTGAGCAGGCCTCTTGCACCCAGGAAAACAAGCTCAATCGCAACTTTGAAGATGTTTCTCTGTCCTTTCCTCCCAGCTTTGCATCTTTACTGGCTAACTGTTACTCTGAGGCCAAGCCAGGTTGATTTCCTGTCCCAGTTATACACAGAAATATCTCTTATGACCCCATCTAATGACACTTTTTCCTACTGTGAAAAGGTGTTGGTGCAGCTCAACCAACTGTACCTGAGGAAGTTGATCTCAAATCTCAGATTGTGGTATAATTTTGTAATTTTGATTCATTATTGTATACTGATGTTAAACCGGTGATAGGGTACCAATCATTTCATGGATTTATTAAGAAGAATTCTGGAATTCAATGGTTTACTAACAGATCTGTTCCTTGTTGCAGAGATTTATGGAAGATTCCTCCTTCCAAGGTAAGCTTCATTTCTATTGCTACAAATCTGTGCATCTGTTTTTATCATCATTTCATGCATGTCAAAGATGTTTGATCTTAAGCCTGAACATGTACTCTTTCCGTTTAAACTTGTTGACCTCTTAATGTCAACATGCTTGCTGTTTTTCTTTTTTTCTCACTAAGGTGGGAGCTTCTTCATTTTGTTAGCTTAACTTGGACCTATACCAATTAGTCTTGAGTATTTCAAATGGTAAATCAGTAAGATTTTTTGGTTATTGTTGCCAGATATTTTGCTTAAAGTGGACAGAATTATGGAGGAAATGGGGGGTGATTTGAAGCTGTAATTGTGCACGCCTTTGTTTTTTACTTTGGTTTCTTACTCGTCATACATCCCGAGCTATGTTCATAGTAGCAATATCCAAATTCCTTGGTATCTACGGAAAGAAATGAACTGTAATTGCATCGAATATAGAACTATAGATAGCAGGCCATATTAGCTGCAGGAATCCTCTCTCAAAACTTCGTTTGTTTTTTTTTTTTTCTTTTTCTTTTTTTCTAGTGTTATAACTGCAAATTTCTTACTGCGTCTCGTTAGAATATATACTAATGAATCCAACTTGAACTTGATTAATTCAACATGGTCCTGCCAACACTGGAACTTGGAAGACCAATTGTAATGAAATTGCAGTAGAATGTTATGAAAAGAGATCAGTTAATGTAATGGCATAATTACACGTCCAATATCCAAATTTCTCGATAAATTTATATGATGAAATCGTGTCACGCAAGCTCATGAAATTAATAGGGACCAAACGCCTGTGCTAGTTATTTTTATTGTACCAAGCTTCAGCCTTGGGTTTTAGACAACTACATTTAAATACTAGCCCAACAATAAAAAGGCCAGCAAGCACATCTAACAAAATACAGTAATTAAATCAATCGGCCTTGGCCTCCTCTTCTCTCATCCTTCGTTTCCGTGATCTGCATCTCTATTGAAACTATTTGATGAATATGGAAGAAGGTAGAGAGTTTTTAGATCCAAGCATACCTTCAAACTACTATTAGACTATCTTTAAATAAATGAGTAACATAGATGAGTATGTTATCACGTTATTGTATGAAGAATCAGCTAGTATTTTATATTTGCGTATGACAGGTTTCACCACATGTGGACTATACCTAATTGACTGAAAGGTTAAAGTTTCAGCACATGCGGATTACATCTAGGCATCTAGCTGATGAAATTGGTTGATCAAAGTGGTTAACAGTATTGTGAAAAAACCAGATCATTCGTAATATACTTTAATGACGTAGAGTCCTGAGTGGTGAACATGGGCGGACCACAATGGGGGCTAGGGGGCCGGCCCCGCTAGCCCATTGAAAAAAAAAAATGTTAAAAAAATTTATAAATTTGTTTAAAAAAATATATGCATTTTACATTTTAATACTATAAATTTTAATTATTTTTCATTTGACCCCCCAAACTCCAAACTCCTAATTCCGCCCATGGTGAAGACGATTTATTTGTAAACATAAATACTAAAATACTTATAGCAATGAATACGTATCAGTATCTATAAGTATTTAATTAAAGGATATGTTATAAGGGTTTTTTGTCAGCATGACACATCAGTAAGGATAGCAGGTAATACGAAGATATAGTGATTCCACGTCATCAAAAGTCAAATGTGAGACACGTTATCAAAAGGGTCAACATAAATACATGACATCATCATACGAGGGGCCATCTGCAGATAGAATCTGATTGGCCAAGATTTCACTCAGCCAAGAGTCTACTCGGCAAAGAATCTACTTTGCTAAGATTCTGCTTGGCCAAGTCTGCTCGGTCAGGAGTCCACTCAGTCAGGAGTCCACTCAGCCAAGATTCTACTCGGCTAAGTCTGCTCGGCCAAAGATCAATACTTAGCAAAAAACGGAAAATATAGTCTTACCAAGATATGCTATATCAGGAAGAGATCTGCATAGATACGGAATCTTAGGATAATATTCTAATAAGAAAATATCCTTATTTCCTCTCCAGTACCAAAGAAGTCTAATCAGAAAAGAACTCTAAGCTTCCAGAAGGATAAATATCAAACATGAAACGAGTCCTAATTGGTCTACTCTACCATAATCCTACAAAGACTCTAATTAATGAGTCCACCGCATATATGACAAGAACTAAGACAACCCTAGATCGAACCATATAAATACATCCTTGTATTCATTATAAGAGGACATGATGATCATGAGCAATTTACACTGGCATGAGAAAAGAGACACGATACATGAGAGAGAGCGAGTATTGAGTGTGTAATCCTTATATTCATAGTGGAGCACTTCTCGGCTTCTTGCCGTCGTCGACACTGTGGATGTTTCCCTGCCTTGGGGTTTTACCACGTAAAACATGTGTTATGCTTGTTTATATGTTATTTTATACTTTCATTATGTTTATCTTGCAGGTTTCATTAACCTAAATCATTGATTGGTTGATCGTTGAAAAATCACCGTCTACAGGGTACAAATGTTATCTCTTGGGGAATGTTTAATTACGTTAATTTTTATACAGATTCTACCCAATTCATTACCAACACCTAAACCTTAATTCATCGCCTATTTTGAAGCAATACCACTCGTCGGTGCTAATGGCCACAATATTTCATTACTTTAAAAGATTACTTAAGACTCAAATGGAAATATATTAATTTTATAAAATTCGCAACAACTAAACTATAGTAAATTGTTGATTATAATGTTGAAGAGTTTTAATCACATATTTGTAATGGAACTGGCCATGGTGAATTTAAACTCAACTATTTAAATGCGTCCAAACAAGTTTGGGAGTTGCGTTATTCCATTCAAACGTGTTTAAACGAGTTTGTAAATGGCATAACGAGACTCGTAAAATCGTTTAAACATGTTTAAAATGAACAACACGTTTAAACAATTTAGGGTGGTTCTATTGACATGGACCACATGCTATAAACTAATCTTATAAAATTTAATAACGAGATATTAAAAATATTGTTCTATTACTCTATTAGCAATTGTATTTCATAACCCTAAAACTGGTTAAAAGAGGTATGAAATAGAAAATTGTAAACTTCTTAACACATGCGATCGCAAACTTCGTAGGGGGTTCGAAAATTATATAGCACCTTTTTAAGGGTGCATTTTAAGACTATCACCACTTTCATAACTTGAGTTTAAATGACACATATTATGGTGAACGGACACATATTTTGTGGAGGTGAGATATTCTTCAATATCTCGAAAATCTTGGAAAGTTGGAGTAGTTGTGGAAGCTCTGACTTAGTCCAATCTTAGACTTGGTCAAAACTTATCTCATCAGATTGAGCCTGTCTTCCATTGGGTCCCAATATTTGGGCTGTGCTATTTTTGGCTACTATAGTCATGAATGGTACTTAAAAATTAAAATGGGCCATGATCAGATCAGTTTATATATATAATTAATTTGAGAGTGTAGATCAGAGAGGTAATTGCTTAGTTGGTAATAGTAGGATATATTTCTTTTTTATAGTATATAATACGATTTTTGGTGCAGTCATCCCTGTTCGGTCATGTGTCAGGATTTTGATTTGCAAGTGGATGCATACATAAGGATTTTGTTGCCTTTTTAACAACAACATTTCCTCCCAAGTCCCAACAGCCGACCCCACCAAAAAAAAAATAAAAAAAATCAGAGAATATGCAAATTATCAACTTTCAACTTTCAAATATTTGTATTACATGTTCGAAAAACCTAAACATGCAGGAAACAGATCCGAGAAGACAAACTAAACACAAACCCAAACATGCATAAACAGATTCGAGAAGACAAACTAGACACTAGACATATCTGAATGTTTTAAAAACCAAAGACTAAACCTAAGAAAAAATTAAACACAAAGAGACTGGTCAGATCTTAGTGAAGAACAAACAGAGAATCACCCTAGGAAGCTTTTGTTCCTATCTCTTTCTTCGGACATTTCTTCCTCCTCCCTCTGCATTTCTTCATCGGCGGCGACGGTGGTAGTGCCACACTATGGGCTTCGTTCGAGTGAATCTCCATCTACCCTTTTGAACTGAAGTCGTTGCCACATGTTTGGCACATCCAACAAAAGCCTCAATCGTGGTGAACCTCGCTGTAGTGAAGCACCATCTCAGGTTGGGTGTAAACACCACACCGGCCTCCACACTGTAGCAATTCAAGCACAAAAATGATACCATCTGAAACAGTGAGGAGACGCTGCTTTGCTTGCTAGAGATTAGAGGATTGATCTCTGATGAGATGGGGTATATATATTGCGAAACAGTGAGAGAGAGAGATGAGAAAAACATATTGCCTTTTAGTTTGAGCCTATTAGGTTTCTGAAACGTGTATAGCTACATTGGGTGTGTGTGTGTGTGTGTAATAGAGCAGAGAGAGAGAGAAATGTGACAATTTGAGGGGAGAGAGAGACACTACACTGCATTGCTCTGCTCTGAACAGAGTCCATTCTTTTTTCGTTTACTACATTTACCAATCTGCCCTTCCTTTTGCACCATCACCCTTTTGGTGCTGGTACTGGACGTAGAGGCCTTTGCTTGGTGTTTCAAAAGCAAGGTCGTACACGTGTCACAAAGATTTGGTTACAAGTTGCAAGTTGCAAGTTGCAACCAGAGTTGTTAAATGCATTTACCGAAAATGTTTAACTTTAATTATTACGGTCATATATTGTTGGGAAATTATTATTCTTCCCCTTGTAGTTTGCTGTATTCTCCAGTCTCTCCCCTCTAGTTTCAAAATTCTCCAATTTCCCTCGTATTTGTGCATGGGAGGGGGCAAATTGGAGAATTTTGAAACTAGAGGAGGGAGACCAAAGAATAAGGCAAACTACAGGGGGAAGAATGATAATTTCCCTATATTGTTTAATTTTGGTAGGTAAAAAAAATAAAAAGAGTTATATAATATATACCGAATTAATACCGCTATAAAGTAACGATTGTCATTAAATATCTTAGATGCAGACATTACCCTTATTAAACTATAATTAACCAATTATTTGCAAGTATAATCATTAAAGTTACCATTGATAATTATTCATGCAGTAACTTGTATCAATTATTAAATTTTAAGCTATTGATATATGTTTAATTTTCGCTTCGGTGAACGATGATTAATATTCAGTCTATAATGTAGGGGCACATGATTTACTAAATTAACTTGGATGCTCGATTTTAACTCTCAAGCTAATTATATTGAACAATAACTGAATCAACGGACAGAAAGAAAATTAATTATACATGTTATGTGTCATAGTTATTTCACGTATTATATAATGGGAATATGTAACACAAGTCTACAATAAATCCATTTTTATGGCAACTTATTAAATAACGCAATTGCATTTGACTATGATATACTTATTTGTTATCGATTATCCGGTCGGTAACTTTATATCAATTCGTTTTACCTATATTGGATTAGAGAACCATGCATGTTAATCCTATAGGATTAGCAGGCTAACTATTTAATTATAATCTGGTTAGTAATTGAAATATTCAATATTCATAGGTAGAAACTCGTTTGGATGGTAAGATCTTTCATAAACTAATATAAAAAATAAAAATAAAAACCTTACGAATTGACTTATAATTGATAATCCTTAAATTTTCAAATACGTACCCATTAGTGTATGGTTAAACCGAAATCA
The DNA here is from genome assembly GCA_954870605.1 of Acer campestre. Classification (NCBI taxonomy): domain Eukaryota; kingdom Viridiplantae; phylum Streptophyta; class Magnoliopsida; order Sapindales; family Sapindaceae; genus Acer; species Acer campestre. The sequence goes on from OX940806.1 coordinate 30,400,097, forward strand.
TCCGTAGATTAAGATTTTATCATATTACGTGTGTAAAATAAAATTGACTAAAACACTTTGATTTGCACGCGGGTGCATACGCAACACACTTTCTTTCCCTTTCCTGTCCTGGGACCACCAAATCAAACCCCTTCTTTCTCAAAAGTCAAAACAAACATTTTGTAAAATAATAATGTTAAATATCTCACCTAAAATCTCACATTTTTTATCCCACTACATGTAGTATGTGAAGTGTCAAATTGTGAGTAGATATACATTAATGATGATTTATCTCACCTACCTCATGTATCCACTCACAATTTGACACCTCACATGCCACATGTAGTGAGATGAAAAATATGAGATTTTATGTGGGATGTGTAGCATTACTGTGTTTATAAGTTCCTAGACTGTACGTGTTAAGACAATTGTTTTAGGGCAATATGTTTGATGGGTAAATTACACTCACACCCTTAAAGTTTGAGACAAAGACACTTAGATGGAAAAGTTTAGTTATTCTACACTCACACCCCTATTTGACCATAGTAATTAAGGTTCAAAATGCCCTTGGGTGTTAGTGTAAAAATACTTTTATTTTTTATTATTATACAAGGGCATTTTCGACAATATAGGGGTGTTAGTGTAGAATAACTAAACTTTTCCATCTAAGTGTCTTTGCCTCAAACCTTAAGGGTGTGAGTGTAATTTACCCTATGTTTGATACACTATTATATATAATTATAAATCACTTATTGGAATATATATATATATATATCAAATGTTAAATAGATTTTTTGTGCATAAGGTCGTGATCTTTACTTTAGAGTGTGTTTAGTATGACTTTCAAGTAGAGCTTATAGAGTAAATCATTTTATAGTAGAGTTTCTAATGAGTAGAGTTTATAACAAAAACGAAAAAAATGTGTTGACAATGTATTTTTAGAAAGAGAGTTTCTCCTTACAATCCACAAATTATATATTTACACTTCAATTTAATTTAATTTTTTTTATTAATGAAAATTTTAACTTGAATTAAGATTACTAACATAACAACAAAATTCGAAAGACACTCCAAACTAATTAAATTATTAAAAAAAGTAATTCTCACTCCTAAATCATTAAATTAAATATTACGTATTAATCTCTCTCTCCTAAATCTTTTATTACCATATTAAACACACACACACACACACACACACACACTCTCTCTCTCTCTCTCTCTCTCTCTCTCTCTCTCTCTCTCTCTCTCTCTCTCATTTTAAAAAAAAAATCATATCTATGTACTTTCTCATTCAATCTCTAATTAATAGTTAAAGAAAAAAAACCTTATAAATATTTTGGTTTTTTACTAGCAATAATATATATATATTAAAAAGTCAATATAAATACCTTATTTTTCAAAAAATAAAATAAAAATAGATATATGAAAACTTGATTTGATACAACTAGATTCGATTAAACATATAATTTATGATACTAATGAAATAATTAAAGTTCTCTCAGTAATCAAAAAAAAAAAAAAAAAAAAAAGGTTGCTTGTTTTTTGAGTTTTTTTTTAATATATACATATATATGATTTCTAAAAATCAAGCTTATTAGTAAAAAAAAAAAATTTCCTTAACTATTAGTTTTGTTTGAGAAAGAGTAGAGATATAAAATTAAAGATATGTATTGGAGGAGAAAGAGTTTAATATAGTAATTAAAAATTTAGGAGAGAGTGTTTAATATCTTAAGTAGTGGCATCTTTATAAACGTGATAGTCTTGAATGCTAAAATAATAGGTTCTTAATAATCTTAATCTAATACTATATATTGTTTCAGTGTACTTCTATAACAAATTCGTTTAAATATGACCAAAACAAATGCAAGACAATCAAGCTTTGATTTTGAAGGGGCTGGCAGCTGGCTGGGTTGATGATGTGGCCAATTGTTATTCATCAGATAATTTTTTTAAATAGAGGCATGTTGATCAATATTTTGTACGGACCACACGTAAAAACGCCCAATTAATAAAGGGAACACCGGACACCAACAAAAACAATGCTGCTTGGTGCAGTCGTCCCTGTTCGGGCGCGTGTCACCGGATTTTGATTTGCACGCGGGTGCATACACAACACACTTTCTTTCCCAGATCACCAAATCAAACCCCTTCTCCCTCAAAAGTCAAAACAAACATTTTATAAAGGGTAAAAATGATTTTAGTCCCTCTAGTTTGCCATATTGTTTGTTCTAGTCCCCCTAGTATCAGGATTGGTCCGTTTGGTCATTCTGTAACGTTTTCCGTGAATAAAGTAGATTCTGACAGGGACAGCGGGTCAAATGACCCTGCTGCCCCTGATTATTTTTTAAATAAGTTATCTATTTTTTAATTAAAAAAACATATTTATATATATAAAAAAATTAATTTAACAAAAATTAAAAACATATTTAAATAAGTCATCTTTATTTTTTTAATTTTAATTTGTTAGTTTTGTTCAAATTTTTTTGTTCCATATTTAAAGAATTATATAATAAATTAATTAATAATAATAATAATAATAAAAATAATAATATATAAAACAGATTAAAAAAAAATAAGGGTTAAATAATTCTGATTTTTTTTTATAAGGAAAATAAAATCTTTAAAAACTTAAAACATTTTTAAAACCAAATAAATTTATTAAAAGCATTTCTGATTTCTGCAACATTTTTTAACGATTTTTTTTTTTTTTTTTTAAATGGACATCATCAATCTTTAGAATCCAAGATTCATCAAAACACAGGTCATCAATCTTCATTTCTTCACAAATCCACAAATTAATAATCCCAAAAAAATACACCAATCCATAAAGATCAAATTACACAAAATTGTAATCTGGAAAAAATAAAATTATAACATCTTCATCTTCATTCTTACAACCCAGATTACCCAGTTCATCAACACAACCAAGATTCAACCAGATTCAACAAACCTGGTTGTTCATCTAAACACTAAACCCATATTCAACAACCCAATGTAAAATTCATATCTTCTCCGGAACTCAAAATCAAAGCAAAAACCAAAACTCAAATTCAAAACCGAAACAAAATCCCACACCAAAAATTGAAAAAAAAAAAAAAGTTAAAAATTAAAAACCTAAACCCAAACCCTTGGATCCATCAAACCCAAACCCAGCCACAAACACAAGCACCACCATCAACAATCGACCCAACCCCACACCCAAACAATCACCACCCAGTCCACCCCCACCTGAAATCACCACCATCGGTTCGAGATGGACCAGAGAGCGAGAAGATATCGGTTCGAGATGGACCAGAGGGCAAGAAGAGAGAGCAGCGGCGATTCGACAACAGAGAGAGCGAGAAGAGAGGACTGGTGGTGGTGTGATTCGCGACGGCGGCAGTTCGATGTCACACCAAGAGCTGGCGTCGTGCAGAAGAAGAGCTGATGGATTTTTGGGGAGATTGTGAGAGATGAAAGATTGAGAGGATTGAGAGAATGAAAGATCGTGAGATTGTGAGAGATGTGAGGATTGAGAGGATTAGAGTTTTTTATTGATTGGTAGTGGGTTTGATCTGATGAACTGAATTTTTTTTTAAAAGAGATAATTTTTTTAATATTTATTTGTTGTTTAATTCTTTAAAAAAAGTATTTATTAATTAAATTAATATTGTTTATTAATTTATTATTTAATATTAGTTTTTTTTTATTAAATAAATTATTATTAATTGTTTTTTAATTTTTCAATTATTAATATAACATTAATTACCTAAGTTACCGGTTTGCCCTTTAGTCAAAAACCATCTAGAAACACAGAAGGCATCTTTACCATTTTACCCTCCGATCATTGACGGACTTCTGAAAAACCCTAACAGAATTGGACGGCAAGGACCTAACCAACAATAAACCTAAACTATGGGGACCAAACAGGCCAATCCTGATACTTGGGGGACCAAACGGGACAATAGGGCAAACTAGAGGGACTAAAATCATTTTTACCCTTTTATAAAATATATATGGGGGTCCACCAAATCAATATTTTATTTTTAGTGGGTTATTGTGAACAATAAAGCAAGTATTGTTAGTGTTGGGTACTGGGAATATGGGGTTTAGCTACTTTATTAAAAAAATTGTTAGGTTTTTTTTTTTCCTAAAAAAAATTAAAAAAAATTTAAATCATTAATTATTTTTATACACAATTGGATTAAAATCTAAAGATTAAAAATTAACCCGACAACAATACAATCCTGTATAGTAGCTGAACTCGTAAATATGTGATTTGGTATTTAAAAGTCCTTTCCATATGGTGCTAGTGTACATAATAGTATATGGTCATAGTCGCAGAGTATCTCCTCCATTGAAGGCCAACAAGTACCTGGTGGGTCAGCTTAAGAAGGTCCAGAAAAACATACATGGGTGATGATGGGTTGTGGTTTAAAATCGAGTGTGGTTCTATAGGCAAATGCTGCCATTCAAATTTACAGAATCCATTAACATGTTGGATTTATATGGGTATTTTTCTAATTTATTGCTAGGATTTTGGACCGTTGTTTTGTAATGTCATAAATACAGTAACGTTACAAAAAGGTCCTAACAAATAATACAATACAGTTTGTAAGGAAAAAATGAGATTAGAAGAGGATCCTAGAAGTAATTAGACACTTTGCTGTCTATATATATGATTGTAAAACAAAGCAAGCTATAGCGGATTCAAGAAACTAATCCTAGAAAAAAGAAAAAGAAAACCATTCTTCTTTGATGGCTCCGCATTGCACGCCATAATCGCTCATATCACATTAATTTTAGTAGTTCATAGCATTATCAAAGTTCTTAGTAATTACAAGCTAAACCTCATAAATCTCTGAAAAATGTAATCCTTAATTGGTATATGTAACATAACAGGAGCTAATAACATTAAGAAAACAATGCTAACTTAGTTCCAAACGACAAACCCGGTTTTTAAGCGAGAGGTTAAGACTCCTCATCCCATAGCTCTTCAAGGGTCTTGAACGGTCCATGAGGGGAAACGAACTCCTCTGTAGGCATCAACCTGTGCTGTGGGATTTGATTAATATTTTGTACGGACCACACTTTAAAATGCACGATTAATAAAGGGGACACCAACAAAAACAATGCTGCTTGGTGCAGTCGTCCCTTTTCGGGCGCGTGTCACGCAGGTGCATGCACAAGAAAACTGCCCCTCCCTTTTCTGTCCTGGGACCACCAAATCAAACCCCTTCTCTATTTCTCTCCCAAAACAAACATTTTATAAAAACATATGGGGGTCCACCAAATCAATATTCATATTAAATCACTTATTGGAATATATCAAATGTTAAAAATATTTTTTGTGCATAAGGTGGTGGTAACCTAACATTCAATATTTTCTAATTTCTATTAACACGTCATTAACCCTATAAACTGTTAAAATCTTTATCATTATATGAATTATTAAACGAGCTTTAGATTTGTACTAGGAGCTCATTTGGTGATATATAAGTGTATTAAAATAAATCTTGACCGTATTTTTGTATATTAGGCTTGTCAATGTTGTTTTGTTTGGATCTGTTGGTGTTTCTGAACTTTTTTTTTTTTGAAAAACACTTCATTCATAACAAAGAAAAGGTTACAAAAGACCAGAGCAATCACCCAAGACCAAGTTCTCCACACATAAGGGACAATCCTCCAACCAAATGGACTCACCCTCATGCTTAAGCGCCAATTGAGCTAAAGCATGAGCAACTTTATTTGCAAGCCTAGGGACAAAGGAAATAAGAGACACATTCACTGTCTGAAGACATAAAATGTCGTTAACAACAACCCCCACATAAGTTGGAGAAGACTTATTCGCACGAACCAGCTCTACCACACCAAGAGCATCAGACTCTAAGACAGCAGGAACCAGACCCGAATTTGCAGCCAACCAAATTCCTTTGAAAATGGCCATAGCTTCCATAATCTACGGATGAAGACAAACATCCAAACTTTGACAGAGAGAAGCCATAACTCGGCCCTGACAATCGCGAATAACAACTCCAATATCTGCCCGAGCTTCATGAACATTTAAAGTCGCATCCGTATTAATTTTAAACACATCCTTGTCCGGTGGCTTTCACTTCGGGGGTTCCACAGTCACCTCCCTTCTGACATTCCCTTTCAGCACAACAGCAGTTTGAAAATCCTCTAAAAATTCCTTCGCCCACACCAGCACCTCCCCGTCAAATAGCACAACCTGAGAAAGCACAAACTTGTTTCGTCTGAACCAAATACGCCACCAAAGAACACATAAACGTTCAAACTCTCCACTGTCAACAACACTCCAACAATATAAAGCAAAATCAAAAAAAGAACCCCTTTCAAGCACCCTCCCAGCTCCATCATCACGCAAACAACTGTTAATTATGATATTCCTCAACTTATTACAAAGCCATAGACCATGAAGAGTTGTTTCATTATTATTCAAACAAAGGGGGCACAAAGAATTCAGCTGAATTCCACGAGTTGCAAGGTTAACATGAGTAGGAATCCAATTATAACATGCCATCCATATAAAAAGCTTTACCTTAAGCAGTATATGGAGACGCCATAAAAATTTCCACCAAGACTCGCAAGAGCTGAGACCAAAACCACATGGATCCCTCTCCGAGCAACGATTCACCTTAGTCCAATAGCCATTTTGAACCATATAATCACCAGAGTTATGAAAATGCCAAACCAAACTATCATTAAGATTAAACTCACAAGTAGGCAAACTCAAAATAGCTACCGCTTCATTAGGGAAAAAGGACTGCCTGATTAAATCAATATTCCATGCGCCATTTGGTAATTTTAAAATGTCCACTGTCACCAAACCACCCAAAACAGGCGGAGACTGCATCCGAAAGGTAGAGACCTTCGGAATCCAACGATCTTCATAAATACGAATAGTTCTACCATGCCCAACCCTCCATCTAGACCCCGCCTCAATCAATTCCCTACCCCACTCGAGACTATTCCAAAGAAATGAACTCAGCTGCCCTTTATTTGCCTCCAAAAGGGACATACCCGGGAAATAACACCCTTTCAGCACCCTTGCAACAAAGGACTCTGGATACTTCAAGAGACGCCAACATCGTTTAGCCAACATGGCTTTGTTGAAGACGCCAAGATCACGGAAACCAAGCCCACCAGAGTTTTTATTTTTACACAAAAATTTCCATGAACACCAATGTAATTTCCTTTTAGTTTCATCACCCCCCACCAGAACCTCGCACATAACCGATAAAGATCATCTATGAGAGACATAGGCAACCAGAACATGTTCATAGAATAAACAGGTAACGCTTGAATCACCGCCTTACTGAGGACCTCTCTTCCCCCCATAGAGAATAAACGATTCCGCTAATTATTCAATTTATTCCACACCTTCATCTTCACGTCATCAAACATAGCACGTTTACTTCTACTTGATAAACAAGGGAGACCCAAATACCGATTGGTGTTTCTGAACTTAGATTGCAATATAAATTTTAAATTTATATATTTTGATTTTAAATGAGGTTACGATTTCCGTAAGAAAATATATATGGTTGCAATTATTAAAAAAAATGCTACATAAAAATGTTTATAGAAACTACTATTGATATATTTCATTTAAATTTAAAGAAAACACAGAATTGAAAAATCGATCCTCCTAAACAGATATCATCATTCATCAACCAAGAAAAGTTAAGTTCCTCGTCTCCTTTTTCACTGCTTTTATTAGCGTGATCAGAATCACACACCCATTAGTGCAAAGATTCTAGCTTGATTTCTTTTATTTGTTAAGTTGACTTGTCAATTATTTTCTTCCCCTTTTATTATTTTACCGTTGGTGAGTTGCCTTCCTAGTGTACAAACCTGCTGTATATATATCTGTATAATTGTAAACCATAAAGATTATGGCAATGAATTAAATCATTTACAATATTTTACAGCTTTCTTCCTTTTCCCTCTCGACTTCTTCGACGGCGGCGGTGGCGGCGGTGGCACTCTGTGAGCCGTGTTGGAGTGAATCTCCATCCACCCTTTCGACGTGAAGCGGTTCCCGCAAACCTCGCAAGCCCAGCGACATCCTCTGCCTTGGTGAGTCTTTTCGTAGTGAAGCAGCATCTCCGGTGCGGTGTAGAACACCGCACTGGCCTCACTATAGCACATCACACATGAATATTGCGCCATTTGAAACGAGACAAATGAAAGTTTGCTTGCTAGAGATCAATGAGTGACGAGTGTTTGAGTGATGAGAGATTGAGAGGGGGTATAAGTAGCAAAACAGAGAGACTAGAAGTTTCTGATACGTGCATTGGGTGTGTGTGTGTGAGAGAGAGAGAGAGAGAGAGAGAGAGAGAGACTGCTCTGCTAGTCTGCTCTGCTCTAAACGAAGTCCATTCTTTTTTCATGGTGCTAGTGTTGGACGCAGGGACGTTTCCTTGGTGTTTCAAAAGCAAGATCGTACACGTGTCACATCATGCAACTAAATGTTGATAAACCCATTTGGTTATGATACAAGTAAGTAGTATCGATATTTATTTATAGCATTTGGAATAGTCTGAAGAGAGTTTACTAAATCAATACTGCTTTCTTATTTTTAGATTGAATTTAATAGAATAACAAGAGTTTGATGAGAGAGGAAACCATATTGCGTAATTTATGAAACACTCCAATTAACATGGTTCTTACCTAGTGAATGATTTGTCAAGTTCCACCGTGATTCAGAATATGCAAACTACACACCGTGGGTAGATCACCAATTGCAATAACATCAATATTGGAATTCCTGAACCCTGCCTCACCAATGTCCAATTTAATTTGATACCCATCCCACCCACTACCAACTCCACAACTAGTGAAAGACTAGTACTATTTTCAAGCAGTGACACTTTAGCATCTCCCAAATTTGAAGCAAAGCAGAAGCACATATGTAATCCATGAACTTGAAGCAGAAATAATAACAATAACAATGATATAGATCATTAGTAATGGCATATCATGCTTAAAAGAATTACTACAATTCCCGATATCTATTAAGATTCCCGGTCATTCAGAAATTTTTAAACAAATTATTAAGAAAAATGTATACATGCACTTCCTAAAGTTCGCTAAGAATATAGAGCTTAACTATGAATGTGATAAACATATACATTGTGAAGAAAGCTGTGCTCAAGAAAGGAAACCTCCAACGAGCAGTTTAAGCTACTGGAAGAAACATACAAAGAGCAAATGTAATCTGAAGCCTTTTACAGAGCATCAGAGTACAAAGGCACTTAAACAACACCATCTATCATCATCTGTCTATTTTGTGGGAATGTAAGAATGTCAACTCGGCTTCATCTTTTTATAAGGCACTGTGTAGATTCTTTGAGGTTGAGCATAGGGGCTTCAACATAGTTAACACAGGTTTCAGGGTTGTTACTGGTTGTGGTGATAGGATCCGACTATGGAAGGACATTAGATAGGATTCCTTCCCGTTAAGTGCTGCGTTTCCTAGGATTTTTGCTCTGGCTACAAATAAAGAGGGGTTAGTTAAGGATTACGGTAGATGGGAAGAGTCTAAATGGGTGTGGAATGTTAATCTTAGGAGATCTTTATTTGATTGGGAGGTTGATCAATGAAGATGTTTTTTGACAATGTTGGAGAGCATTTCGGTTAGGAGAAATTTCAAGGATGCTTTGGCATGGACTTATTGTCCTAATGGTATATTCTCCGTTAGTTCTTTCCGTCAATGCTTAGAAGGAAACTCTGCTGGCAACTGTCCTAATTATTCTTTTGTATGGCAAGGGATATGTCCCCCAAAAGTAGAGGTTTTCACTTGGCAACTTATGAGAGGGAGGGTTATTTGCATATAGGTGTTGGGAAAGTTTGGTGTTGCTCAGATTTCATCCTTTAACTGTCCGCTGTGTGATTCAGAATCTGAATCCATCAATCACTTGTTTCTTCTATGCGTTTGGTCTAACAAATTACGGAGGAGCTGTGTAGGGTGGTGGGGAATCAATGTTTGTTCTAATTCATCGATTCAGGACTGGAAAGAGGGTTGGTCAAGTATGTGTACATCGATGTCCAGAAGAAGAGTGTGGAGCCCTCTTTTCTTCGCTGTCATATGGACTATATGGGAGATTCGCAATGAGGTGGTCTTTCGTGGTAGAGAAGCAGATTTCAATATTGCCTTGGATTCAATAAAATTCATAACTGCCTTGTGGTTCAAAAACCATGGTTGTGGTTCAAACACTGACCTGACTCTACTTATGTTAGATCTCAAGGATAGATGTGTAGACAAGGTCCTGTCCAAAAAGAAGAGCAGAATTGTGTGGTCACCTCCGATGGATAATGATCTTACTTTCAATGTCGATGGCTTTGCTCGTGGAAACCCCGAAGATGCTGTTATTGGTGGGGTCCTTAGAGATTCAAGTGGTAAGGTTCTTTGTCTATTTTTGAGCTTCATTGGTACTATGGACTCCAATTCGGCTGAAGTAATGGCAATTCATCGAGCACGTCATCTCATATTTTCGAAGTCATCTTTGGCTGATAGGAAAATTACCATTATTAGTGATTCGAAGACGGCGGTAAGTTGGATCAAGAGTGAGGATTTTGGTAATTATACTCTGCTAAATTTATTGTATGATATCAAACAATGCCTTCACTCTCATGCTGGTCTTGACATCAAATTTATGCCTAGAAGCTCAAACTCATTTGCAGATGTTTTGGCAAAGGCAGGTTCTGGAAAGTTTGGGGACAGACTTGAATGGTGTTCTTTGTGACTTCGTCTGTTTAGGGTCCTCTGTTTTGTGGCTTTATTTAGTTGTTTTTCTGGTGTTTTTTGTATCCTTTCATTTTCTGTCGCTGTTCCCTGGTATGCTTCATTTTATTTTTTTTGTGCGTTTTGGGTGGCTCATTTGGTTTGGGATAGGTGTTGTTTTGCTTGTCTTTGTTGTTTGTTTGTATTGGCTTCTTAGCCTTGGCTTGGTGACTTTTTTGTTTAATAAATCTTACCGTTTCAAAAAAAAAATCTATCATCATCTGATCATGCTGTGATCAGTGATGGTCAACATTAGTAAGTTAGGAGTTAAATATAACAGAGTTGGTTAATTTCTGATTTTCAGGGAATGCTTTTTACATGTTAGAATCAGCTTGTATATATGCAGAGCCCTTGTAAAACGAATTACAATCAATGAGAAGGGAGATATCTCTATGAAAACTCCATGAATGGAGTCTCTCCAAACTTTTCAATTCTAGTTTCTCATTCAGTATTTTTATCAAACACTTTCCAGTGTTTTCAGTATAACCACAGATAAGAATCTTAATTTGTTCAAAAACTAGACCTTAATCATAACTCCCTTTTACCTGAACTTAAAATGTACCTATGAATGTTCTATATAGAGGACTACTAAACTTACTAATTAACTAAAAAATTAGTAATAACGAGCTAGGGACCAGAAGGCCAATGCTCTTGCGAAATTGGAGGATTTCCAATGGAAGGTCTAACTCAGAAGTCGGAGGTTTCCTATGGTATCCAGAATAAGCAAGATGAATACCAGTCTCTGGCTGAATCAACCGTGGTTGCTAGCAAATCTGGAACATCAAGCTCAGTTTTGGTTTGTAATTCAAATGTTGCTCAAATTAGTTATAGTGGCACCACTGCACTAGTAGAGTGGAACAATCCCACATCGACAAAATACCAACACATTTCCCTATATATAAGATATTATGGGATCACTATCAATCGAATGGCCAACAAGTCTGTTGGAGTTCCGTTACATTGATGTTACATGGGATTAGGCTCCTGGGCCTGAGATGCCTTCGGGTGGTGCTTGGGCCTTAGAGGGCTTTGTCCCAATGGACACATCTCTTTTTTCATTTTTGTATTTTTAAAACTCCATAAAAACTATAGAAGAGAGACATCATTATACCAATCAAATATCAGTTATAAATTATTTTGACTTATAATCATTATTGATAAGTCAAAATAATTAGCAAATTGTTTTGACTACTTAGTGAACTAATATATCATTACGTTTAGTTCACCCTAACTGATATGAATTATAACCCTTCTGATAATAAAGAAGAACTCAAGCAATGTCTCGATGAAATCGAGGAAAGGAGAGAGCTAGCAAGGATTCGAACCGTCCATCACCAACATTTGGTCTCCAAATACTACAACGCAAAGGTCAAAACCCAGAGGTTCAACCAAGAAGATCTAGTCCTAAAGAAGGTAATCCCAAGCACTCGGATCCACTTTACAGGATGTTTAGGGGACAACTGGGAAGACCCGTACATCATTGACTCTGTCTCTATGAGAGGGGCTTACAAGCTCAAAACTGAAGACGGTGTATCACTCTGAAATCCATGGAATGCAGACCACCTCAAAAAGTACTACCAGTAAGTCTCAATATGTAACGTATATGTACCGAGAATCCTCGTAACCCTGTAAATAAAATTTTGGTGTTTTCAATGCATGACTGTTCGTTCATATCAACCCTTACGGTGTGCCAACAAAGACTCCTCGATGGGAGCATCCGAGTCTCATGCGGCTAATGGCCCCTGAGGCTTCATGAATGTGCAAATAAAGACTCCCCGTCGAGAGCATCTGAGTCTCATCATCCGGAGACACAGCTGTAGGCTCCTCCTCCAATAAAGCATCCTTAAAGAAATTTATAGAAATGTCCTCCACCGGTTCAGTAGCCTCTCGCACCCGAGTCTCAATTGCATTCTTTACCTCGGCATCAAAGGTGGAAAAGTCAAAATCAGGGTATGACTCCTTCAACATCTCCTTGATCTCCTTCACCGCCTAATCAAAGATCTTCTCGTGATGTTCGAAAAATGTGTCGGAGACCAGATATCGATCCACCGCACTATCTCCAAGGTCCTCATTCATCTCTCTGATAGTCTCGTTAGCCTTTTTGATACATGAGTGATAGTCGAAAAGCTTGGCATGCTTTTCTCGGCATCCGGATTTAACCTTGCAGTAGGAAGTGGACGCCTCACCGATCAATAGCTTTTTAGACTCGACGATGGCCAACACGACTCGGAGCTTCTCATCAACCTCGCCATTCACAACCTTTAGCTTCTCGAAGCTCTCCCTCTTCTCCTCATACTTCCTCTCCATTTGAAAGAGACTACCTATGGCCTACACACCGAGTTAAAAGAACTGAAGTAACTAACTTGCAAAAAAAAAAAAAGAAATGGAGGAAGGATGATGAAAGAAGTAACCCTCCGATATTGCTTTACCTACCACAAATATGTATAAATTTATACAAGAGGCTGATGTATAAATTGAGTACTTAATTGATCTTAATATATATATATTTTAAATTAATAATTTTTTTATACCTTGACACAAATATAAAGTGGTTGCTTTCTATTATTATACACTTTTTTTCGGTGAAAATCGCAAAAACTAACCTATCCAAGTAATGGATTATTGTTTTTAATCAAAAATATTTAAGTTATTGTTTTTAACCAAGTGTAAGTTACAATGTCTAAAATACCATTGTTTAAAAATAAAAAAAAAAACAATTTGTTTCTATTTTATTAAGTATGTATATCTCTTTTTAACTTTAAAACCTAACCCTTTTAATTTTGAAAAAAGACCCATATTGCACATACTTTGTATATAGAACATTTTTTTTTATATATATTTAAAAAACTGACATTGTTTAATTAAAATTGTTTTTTTTTTTTTTTAATATTGTTTTTTAAAAAATCTTTAAAAAGTCCGAATTCAATTTGAAATAAGACCGAATCCGATTCGAAAATTTCCATATCCAACTCCGAATCCGAAAAATACATTTCCGATCCGGTACGAAATATCCGACCGGAAGACATTTGTTTTTGTGAAAATCCGACCCAACCCGATCAAAAAAATCGGATTCGAATTATCCTATCCGATTGATACCTCTATTGAGATAAAATGAATATGACTTAAATTACGATGGATAATAAAAATGAAGAGATCGAAAAATTAGAAGGGAAAAATAAAATAGGACCTTCCTCCGATGCTATCGTAACTGTCTGTTTACTACAATAATATAATATAAAATAGATTGAAAAAAAAAAATCATCATAAATTAAAATTATATTAAACTAAAATAATGTACTATAAAATAGATTCAGATTGCAATTATGGTATGTGTAATCATCAACGATCGACCTTTGTCCGATGCTACTCTAACCATCTGTTTCCGTAATAGGACCCTCGTGAGTCGTTGATTTCAATAGTTCTGGAAGCTTCTTATATATATATATTTTTTTGAAACTACTGATTTGATCCAATTAATGAAAAAATAGCTTCATAGATGTTGATTTTTTGTGCTATCATAGTTACCTTTAATCGATTGCGATTGGAAATACAAGGTCACGAATTAATTTTTGTGTTTATAAATCAAAATTCACTTGCATGACTAAGCCTCGAAATTCTGTTTAACTATGTTCTTACTTTACAAAGATATCCAAAAAAACGGAGCTGTGATTTCTCAATTACTCAATTTCATGCTTAGTTATAAGACATTGCAGTTATATTCTAATTACTTATTAGCTCTTGTTCTAATTTTGAGACAAATGATTTATTTCTGATTATCAATAAAGCGTGTATGGTGAACATTGAATGGTTTCAGAATAATAGCATCATATGTTTATACTGCGTCAATGGCTGATCAAATATGTTACAGGAATAGCACTATATATCCAAGTTGCACTTCTCCTGGCCTCAGGTGTCGTGCGTCTCTGGATATCCTGCAAGGGGTAGCAGAACTTCGTTTGTGATCTATCAGGATTCTGTAGGCAAGGTAATCTCCTTGTGTGTTTGTTATCTCAAAAATCACTTGTATAACAATTTTCAATTATATTAGGGCATTGTATAAACTTCTCCTGTTTGCAGATCCAGAAGTTTGCCCTACGATTTCCAACAATCTATGAAGCAGAGACAGATCTATTCCTTTTGCAGAGATATATGGAAGATTCCTCCTTCCACGGTAAGCTTCATTTCTTTTTCTACTAATCTGTGCTTCTGTTTTTGTCATCAATCCATGCATGTCAAAGATGTTTGACCTCTTAATGTCTCTGATCCTGCTATCTAGCTTGTCTTGACAAAACAAGATATGGTTAATGACTTGATTTAGGTTTAATAAACAAGTGTAAAATGGCTTGGATTACCAAAAAGGAAAGCCTCTTAGATAAACATAATTATATGTGGGAATTCCACGTGACTTTCCCCCAAACAATGCTTATACGAGAGGTCTAGATATAGAAATGTAGTAGAACGGACTCTCCCACCAAAAATACAACACACGGTCGCCTTCGGATTGGTAGTGGGTGGCCAGCCTGCTGCCTATGGATCGAGTTGACCATTACGTTATACATACCAATGAAATTGATTATTTTTAACTGATCAGTGAACTTGACTACATGATCCATTAATCAGTTTTTTTATATACTGCAAATCGGCTCAAATGAATAATACATTATATTTAGTTGTCGTTTAAATATTCTCCTGTAAAATGTGTGTGAGCAAAGGACTAAAAACAATGTCCCAGTTGTGCAGACGTGGAAAACAATGCCCTTCCAACTCAGATTTATCTGGTTTTTAACATTTCACATCACGTCAGCCCAATGCCAACATAACATTGCAGTCCCTACTGTGTGCTAATTTAGATTCCAATATGTAATTATTGATTAAGACTGTTTTTATTAAGAGTCAAAAGGTCACCAACAACTGGAAAAAATTTTGTAAGCATCGAAGGAACCCCAGGAAGGATGATAAACCCACAATAAAAATTAAAATCACAGCAAGCGTGTGCCTAGTTACTTTGTTAATTACAAAATCATATAGTTATATATTATAAAAAAAAAAATGTCAAATCGGACCAATTGATTCCTTGTGTCCGCAAAAAACTAACAAAAAGTAATGACAAATCATGAGTACACAAGAATATACCAATTCCATTTTCTTTTCCTCTTCTTTCTCTCCCAAAACTTCTCTTAAAAGTTAGAACCATAACCATGGCTTCTCATAATCTCCTTCTCTATCTTCTCCTACCAGTCTTCTGTTTTCTTGCAAGAATTTCAAACTCACACGCGTCTGAAAACCCATCACCATCACCATCAAATTCACCTATGTTCATTTTTCCTTGCTCTAGTAAAATCAAAACATGCAACGCTTCACTCTACCACATCAACAATGGAATCCCACAAGAACAAATCGCTTCGCTTTACTCCGTAAACACAACCCAACTCAAACCCATTTTACACGGCCGTGATCAAGTTGATTACCTAATAACAGTGCCCTGTTCCTGTGAAAAAATCGACGTTAACACTACGGGCTACTTCTACAACACATCCTACTGGGTGCAACCAAACGACTCGTTCGAATATATCTCTAATAGGTTTTACAACGGTCAGGTTTGGCCAGTCGGAGATGAAAACGATTTAAATGCCAGTACTTGGCATCCGATAAATCTTTTATGCGGGTGTGTCGAAAACGAAGCTCAGGTTGTGGTGACTTACACGGTTCAAGACCACGATACGTTGTCTGGCATTGCGAATTTGTTGTCCGCTGAAATCAGTGGCGTGCAGAGAATGAATACCATGCTCACTCAAAACCCTAGTTACATTGAGGCCGGTTGGGTGTTGTATGTGCCCATGGAGAAAAATGGGCTTCCACATGCGCACATGAAAGGTCGGTCTGCTAGGTTATTTTAATGGATTTAACTACCTTATAGTATCTGTATAGTTACCAAGATAGTTGTGAGATAAATATATATTTTTTCTTAATGTTTTTAATTTTTCATATTTTTTTTTGAATTATTACACTATTTTGGGATTTGGAAAACTAGCACGACTCAAATCCACATAATTTTAGATATATTTGTGAGTGTTTACTATCAAGCCAACCTTATATAGTCAATTTTTCTTAATTTTTAAAGATTGGTTTTTGTAAGTCATCGGATTAAATCCGATGATAGATGGTTACCCATTAACCGTACTGTTACTATACTTAAGTTTACATGTCAAGCCCAAATAGAAATGCAGATTACAGAATATAAAAAAAAAATAATAATAATAAGGTCAATCTCAAATAGAGGATGCATAATGCAAAAATAAGTACATAAACAATTTACTTGAACCATGGCTTAGAGGGTAAACGGGCTCTTAGTAACCCTATAGAAAATAACTCGATAATAGTATTTGATATATTTTACTTTAGTTGAATTCTGAAATTGCCTCGTGTTGTCCGTTAAATTACAGGGATGAACAGACTGGAGTGGTTTGTAGTGATTGGCATATTATCAGCTGTGACGTTACTTTCAATGATCACATTGACAATTATTCTTCTCAGAAGAAAAAAATCCAAACAAAACATACAAGAAGATCCAAAAACTGCTTCCAAAATCTTGAGTTATTCACACAGAACCTATTCCTTCCAGAACCAGCTACACAAAGAACAGTTTGAAGGTTAGCTTTAATTTGCTTCTACTAATTCTCACATATATTCAATTTGTTTAGCTTTTAAATAATGATCACCATTGAAATTCTTCATTTTTTTTATTTTTTTGGAAATATAAGATGCGACAGGTTTTGAATCAGAAAGACCAGTTATTTTTAGTTTAGAGGAGGTTGAAAAGGCCACTGATAACTTCGATGAAACTAAGATTATTGGACGCGGTGGATATGGAAGTGTGTTCCTTGGAATGTTAGGAGAGCAAGTATGGCCCTTGCATTTTCCTCATTTTCTTCACTTCTAATAATGAATACTATGTATATACTTATAAAGGAATTTTCAGGGAATCATTGTTTTATATCGTTACAGATTTGATTTGTAACAATACAAGAAATTCCGCAAGAAAAAAACTACGTGGGATCATAGACCATATAAGTCGTCTATATATATATGCTTAAATAGTCAAATATTTAGAAATTATAAGGTGCGCGATCCCATACATTTTTTCTTGATAATTTAGGATTCTGTACGAAAAAACATACAGAATTCTGCACCTGAAACTTGTTGGCTAAATATCTTACCCATAATGTCTTCTATTAGGAAGTTGCAATAAAGAAGATGAGGTCTAACAAATCCAAAGAGTTCTTTGCAGAGCTGAAGGTCTTATGCAAGATCCATCACATTAATGTGGTAAGCTATCCTTATACCAACTAAAAGGTAATTATATTATATGTATCTCTAGAATATTTATGGATTGATTTCACCAAAACTGAAATAATTAAAAGGGATTTTACCCAAATTCAAGAAACACACTTGTATATATTTTATCAGTAGTGCTGGTAATTATTAATTGTAGAAATTGTTATAGGTGGAGCTGTTAGGGTACGCAAGTGGAGACGACCACCTCTACTTGGTATATGAGTATGTGAGAAATGGTTCTCTGAGTGATCATCTTCATGATCCTCTGCTAAAAGGCTATCAACCTCTCACTTGGACTGCAAGAACCCAGATTGCACTCGACGCTGCCAAGGGGATCGAGTACATTCACGACCACACTAAAGCTCGTTATGTGCACCGCGATATCAAGACGAGCAACATTCTTCTCGACGTTGGATTACGCGCCAAGGTATTTATCAACCAATCTGTATGAAAAAAAGAGTATGCTGATGACTATATATATAACGATATATAATTTATTTTCCCACAGGTTGCGGATTTTGGATTGGCAAAACTTGTGGAACGAAGCAACGAAGAAGAAATGATAGCCACGCGATTGGTTGGAACACCGGGCTATCTTCCTCCAGAGTAAGCTAAAACGTTGCCATTTAATTTTTGTATCATAAACTGGCCACGGTGTGTTTTTCTAAATTTCCATATGTACATGAATTTTATTTTTTTGCACAAGATCTTTGAAGGAGTTGCAAGTGACTTCCAAAACTGATGTATTCGCATTCGGGGTTGTTTTGGCGGAGCTGATAACCGGTCAACGCGCACTTTCTCGTGATAACCGAGAACCAACCAAATTAAAATCGCTTATAACTGTTGTAAGTGACATTTCATTAATTATTCATTGAAAACTGAAATACATGTTTGGTTTCGAGCAAGAGATATATATCATGTGCAAGCTTAAGTTACTCTATTATTGTGACATGGGTCAGGTTTATAAAATTTTCAAAGATGAAGACCCAGAGACTGCTTTAGAAGAAGTCATAGATGGAAATCTTAGAGGGAGCTATCCTTTGGAGGATGTGTACAAGGTTAGTATAATTTTTTCTACTTGTGTATCAAAATGTTAAAAGTATTGAACTAATTACAAATTCATTCAAATATTGGTTTTAAAAAGTTTGAAATCTCTCTTAAATTTATCAAAGATTTCTTATATATAAACTATATAAGTTCTCTGAGATTTCTCATAATAATTAACTTGACTTCAAAATGATTTTTAGAATCGTATTGATCCGACTATACATATATTGATCTTTATTCTAAACGAAGAACCGGAACATTATCAATTCAAAACAATTTCACACTCGCAGATGGTAGAAATTGCAGAATGGTGTTTAAGTGAAGATCCATATAACAGACCAGAAATACGAGACATTGTTGTAACACTATCTCAAATTGTGATGGCTTCTACAGAGTGGGAAGCTTCATTAGGAGGAAATAGCCAAGTTTTTAGTGGTCTATTCAATGGAAGATGATTTTTTTTTTTTTTGTAATTTTTTTTTTTTTTTTTTTTGTAAGGTGTGGTTGATGGCACTTGACTACAATAATCATGTAATGTATTACATGTACTGATGTAAATGTAATACATTTCTTCTATTTGTTCAGAGAATTTCAAGTTCAAATGTTGTTGAGTGGCTTCAATTACTATAATTTTTGCTGCATTATTGTCTATTGACTGTTGAGTGAATTTGACAAATCTATTAAAATGTTGTAGCTGTTGTTATTTCTCCATAATCTCTATTTTTTAATTAAAAAATAAAAATACACGAGACGACAAGGCTGAAAACGGCGTTTTGAAATGCGTTTTGAGATTGAGACACGATGATGTCATCTCATCATCTCCTGATTCCAGAACGACGCCGGTTTGACTCGTTTAATTTGCATAAAAACGACGTCGTTTAAAGAAAATCCCCGTTTGTCTGCAAATTGGCTTTTTGTGGAAGCAATCACATTTGCAGCTCGATCGAGCTCCATTTTACAGTTCTTTAACAATTGAAGAAGTCAGACGCAGATACAGAGAAAGATTGTTGTCTGAAAACAGAACATTACCAAGCAATGATTGGTTCTTCTTCTAGGATTATCAACTTCGACTCAGCGTAATTTTTCAAGTCACTAGTTTAGAATTCGACAAAATTCCTCTCTCGATCGGCGGACTCTGATCAGATCCATCAGCGCCTACATGTGTGATTGATCTGTAGAAACCCTAGGAATTAAAAAATGGCAGGTGCGGTCTCGGCACTGTTTCTTCTAGACATAAAGGGCCGCGTTCTGGTGTGGCGCGACTACCGTGGAGATGTCTCCGCTATTCAAGCAGAACGCTTCTTCACCAAACTCATCGAGAAAGAGGTTCTCTCTGTTGTTTACTTTGTAAAGTTTTTAGGCCTGATAAATTAATTGAGTTCAATTTAGGTCGATTTGGATGATTTATGTTTCAAATCTGGAATTTTGGATAAGCTTAGCTTGATAGATTGTTTTAAGCTTCTTTTTTTTCTTTCTTTTTTTATGCAATACTGTAGTCATAGAAGCTGAATGTGGCGTCCTTGTTGCTTTTTTTTTTTTTTTTTTTTTTTTTGGTGTTTCTGATTTGCTCCAGGGAGATCCGCAATCGCAAGATCCAGTTGTGCATGATAATGGAGTCACGTACTTGTTTATACAGCACAGCAATATTTATCTTATGACCGCGTCGAGACAGAATTGCAATGCTGCCAGCCTTCTTTCTTTTCTACACCGTGTAGTAGATGTAAGTGTGATTGGTCAATTGTGGTTTTTTCTTGTCTTTAATTGGTTTAGTTTTGGAAAGTTATATGAATGATGCTTATAAATCGTTAAGGCAATTATTGCTTATGTTTTTATACTCAAATGAATGCAATTATGCTCTATTTCTTGCTTCTCAGGTTTTTAAGCATTATTTTGAAGAGTTAGAGGAGGAATCACTTAGAGATAATTTTGTGGTAGTGGTATGTTGACGTTTCAATTTAATTTTTGTTTATTATATGAATCCAATACAGCATTAAACAAGCCATATATGCTTTTGGTTCTTCAAAAAGAATTCATAATCATGAGATCATGTTGGTGTTTCTTTGTGCCCTTGGCAGTATGAGTTACTTGATGAAATGATGGACTTTGGTTACCCGCAATATACCGAAGCGAGAATCTTAAGTGAATTTATCAAGACCGATGCATATAGAATGGAAGTTACACAGCGGCCTCCCATGGCTGTCACTAATGCAGTTTCATGGCGCAGTGAAGGAATAAATTACAAGAAGAATGAAGTAGGTAGCTTTTCCTTCTATTTTTGAGTTGTTTATAGGTGCCTTGAATCACTGAACACTGGAGGTCTCTTCTTGTTTCTTCAGGTTTTCTTGGATGTGGTGGAGAGTGTTAATATACTTGTCAACAGCAATGGACAAATAATTAGATCAGATGTTGTTGGTGCATTGAAGATGAGAACTTACTTAAGGTATGTTATCAACCAAAATCTAGAGCTACATAGTTCTTCAGGGATGGTTGTTTGTAATTATAACTTGTTAATTTCATGCTTTACTGGTCCACCTCACCGTTCTGTGACTTGCAAGTGAACACCAATAATATAACATTAATATTTTAGTTCAGAATTTGAGAATTTGTTGAGTTAACAAAACAATGTGTTGCTGAATTCCAAGCTTCAGCTCAATAATGTGATACATACTAAATTATTATGTTGATTTTGTGTATAAAAGTTCAGCATCATGTTATAGTTTTCATAAAACAGAGTCTAAAAACTTATGTTATCATGAAGACAAATGATGCGGACTGAAGCTGGGTGTTTATGTTATATGATGATGGTTGCAATAATAGATGCCTTGCATATTTTAACTTGTTGGCTTGTTACACTTGCATTTTGTTGATAATCTTGCAAAGTTCTTAAGTGCAACTATTGACTTCTCAATAATCTTATTTGATTTTGTTTCTATGGAATTGCATAATTTCTTTTTTTAAGTGATGGAAATAGAAAAGGAATTTAATTTCAAATATGCAAATTGATTAGTTTATGTGTGTGTGTTTTGCTTGTTTTTTAATCGCTTTATTCTTTGAAACTACACTGCATGAAGATTAGGCTTCGAAATTCATGCTGGACTGTAATTTGTTTTTGTATGCATGCATGTCCACTCTATGCTATGGTATGGTGGGCAAGTCAAACTTTTGCACACATATTTAGAAAGTGACTTCCATGCCCTAATTTTCTCTTTTCATTTGAGTTTGCTACTCATTTCCATCTATTAGCAGCAATTGGAGACTAAAGCCACTAATTTATCTTTTCCAGTGGTATGCCCGAGTGTAAACTTGGCCTAAATGATAGATTACTACTGGAGGCACAAGGTCGAACAACAAAGGGAAAGGCCATCGATTTGGATGACATCAAATTTCATCAGTATGTAAACTGATGCTCTGTTCTTTAGATCTGATATTGGTTATACAACTGTCTCTTACCACTAGATTCAGATCCTGATCTATAGTGAACCGAGTTTACAAATTTCTTATTTGCTAAAATACTTACTTTTGGCATAGGTGTGTGCGTTTGGCTCGATTTGAGAATGATCGGACAATATCCTTCATTCCACCTGATGGAGCTTTTGATCTAATGACATACAGACTCAGTACTCAGGTTCACCTTGTGGTTATATGATGCCTTATTTAAAATACCTTTTTCCCAAATTCTTTTTGAATGGCATTTGATAATTTTCTTTATATTTTCAGGTAAAGCCTCTCATTTGGGTGGAAGCTCAAATTGAAAGGCATTCAAGAAGTCGTGTTGAGATCATGGTAAAGGCTAGAAGTCAGTTCAAGGAGCGTAGGTATTTAGCTTTTTTCTCCCTTGGCAACTGTTTCTTTAGTCAACTTATTGCTTAGGTGATGTTTAAATTTCTCAAATACTGATGTAAAAGTAAAATGTATTGTACAGTACTGCAACAAATGTTGAGATTGAGTTGCCTGTATCAGCCGATGCTTCTAATCCAAATGTTCGGACATCTATGGGATCAGCATCATATGCACCTGAAAGTGATGCAATAATCTGGAAAATAAGATCTTTTCCTGGTGGCAAGGTTTGTGCTGACTTTGGTTTTCTTTAATTATTCATTTGTTTTCTGTTTTTAGTCCTAGATTTGAAGAAATTGTTGTGTGGATTCTATATGCAATTACAATTGAGCCAATATTTGATCCTGTTTACAAATCCAAATCATCTAGGAATACATGTTAAGGGCTGAGTTCACCCTTCCCAGCGTAACAGCTGAAGAAGCAACTCCCGAGAGGAAAGCTCCCATACGTGTGAAATTTGAGATACCATATTTTACTGTCTCAGGAATACAGGTATGCCTTCATAAACAAGATAGCATGCACTTTTTTTATTTATTATTTTGCTGTTACTGCTTTGGGAGAATGGCATAATTATAATCTACTCCCTCTCCTCTCTTCAAGAATTAGAGTAATTTCTTAGAATTTTTTTTTCTCTAAGGTATAATCACTTGCAATGTCAGTACTGCTGAATTTTTAAGAACAATGGTGTCTAGACAAAAAAGGACACCCACAACATTGTTTGCCTTGCTTGTGCAGATACTGCATAGACTTCTTTGCAAATATTAGTCATTCCTATTTTCCTACAATCGGCTCTTAATTATTTGCTCTGTGTTCCACCTGAGATTGAAAAGCCTCATCCTAACTTGCCTGGGAGGTTCAACTTTCAAGTCAGTGCTTTGTTTTAAATTAGATAGTCAACCTTAAATTAATACTAAGCATGGTGGTGAACTTGACCCTTCCGAGTCGAATGATAAACAAAGCAACTCAAATTAACTTAAATACCGAATCACTGACCTTGTCTGGGGATTTCAATTTCTTCCTTGCAGTAGTAATAAGGAAGAATTTGATGAAACTTCTGATTGTAACTGTCTTGAAATACTTGGTATCAATTTCTTCCTTAAGTAATTTGCTCTATTTCCTTTAAAAATATTATTTTCTTGCAAGTAAAGTAGACGGCTTGGAAGAGGTGGATATATCTAAAGGCTTTTTTGGTTCAGAGTAGAGGTTAATGTTGTTGAATCTCATCTCCAGTCAAGTGCTAAGATAGGAGTATTCAGATTTGTGTAAACTTGAGTACACTCCGTTTTATCATTTGTTTCAAAGCACAGACACGAATATATCTTATAAATTAAACAAACTATTTACTAAATAGTTTCTTTTAGATTTATGTGGATCTTTTGACATAACATGGAACTAATTTACTTCTCTGCATATTTTTTAAACACAAAATTATAGGTTCGGTACCTGAAGATTATCGAGAAAAGTGGTTACCAAGCTCTTCCATGGGTGAGGTACATAACAACAGCTGGTGAGTATGAACTCCGGCTTATCTGAAAGCCTAAATCATCTGTCGGCATTTTCAATTGTACGAGTTTAATTATGAGCTTTAATCATTGATGACACGATTTTGGATACGCAAGGAGAATCATAAAACTTTATTGTGCCCTGGACCAATGGTTTGTGAAGAAAAACCTATTTACTGTCGTATATGTTCTGTGTTCATTATAATTCTTTTAGCAAATAGGTTTGTCTTGTTTATTATTCATCAAACCTTTTTCGCAATTTATCAATGAAGTATTGAGCTTCAGATTATCTGCCTTATATTTTTATCTGAAAATGCTAGTCCGGGATGCATTGATAGTTCTTGTATGCATTCTTTCGTTACACCCGCGGTATCTGTCCTTCGCTTTCTGTCCCCAGCATTAAACTAATGGGTTTTCTGGGTTCATTTCCTTGAATATCTTAAATATTTTTAGGATATTGACGATACTTTCGATATTTCCATCAAAATTTCCAAATATTTGGACCCTCGATATTTTTCTCTAAAACCTATATTTGCTTCCTTGAATATTATATAAGGATTGAAATAGGTGATTTAACTTGTACAGAATCATATCCATTTTTAATTGAGTGGGTGTGCAGCTTCTATTTTCGCATTTGTAACAAGAGTCCGAATTTCACTTTTGCTCATAAAATCGCCAAGTGTAAGGAGACTTTTCTGAAGTGTTGTGGAAGTTACTTTTTGAACTATGTTTGTATCCCTGCTTGTGTCGGATTTGGACAAATAGAAAAATAATAATAAAAGGAAAGAATTGCAGCAGCCAGCTTGTACGTGTATAATATTAGTAGGACGGCATATTCAATGGTTTCTGTAAAAGATTGAAGAATCAAAATCTTATTGTTCCAAATTTTTATTCCTGGCATTTCTTCAACTCAATTGTGTTCTAAAAGCGAAACAAAACAAAATAAGTAGGTCCAGCTCCAGGATTCTTGTGGCACAACTCTAGAAATCCCTGAAGATTTCAACATATGCCAACTTGCCAAATCTTCCTTTGGTTGATAATTCCTTTCCTCCATTGCAAAATTTTCAATCTTCAATGTACCAAATTATTCCAAGTCCCACTTTGTCTGCAACGATGACAATTGTCACCCACATACATGCCTTGCAACCAACTTAAATTCTCACCAAATACGAGTTTTTTTAACGTTTCTTGTGATAGTTTCTTTTTACCAATAATGCACGTTAAGATTTATTCTCTTTTAACTCCTTGTCATGACTAGGCACAACCTTTCTTTGTATTCACTTAAAATTTCATATCATAGAGACTTGCATAGAATTGCTGTTTGTATCATTAATCTGATGCGGGATCCTGTATATTTTTTTCTTTTAAAATTCCAAATAAACACCAATTATAATTGAAAATAGTTTCGATGAAAACTGATATCTATTGGGATCCAACATGGAAAAATGAGTAGAATTCACACAACTGACAAAAGAGATCATGATTTTTTTTTCAAATATTGTTCTAACTACGATAAAATCTTCAATACACTATTGATTAATACACCTGATCATTGAGGATAAGACATGTGGTATGAAATCCTTATGTTCATACGGCTACATTAAGACTTATACTCGTTGGACGGGTGCACAGTTCAACAGTACACCCGGTCACCGAATATTTTCTACTTAATGGGAAAAGTACCCATGTATATAAAATTGACTTTGGTGGCCTGTTGTGCTTTGGAAAATAGAATTCAAAGAGTGAAGATTCCGTTAAAGTGACTTTGGTGCCCAGCAGGCCCACAAAGACGTGCCAAGCCCTCACCACCTTTGACAAGCAAGTATCTAATAGAATTCAGCCACGTAAGATTTTAGAGTTTACTTTTACTTACCATATTAAAAGAGTAAGCATTACCCCTTTCTAGAAAGTTGACATGTGTTCAAGGAGGGATAATTTTATTTAAAGACACATGTTATCCGGACCGATTTACCATATTTCCAATGTGGCACAACACAAGTGGTCCTCCTGACGAACAGTCTAGCCGTGTAATGGGGGAATCAACGTGTGAGAACAATTAACAATAGAACATGATGTTTGATTGGACCCACAAATACCTGATTTACTAGAAAGCGGAAACCAAACCAAACCAGCACCAGATACATTTTATCATTCCATAAATCTATAATAAAAATTTATATTAAAAACATTATCAAAAATGTCGCACCTTTATAGATCTCAAATTGAACGGTGGGTTTCGAATCTAAAACATTATCAAACAGAATAAAAGCCTTGTTAGTACAATAATGATAATCGTGTCCTGATCATTAATCAAAGGCATATCAAATCAGCACACACCAAATGTTTAGGTAAATTTCATACACCGCATCATGAATCATGATTGATCATCATCAAATCACCGTCCCGGTCAAATTGTTGTCTACGATCACATTAACACGTGTGGCCTCACAAGCTTTTAATTTGAAAATCGCACAAAACGCCGCCCGACTCTTTCTGATCTATACTCTACCAAAGTACCAAGGTCCAGTCCAAAAGACCAACTTGAGTGGGTGGCTGCGTGGCCACGTCATCCTACTACAAACAAGTGGGCAACTGGGTCCTCACCACGTGTCAATGACTTTCCTAGGTATTCATTTTTGATTTTACCAGCATATCTGATTCTATATACCAAAAATAAATTTAAATAAGTGATTTATATATTCATCTAACTGAATAGAAAAAGGAGAAAAAAATAACTTATAAGAAAAGGAAGGGAATAAGCAATACAAATTTCCAATTCCAATTAAAAAAAATTATTATATATATAAAGTATACTATAACCATAAGGTTGCTTAAACTTCAATCATCTACATTCGTATAAAAAATAATTATCTAATTCTGTTTCTTTGAATGAGTTTAATAGATTATAATACCAACAAATCTAATTGGTAAGATCTTCTATAATTATTTTAGAAATTTTGAAACCATATTTTACCTAGCAAAGTCATTGACAAAACAAATCGTGTATAATTCTAAAAAGCATACGTAATTGGTTATGCCT
This sequence comes from Acer campestre, assembly GCA_954870605.1. Lineage (NCBI taxonomy): Eukaryota > Viridiplantae > Streptophyta > Magnoliopsida > Sapindales > Sapindaceae > Acer > Acer campestre. The sequence goes on from OX940806.1 coordinate 30,427,626, forward strand.
TTTTAGTTCATGTTTTCTTACCTTCTGTTGAGGTCTGTTTACTTTTTTAGATTATTATTTTAGGGTATATGCGTCACTTTACTTTTGCTTTTGCTTTTCTTTTTCTTTTTCTTTTTCTTTTTTTTATTTTATTTTAATATATATATTAGGTTCCATCTAAAAAAAAGCATACATAATTGATTTGCTTGACTAGTAGTAATTTAAGGGCTCGTTTGGTATACTGTATTGTACCTTATTGGATTAAATTGTATTGAAATGGACTATATTATTTTTAAACAATTTTATGTTTGGTGATATTTCATACTAGATGTATTAAGTTATACAATGTTACGGCATGATTTATTAATAATAATATATATTATTATTCAAATTTATTATTATTTCTCTCTCTTTTATATTAGTTAATACAATATCCATTGTATTAGATCAATTAAATTGTATTAATTAATATAATAAAATGCATCAAATATTATATTATTATTATTATTATTGTCATTATTAAAATTTATTAATAATAATATATATTATTATCTCGTTATATATTATTATTAAAATTTATTATTATTTCTCTCCCTTTTGTATTAGTTAATACAACCCCTACCAATTATATTAGCTAATACAATATCCACTATATTAGATCAATTACACTGTATTAATTAATATAATAGTTTAAAATAAGTTAAATATTATATTATATTATTTTAATATAATAAAATAATATAATAAAATACGATAGATGGTGTAAAATCGTCCTATAAAATCATTGTTAATGAGATAGTTGGTGTTTCTTGAAATAAGAGTCAGCAAATCACGGATATATTTTTTCGCAAATTTGAATTTGGAGGCCTACTTTTTAACATTATAGGAAAGGAAAGGAAAGAAAAGTGATATTAATTAATATAATAGTTTAAAATAAGTTAAATATTATATTATATTATTTTAATATAATAAAATATGATAGATGGTGTAAAATCGTCCTATAAAATCATTGTTAATGAGATAGTTGGTGTTTCTTGAAATAAGAGTTAGCAAATCACGGATATATTCTTTCGCAAGTTTGAATTTGGGGGCCTACTTTTTAACATTATAGAAAAGAAAAGAAAAGAAAAGAAAAGAAAAGAAAAGTGACAAATGTATAATTGTATATGAATGAACAAAGTGCATGATTCTCTCATCAGATGAGAAAGGATAAGGATATGCTAAGCATTTTATTTATTTTTTAATCAGATACGGAACGATTACGAGGAAGATATGTGATACTTATAATTAAGCTTTAGAAAATAAGCTATTAATAATATATTATTATTATTATTATTTTATATAAACAAATTTCAAGAAAGAGATAGTATATATCTATATATGCACTAATTAATGGAGCCCCATGCCTTGATCTCTACAATATTTGTTGAATTATTGCATGACATAATCCTTGAAAACGACTACTGTCTGCTGCTAGTGCTAGTGGAAATATTTTATTTTATTTTTGTATTGGGTTTTAGTTTGATCATTCTCAGTTATCTCTTAAAAGCTGTGTTCTACGTAATCATATTTCAAACAAATCTGCCAATCGCTTCTTGCCTTGATTGTTGGAGTCTCCATAGTGAGGTTTCACCATCAAGATTCAAGCCTTGGTATGTACATATTTATCTCACATTTGATATATAATTATAAAGTGTGAAGTATGGGGAGTCCTCTCCCGATTCAGTGGGAGCAGCCCTCTCTCTAATTATGAGAGTTATAGTCTATTTATACTCTTTCCCCGATAGTAAGAGTAATATTCCGAACCGTGCTTGTAGAGTTTAATCTCACCGGATCCCGTTTACAACTGTAATTATAATTCAAAAAAAAAAAAATATATGTCAAACAAATCTCCTTATTTGTACTTAATTTGGAATTATCTACTGTCGTTTGTCCACGGGATGTGTCGATGTTGCTCAATTGTTTTGACAATTTACTGTGTTATTTATTCAATTTTATAGCATAGCATGACCCTATTTTATAATAAGGTGGATGTAATTATATGAATTTAAGAGAGGATTTGATGGCGGATCAAGAAGATTGATTCAATATTTTTACATTGATTAATGAAAGATGATCTAGGGTTTAGAATTTCAAAGTCTCAAGTGAATAAACATCGATACATATAGCTAACATTATTGGATACTAGGTAGGAGTTTGTCAAGATCTATCCGTTCTATAAACATGTTTCAGAATTACAATTTTAACTTTAGAAGCATCTCACTCTGATGATGAAGCTTTATTTTAAAGTCTTCAATTAACAAGATAGGGAAACTTTTATCATTTTTAAAGTACAGTATATAGATTGTTAGCAATAAATAAGAATGGTATAAAATTTTAATTATAATGAAAATCAAGATTTACCATTGTTTCTAAAAGGGATATTACTTAACTTAATCACGACACAAATTAAATTTTAGATCTCCTTCTATCTAAATTATGTTACTTGATCGATCTAGTATAATTTCATATGAGATTACAATTAAATGGTACATACAATAATGTTATTATTATTTTTTTGGTATCGAGAATCTCGGACTTTGTCCAGGCACCCATCCACCTGTTATCTCCAACTGCGTGACACACTCATACTCATAGCTAACTTGTTGGTTATGACAGTCTATTTATTGGATGTTATGGAGTAGGATAAATAAGAAACCTCGGCCCACACCCCCGGTCACACAAAGTTGCAAGCGGGTAAATTAGAATTTTTCTTCTTCTAGATAGGATTCGAACCATTGACCTAGGAGTTACCCGTACCCCATATCTGTCTTTCCATCAGTTGAGCTAACGCCCTGATAGCTGACCACAATGTAATTGTCAAAAGTAGAACAAGGACTTGAGATTTTCATCTCAAGTCATGAACCACCGAGGCAATCACCTCATGGTTAATAATGTTATTATTATTATTTTGTTTCAATTACTAATAAGAATTTCGAACTCGAGACTCGAGACTCTAGACTCTAGAGGAGAAAAGGATGACGTGGAATATGGGTGGGACGTTTTACAAAACACAAGACCCCTTACTACTTTTAGGAATATCCAAGATACCAAATTCTTGGTAGTCTCTAGTCTAAATTCTCAAGTCTCAACAAGGAACTTTCTTCGTATAAACAAGTGGACATTCAACGCAACAGGACCACATCTCCCACAGTCCCACCAATTGGCAATTTCAAAGAAAAGAAACTGAAAATATATATTATAATTTAATTTAGAGGAAATAGCTACAAGCTTACAAATAGTTACAAAATAATGTATTTTCCTATTTTTAAATAGTTAAAAAAATTATATTATTGCCAATTTTATCTCATGAAGTGATAAAAATATCCCTTTAACTCTTTAAGGATTTAACTTTTATTTTTCTTAATTAATTTTAAAAAAAGGTTTTTATTTTTTATTTTTTTATTTTTATAACTGGAAATTTATCAAGAGTATAGAAAAATAATTGACAAACACAGTGATTTTTTTTTTTTTTTTTTTTGGGAATTGATGAAACTAAAATTTCATATATTTTTATGACTATTTTTCAAAAGAAATTATTTATATTTATCGATTATTAAATTATATATATATATATAATCATTTAAAAAATAAAAATAAAATGGCAAGAAGCTGTCCAATCATATCCTTACTTTAATGAGTCTTCCTCTACGAAACAAAATTACAAAAGAACGTGGATCCCATGCTTCTATCTCTATCACCATTTGATCTATCTCTATCACCATATGATCAGGATCAGGATCAGGATCCTCAGTTGTGCTGAGCTATTTCTTGATCTAATGCACTTGAAAAAAAAAAACTTTACATTTAAAAATAATAAAAATAAAATAAATAAATTACATCATTGATTATACATGTTAGTAAATATATATAGGTCATGAAAAATATCATTTCAGTAAATGATTCAAATTACCAGCATGGGCGTAGCTGATCTCAGCTAGTAGATGAATAAACTTAAGATTTGGGTAAATGACTCACAAATTAACAGCTCGAATAGTAAGAACTTCAAATAATAAAAATAAATAAATAAATAAAAGGGTAAAGGATCCAAATTACTGATTAGGACCCTCTTTTGTGGACCATCATCTGGACCATTCCACTCCCGCAATTGAATTCAACAAACAAATTTTGAGGGAAAAAAGTCCAGCATTGAATTGACTAATAAACCATTTCTTTCTTTCTTTTTTCTTTCTTTTTTGTTAGAAAAAAACTATTATCGTAAATGAATAAATAAAAAAATATTGAAATAAAAATATTACATTTAAAATTAATTTACTAAAAATCTCGCGATATATTGTAAATACAGTACAAGTGAAACACCAGCACGTTGAACTTCATATAGAAAGATCCACTACGAATTTTACATTTAGATTTGCAAATCTCACACAGAGAAACCAATACTCTCGCGATATACAATATTTCTATTTGTTGTTTTCCAAAAGCATTTTTATACCTTTTTTTTTTTTTTTTTTTTTCCCTAGAATACTCTCCATAATATATTAATATTACGATTTTATTTTTATTTTTTATATGTATTTAATGATTTTTGGGGTGCATATGAAAAGATCTTAGTTTGTCATTCGTTACTGGTCACCGGTTTATTATTATTATTTTTTATTTTTTTCAGGACAGACGGTTACCAGCCACAATTTTTAATATAAATTTCTGGAAGAATAGATGTTTCAGATGTCAGTTTTTCTGTATAATACTTTTAAGTTTTAATATAATTTTCTGATTGGATAGATGTTACCGTCCACAGGTGAGAAAATATCAACCGTGTATTTTACTCAACAAATACATTAGAAGGACAAAATCAATTCTTGTAGGCTAGGCCAGACTGCCAGTAATATAAATCAGAATTTTAAATGAGTATCAATATTTACGTCCTTAAAAATCTGTATATACACCTCTTTTTATATGAATATCTTATTAATTTTTTAATAAAAAAAGATTATTTTTTATAAACACACCCTACACATCGATAAATATGTCCTTTCTTTAATTTTGAAAAGTATTATAAATAAATAACTTTAACTTTTCTATTTAAAAAAAGAAAAGAAAAGGAGAGAGAGAGCATATTGCAAAAAAAGTAAAAAAAGAAAAAAGGGAAAGAGAGAGCCACAAATCCTTCTAGATTTGGGAGGGGCTGCTCCATACTAAGAGATTTGAGATTTGAGCAGCCCTAAAGCATATTGAGATTAGTCGACATCTCTGGAAAGATATTGAGATTTGAGCAGCCCTAAAGCATAACAATTCTAAGAGATTCCAAATGAATAAGATTGGGAAGAGACGTGAGGTTTTTACAATCTCTTAGATTTAATATGTCAAGGTTATTTAGATGAATATATATATATGACCGAACCTCAACAAAACCCTTTTATTCATTTCGATAATAGTTCAGGTTTGAGTTACCGCAACCTGTCATAAAAAAATATAAAAAAATTTTAAAAAAAAATACAGAGAGAAGTAGGTGACCTAATTTTTTCAAAAAAAGAAAGAAAAGAATAATGTTTGGGTAGTCAGTACCAAAAATACTGACTCCACCAATGAGAGTGTAGTACATGGTCCAATTTATGAGATAAATGTAAGAAGTAAAAAAAAAAAAAAAAAACCACATGCTACACTCTCATCGATGAAATCAGTATTTTGGGTACCGACCAATCAGTAACCAAGTATTATTAAAAAAAAAAAAAAAAAAATGTCTTCCTTTATTGACCGTCTTTAAATATAATGTGAATAGGAATTGTTTGAAAGAATTGACTGTCTAGATTGCAGCTCAAGTTGGAAGGTTTACTTTTCTTGTTTGTCTTCTCTTTTTCTCCACAAATTAAAGAGTACAAAACTCTAATTACAGAAAACCTTAATGAGAGAGATATTGATGATGGATTATTGGTCTCTTTACAATGTATATACATCAAGTGTTGATTTAATTTACAATCCTTGTCATAATTGATTTTTTATTTTTCTGTACATATATAGCAAAAGTTTGGCACATACCAAAAGCACGCCATGACTATCTCATGGGAAACATTTATCATAATTAATTGACTGATTAAGCAAAATATAAATAAATAAAGGGTTAATAACTTTTCAATCTATATACCCATTTTCTAGGTGAGTGTCTTGATTTTAATAAAATTTCAAATATTACAAAATTACTATTTCAATGGTTGAAAATCAACCGTGACATGGTTGAAAATATAAAATTCTTATTGCAAGAAAATTTATATGACAATAACATATGATTTACATAGGCCGGTTCATATTTTATTTCGAGTTTAGTCTTTAGATCAAGTACTATAAACATAATTTAAATAGTTTGACCCATAGTGGGAAAGAATTCCCGTTGTTTATTTTTTATAAGTAAAATTATAAATTGAACCTACAACTTTATTAATATATAAGTGTAAGAATCATAAGTAACCTATTTTTTATTTTATTTTATTTTAAGTATTACATAGGAGGAGGACCCAAACCCATAGACCATAACGTCATGGTATAGGTGTGAGAGTTATATTACCGAACCAACTTTATCCCGCCAATAACCTTATCATCAAAATTGGAAGAGAGACACCCAACCAATTTAATTACGTGTCAAATCAGAAAATCTTAATTGATGCATATGAGTTTAAGATTCATAGAATGATAGAAGGAGATAATAATAATGGAGCCAAAGGAAACAGTCAAATAATAAAAGTCTTGACTAAAAAAAATTAAACCATGGAAATGGGAATCTCTTCTCGCCTTCTCGGTGACGTAAAGTGAGCAATCGTTTTTCACCACCCAAGAAGACGAAAAAACTCTATAAATAAGAAAGAAAGAGTACCAAAACCAGGCTTGAAGACGCAACCACCAAATCAAAGCATCTTCTAACCTCTCTCTTCTCTCCTCTCCTCTCCTCTCCTCTCCTCTCCTCTCTAGAAAACTTGTCTTTTTCAATCCTGAAACAACAGAAGACCCGAACCGAACCCGTTAAAAAAGAAAGGAAAGTTAGGAAACCATGGTCGGACCTTCTCTTCCCACCACCAATAAGCTCACTATCATCAAGTTCCTCTGTAGCTACGGCGGCAAGATTCTCCCACGTCACCCTGACGGCAAACTCCGTTACCACGGCGGTGAAACCCGTGTCCTCGCCGTTGACCGCTCCATCTCCTTCTCTGGTCAGTCACCTTTTCCGTTCTTTATATATATATATATATTTCGTTTAATTAGTGTAAAGAAAAGAAATTTCGATGTGGGATGCTTTTAGTTTTTGTTCAAAGTGTACAGAAAATGATATAGAGTGAAATTATTGGTGTGTGTGGTTACAGAGCTGTTGTTGAAGCTTGGAGAGTTATGTGGAAAACAAGTGAGTCTACGTTGTAAATTGCCAACAGAGGATCTAGACGCTCTTGTCTCGATAACCTCCGATGAGGATCTCGCTAATCTCATCGAGGAATACGACCGAGTTGCATCACCTCCATCTTCTTTAAAGATCAGAGCTTTCCTTTCACTCCCCAAATCAAAACCCTCCTCCAAAAAACCACCATTATCACCACCCTCTTCATCTTCATCACCATCATCATCACCACCTCAATCATCATCATCACCTTCCTCTTCACCAAAATCATCATCAAATTACAGTACAAGGCTCTCGAGGCCCGCAACCGGCCGCTGCCACCATCATCGGATGTCAGTGACTCCGGCGGCGGCATCGGCGTTGCCGGAAAAATCAGCTGGGAAGATGATTGATAATATTCGTCAACCTGGTTACTATGCTCAGGGAAATCCTGGTCATACCTACCTCATCCATAATGGAAACTACTGGCAATAACAATTGGAAAAACCGATCAGGCTGCAAAGTACTACTACACGAGGACTTTTATATAAGAGACACAACAACCACAACAAAAAATACCATAAATAGTAAACAAGTTGATCATGAGATATATATATTTTTATATATCATGTAATCGGACTGTAAAATCGTTAACAAGGATTGCTTTCTTTTTGATGATGCCTGCCCATTAATGAATTTTCAGTCCAATTTCGTAAAAAAAATATGTGATGGTGAGTTTGTTCCGTCTTCTTCTTTTTATGTTTATGTCCATGATTTCAGTTTTTGCACAACAGCTTCCAGTTCCAGTTCCACTGTCCATTTCGCCGTTAGGATTCCGTTAAAAGCCGTTGTTGTTGATCTTGTTCATTTTGTGTGTCCTAATCGTAACAGCAAGTGCGTGTTGTGTTGTGTTTGTGTCGGATTCGTGTGTTTTTGTGTGCCACGTTCGTTTGTCCTCATCTTCAATGTTAAAGCTGCTGCAGTTACATACAGGCATTGTCATCCTCTGTTTTTTTTTTTTTTTTTTTCCCCAAGTTGGACATGCCTTCTCTTTTTGTTTGTCCTTCATTTCTGTCTAAGTGTTTTTATTTTGCTTAATTAATTGATTAATTGTTTAATAATGTGATTTGCAGGACAGTGAAGAGATTAGAGAGAGTCATGCTTTACAGCTCCAAACCAAGGACTTGATATGGGAATTCAATTGGGTGAGACAGGTTTGTTTTACAATCTCCTTCAACTTTCCTCTGTTTTCTAAGTATACATAGTAAACTCTGTTTTAATTTCTTTTCTTTTTTCATTTTTTTTATTAGAATTCTATAATAATTACATACTGTTTTTTTTCCCTTGTAGAGATAATAGTTTTGATTTTGTTTTTGGTATTGTTTCTAGTAATTTCTTGATTTTCTTTGAGTCATGGGCCACATCATTTTGATATTTGACCAGATTCTATTATATTGATTGCAGTGGACTAGCGGAGATAGCAAGGCACCGAAAGAAGTGGTGGTTTCATACGAAACAAATTAATAATGATCCAAGAACAATTAATACTAGAATTGGGGGACCCTTGATTTGGTTTCAATGAACTGAAATTTCCCTAATTACCTTAATTGATTGGACATGGAAGGGAGCAATGATGTTAGAAGTGTCCCATGCAAGGCCCATGACAGCTGTTATATACAAGGAACTGCATCATATACAATAACTTAATCCAACACTATAGAAGTAAGAAAATCTAAAAAAACTAGAGTGTTCGGGCAGCCGGTCATGCTCGGATCCATTCACATCATATTACGTGATACGATTATGACGGTTTTCATAGTATATGAGATTATGTGAGTGGATTGACACATCCAAACCACCCTAAAAAACAATATACATATTTCATTCATTACTGAGAGGACGAAGGGACAATGGTGAAGTGGTAGCCATGATTTTTTATTTTTTATTTTTATTTTTTTTTTTTTAAATTTAGTAGAGTTTTTACAAGTTTGGTTAAAATATAAGTGAACTCATGGTTTAATTAACCTTTTTTTTTAAAGAGAAAAAAAGTTTATGGTATTTGTTGAGAAAATATATTTTTATGAATTTCAAAAATATTTTTAATGAAGTTGAAATCTTTTGATGAGATTTATTTGTATTTCAAGAACAATTCAACAAATTTTCAAGGGGCATTCTTATACGAGAACATTTTTGCTCACCCCCCTCCAAGGGAGGTAACCATTACCCCCCTCTTGCATGGATGACATGTGTCGTAGAGGAGTAAATTTTTAGACAATTTTACCCCTCCATAGACACATGTCATGTGTATGGGATGAGGGTAATGCTTACCCCCTTGAAAGGGGGTGAGCAAAAATGGACTCTTCTTACACAACTTTTAAAGATATTTTTATGAAATTCATAATATCAAATGGATCCATCACTAGTTTAGAGATAAATGAAAAAGACTTATTAATTATTAATTAATATATATATATATATATTATATTTATTGTTTCAATTACAAAGGAAAGGGTCTCCACTCATGTAACATTCAAAGGGAATATTCCCATTTGTATCCCGATTCTTGGAGATAATACAAGTAAATTAATTACAAGAACAACCATGATGAAAGTGAGTTGGATAATCGTGATCTTGTGAAATAAAAGAGATGGAGTGGTTTAAGGTTTATACTTTATAATTTATCCTACCCCACCACCATGTGCAGGCCAATCTTTTTTATCTTGTCAATAAAATCATTTTTTTCACAATAAAGAATAGCACATATAGAATTAGATGCATCATGCATGCCACCAAAAAAACAAAGGAAGAGAAGAAGCATATCTCTGTATAAAAAAAAAAAAAGTGGGCATTGGGCAATATCATCATCATTCAAGGATCCCACCGTGTCTCATGCGCGTCAGTGCCTTTAATGTCACTGTTTTGATGGGCTGATAGAAAACATCTATTTTGTTATATGAGATATAATGTACAAAAAGATCAGTATTGCTGGGGGTGGTGGTGGTGATGATGATTGTGGGGCATATGAGGGACCCTTTGAAGAGGACACCTGAAGATGGATAGATAGCTCTAGCTAGCTTTTATTGGAAATCTTCATTTATTGAAGATGATGCAACTAGGCCCATCCATGGCCATGCATGGTGGTGGATAGAATTTGAGAAAATGCAAAGTATAAGGAAAATTTTGAGGAGGGTCCCTGAATCCTGATATGAATAGTAAGTAGATGAGATGAGAATGGATTATGGATACGTATGTGAGAACTGAAATCGTTTCGACACTCAAATCGGTATCTTTAGTTTTTAGAAAACAATTGAATCAGTTTAATCTAACTATACTTTAAAAATCTTGTATTTGTTGCCTTTTATAGGTTGTTTCAATGATTGATTGGTCTTGCGACCTTAATTTTTTGTCTTGCTCGGCACTTATTTCGGGTTTGGTGATGAGACGTAGTACTGTTAATGTTGGTTGTATTATCAGGCGAAACCAGAGAAATCTGATCCTTTAGAATTTAGATTCATATGATTTTAACTGTTTTTGACTTTATTGTCCGCTGCCCTTATTCATCGAGACTTATCCTGATGGTTGTTGTTGTTGTTGTACTTGTATGAGATCTTTGCATCTTCTGCAAGGATGCATGGCTGCTTTTGGTCACTTTGTTATCTATATATCACTTAGTCGGCTTGCATGTCAAGTTCATACACAGACAAATTCAGTGGATAGTCTTACATGTAACTAGAGTTTGCCTACCGTAGGAGACTTGTATACTTAATTAATAGGTAATTATGAGAAAGAGCTTTTTACGAGATTTGTGTGCCATTGATAAAGCATAAGAAGACTATGACTAAACTGAAGTAGGTGAATCTAACGAACAATAGTTAAAGATAAGATATATATAAATAAATTAGATGGACTGATATTTTTCTTTTTATATTTTGTCAAACCTTTGATATGTTTGTTTGTTAGATTGAATTGCAATAATCAATAATCACTCCGGTAACTATTAGGAGATTCTAAGGTATCATAAAATAAATAAATAAATAAATAAATAAATAAATAACTATTAGGAGATCCTGTATAGAAATATGGAAATATGGCCATTGCAATTTTACTTGACAAATAAGTAGATAGATAGATACCGTTGTTAAAAAAATAAAATAAAAAAAAGTTGACCTATGATTTACACCACTTGTCCCTTTGTATTTTCTATAAGACTTTTTTTTTTTTTCTTTCTATAAGGTTGTTAGAGATCGGAATCAACCACATCCCAACATATTATTAAAAAAGAAAATGGAGAAAGAGAACAAAAGAGTTAAGAAAACAAAGAAGAAAACAAATCAACAAAACCTAAAAGAAAGTCGGTTACAAAAAATCATTGAAAATAAAGAAATTGTAAAAATTAGGAGCGGTCCACCACCGTGTAGGAGAGACAATACTGGGGCTCCTGAACGTTAAACTATCTGCAACTTGGTTACCTTCACGATAAATTTGAGTGACAACAAAGTCCATTTGGGAGAATAAGCTCAAACATCTATCCCATGCGGGACGCCAACGCCAAAGAACCTTATGAGACCTAGAACAAATGACAAGCACAACAAAAGCTGAATCGCTCTCTAACCATAATCGATGCCAGCCAAAAGTCCAAGCATAATCAATAGCATCTATAAGACTATAACAGCATAAAAACCTGTTTTTAATTTAATTTGAAAACTCAAATCAAATTTAAAAACAGCTTCTTCTTCTTTTTTTAATGTGGAAATAATATGGAATATGGATACTATATATCAAACACATTTTCATACACTAACAACAGATTTTTTGAATGTTGTCTCTAGTTTTCAAATTATTTTTGAACTATGAATCAAATACCTCTACAGTAAAAACATTGTAGAAGAATTCAAACTGTTTTTCATTTTTTGAGGAAAAGTGCTAAAGTTTTGCTTTCGAAAGCAATATATATTTTGAGTCAATCCATTTTGCGGTAAAGTAGTATGTAAAAGGAACAATGAAGTCAATAATTGATTGGTAAAAATGTCATTGTTGATGCTAAACAAATATTCCATAGATGATCAAACAAAGCATAGAATGCTTTTAATAATTAAATAGTGTGATTGATTAGACATTTTTTTAATCGACAATAAGCTATATAGAACTTTTTTATTAATACAAATAAAAATACATGTAATTGATTAGACTTCATAACAATGGGTCTAGATATACTTAAAAATAAAAAAATAAAAAAAAATTGTGAATGGATTATGAATCATGATCCTATTCCTGATTATAGGATTCGGGAGGGCAGGTAAAGAGTTTTGTACAGGAAACATAAAATCTTTCCAAAATAATGGTGCGTTTCCTGATCTAGAATTCTAACGAAATAAAAAGAACTTAATTATAAATTTGTAATTACATATTTACTAAAAGTTATCAGGGATTGAGTTTGTGGACTCTACAACCCCCAAGAAAATAAATTCATTTTCCCAAATCTAATATTAAATGGTTTCCGCTTGAAACAGAACTTGTTGAAATCGCATAAAAAAAGAATTTGTTGAAATCGAATAAAAAAAGTTCTTATATGCAAGAACTGTGGCACTCTTTTAATTTGATCATTTTTTTTTGCTCATATTTACAAATTTGTGTTTTTAGTCCTATTTATACTCATTGAAACCCGAGTATCGGCGGTTTCGACGGGTTCAAACCGAATCCGTGGAAAACACAAAAATGAGTTCATATATTATATGCGAGTTATGTAGCCAATTTTTTATTTGATTAATTTTGTGATTATATTTATATTAAACTTGTATTCTTGGTCCAATATATACTTATTTTTTATAACTTAACCTTGAGAACATAAGTTTCCACATATTCGGTTTCAAACCAAATCCAACGAAACCATTAAAACAAGTTCATATATGCAAGAATTGTGGCACTTTGTACATTTGATCATTTTTGTTGCTCATATTTACATCTTAGTCCCATTTATACTCATTTAAACCAAAGTGTTGGTAGTTTTGATGGATTTAGCTTGAAACCGAATCCGTAGAAAACACAAAAAATGAGTTCAAATATTATATGCGGGTTTTGTAACCATTGTTTTTTATTTGATTAGTTATGTTGCTTGTATTTATATTAAACTTGTATTCTTAGTCCAATATACACTTATTTTATATAGCTTAACTTTGAGAATCCAAGTTTCTACGGATTCGGTTTTAAACCGAATCTATCGAAACCACTAAAACGGGTTCATATATGCAAGAATCGTGGCATTTTTTTCATCGGATCGTTTGTTGCTCATATGTACATTAAATTTGTGTTCTTAGTCCCATTTATACTCATTAAAACCCAAGTATCAACGGTTTTAACAGATTCGGTTTCAAACTGAATCCATGCAAACCACAAAAACGAGTTCATATATCATACGCGAGTTTTGTAACCATTTTTTATTTGATTTTCTATTCATCGGAACTTTTAATTTCTTTTAATTTTAATTCCGGATAATCAGTTGAAGCAATCAATGGTATAAATAAATAAAAATTGATCCTGCAATCTGGGCCAGAGACCCCGATAATTATTTTTGTTCATGAACTTGACATCCCAGGCCTACTGGAGAGATTACACTCAAAATAAACTCAGGCCCAAACGTGTTTGGGACTTTGGGCTATGTGGGTGTTTAAAAGCTTAATACTTGAAGCACTCTCATACAAGCTAAAAGTCTAAGAAGCAAGCACGTTAAACTTATGATATGATTCTGGGTTAAATTTTATGATATTTTTCAACGAATCCTGCAGATAGGAAATATATATATATATATATATAATTACTTGCCGTACTATAAAATCCGAATGTCGCCATAGACGAAAAAGAAAAGACATGTGCATGACTCCAAAGTGAACTGGCCGGTTAAGTTTGATAATTATACCCCTAAAAAAAAAAAAAAAAAAAACCTACAATTAAAATAGAAAATATAAACTTGGAAAAAAGTTTCGATATTGAATGTCGATTGGGCCTATATACATATACCAGCTTCAATTATGCCACGGTTACGAGTAAGTAGTATCACTCTTATTGATATATACTATATAATATGATTTGAGTAAATTGGACATATACGTCCCATGTAACGAAACATTTTAAGATGTAATTAAAGTAGATTTACAAATTTGGATAAAACAAAATTGTATTAATTTTCCTATCTCGATGAAATAAAATTGAACATCCTTACTGCTTATTGGCTTAGTGCTTACCATGTTGAAGGACAAAAACATTAAAAAATTAAATGAAATCAATTGAGGTTTACACAGTGACACTGACATATAGTGACATATAATAAGCTTCTTCTCTGTTCTCTCAATCTCCAACTCAATTTCTGAGAAAAAATGAATCCGAATCCTGAAAAATTCCCACTTCTCTCTTTCGTTTTATCAAGACTCAACGCCGATATCAGTGCACCACTGCCTTCACAGAACTATGATAATCTGACATCAACTTTTCCTCATCTGGTTGATGCCAAAGTCATTGCTTCATTAATAGAAGCCCTTCCAGTCGAAATCGCGCAGACCCACTTCCTCCTCAGCTCGCTCGGGCCCCGACCGGACCCGGAAACCGTCGCGTCGGCCCGATCCAGGATTTCCCAGATCCAGGAAACGTCGCCAGAGGTCGAGACGTGTAGGGCGGTGGTGAGGTTGGACGAGATGCATGAGGAGTACGCGATGAAGTTGGGAGAAGCGGAGGAGATTCTGGGTCGGGTTTACGGGTCGGCTGTGGCGGCGTTGGAGGATGTGAACGAGGAAGTGGTGAAGATATTGAGAGAAGCAGAGAGTGGTGATTGTGTTGTGGAGAGAGTTGACCTTGTTGATCGTCAGCTCAGGTTTTTGCCCGAGGCTTTTGGGAAGCTTCAAGGGCTCGTTTCGATCAATCTCTCTCAGAATCAGTTGGAGGTAAAGTCTATTTTTTCCATCTGTTTTTCATTTTTGGTTGAGTTTAGATGCCTAGAATTTCAATAAGAGTCTAAATTTGTGATTTTTCAATTGGGTTGATTTAGCTGAATCCTTGTGTATTCGAAAACATCCTGATTTGAGCAAATGGATTTATGTGATTCAAATTATTGTCTGTTGAAGCAATGCTTGATTGAAACTCTGATTTGCTGGATGATATAGCGTTACATTATTACGGTTAGATTGCTAGTCATGATGTTTTCGCATTGTGGACTTTATTTTATAAACTTGAAAGCTGATGCCCCGGTGGAACCGTGTAAATCTTTGGTGATGATAAATTCCGATACACGAATTGGTTATTTAATTCATTTGGCCGGCGGTTATTTTGAACTTGTTCAATCTGTTTTTGGACTTATTTAGTTATCTGAAGTTTTTAATCAGTTATTTAACCTAGAATTGAGACTCGGGGCGGTTGTCTAACTTATCAGGTGGCAGCACCCAGCTGCTTTATCTATGTAACTTCTTTGCTTCGAAATTGTCTTTGCCAATACTGTACTCAAAGCAGATGTCGGTTGTTCGCCATTTTCCAATTTTGAATATTATTTAAGTTCTGTAAACCATGTATGGATTGTGATGCAAGTAATGAGTATACGTGCTCTTAATTTGTTCATTTATTTCGGTTTATAGCATTACTTGATGCTGTTTCTTATTATTTTTGTGGGGAACAGTTCATTCCAGATTCAATAGCAGGACTACGGAAACTAGAGGAGCTTAATGTTTCTTCCAACTTACTACGGTCCTTGCCTGACTCTATCGGATTGCTTCTTAATTTGAAGATCCTCAACGTGTCGGGAAACAAGCTAAAGGCCCTTCCCGAAAGCATTGCTGGCTGCAGGTATTTTATGAGATTCTGTTTGCTCATGAACCCGGTTTTCTCTCAATCTTTGGTTTTACTTGTTCTGTTTCTAAATTCTGGTTGACATTTCATTTTTAGTTCACTGGTGGAGTTAGATGCAAGCTTTAACAATTTGGTCTCTTTGCCAACGAATTTTGGCTATGCACTATCGAATCTTCAGAGGCTTTCAATCCAGCTTAATAAGATTCATTTGCTTCCCTCATCTGTTTGTGAGATGACGTCTCTGAGATACCTGGATGTTCATTTCAATGAGCTTCATGGCCTGCCACAAGCAATTGGGAGATTGACAAATCTCGAAGTGCTGAACCTGGGCAGTAATTTCAGTGACTTGACTGAGCTTCCTGAAACTATTGGTGATCTAATTAATCTCAGGGAGCTCGATGTTAGCAACAATCAAATCCGAGCTCTCCCCGATACATTTTTTAGGCTTGAAAATCTAACCAAGCTCAACTTGGACCAGAATCCACTTGACATCCCACCAATGGACGTTGTTAATAAAGGGCTTGAGGCTGTTGAGGAGTTTATGAAAAAGAGATGGCTCAATATTGTGGCTGAGGAACAACAGAAGAGCATGCTCGAAGCAAACAAGCAGCAACAAGGTGGATGGCTGGCATGGGGAAGTTCTTTGTTGACGGATTTTGTCTCTGGAGTTTCTCAGGGTGTTGGTGGACACGCAGGAGGAGGAAAAACTTCAACTTCAACTGAATCATATCTAGATCAACAGTTGTAATTTTGTTATAATCCAATCTTTGTGGAGTTGTGTGCAAAAACAATGGTCACGTGCAGTTGATTGTGAGATAGCTTTTGGTCACTGTAAGTTACTGCTTACAACATAGCTATTCAATTAACATTGTGTATCTGTGTTTCTGTAGTAATGTTTGAATATTCTAAAGATCACAAAATTATCTCAGGCGGATGGTATATAAGAAGTTTTTACGACAACGAATTTGTATCGATACAAGTCATTAGTCATAAGAACACAACAAATGCAAGATTGAACACTCTCATACTGCGTTTGATGGTCCTTTAGATATTGTTGAAATCTCTCTGCTATGGTGTTTGTTTCTTATAAGTGTTTCGAGGAAAATAATAAAAACTTCTTCACATGAGATCATAGAAGAGTTTCTTTTTTCTGGTTCATGATTCTGTAAGTCTTTTCATGAGGAGATTGTAGAAGGATTTTTTTTTTTTTTTTTTTTTCTCCTCCTTTCCGGTTCATGATTCTGTAAGTTTTTTCGTAAGGAATTCCGATTTGCACCGGCCTATAATGGACTCATAGTTCAATTTGCATGTGTAAATCGGAATCCCGCACAAAAATATGTGCAGGATCCTACACCAGGTAATTTTCATCTCAATATATATTTCATTTTTTTTTTTGAAAGATTTATATTTCATTTTAAATACCAATTTGTAAGGTGTATACATGTTCATTTAACCAGCACATATTTAGTTAACTTTAAGAGATAATCTCATTAAATCCGTCCAAAAATTGAGATGATCCATATCCATTATTGTTATATATCATTATTTAGCTGAGGCCTGAGGGTCGTGTAGAGGTCTTCCATATCTAATTTCATGAAGAGTAGGTAAAGATATAGAATTTATTTTTAAGGTTAATTCACACTAATGTACCCTAGACTCTTTAAAAATTTACACTATGCCCTATGTACTTTTTTTTTCAACACTAAACCTCCTAAATTCTTGTTTTATTGGTAAACTAAACCCCTTGAACTCTCATTTTATTGGCAGAAGCCGATTGTAGATGCCCCCTCACAGGAGGCAATAAAAGTGTTTGCCAATAAAATGAGAGTTCAGGGGATTTGGTGCCGAAAAAAAGTACAGGAGCTAAATGCAAATTTTTGAAGAGTTTAGGGGTCATTAGTGCCAATTAACCTATTTTTAAACTATTATTTCGAGATCGAGTTAGGGAAGGTCATAACTCAAATCGACCATGTGAGGGGGTTGACCGTTTTGAGTAAAATTAAAAACGGCGAAAGAGTTGCAGACTTGCAGTGTGTATATGAGCCAAACAAAGGTGAACCGGTGAAGATATGTTTTGACTTTTAAATCTATCTATTCAACAACCCAACTAGAGTTATCTGCTCGCCATTTGCAGTCTTAAATTTCATTAATGGAGACATCATCATCTTTCCGGTGGACCAGCAGTGATACCATTCCTTCCAATTTCATTCTTCCGGAGAACAAGAGACCTCACCTCTCCCAAGTCTCCGCATCGTCCTCCATCCCCATCATTGACTTGAAAAACTACACCGGAGACGGCGACAACAACAACGTTCCCGATTCATCGTTACTAGAGAAAATATCACATGCTTGTGAGGAATATGGCTTTTTTCAGATCATCAACCATGGAATCCCTGAAGACTTGTGCAACAAAATGATGGATGCCATCGCCAAACTCTTTGAATCGATGCCTCCTGAAGAGAGAAAACAATTCTTTACAACAGATCTCACCAAGCAAGTCAAGCTTTTCAACTACTACATCAACACTGACTCAGCTAACTCTCAAGACAAGGTTCAAATGTGGAGTGAATCCTTCGGTCATCCTTGGCATCCAATAGACGACACGAGCCATCTTTTACCGGGAAATCCTCCTGATTATAGGTAAATTATCATGTGCAGGATCATGCACATAATTTAATACACTACATAGATCTGACTAGTTATATTCTAAATCTGTGGCATTGCATTTGATGTAGAGAGGTTTTTGGTGAGTATGCCAAGGAGATTTATAAGCTAATGAATAAGCTTATGAGATTAATATCACAAGGGCTTGGTCTAGAAAAAGACTGTTTGAAGAAAAGGGTTGGAGAGAATCCTAGGTTGAAAGCACAAGCAAACTACTATCCTCCTTGTCCTGAGCCTGAACTCACTCTAGGACTCAGTGTTCACACCGATTTAAATGCGCTGACGGTACTCAGACAGTCTCCAGGAGTTACCGGCCTCCAGGTGATCAAAGATGGTGAATGGGTGGCTGTTGATTTTGCTCCAAATGCATTTGTCATCAATCTGGGTGATCAAATCCAGGTAAGTAATTAAACCTGAAACATATATATCTAATATCTTCATTTGAGAATTCAGTCACTGGTTTTAATTATTTGCCAAGTTTTGCTTGGAAGAAGATAACGTGTTAATTTGTTGACTTTTGATTGCCTATTGTTTAGTTTGTGGTAAATGACATCAGGATTTTAAATTTTCTTCAAGATTGTGGGGTTTTGGTTTCTATTTGATGTAATGTTTTTTCCATTTTACCGTTGTCTATTAAGAATTTCGTATGAAAAAAACATGCAAGATCACATACCTGATTAGCGTTGACTATTTATCCATCCATTTCCCACTTATATTGTAGGTTCTGAGTAATGGAAGGTACAAGAGCGTGCACCACAGAGCAGTGACGAACAAAGAGCAGCGAAGAGTGACATTGGCAATGTTTTATGGACCAAACAGAGACAGCGTGATTGGTCCTGTTGAGGAATTGGTTGATGAACACCACCCTCCGTTATATCGAAACTATCGCTATTCAGAGTTCGAGGATGAATTTTTCAGGCAAGTAGGAACAAGACGAATGGTCAAGGAAGCTTTTCAATTTAAAAAATAACTAAATGCTCTTAGATTGGAGAAAATCTTGTATGTACTGCCACGGGTGAGATCGTCTAATGAGATTGTATCATTTATCTTGGGAATATAAAAATAAATTATAAAATTTACAATCCTATTGGACGATCTTATGGTCTTACCACATAACAGTCTCATACAAGATTTTCTACTTAGATCGTGTCGTTTTTAACTTTTTATTAATAAGCATGTTATTTTTCTTTTTATTAATAAAAAGTCAATGGCACGTCAAGCCGATGACTTGTATTGTGATGACATGGCCGAACTCGGGTGGGTTTACTACTTGTACGAGGCCAACGAAAGCTGGTAGGTTTTACTAAGCGAACCCACAAATGTATTTTGGGTTCAAAATAAGAAAAATCCAATCCGCTGCTACTTGTTTTGCTGAGTTCGATTAATGCCTTTTGAATAAAACCCAATTAAAATCACATAATTGCATCTTCAAAACATATGATTAATTTACAAAACTAGAGTTGGCATCATCACGTCCAAGCTGTACAGAAATCTCTCAGGTAAGATAATCCAGTCATTAAATTAAGCATGTAATCACATAATCTCTCGACATATATCTTTTGAGGACCATATTATGTCAAATTTATGTCACATTTCAGTGGTATAACTGTACATGAAATGAAATGGATTATGTGATTCAACTTTACACGATCACAATATCGAGAATATAATTAAAAGATCAAATCATGAAAAACAAAGAAGCGGGGTTATTATTCATAAATTAAGCTAAATTAAATTATATGGAAATATCTTTTTCACCTACAATAATCTAAATAATCATATCAAAAGAAAAATAAAAGTTTTCTTTCATTTTTTCAGTATTTCCTTTACGAAAATAAAGAAAGGTGTTACTGTATCGTATTCAGTGTTGTAGTAAGCGCTAGGCGCTAGTCGGGCGGAGACCTAGCGCCTAGCGCCTAGGCCATTTAATCGGCGATTAATCGGGGATTAATCGGAAAACATAATTACAAGCAAATTACAATTATCAAATGACAAATCTAAAGAAAATTCTTTCCTGTTATACTTGGTGAATCATAATCCAATCATAAACCAATCCAAATCCACAATCAAAATCCAATCATAAACCAATTCAAATCCACAACCACCCATCCAAATGCAATCACAAACCAATACAAATCCAAACATAAAGACACAATCAAATCAAAATGACAAATTGTAAGTTCTAAGTTCTAAGTTTCAAGTTTCTAACAAATATCAACAAGTTAACAACATTCAAAATATAAATTTTAAAACAAAAAATGAAGAAACTATATAAGTTTCTTAGTCTATGTCTCCTCCTCCAAGGATATTGGCACACTCTTCATCGGACTCAAACTGAACTTCAATTTCTTCATCCGTATCATCATCCGCTTCTGAACCAAGATCTACTTCCTCATCATCCTCATCAATAAACCAATCATGTGCATTACTAGCATCACTTGCTTCTAGCACCTCAACTTTCTTCCCATTTTCTCTTAACCTTCTGTGCCTGTTCATCAATTCAGCATTAAACTTGACGTAGACTAGATTGTTCATCCGCTCCACATCTAGTCTATTCCTTTTCTTTGTATGTATCTACATAAATCAATAAATAATAAAACATAAAACATAAATATAGTATAAATTATCAAATATAAAATATAAATGTCACTTATGAGTTATGAGTTATGAGTTATGAGTTACCCCCTCAAAAGTACTCCAATTCCTTTCGCATCCGGATGAACTACTAGTTAATGAGAGGATCCTAATTGCTACTTTTTGCAAGGTAGGTGTTTGAGATCCATACATTTTCCACCATTGAACTACATAAAAAGAATAAATGATGAATAAGTTATAAAATAAAACTAATATAATTATGAATAATAAAAAGAATTGAGTAATTTTGTAGTTTTCTAACCTGGATCGTAATGGTCATCATTATTTAGACATCCTTTTGCCGCCAATGGCTTTCCAAAAGAACCCTCTTTCCTACTATACTTGGTGAACTCAATATTCACAATGATATCTTGCGTATCAAAGTTATTAGGAAAGAACATCCCCGCAAATGTAGTAAACCCGTTAGAAATTACATCATCACCAAAAATGGATAAATCCTTATAAAAGTAGTAAGGATTTAATAGATAAGCCGTCAAATGTAGTGGAGTATCAAACCGATCTTTAGATTTCTCATCAATAATTTCAAAGATGGGCAAATAATGTTGTTCAACATTATTCAACGCCTCTTTTATCTCAAGCTTTGCTTGTAAAAGCTCTCCATATAAAAATGCCAAGGATGGCTTTCGATCACCATCAACCAATCGAAGCACTTTCACCAATGGACCAAATACCCTTATGCACAAGCTCACACCATTCCAAAAACCAAGGCTCACTATAGTTGAGTAGGCCTCTCTCCCCTTAACGGTGTTCGCCCATTTGCACTTTTCCCATTCACCGCTAGTAAACATTTGCCTCAACCCATCCTTTTTCTCCACCAAACTTTCCAAGCTTAGGAAAGCGGAGGCAAACCTAGTGACTCTCAGCCTCACTATATCCCTCCTTTTTGTAAAACTCCTCATTAACGCCAACGTCTTATGATGTGCATAAACAAAGATTGTGAAAGTTTTGGCCGCATCGATGAACTTCTTGTACTTTGGTAGTTTGCCGATACTTTCAAGCATCAAGTTAATGGTGTGAGTGGCACAGGAGCTCCAAAAAATATGTGGTATCTTCTCCTTCAATAACTTTGCCGCGGCCATATTGTTGGAGGCATTGTCGGTGACTATCTGAACAACATTATGGGACCCAACTTGTTGAATCCCCTTCAACACATACTGAAAAATATATTCACCGGTGTGTGCCTCATCAGAGCATTCCTTAGACGAAAGGAAAGTGGTTCCTTCCCTACAATTCACACACAAGTTCATGATACTCCTCCTTTTTCTATCCGTCCAAGCATCCGTCATAATTGAGCACCCGGTAAGTTTCCACTCTTCTTCTTGGTTTTTGATTGCAACTTTGGTTTTGTCAACCATTTTCTTCAATAGTGTCTCCCTCAATTGCCATTGACTTGGAGGTTGGAAACCCGGTCCAAATAAACCAACCGCTTGAACCATTTTTTTGAAGCTATCACCATCAATGGCATTAAAAGGAATGCCCTTTTCATACACCCATTGTGCCACATATTCTTGCACCATTGATGTCCTTTCTTTAAAAAGTGATTCATTAATATTTTGTTGTCGCAAAGACCTACCACCGATGGAACTAGAGTCGATAGACTTTGCGAATTTGTCCATAGGGCCAAGAAAGTTAGGTCCTTTCAATGTTCCTAACCCTTCAATTTCCTCATATTCATCTCCACCACTAATATTCACTGCTGCTCTTATCTCATCTTCTTCCTTTCTCTTCATTATCTTCTTCTTTTTGGCATCTTCAATGGCTTTTCTACATGAATCAATATTCTCTCTTGTTGACCTCGAACACGAAGCCACGTTTCCCTTTATGTGACCAACATGCTCTTTCAATCTATATACCCCCCCTGAAAATGTCTTTCCACACAACTTGCATTTTACTCTATCTAAATTTTTTGCATCAATCAATTGGCCAAACTCCCACCCAATATCATTTGATTTCCGTTTCAACATGGAATTGGCATCAGAGGCACCTGAAGTATTGGGTACTGCACTCATGTTAAATCTGAAATCTAAATATATATCAAAAATTAAAATCCTAAGCAACTTTATAACATACAAAAAATATTAATTTTAAAAGACAATAGAACCAGCAGCAATAGCACATAATAGAACCATAAAAGAGAGCAAAACAGCTACACATAACACTACAACAGCCACAAAACACAGCAAAAAAGAGAGCTGCAACAACAGCACACAATAGGCGCAACACACCAGTAAAATAGAGCAAAAACGAGCAAAGAAGAGAGCTGCAGCAGCAGCACACAACATGCAGCAAAACATAGCAAAAAAGAGCAGAAAATATAGCTGTAGCAACAACACACAACAGGCACAACACATGATGTTCAATTAAAAGTAGAAGAAACTGAAAAATAACATTCATGGTAAGAAGTAAGAACACAAAGCTTGAAATCTCAAAAAACATAAATATTCTTGAAACAAGAACTCTGAAAATCTAAAAATCTTTATTCAGTCAAATGAATTATCATAAATATAACAAAATAGAAAATAGGTTAGAATGATAAGAGAGGCAACATTTGCACCTGGAGACTCCAATGAATAACAGTGGCAGCTCAATGAAGGATAATATTAAATCCAAGGAACCTGAAAATTGAACATAACACAAGATGTTTACTATTCTAACCCAATTGTCAAAAGAATAAGAAGCAGCAAAAACAGCAACAACACAGAAGACAACAAAGAAGACAGCAGCTCCCAGCCACAAACAGCACCAGCAACAGCAAACAGCACCACAAAAAACAGCAAAAAACTACCACAACTGCAACAAAAACAGCAAAACGAACCCCCAAACACCACGACACAACCAGCGCACACACCAAAAGCTGCAGCACCACGCCTACCCCAAACACCAAAGCAGCCAAAAATCGCAAACCACTGTCAAAGAACATTCCAATAACTTAATATTGGAACACCAAAAATCGCAAACCACTGTCCAATAACATTCCAAGAACATTCCAATAACGCCTACCCCAAACTTCATCATTCACCCAACCTATGACCTCCCTCGAATCAATTGATTCAATTTAGCTAATACACAAAATCCCATCTAATACAGAAGCATAACAATGATAACATGGAACAATTTTTTTTTGAAACGGTAGGTTTTATTAAGGCACAGAGGCACAAGAACAAAAAGGCCAAACAGAGAACAAAACAGGCAAAGGAAAGCCAACAAGAAAAACAACAGCAGAAAAAAACAGAGCAAACACCCCTACAAGAGGCACAATAGCGACACCAGAACCCACCCAGATGAGAACAACAAACACAGAACACCAATCACACACTACCCCATTGAATAACATCACCATCATCCTCCCTAGACGACCTTTTAGCCAGATTATCAGCAAATTATAACATGGAACAATTGAACAATAGAGCAACCAAAAAGATGATAAATTTTTTAATTACTATCATTCAAAGTTTCAAACCAATTAAAGCTTCAAATTAAGAGATTTTTATAAGAGATTAAGAGTTAAGATAGAGGATTTGTATAAGAGATTCAGAGAATTTGTTATTTGTATAAGAGATTTCAGATTTGTATAAGAAATTAAGATTTAAGAGACAGTAAAAGAAGGAGATGAGAACAGACCTGCGAAGTGCGAACTCGACAGCTGCGAATTGGAGACGACGGGGCCGGCGGCGGCGGTGGAAGACAGAAATTTCGGTGATCTTGGTGACGGAATGGTGGCAGGAGGCGGGAAGATTCTTTGATTGCGATCTGGTTTAGGTTTTGCGATCTGCTAGGTCAAGACTCAAAATCAGGCAATCAGCTGATAAAGATTGAAGAACATGAAAACGAGGTCGTTTTCTTTAAAAAATAGGCTGGGCGGCGTCAAAGTCGTTGACCGCCGCGTAGCCGACTTGCCGATTAGTCGGCGCCTGGCCCGAGTAGTCGGAAAGCGAGGAAAGCAGCCGACTTCCTCCTTTTCGCCACAGCTGACCACCTCCTAACCTTATTACACCGAGTAATCGGCCTAGTTGGCCGATTACTAAAACACTAATCGTATTCCATGTTTTAAATATAAATTAATGTTCTTTAGGTGGAGACCGGAGGTTTTGGGTTCAAAATTCTTTTACTCCCTATTCCTTTTCATTAATTATGTTAAATGGACCATGTTGAGTGGGCATGCTAACCTATAGTAAAACTCTTTAACTTTTTGCGTCAATAATTACCAACAAAATAACACATCAGTCCAGGGACGTAACCACGATTAAACATTATGGTGGGATAGAATAATTTTTTTTTTTTTTTTTTTACCGATCATTAACAATATGAGAAAATTGTATTAATTAAAAATAAAGATTCGCCTAGTCAATAAGACATAGCAAGGCTTACCCTATAAATGTATATCCTAAATAAATACATTTACAAAATTAATTTAAAAAAAATTAGGTCAAAACAAGTTATAAAATTAACATGAAATGCAAATATAATCAAATATTAATTAAGTTGTATCCTACGATTTTTGAAAAGATCAAACATATCAATTCTAAAAAAATCTAATTTATTTGATTATTATATTAGTTTAGTTATGATGGAGCATTCACGTCATATAGGGAAATAAATTTGCACTTATATTACTATTTCAAATAAAAAATTAAAACAAGAGAATAATTAATTAACTTAACAAACATGTATCTAAATTTCAACCAAAACAAAAAGAAATTCATTAAACAATATTGTTAGTTTATATATTTAAATTAGAATAAATGATAATTAGATTACTCTTAAAATTTTGTAAACTAAAAATTATAGTAATACTAAAATTTCAATACAAAACAAAATATTTAAATTTATAATATTCATAAAAACATAACTGATTGGAAGATCAATTTTTGATATCGATAAAGAGAATGTAACAAATTTAAGTAAACTTGGAAAATTGTGAGGGAGACATAATAATTATTAAAGAAAATAAGAAAATAAGAAAAGAAAAAAACTTGCCTCATGAATGGTGAATTTTCCACATAAGTGATGAGGGGGTTCAAATCCCACCATATGCATTTTACAAATATGTGTGGAGAGTTTTCTTCTTGGATTGTAGGAGTGGTTATCTCTCGTTACGGGAGTAGATATCCGGATTGTACATGTATTGTTTAATCTAGGCAATCCTATTGTAATAGTTTTAGTAATATTTAAAAAAAAAAAAATTACCAACAAAATAAAAGTAGAGAGTTCTTTGTTAAAAGAGTATTATATGAAAGAAAACAATAATGTGAAGTGTGAAATTTTTTTTAATTTTTTTTATAATTTTGATTTTTTTGAGAAAAATGTGAATGTTGTAATTAATCGGTGGCTTTCCACCAAATTCTCAAGTCTTCCATAACACTCTTTGCATGTGAAGAAAACCTGTGGGCTTCATTCTTTGTGACACGCACCCCTTTGTGTGTCTTCATTTTATTGTATGTGTTTGCCTATAATTAGGCTTTGCTTTGTTGTTTAGCAAAGGGTAATCTTAAATCATCAATAAAAGATAATAGTAATCCCTCTAACTCTTTCACTTTTCTTATGTTACCATTATTCTCTTGTTTCTTTATCTCATGTTATTTTACTTCTTATCATTACATTTGTTATTACTTCATCTATTGTTTTAATTTTATTACAACACGTTATCAGCACGATGTTGTTATTTTCAGAACCTGAAGTTCTAAATTTATTACCACAGGAATCTAAAGTTCCTAGATTTATTACTAGAACCTGAAGCTTTTAAATTTATTATACTAGAACATGAAGCTTCAAGATTTTTATTTATTAATACCAGAACCTGCAGTTCTAAATTTTCTTTCTCGCATTTTATTTTTACGCAATTTACTTTCTCGTATTTTATTTACTTTTACGCATTTATTTATTTATATGCAATTAATAAGCTAAGTTTGGTTATGGCAACTGATCCAGAACTTGAAATTCCCAGATTTATTTATTATTTTGATATTAAAGTTAGCATGGTTTTGCTAGCCGATCAAAACTTGAAGTTTTGAATTTTGATTTCATTAAGAACCTGAAATTCTGGATTCATTGTTATATACATACATACCATACTTTATTGTTTAGAACCTGAAGTTTCGAATTCAAATTCAATATAGAACTTGAAGTTCTGAATTTGAATATAAGGTATTAATCTAAACCTTGGAAAAGGAAATTACATAGGCCTGAAACTCTATATAAAGTTCTGCCTATTGATTATGTTAGAATATAATGTTCTCAAATTCAAACTACTCAAACTTGAATCTCTGAATTCAATTTAAATTGTGATATTAAAATTATAATATCAAAGTTTTATCAAAACCAGAAGTTTTGAAATTAGTCAAGTTATGGTTATTTCATCTGCAAAGTTTAATTGTAATTTCCATTTAGAACTTGAAGTTTTCTGAATTTTATGTATGAACCAGTAGTTCATGGTCGAACTGGAAGTTCGAAAAATCAATGATTCATGATTTTGTTTTATCTCATATTTATAAAGTGATATGTTTACATGCCATTCATCTGAGGAAGAAATCCACACATCCCAAAAGGATGTTGTCAGGCCATAAAAGGATTTAAGATCCCAATATCATGTATAATGAAATTGGAAAGGATATTTTATCAATTTCATATATGCTTCTGAAGAAGCAATATCAAGAGAGTATATTTGAATATATTTTTATTCATCATATTCCGAAACATACCCCAGAAGTGGATGTTTGTAAATGATGAGAGAAAAAGTTTACTAAATAAACCTATTGAAAAGGTTATCATTTTAGATGAGATATAAAATGACATTAAACATAATGCCCATAAAATTCCCAGAAGGAAAAATGCATGTATTTACTAAATGATGTGAATTTGAATAATGAATTGTTTATCATTGAAACACAATATGGATATATATATATTTATATATTGTCGATAGTGCAACGACACATACAATTCTGTGGAATCAGAAATATTTTCTAAATTTGACTTTGCTCAAAACAAATGTTAATATTATATCAGGTCCTGCAGATCTGATAGAAGGCTCCGGTAGAGCCATGCTATTATTACCAAACAATACTTAAATATGTATCAATGATGCTATATATTCAAGCAAATCCAGAAGAAATCTGCTTAGTTTCAAAGCTATACAATGTAATGAGTATCATGTTGAAACTATGAATGATGAGAATATTGAGTATCTATGCATTACTTCCCATGATTCAGACAAAAAACTTATTATGAAAAAGCTATGTGCTTTATCATTTGAATTATATTACATTCTTATAAGAGGTATAGAAGTTTATGCAATTATGAACCAGAAGTTCTCAGATCCAAAAATATTTATGTTTTGGCATGATTGTCTTGGTCACTCGGGATTAGAGCCGGCCACGGTTCGGTTTCGATTTCGGTTTGAAACCGACGGTTTCGATTTTGTGGCCACCTAAAACCGGAACCACCGGTTTGGTACCGGTTTCAAACCGACGGTTTGGCGGTTTGGCGGTTTATGCTTCAGTTTGGTCCGGTTTCGGTTTAGTCCGGTTTCAGTTTTGATTTTTTATTTTTTTTAAATTCGTTGCCACGTGGCAACATTTGATTGGTTGGATTTTTTTTTAATTTTTTTTTTATAAACCGCCGGTTTAGGCCGGATTGGAGGAGTCCCAAACCGAAATCGAAACCAAAACCGAAATCACAGGTTTCCAAACCGGCGGTTTTGGTTCTGGTTCTAGTTTTCGGTTCCGGTTTGACCCATCCGGTTTCGGTTTCAGTTCCGGTTCCGGTTAAACCGCAGACAAAACCGACGGTTTTTCGAAACCGTGGTCACCACTACCTGGGATCTACAATGATGCATACAATCATTGAAAATTCTCATGGACATCCATTAAAGAACCAGAAGATTCTTTTATCCCACGAAAATTTATATACTGCATGTTCACAAGAGAAATTAGTAATAAAATCATCTCACTCTAAGGTTGGCTTTGAATCCCTGTCATTTCTACAAAGGATTCAAGGGGACATATATGGACCTATTGATCAACCAAGTGGACCGTTTAGCTATTTTATGGTCCTAGTTGAAGCATCCATCAGATGGTCACACGTTTGCTTATTATCAACACGTAATGTTGCTTTTGCAAGATTACTCGTACAGATTATCAAGCTTCGGACACATTTTCTCAATCATCTGATTAAGTTAATACGCATTGATAATACTGGTGAATTTACTTCCAAGACATTTGATGAATATTGCAGATCAGTTGAGATTGATGTTGAACATCCGGTTCCACTCCACATGTTCATACTCATAATGAATTAGCAGAGTAACTTATCAAGCGTCTCCAGGTAATTACAAGAACTTTATTATTCCGAACACAATTACCAATTTCTGTTTGGGGACATGCTATTTTACATGCTGCTGCATTAATTCGTCTTCATCCCACTGCTTATCATCAATATTCTCCAGTGCAACTTGTATTTGACCATCAACCAGATATTTCCCATCTGCATACTTTTGGTTGTGCAGTATATGTCCCAATTGCACCTACACATAGAACTAGAATGGGACCCCAACGGCGTTTGGGAATATATGTTGGTCTTGATTCACCATCAATTATTAGATATCTTGAACCTTTAACTGGTGATCTTTTTACTGCACAATTTGCCGATTGTCATTTCGATGAGAGAAATTTCTCATTATTATGGAAAGGAAAAACTTCTCCTGAAGAGAAGCGTGAATTTTCTTGGAAAGCTCATATTCTAATTCATCTTGACCTCTACACATCTCAATGTGAGAATGAAGTACGCAAGATAGTTCATCTTCAAACAATAGCAAATCAGTTACCAGATGTATTTACAGATACTACTAAGGTAACAAAATCACACATCCCAGCTGTTAATATACCAGCACAGGTGATTGTTCTAGAAGAATGATCTAAACAAATAATAGCAAAGGAATCATCTACTGTATGCCAGAAGCATGGTAGACCACTTGGTTTGAAAGATACTGTTCCTCGGAGGAAGAAAATAAAATATCAGGATCATACTCCTAAAATTATAAATAAATCCACTTTCTCTAAATTAACTCCACGCGAGTTAGATGTCTCTGGAAGGACACAAGAAACCCCTGCAGGGGAAGGAATCTTTGAAGAGATATAAGAATATAGAAATGAGGAAATTTCTATAAATTATATAGGAGGAATGTGGAATCGTGAAGAAACAATCATTGATGATATATTTTCGTACACAGTGGCTACTGAAATTTTAAATGATGATTATAAGCCTTATAACCTCAATGATTGTAGGCAAAGATCTGATTGACCTAAATGGAAAAAAGCAATTCAAGCAGAATTGACTTCATTAACCAAACAGAAAGTATTTGGACCAATAGTCCAGATGCCTGAAGACATTAAACCTGTTGGATACAAATGGGTTTTTATACAAAAATGTAATGAGAAAAACGAGGTGGTGCGATATAAGGCACGACTCGTAGCACAAGGTTTCTCACAAAGACCCGGTATTGATTTTGATGAAACGTATTCACCAGTAATGGATACAATTATGTTTCGATTTCTAATAAGTTTGGTTGTCTCAGAAAGACTTGAAATGCGTCTTATGAACGTAGTAACTGCCTACCTATATGGCTCACTCGATTCAGATATTTATATGAAAATCCTTGAAGGATTTAGAATGATAGAAGCATACAACTCGAGACCTCGCAATTTATATTCAATTAAATTACAAAGGTCCTTGTATGGATTAAAACAATTTGGGTCATGTGGTATAATCACCTCAGTGAATATTTGATTAAAGGGGGATATATCAATAATCTCATATGCCCATGTGTCTTCATAAAGAAATCAGAATCTGGATTTGCTATTATAGCAGTTTACATTGATGATATGAATTTGATCGGAACTCCTGGAGAGCTCCTAAAAACTGCTGAATATTTGAAAATGAAATTTGAAATAAAAGATCTAGGAAAGACAAAATATTTCTTGGCCTGGAAATTGAGCATAAATCAGACGGAATACTTATCCATCAATCAGCATATATTGAAAAGATTCAGAAAAGATTCCATATGGACAATGCTCACCCATTAAGTACTCCTATGATTGTTAGAACCCTTGATCCTAAGAAAGATCAATTTCGACCAATTGAAGATGGTAAAAAGATACTTGGTCCTGAAGTACCATATTTTAATGCAATTGGTGCTTTATTATATTTGGCTCAATGTACTAGACCAGATTTTGCATTTTCAGTAAATTTGCTTGCTAGATTCAGTTTAGTACCAACTCGAAGACATTGGAATGAAATTAAACATCTTTTTTCGTTATCTTCGTGGAACGAAAGATTTAGGGTTATATTATTCAAAATCTAACAATTTTTCAAGTTTACTTGGTTATGTTGATGCCAGGTATCTATCTGATCTCCATAAAGCTCGTTCACAAACGAGATATCTTTTTACCTATAATGACACAACAATCTCCTGGCGCTCCACAAAGCAAACTCTTGTTGCTACATCTTCTAATCATTCTGAGATCCTTGCACTTCATGAAACAAGCCGAGAATGTGTGTGGATAAGGTCAATTATTTATCATATTCAAAATATATGTAGATTTTCATTAACTACAGAAATGCCAACACCGATATTTGAAGATAATGCGGCTTGTATCGCTCAAGTTAGAGAGGGATATATCAAAGGAGATAGAACCAAACATATTTCTCTTAAATTCTTCTATACTCGTGAACTTCAACAGAGCCGACAGATTGATATTAAACAAATACGGTCTACAGATAATCTTACAGATCTTTTTATCAAAACATTGCCTACATCAACCTTTGAGAAACCAGTATATGGGATTGGTATGCGTCGACGTTGTAAATTACAAGATTGATGTTGTAGGTTTGTTCAGGGGGAGCGTTCAATAAGGGGGAGTAAAATTTTGAATGGACATATGTGTACTGTACTTTTTTTCCTTCTACCGGATTTTGTCCCACTGGATTTTACCAGAAAAGTTTTAATGTGGCATTTCTGAACACATCCACACCACTTGATCCAGAAAATCGTTGTATATATTTTTGCTAAGGTTTTTATCTCACTGGGTTTTTTCTAACAAACTAAGATACAAATGATAGAAATCTAATGGGGAGTGTTGTAATTAATCGGTGGCTTTCCACCAAATTCCCAAGTCTTCCACAACACTCTTTGCATATGAAGAAAACACGTGGGTTTTATTCTTTGTGACACGCACCCCTTTGTGTGTTTATTTTACTGTACGTATTTACCTATAAATAGGTTTTGCTTTGTTGTTTAGCAATCATCAATAAAAGATAACGGTAATCCCTCTTCCTCTTTCACTTTTCTTATGTTACCATTATTCTCTCGTTTCTTTATCTCATGTTATTTTACTTCTTGTCATTACATCTGTTATTATTTCATCTATTGTTTTAATTTTATTACAACAGAACTGCCTTTTTATTTTTTTTTTAGTGCTGTATAAAAAAACCTGACCCGGCAATTGACCAACTTCAATTTCATTTGGAAGCTAATAGGTTAGTAGGTACAATCCATCAAACGGTTACGACATGGCCAATTGCTCTGTAGTCAAAATCCCAGAAGTGAAATTGAGCTCCTCCTCCACCTCCGGACACCACCGTAATATGCCGGTGATCGGAATGGGATCGGCGGTAGACAACTTGGATGGGAATAACCTCAAATTGGCGGTCCTGGAAGCGATCAAAGTGGGTTACAGACACTTCGACACAGCTTCACTGTACGGCTCGGAGAAGGCTCTGGGTGATGCAATCGCAGAAGCACTTAGAATTGGCCTTGTAACTTGTCGTGAAGAACTCTTCATCACTTCCAAGCTCTGGTGCACCGAAGCTCATCCCCATCTTGTCAAACCAGCTTTACAAAAATCTCTCAGGTTAGATAATTCACTCATTAAATTACCCACTAATTTTTCAATCAATTTTTTAATTTTTTTTTTTTCATGTTCTTGATAGCTAGTGTTGTGATTATTCTTTTTAGTAGGATTAGTGATATTGCTTGTGTTATTTTAGAGAACACAAACCGTGCTCAAATGTTAAAAATGTAATATAATTAACGGGAAGTGAACTCTAAAGACAAGAAATTTACTGAATAACAGAGGTAATTATGTATTAAACTCCATATAATATCAAAATCCGGATTCGAATTGTATTGGATACGGATATCCCAGCATGGAATTGATTTGGAAATCTTCATTCTTTTAACTTGTTCTGTTGCTTTATGGTGCCTGGGATATCCACATGTAAGCAATCTGTGTCTAACAAGGGGAATAAAACAGATGGAAAGTAAACAAAACTATCATCTGCTGAAATTCAAATCATTAGAGAAAGTGAAAAATAAGTAAACAAAAGAATGACCATGTTAGTAAATATATACAAAAGCCCTAACCCAACTATCCTTCCCCATGTTAGATTACATCGACTCATCTCATTTCCATCCACAACTTAAAACACAATAGGATCACACTAATACAAAAATCATACTACTCGATTTGAGTACATTTAAATGGTTCATTAACAATTATGATCACAAACCAAATGTACCAATACATTATGCTCCAGATTATTTGACATTGATCCTATGTATTAATCCGGATGTCCACCAAATAGGAACGATTAGGCTAGTCCACAACATGTAGGAAAATAAATACAACAGACTATGCCCAATATCGCACGAGTTCTTATCAATCTAAGTTTATTGTGTGGTGATCAATCTTTGCAGCTCTCTTCAAATGGCATACCTTGACCTCTATCTGATACATTGGCCCATCAGTGCGAAGCCTGTTGAGAAATATGTATTCCGAATACCTGAAGAGGAACTTCAACCGATGGACTTCAAGGCTGTTTGGGAAGCCATGGAAGCGTGTCAGAGGCTTGGCCTCACTAAGTCCATCGGTGTCAGCAACTTCTCTTGCAAGAAGCTGGAGACAATACTCTCCTTTGCTACCATCCCTCCCTCAGTCAATCAAGTGAGTCTATCACTTCATTGTTGTTTATATATATTTTTATTCGCTTTCTTGACGGTTCATGATTATGATTGGAAGCTACTGATGATTTGTTAAGGTGGAGATGAACCCTGTCTGGCAACAGAGGAAGCTCGTAGAATTTGGCAAGGCCAACGGTATTGTTATAACTGCATTCTCTCCCTTGGGAGGCATAGGTTCCAGTTGGGGCACTAATCGAGTTATGGACAATGAAACATTGAACCATATTGCAAAGGCTCATGGAAAGACTGTTGCTCAGGTTTCATTACATTATCTTTTTTTGGTTTTTTTACTACATGTTGGTTGCTATTTTGTTGGTTTGATTACAAACTCTAAATGAACTAATCTCTTGGTTAACAATTGGCAGGTGTGTCTGAGATGGATAATTGAGCAAGGCACAACTGCTGTTGCTAAGAGCTTCAATAGGGAGAGAATGAAGCAGAACTTGGAGATCTTTGACTGGGCACTAACAGATGATGATAATGCGAAGATTAATCAAATCCCGCAGCTCAGGTTGATGCCTCAAGAGGAGTTCGTTTCCCCTCATGGACCGTTCAAGACTCTTGAAGAGCTATGGGATGAGGAGTTTTAACCTCTCGCTTAAAAACCGGGTTTGTCGTTTGGAACTAAGTTAGCATAGTTACATATACCAAACATGGAGTAACATTTTCCAGGGATTTATGAGGTTTAGCTTGAAAATACTAAGAACTTTGATAATGCTATGAACTACTAAATAAGTGTTATGAGTGATTATGGTGTGCAATGCGGAGCCATCAAAGAAGAATGCTTATCTTTTTCTTTTTTATCTAGGATTAGTTTCTTCAATCCGCTATAGCCTGCTTTGTTTTACAATCATATATAGACAGCAAAGTGTCTCGTTACTTTTAAGATCTTCTCCTTATCTCATTTTTTTCTTTCCTGACAAACTATATTGTATTATTTGTCAGGACCTTTTTGTTACATTACTGAACCGCTTAGTATATATAACATTACAAAACAACGGTCCAAAATCCTAACAATAAATTAGAAAAATACCCATATAAATCCAACAAGTTAATGAATTCTGTAAATTTGAATGGCAACATCTACCTATAGAACCACACTCGATTTTAAACTACAACCCATCATCAGTTCATCACCCATGTATGTTTTTTCTGGGCCTTCTTTAGCTGACCCACCAGATACTTGTTGGGCTTCAATGGAGGAGATACTCTACGACTATGACCATATACTATTATGTACACTAACACTAGATGGAAAGGACTTTTAAATATCAAATCACAGATTTACGGGCTTAACTACCGTACAGGATTGTATTGTTGCTAGATTAATTTTTATATCTTTAGATTGAAAATCTTTCAATCTAAAGATATAAAAATTAAGGATTTTCAATCTAACATTTTCTCTCATAACTCCCCATATTTCCAGTAACCCGACACTAACAAGACTCGCTTTATTGTAGTAAAACACTTTTAAACCCCAGATTCACAATAACCCAACACTAAAAATAAAATCTTTGACTCCCGTATATTAAGGGATATCATAGCATGAATTCAATCTTTGAATCCTGGCCGACAGATCCATATCTGACCACATCAAAAAGATCAACCAAGATCAAGGTTGGAAAAGACGTGATCAAATTTTGTTGTCTAATAAATAATAAAAATAAAAGGTCCAATCCAAGGGCAGAAAATTCTTGACATGTGCTTACGTGTCAAATAATGGATGAGTGTTGATGGGAAGGGTTTTAATGGGATTCTGGTGACTGCCTCTCCTTTCATTTTCCAAGAGTACAAACATCTTTGCACTTCTTGAAAAATCTGCAACCGTCTATTCTAGGTTCCAACATATCATCTGATTTGGCGGCCTATGCAAGATATCATCTGATTTTACATGTATACAACATTTTTATTTATTTATTTAAAGAAAACCCATTATTAAAAAAATAACTAAATCAATTGGTCACATTTCACTGGAGGAAAATAATGTATCACAAAAGATAATTCATTTAGTTTATCTGTGATTTTTGTATATGAATATATAATTAAAAAAAAATAATAATAAAAATTCCAATGAATTCTTTCACGTAAAAAGAGAAAAGGGGTGTGATTTCTCAAAAGTAAAAGGCAAAGGCAGAGACACAATACACACGTGGAATATGATTGGCAGTGGTATTAATTAATAAAATCCAAATCTTGAAGAAAGTAACCTGTCATTGATCTTATTGTGCTTTAAAATCTTTTAGGATCCTACATTGATTAAGCATGGAATTAGTTAATGATATATACTCATTAAATACCCTTTCCTTATAAACCGGTTTTCAAGGATGATTTTTATCCAATATCAAAATCCCTGCAGATTTTATGAAGCTAACCCAACCCAAGCTCCATGTTGTTTCTCGTCCGATACATCATTTATAGTGAAAATATAAATATATATTATTAAAATATAATTTAGTACAATCTCATCACCAAATGACAATGAAACCGTCCTATTAAAGATTTTCTCTTCTGACACGTTAT
The DNA here is from genome assembly GCA_954870605.1 of Acer campestre. NCBI lineage: Eukaryota > Viridiplantae > Streptophyta > Magnoliopsida > Sapindales > Sapindaceae > Acer > Acer campestre. The sequence continues at coordinate 30,464,642 of OX940806.1, forward strand.
TCGTGTCAATTGAGATTCAAGTGGATGTGCTTTAATTTCGTTTAGGTCAGCTGGTTGGTGTCCAACTGTCCATGCCCCACTCACATGTAACATATATAATAATATAGTAGTTGCAAGTGTAACTGTTTCTTTTCAAATATATAATTAGTGTTAATTATATATGATTAATATTGATCAGTGATAATTAAATAAGGCAGTTTGATGGAGGTGACAGGAATGTCAGAAAAGGAATGATGGGTGATGGGTTAAGCATACATAAATGCATGCATGCATGCATTATATATATAAAATACTGAAGAACGAATTAGAGAGATCGAAAAAGCTGCTGAGCTATAAAATTGTGCAGGCTTTATTGGCGGAGGTTTCAGCACAAGAGATGAAGATAAAAATATTTTTAGATCGATAGAGATAGATATATAGATATATAGATATATAGATAGAGTAGAATTCACAGGATTAGTTTAGGGGACAAACTGCTCAGAGACAACTCTGAGTTAGCAGTATCGATCATGCACCTTTTTATTAATTTTTCCTGTCAACACTTATATATGTTTCATGTTTCCATTATTATTATTATTATTATTTTTTTTTTTCTTTTTGCAAATTTAAAAACTGCGAAGCAAAATACTAGAAAATAGACATATATAACTACTGTATATATTCCTTTTTCTTTGTAACTCACAGTACTTCATGTATTGGTACAACTGTACAAGCATCGAATTAATTGTATATTTAAATGGTTTTAATATTACACCAAGTCACCAACCAGCCTAACTCAATTGAATTGATATTAGTCTAGCAAATTCTATTAATTTTATGAGAGCCATCCGAGTCTTACTTAATTTATTAATTATGAAAATGTACGAATTTAACTTTATTTATTAAGCAAATCTGAAAACATGTTCAACCTTCTTCCAAATTGTGGGAGTATCTATCCAAGTCAATAATTATTACTTAGTGTAAAACCAAAAACTAAATATATATTGATTAATTAATCATCGTAAAGGATAATATATATTTTTAATAGAGTTTTTTTTATTAATAATAATAATTAAAAAATAAATAAAAGAAAAGAAAAATGAAAGTTAAGGGGCGTATCGACTTTAAAACACATTAATTTAAAAAGACACACAGGTCTTAACACGATAATAAAAATATATGAATCTAATTAATTAGACTAACAGAATCATTCATTTCTCTATTAACTTGTACGGTCCATTAACTTGTACGGTCCGATGGACACTATATACTTAATAACAGTCCTTAATTAAAAGTTCTTTTATCCTAAATTTGGTTGTATTTGGCAAGCATTGACACCTTAAGACCCTAAAATATAAATATACATATAGCTAAGCGATACTTTTTAGGCCTCACCACACCTCTGAAACCATTCAGCACATCAGTGAACGTGCAATATTTAATAATTAATTAAGTAGAGGCAGCTACATGCAGTCACCAATTACCAAACATCTGCGTTACTGTTTTTGACATTCTGATTCCGATAAAGTTAATTAGGGTTATTAGCTAGGGATATCTCACACTAATCAGAGAGATTAATACATGCATGTCTCTATTCTCAAAAAGAAAAATTATGAAAGAAAGGAACTTGTAAGAAAACAATATATTTCTGAAATCAATTTGTTTATGGTTTCAAAGACCGACATGAATTCGGATCCTGGTCTCGTCCAGAGATTTTTTTAAAAAAAATTTTATTTCTGTTTCTCCAATGACCAAAAATAATGTACTGTGCAATAGAGAAGAAAATACTACTACAACCACAAGAACTTAAATTTAATATAATATATACAAGAGTACTTATTTATTGCAAAATCTATTCACATTTTGCAATTTTTTTTTTTATGAATGTTAAGATGAATAAAATACGGTTACGAAATTTTTTTGAAATTTGTTTGCATGCAAATATTTTTCTTACAATTTTTCCTATTTTCCCATATTTTAATGTTTATGTTAAAAATTTTAGAAAAAATGGTTCGTAAAACTTACAATTTTTTCTTTTAAGTACATTTTAGTTTAATTATTATGCATGTGAAAACATCTTATCAAAATCTATTAAATTTCATTATAGTGTTGATGATTAAGATATAAGATGGTTTGCATAATAATAATAATAATAATAATAATAATAATATTATTATTATATGTCATAAAAACTTTTTGTTTTTGTTTTTTTGATTTGCTTTTTTGATATGGTGCTAATTAATTACAAGAGGGAACTTGGTAATGACCGGACACTATCACTATATGCTAAGTGTCAGAGATTTGCTTAAGAATTAATATTAAGCCACGCGTTTGGACATGATACTGACGATCGATGAAGAAAAAAGAAGATGAGTTGGCGATATATATATATATATATATGTTTATTTGCTGACTACTGATCACCTTTTCTAATTATATATATTTTTTGTTTAGATAAACAGGTGCTTTTTATTGTAGAGTGGTAGGGTTTGCCTGGACATTTTTGGATCTCGAAAAGGTAAATGGTGTATACATATAGGACGGTTGTTTCAGAGAGAAAGAGATGGATCGAAAGAGATTGTTCTTTGGTTAGGGTTAGGGTTTGAAGTTAGTGTTAGGTTTTTGTATATTTCAGTTACCATGTCGGAATTTTAACTCTGGGTTTCATACTTTCATATATATATATATCTCTCTCTCTCTCAAGTCTCACCTCGCGGGTGAAGCCCTAGCAGCTACCGCCACTCGTGTGTTTTTGTGTTATTGTGTGTGTAAATGGAGGAGAGACAATCGAGAGAAAGTCCCAACTTTTTCATATCACTGATATACGAAAAAAAAACTTGGGTGCAGGGGATGCACCATACATCCCCACACAGATATTGCCACGTGGATACACGCAAAAACTTCTCCTGATATACAGTATATAGGTTCATTTTGTGGCCAGTGTGTCTCGGTGTCACACTGTGATAAATACAAGTCATTAATTTCGTTTATCGCATTGGATGCCATTTATTTTCACGACCAAAATTTAATTAACAATCACATGCATGCTGGGATCTTTGTGTTTATATATACCCTTCATTGTGATATTAAGCAGGTGACATGATTTTCTTAAATATAAATATTATAATAAATTAGGACATTAAATCAAATGTGAATAAAAACCTTTTAAATTTTACTATGAGTGAGATTTCATTTATTCAAGGCTTGTTAAATTACTATCCAAAGGGTTATATATATATGTAGTATATATACCGCTTAACTTGCGGTAGCGATTACTCGAACTTGAAAGGTTAATCGACTTTAATGGATACTCTTTCTATCGAACCACATTGACAAATTAATTGGTAAATGGCTAAGAGTTAATGGTAAGTAAACTTCTATATAAGATATGATAATTACTATGAGGTTGATCTAGTTGTATGCCTCTCACATAGAGATACACATTTTTCCCTGGAGCCCTGATTTCTCGCGTCCCCATCCCCTTTTGAGGATTTTTTTTTTTTTGGGGAAAAAAATTGGGGGGGGGGGGGGGGGGGGGGGGTGTTGGATCATCCCCCAGATTGAAATGGAGATGGAGATGGAGGGATCCCTCCCTATCCCCAAAACATATATAAATATAATTATAATATATATTTTTATTTTTATTTTTTTTCTTTGAAAACTCTAACTCCCTAAGTGTATATACACATTTTCTATAAAATGCATTTATGGATTTTATTTTGTATTTGTAATGAAATATTTGTTTTTTTAGTTTAATTTATAATTTTTAGTCAAATGGGGAAATAAAGAAACGGAGAAACGGGGAAAATATGCCTATTTGAAGATATAACTCATGCATCAATGAATAAATTAAAAAAATTCGTGTTTAGTTTACAAGCATAGTGATGTTACTAATATATATAATTATATATATTTGTAATTTAATGATTCTAATATCTACTACGTGGAAATGGTGGGAAATGTCACCCTTTTGACGGGTTTTAATTTGTAAGAAAGTCACCACTTTAATAACTTAAGTTTAAAAGACACTAAAGTAAGTGATTTTCAAAAATGCCCTTATTTTACATATTCTCTTTCTTACTTTGAAGTTTTCTGAGATTTTATTCTTTCATCTTCCTCTATAACAGACCTCCAATGGAAACTTGAACACCATAAAATTATCAATGCATCTTCATTGGATAATTAGTTTTGTGGCGCTACATAGACGTATTCGGAGGTCGAGCTCAGAGACAAATTGAAAAGGCTCGGACACTATTTACAAAGTCTCGGAGACAGTGTTAAAAGGCTCGAAGACTATTTACAAAGTCTCGAAGATAATTGAAAAGGTTCAGACAGTGTATGAAAATGCTCGAATACAATGTTAAAAGTCTCGGATATTCAAAATTGATAAACCTATTCGTAAAAATAAAAAAGCTCAGATTACTGTTGAAAAAGCTTGGACATTGTATGAAAAGGCTCGGAAACAGTGTTAAAAGGCTCGGAGATTCAAAATTGACAAACCTATTCATAAAAATAAAAAAGCTCGGATTACTATTGAAAATGTTCGGACAGTGTATGAAAAGGCTCGGAGACAGTGTTAAAAGGCTCGGAGATTCAAAATTGACAAACCTATTCATATTCCTTAAAAAAGCTTGGATTACTAAAGCTCGTAGACTGTTTGAAAAGGCTCGGAAAAAGTGTTAAAAGACTTGGAAACTCATATCTTCATTGTCTTGCAGGTTCTCGTCGACTTTAGGACTGTAGCGCCACCGTCGGTGAGTTCGCCGTGACATTTTCAATTGGATTTCTCTCTCTCTCAACTTTTTTCTCTCTAGGTTTGAAAAGACACAAACTAGCAAAATAAGAGTATTTTGTCTGGTCATTTAAATAGGTGCATTTTAAACTTGAATTGGTAAAGTGATGATATTCTCACAAGAACCGCCCCAAATAGTGACAAAAAAATTTTTGAACCCTATTTACTTCATAGCGGGCGTTTTGATAAAGTTATATATATACTAATAATGTACCAAGATCCTTAAAAGTCATGTTATATTTTAAGAGTTTAGACAAAATAAAAATTATATATATATATAGAAATGTTCAAGTCGGTGCGTACTGATATAATTTTATCAGTGTGTTGAATGTGAACAATTAGATTTACATACTTTAACTTAAAGTATATGCACTTATCAAAACTTTTCCATAATCGGTGTGGTTCACATGCATTGGTACTGATGTAGTTACATCAGTGCGCACTAATGTTAACGGAACTAATATATATATTTCCCACTTGATTTTTATTTATTTTTAACATATTCCGCTTAATTTAAATCTCAAAATGTGTAACAATTAAATTATATTCTAGATAAGTTGGTTTTTTTTTTTTTAAGTGGTACTTTTTGTAAATTTGTCTTTGTAAACTATGCTAATATTATCGGTTTCTTGATTTATTTATTCCTTCTATTTAAATATAGACTGATTAAAGCTGTTTAAAAACAAAGCTTAAATTAATAAAAGTTTGAGAAAGTTGTAAAATTTAAGACCATAAAAAATTTGAATAAATTAAAAAGGGAGAATCGTAGATACCCCTGACTTTTAACCTAATAGCAAATCAAACCCTTTGATTTGAATAATCAGTAAATAACCCCCTATCATTAAGTGTTTATATATTTTATTTATATATATTGAGATAAGGGTAACATGGACAATTACCACAATATGGAAAATAGAAGGGCTCCATTTTCATTTCATCATTTTTGGACATTATTTGTGTAACGGTGTTAGTATACATTTAACAGTAGGGGGTTATTTGCTGATTATTCAAACTAGAAGGTTTGATTTGCCATTAAATTAAAAGTCAGGGGGAATTTATGATTCTCCCATTAAAAAATTCACATGAAGAAGAAGAAGAGCGTATAGCGAGTTGGCGACCAATGTATAAAGCAAAGATTAAAATAAATGAATGGTATTGAGAAGGACACATCAGCAAGCAGCAGGAATATAGAAGTAGAAGTTATTAATAGAGTAAGTGATGAGCGTATCTTAAAGGTGTGGAATAAAGAGAAGTGAATCGGGATATGGTAATGTACGAACTCTGTATTAATTGTTTTTTTTTTTTCTGTGTTTCAGACTAATGAAACCAACACTATCATCACATACCACTGTTTGCTTTCCTCCAACTTGCTACTAACAGTACCCTACCGTTACTACTTTTATTGCATCTTCTTATTATATCCGCCGTGTACATACATATATATATATATATATATAGAATGCTAATTGCAGATCAAGACAAATGGAATGACAATGTTATTTTGATTTAAAATGCTTGATTTAAATGACAATGTCAATTAAGATTCTGAGAATAAAAAAAAAATGTTTGGTTTACATGTTATATAATGTAACTAGAAGTATAAAAATAAAGGGAAAAGTTTATTTCTAATCATTTTTTATTTTTTTTTACACTATCCGGTTTCCGGGTGGGGCGGATCCACCATACGGTACAATCAGCCCAAACTACACCCCGATTAATCTGGACTCGCACCGGGTCAGCCCACTAAGGGGTGAAGTGCTCCCAATATGTACAGCTCTGTTCACATGGGGGGTTGAACCCATGACCTAGGAATGAGAGTGATGAACTACTCACACCAACACATGATTGGTTATTTCTAACCATTTGAAACATAGAGTAATTGGTTATAACCTACTTTTAAATTTTAATTGTTTATAACCAATTTTTACGTTATTACCGTAATACCCCTATATAAAAGTAGCTATCTAAACCCAAAAAAAAAAAAAAAAAAACTCTTTCCCTTTACTCTTCTTCTTTTCCATGACAACTCTCATTCTCCTCTTTCCTTCTTTCTCTTCTTCTTCCATTTTCAACTTTAACAAACCTTTGATTCCGATTTTTACAAAAAATTTTGTTTTGGAAACTGAGATCCATATCTCCCAAAAAAAATTCTTTGTTTATTTTAATTCTTTTTCTTTAATTGACGATGATGATTGAGGAAAAAAAGAAGATGAAGATCTGGAAGTTGAAACCCAGATCTCATAAAACGAGTGTGAGAAGAACTAGTTCCAGATTTGGAGTTGTTGATCTTTGGAAGAAGAATCGTTAGTCATGATTATTGAAGAGAAATTATTATTCAATTTTTTGCTTTTTAATTGTTCTCTTGAGAAAGAAGAATTGGAACCCAAATCTTCTAAAACTATATATATATATATTTCATTTTCTTCATTAATCTTCTACTGGGAGTTTGTGGGAACCATTTTTCTTCAAATGTTGAAAATCCATGTAATATAAACTATAATGATAAAAAATAAAAAAAAATAAAATAAAATTAATCAAAAGTAGCCATTGGAAACATTAAATTTTCATTAGTAACCACTTTTGAAACTTTAATTGTTAATAACCATTTTTTTTATAAAAAAAATAAATCATTGTATGTCCGAAAATTACAAGAGTACCACTGAAAATAGTTTTTTTTTTTTTTTTTTTAAACCTCAAAACAAAGTTGAGATCACAACTAAAATCTGGACCAAACTTGAAATCATGTCTAAAATTTGAAACCAAACTTGAAATCATGACTAAAAATTGAAACATGACTAAATTTAAATATCCAAACTTGAAATCATGATTAAATTTAAATGCTGAAACTTGAAATCTTAACTAAAATGAAATTAGGATTAGGTTTTTTTTTTTTTTTTTTTTTTTTTTTTTTTTTTTTTTTTTTGTTCTTCACCTTCTGCTTCTTCCTCAAATTAGGTTTAGGTTTTTTTGTTTTTCTCTCTCTCTCTTTTTTTTTTTTTTTTGCAGACTACATCATTGGCGATCGCGAAGCACCGAGCCATCGGACGTCGTCACCCATCACCCATTGCCTAGTCATCACACGAACCAGCGACGCTGTGGTTGACGAACCACGGCGCTGCTAGTTCATGAAGCTCGCGCGGCGACGTCTAGCGCAACCCGGATAATTCAGCGACGACTTCCGGCAATGGGCGACACGACGGGATGGAGAGGAGAAAAGAATAAAGGATCAGGAGAGAGAGAAAGAGCAGGGGGAGAGAAAGAGAGAGAGAGATATAGAGTGTTTAGGGGATGGTTTTTATATGAGGGCATTTCAGTAGTTTCTTAAAAATATGGTTATTAACAATTAAATTTTCCTGTATGGTTACAAACAAAATTTGTATGTTGTATGTGGTTATTTTGAGTAATTTCTAAAAAATAATAATAATAATAATAATAATGCAAAGATGTTGTGTTGATGTTGTGGAAGGGAAGAGAAAGCATGAAAGAAGGAAAGAAGGAAAGAAGATAAGAAGAGATGTTGTGGAAGAGTAAAGGAAAAAAACCAACAAAAAAAATTTTAATTGGTTGGAGTATTTTTGTAATTTTGGATAGGAATCGAAAGAATTTATTACAAAAATGGTTATAAACAATTAAAATATGAAACAATACTAAAACAATTTTTCCATAATCTATTTGGCTACACTTGTCAATTTTCTCAAAATAAAGAAGAAATATTAAAACTTTGAAGTATGCACAAGTGCACAACCACTTTGGAAAAATCCTAAGTAACTTTATAACTTTTAGTTAAATATTAAAAAATTGAATATAAAAATCATATTAATTCTTTCAAATCAATAAATTGTAGATTGAATAATAAATAAAAAATATGATTTTTTTATTTTTTATTTTTTATTTTATGTTCTGAATCACATATATTAACATGATTTTTTTTTCTTAAATGACAATTATACATCTCAACTATGATATGTTACATATATTTAATGTGTAAAAGAATAAAAGAAAAAACAGTAAATATATATTTTGGATTTTCTAAGTTATTACGGTTATATGTTAATTTAATTCAAGTATTTTGTATTTTTATGCTACCAATATAATTTATACTTTCTATATTTTTAAAATTAGCTAAAAAAGTTAATTATCATTAACATGTCTTACTATACTGTTAGTTCGATTTTGTAAATACAAAAAAAAAGGGAAAAATAAAACAAAAGTAGAAAGGGATGTGTAGGTCTTAAAACATATAAATATAAAAAGGTACATAGGCCTTAAAAAAAAAGTAATAATAATTCTGTTTCATTTTGTTTGGGCTGCTGAAGTCATAAAATCAGAATGAATCTTATTCTCAATTACATAGTGGTGCTTAATTAATAAAAATAGCAAACGATTAAAAAGAGAAAAAAAAAAAAAAAAAATAACAGAAAAAACATTATGGTAAAAAGTTAAAAACAAAAAACAAATACGCAACTGAGTTAAACGGAGATGGGATGTGTTTGATGTGATAGGAATTGCAATTTACAAGACATTCCCAATATCGATCCTCGTTATTAATTTTTACTATTACTTTTAATTTTTTTTAATATATTACAATAATTCAGAATCTTTATTAAACTTAAAGGATAGATTTGAAACCAAAATTTTGTTGGGACCTTGTCATTATTAAGAAATAACAAATGTTAAGAACAAAATTATATATAAATATATACACTTAAGGACATTATAATTTACAACTTAAATATCCGTTTGTACAATTAAATATATCTTATTTAAAATTGATATGGTGAGACTCAAACCCTTGATGTCTACTTTCAAGATAATAACCGTGAGAATGGAGATACACTAAATATGTGCGGTATTATATATATATATAGTTTTTTTTATCGTCGGTTTGTCTTGATATAAAATATATCATGACGAAAAATGTGAAACATTAGATTTACATACTTTGACTCAAAGTGTATGTACTTATCAAAACTTCTCCATAATCTATGGTTCACATTTTTCGTTTTGATATAAATAACAGTAGTGGTGTCAAAATGTATGTTCAGTTTTTTTTTTTTATTATTATTTTTTTAATTTTGACCTCTGTAGACGTTAGCTGATGTCAACAAACGGTCACATTTTGAAAAAAATACTCAAAATTTTCATTTTGCCCCCTCATCTCTTATATTTTATATTTTTACCCACATTTTAAATTTTTCTATAAATACCCCAATCCATTACAATTTCCATACACTTTCTCTCAATCTCTCGATCTCTCTATTCTCTACACTACTAATCTACCATTCTAAATTACTAATATTATTCTCTAATCTCTCTACCAACTCACCAAGGCACCAAAGCTTAAAGGTATATTTTTCCTTTAAATGTTATTAATTAATTTTATATTTTAGTTTTTAAATTTTAAATTTATATATAATATATATATTTATGCTTAGTTATTAATTTTGATATTTATTCTTATGTTTTATGTATATTTAATATTTATGACTTTATGCTTAGTATATTTATGAATGAAAATTTTTATGCTTTGTTATAAATTTTAATATTTGTATGCTTAGTATATTTATGATTAAATGCTTAGTATATAACTATATTGTAGGAAATTGATCATAATTATCCTCGATTTTCAACGAAAATGGTAGCAGGACCTTCTGGTTCCGGCGCAACATCGACATCATGTTCTCCCAATCACATTTCAAATTCAAACATATGACAGTGTTTTGACAAAGAAGAAATACCAAACCCAGACCGTAAGGTCACAACAAAATATCGCTGTAAGTTTTGTAAACTCTTATTTACCAGTTATATTTCTAAGTCGGGAACCGATAATTTGAAAAGGCATATGAGCAAATGCATGGCTAGACATGGACAAGTTGACACTATAATTATAACCCAGACATAACTACAATGAAACCGAGACAAACCCGTTACGACTCTGCTTATGCAGTATGCTAGAGACTTAGAAAGTAGAGATTGCACTCTTTTTCCCTTACCAAATTTTTATCCCACTGGGTTTTTCTTGGAAAGGTTTCTAATGAGGCAATCATGTAATAATGAAAATCTGAAATAAATAAATAATTATTAATTTAATATTTCATAATTTCATGTATTTTTTTAAATATTTTATCTTTATTTATTCTTTGAATTATTTTATTAAAAGAAATAATAAATCTATCTATTTTTTAATTACACTAAAATAATAAATAAAACATACAAATTACAATTAAAATAACATAATTTAAATTATTTAAACAAAATATATATTTAATATGTACTAAATTGAATTAAAATATCTAATTTTTTTTATAAAAAAAATAGGTGGCACTTGCCTACCCGGTCCGGCACATGCTGGGCCTCCCATTTTTAAAAACAGGCCGGCCAGGCCCGGCCCGGCACAGGCCTGCACAGTAATTTGCTGTGCTGTGCCGTGCCAGGCCGAGCCCGTTTTAAAAAACGGGCTCAGTCGGCCCTGTATATGTGGGCCATGCCGGCCCACATTACCACCACTAATTGACAATAGAAAGACTATATATATATGTTAAACTTGAAACTAACCATATAATTAACGGAGTTTTTATTTAAACACACAACTAGTTTAAATTCTAGTGTGTTTAATTCTCAATATGTTTAATCTTGTGCAATAGTAAATTTGTCTGTTTAGTGAAAAGTTTGATAAAAACAATAAAAAACACTAATTTCCGGATAATAATACCCTTAATATTTTTGGTTACAAATTGATATTTCCTCTATATATATAGCAATTAATTAATTAGTATAAAAGAAGAAAATTAAATGACATATGAGTATAACAGGAGAATAAATATAATGTTGAATTAATTCATTAAATACACGAGGGGTCTTTGTTTCTCTGTGGGACTATCCCACAGTAAAAAAGCTGGCAAGTCTATTGATTCTATTTCCTCTGACAGAATCTCCTTCTTGTCGTTAAAATCTTCTAAAGCACATCTTTTCTTTTGTTTGGCGTCTCCTCCCATCTTTTAAATCCTCTCCACCGTCACTTATGTACATTATTTTTCTTTGACAGTAACTGCTGGTTTGATCACTTACGTACACCCTCTTGAAATGACTTGAAAATTTCTCAACAGGCCTTATTATATCTTCTAGTTTTCAAAACCAGCATGATGATCCCTGTAGAAAAATGAAGGAGATCCTTCATGATAATTAAGATATACCAGTTTTGGGGGTTTTATGGTCCCAAGGAGCTTTTCCAGATTGATGATGGTTCTATCCCTTGAAATAATTTTCCTAGTCATGTAAACTGTAAAGCAAACAACCGACACATTTTTTTATTAGCATAAATGTACCTATTTGTTAAAAAAAAAAAAAAAATTATTAGAAGACTAAAATTCTATTAGAGAGAGTAGTTAGCTGTAAGTTGTAATTGAAAGAAATAGTTAGGGAAACGAAATAGAGAGATATATTATGATTTATGGTGTTGGCGGTACTTGGTAGACATATCTGCCTGGCTTTTTCTGACCAAAGAGTTCAAGTGTACAACCACAAACTACTTTTTAGTCTCCATCTACCAACAGAACCCTAAACAAAAAAAAACTTTGTCTTAAATACCCTATTAAACCCTACATCAGACAACTCCATGTGAACATAATCCTTGGTTTTCAAACCCTAATTTTTTTTACCATTTTTTTTTTTTTTTAACTAATACAAAAACAAATACAAAACAGATGAAACAACACCACACCCTCTTCAAAACATGCACTACCACATAAAAATTAATTTGTGAAAACAACACGAAATTAACACAGACCAAAGTTGGAGGAACAAGTTCTGAGCGCCGCCAGTGTAATCATTCAAAATGATAATCACAAGGATCAGAGTGAGAAAGTGTGTTCAACTTCCCATAAGATAAAAATATATTAAAAAAACCAACTTTATCTTCTTGTCCAAAAATTCTGGCTTTCTTTGTTACATGTTAGATGGAGACGTGTAGATTCAGACCCATATAAGGAAATCTGGTGATATTATTACTGAGTTTCAAAATGGAGAGAGAGAGAGAGAGGGATTGTTGATAGGAAACGCATATATTGAAATTATTACTAGCAGTATCATTAAAATCTCTTCAACGACACCACCACGACATCTATCAATTAAGCTTTTCCAGCCCCAAAACGACAATCTCAGAGAGTGTCTCTCTTATTTTTTTGTTTCCTCCTTTACTCTCGGAAATAGCCAACACCAATTACTCTCCACTGGACCCCTTAGCTGGCGCGCACACACACATTACACATATGTCCAACCATTTCTTAAAGTTTTACAAAGTTACAGTAAATCGTAATTAATATTAATGACATTCAATTTAAAACAAAATTAACGTTTTGACTTTTGATTGGTTTTACATAGAACATTTTTTTTTTTTTTTTTTTTTTTGGGGGGGGGGGGGGGGGGGGGGGGGGGGGGGGGTGATAACTGAAAATTTATCAACTTTTTAAGAAAAAACAAAATCTCTTTATATAAGAGATGAGATGTAGTCAGAACCAAAAAAAAAAAAAATTGTAATCCAAAAGGTCAAAACTTTACTAGAGAACAAAACGAAAAGTACTACACGATCGAGTTATATGTTCTAAATGTCACAAACTTAAAGTTGACTTTATGCAACTGTGACTTTAATTTCTTAATACTAGCCTTTAGGGATAACAAGGGGAGTGGAACCATTCCATTAGGGACAATAACGTCTTCAAAAAAAACATCAAAGGGTTGGAATACAAAATATAGATGAGACTAGGAAAAAAATAAATTAAAATAAAATATTATTTATTTCTCTATTTAAAAAAAAATCTCCCAAAGAGCTGCCTCGAGAGAAGAGGCCTTGGAAGGACAGCAATATCATAACGTCCACCCATGCATTCATTGATTCATGCACATTCTGCAAGGCATATATATACATACAATAATTTATAAGCTCCTTAAAAGTTAAAACAATAAATTGTTTTTCTTTTACAAAAAATTAATAATAATTACTAACACAGAAAAGAATTTCCAATTGAATGATCACAGCCCTCTGATTTATTGACGGTTGGGCCAGTAGATGATCCTAGTCCACAGAATATCAACGTTTTTTTTTATTACCTTCTTTTTGGTTTTTTTTTTTTTATTGAATTTCGTGTTGCCCTAATGGCCTAATGCATGAATAAATCAGTCACTTTCTAGATCCTATATGATATATATGATATATCCCACCTCTCTCTCTCTCTCTCTCTATATATATATATAAACACATGCAATACCGTCTTCACAGTTCAGGTGCCAAACATTTCTTTTTGTTCTTCAAAAATCCTCGATTTTAACTTCTTTTTGTTGAGAATAATTCTCATCTGTGCTTTCAGTTTTATCTCTCATGGAAGAAGCACTGAGGAGGCTTAATGGGATGTCACACATGCCCGAATCTCATGACCCACGTGAACCAATCACTGACTCACAAAAGAACTCCACCACCACCACCACCACCACAGCCAGCAACAAGAGATCGTTAAAAGACAGCAGTAACGGTGGCGCCGGTTCTGGAACCATGAGGTACCGTGGCGTTAGACGCAGACCTTGGGGACGCTATGCCGCCGAGATACGTGACCCACAGTCGAAGGAGAGGAGGTGGCTTGGAACCTTTGACACGGCGGAGGAGGCGGCGTGTGCATATGACTGTGCTGCTCGAGCCATGCGTGGACTCAAAGCTCGAACCAACTTTGTCTACCCACCTGAGCCTCACCATCAGTCTTCAATAGATCAACATCTCCATCTTCCTCCATTCAACTTCTCAAAACAGCCAACTCGTCAGTTCAACCAAGCTTCTCACCAATGGCCCACTTCTCTGGCTGACCCATCTTCTCATCATGGTGATCTTGATCATCATCATCACTGTAGTGTGCCGGTGCCACACAGGAACACTTCATCTCTTAACATGCTTCTTCTACGAGATTTTTTGAACACTTCCACTGCTGCTACTCCTACTCAACCTCAAATATATGATCATCATCAGCTTCCTATTTCATCAACTCCTTCTCCTCCTGTTTTCTCCACAGGACCTTCTGTGATCATGAACCCATGTCAAGCTTCTTTTACGGGCTCCTATAATTCCATGAGTAGTAGCACTATTCCTCTAAAAGAAGATCATCAAAGCTATAACAACAACAGTTTTGTGGGTGGTTCTTCCACCAAATCAGATAATTACAATGAATTCTTGCCACAAGAGCCTTCGGATTCTGGTTTGCTTCAAGAGATCATACAAGGGTTCTTCCCAAAACCCTTGTCCAAGAAATCTGTTAATGATGGTTCTTCCTCTTCTTCAGATTTTTACACCCAAGATCAGTCAGTTGTTGCACCGATACTTCTATCTGACATGTCCTCTGCTAGCCAGTCATCATCACTAGATGCGTTGAAGAGGGAGAATATTGTTAAAAATGAGAATTTTGATTTCTACTTTGACTTCCAAGGAGGTCCTCGTCAGCAGTTCCAGAGTTTCAATGAAGTCTCAGAAGGTTCTCATCATCAGGCGGTGGTGTACGGGAATGATTTGCCGTTGAACTTGCAGGTGGGTCCGGACTCCTCCGTTTTGGATGACATATTTCAGTACCCAGAGTTCACGAGTGTTTTTGCTGCTAGGGTTCAGAATGCTTGAGGCTCCTTTAATGGTGGTGTGGGGGCACACATAATCTATTATAATAAGTTACTTCTTTTGTCTAGCTTTGTTGACCATATTTCAAATATTATGTTACTCAAATGCTGATTTTAGGGTTTCTCTAATTTACTTTTAAAGTCTTTTATTATTAATTAGTTTATATTATTATTCAAATCATATGTATCTATTTTCATGGAGATTTCATCTTCATGTTTTACTAATTAAGCAGTTTGATTA
The DNA here is from genome assembly GCA_954870605.1 of Acer campestre. Taxonomy (NCBI): domain Eukaryota; kingdom Viridiplantae; phylum Streptophyta; class Magnoliopsida; order Sapindales; family Sapindaceae; genus Acer; species Acer campestre. The sequence goes on from OX940806.1 coordinate 30,480,298, forward strand.
ATTAATTATATAAAATATTGAGTTTTATGGCACGATTTATCAACATTCTCTAGATTTACCCTTTTCAGTTTTGTTGAAGAAAGAAAAAGCTGATAATTTTACTTTGTTTTATGAGGAAATTGCACCAAATGACCAAAAAATTTATGGATTTATTGTTTTTAGCCACAGGTTTATTTTTGATTATATTTGTCACTTTTTGCCTTGAACTGACAAGTATACCCTTGTTTTTGTCTTATCTTCAACCAAAATTTCCCCCCAAAACTTCCCTCTCTTAATATCTGAAACCCCATCAGCTTTTTATTTTCATTTAAGATACTCTCTCTCTCTCTTCTCTCTCTCTCTCTTTCTCTCACTCTCTCTCACACACAACCAAACGGATTCCGACTTGAATCCGGTGACGGCGACGGTGGACCCGGCGACGGCAGCAACCCGGCGACGGCGACGGCAGCACCGACGGACTCCGACCTCCATTTCGTGACCTCCATTTTGTGGTCTTTTCTCTCTCTTGAAGTAGATTTCGTGACCTAGAATGTATGTATCCCCTTCCCAGTTATTTTTTTTACAATTATATGGTGTTTGATATGAAGATTAAGAGAGTGGATTCGATTTTTAGTGAAATCCCGATTTTTTTATTTTCTGGTACGAACTTACATGCCTGGTTGTTTTAATATTACATGCTCGTTGTTTTTATTTTACATGCCCGTTTGTTTTAATTTTACATATGATTTGGTAATTTTATTTTATAATGAAATCAATCTCCTGTTGTTTTTTTACAATTATAGCTTGTTGATATGAAGATTAAGACAGTGGATTCGATTTTTAGCGAAACCCCGATTTTCTTATTTTTTGTTACGAAATTAGATGCCCGTTTGTTTGAATTTTACATGTGATTTGGTAATTTTGTTTTATAGTGAACTCAATCTCCTGTTGTTTTTTTACAATTATATGTTATTTGATATGAAGATTAAGAGAGTGGATTCGATTTTTAGTGAAACCCAGAATTTTTCTATTTTCTGTTACGAACTTACATGCCCGTTTGTTTTAATTTTACATGCCCGTTGTTTTTATTTTACATGCCCGTTTGTTTTTATTTTACATGTGATTTGGTAATTTTGTTTTATAGTGAAATCAATCTCCTGAAATTTTTTTACAATTATATGCTGTTTGATATGAAGATTAAGAAAGTGGATTCGATTTTTAGTGAAACCCAGAATTTTTCTATTTTCTGTTACGAACTTACATGCCCGTTTGTTTTAATTTTACATGCCCGTTGTTTTTATTTTACATGCCCGTTTGTTTTTATTTTACATGTGATTTGGTAATTTTGTTTTATAGTGAAATCAATCTCCTGTTGTTTTTTTTACAATTATAGCTTGTTGATATAAAGATTAAGAGAGTGGATTCGATTTTTAGTGAAACCCAGAATTTTTTATTTTCTGTTACGAACTTACATGCCAGTTTGTTTTAATTTTACATGCCATTTTGTTTTAATTTTACTTGTGATTTGGTAATTTTGTTTTATAGTGAAATCAATCTCCTGTTGTTTTTTTATAATTATATGTTGTTTGATATGAAGATTAAGAGAGTGGATTCTATTTTTAGTTTGTGTTAAATTTACATGTCAGTTTGTTTTAAATTTACATGCCAGTTAGTTTTAAATTAAAATGCCAGTTTGTTTTAACGTTACATGCTAGTTTATTTCTAACTTACATGTGATTTGGTAATTATGATTTATAGTGAAATACTTGACATGCAGGAATATGGATACAAAGAGATTGGTCATCTATCATGGTGGAAGTTGGGTGGGCAATTGTTACGAGGGTGGTTTGACAAAGTGGGTCCACGTTCCTAAAGGTTTGACTTATGATGCATTGGTTAAGTTGGTACAAGATGTTGCAAAAGTTGATGCTGCTACATATGAGTTCTATCAAGTATGCGAATTTAACAGGTTTTTGCTAGAATTGAAATGAATCTTGTTTCCTTTTGAATCAAGAATTTGAAATGGGAGGGACATCAAACAAAGCGATAAAGAGAAATGTACAGTTTATTTTTAAGTTACATGCCAGTTTATTTGTAAGTTACATGTCAGACCATACTTGTTTCCCTACTTGAAAGACACTCAGTTAAAAGATCAAATTTCAGTATTATTACATGCCAGTGTCTGTTAACAACTTGCATGCCAGTTGGTTCTAAAGTTACATGCCAGTTGGTTCTAAAGTTACATGCCAGTTTCAATCCAATGGTCATAATTCATCGTACCATTTTTTTAATTTTGTTTTGATTTCTCATTTAAGGATTTGATTTCACATCAACAATCCCAGATTAATTTAATTTTACAGGATTACTTGTGGCCGTTGGATTTGACTAGGTGCCCGAAACAGATGGTCCGAAACTCATCTAATTTTTCAACTTTATGAAGAACTTTTACAATGTCTGAGAGGCCGTTCAAATTACAGTACACATTGGTGGTGGATTTTTTTAGCCATGAATCCTTCGGTTTTATGAGGAAATCATCATAATTTATATTTTCCATCTACAAAATCACATTAAAAAAAAAAATGCATTAGTGTACAACAAACAATTTACATGCCAATACAACAGACAACTTACATGCCAGTACTAAAAAGTTACATGCCAGTACAAACAAGTTACATGCCAATACAAGTTAAACACATTGGACATAGATTCAAACCTCATACCGACACATAATCCCTATCCATAAGTGCAACACACATTAGTTTAATGAGAATCATTCACCACCGAAGCATCTGGAACCAATTTAATAGCACAACACATCACAATAAAGGTATATAACATTGGCATTAAGAATCACTAATTGGTTTATTTTTAAATTTACAATTTCAAACTATCAAATCTTATTAAAGGAAATCCAAAATCAAATTTCAGTCTAACATGAGTCCGCTGCTTCTGACCACCACTCAAATTAACACCTCTTTCACCTATTTCAATCTGATCACCAAAAGGAAGCAATTCAAGGTCCTTTGCCAATGAACACCTCTCAATTGTTTCTTGGTATCGATGGCTATCCATAGGAGACCCAAATAAAATGTTCTCTCGTATGCTTCCGGTCTGAATCGATGCTGTTTGAGAAACATAAGCAGTCTTTCCATGTACTTGAATCTATAAATTATACAAATGAACCAAATTACTAATCAGGGAAATATGCTTATAAATTACAAGACTTGCACAACAGTAAGTGCAGCATGATGTATGAGGAGACAATTCTCACAAGTCACAAGGTTGAATGGATTCAAATATTATAAAAAGAGAGGGAAAGAATAGTGATAACTTACATTTCCAGATGTATTTGCAACTTCTCCAAGTATTGATGCTAAAACAATTGATTTGACTGAACCAACTTCTCCACGAATAGCCACATTAGCTGAATGAGAATCATTCACCACCGAAGCATCTGGAACCAATTTAACAGCACAACACATCTCAATAACGGCATATAACATTGGCATTAAGAATCACTAATTGGTTTATTTTTAAATTTACAATTTCAAACTATCAAATCTTATTAAAGGAAATCCAAAATCTTTTGCATAAAAAATACTTAATCATCTTCATTTTCTGTATCAAAACAATTGTAATGTTACATGAATGTATCTCTAATTATGAGACTTCGATCCTCATTTCAAAATTCAAATTTCCTCTTTCAAAAAATTATATTATTTGTCTATTGATCATAGCAAAAAATAAAAATAAAAAAATTGTAGGTCCTTCAATGGTTTCAATACTTTTTATTCTAAATCTGTCTAGTATGTGTTCAACAAAGGCTAGGATAAAACTCAGATGACATCTTAAAGGCTGCGAGGTCTTCAATAACCTGTGCTGACTTGGGATGTGTTTCACCTTCTTTCAGGTCGGTGTTACAACCCCATACCCGAACTGCAAGTCGACGACACTTGGGAGATGACTGTTGCAAATATGTTTTGTACCAGCTGATAATATCGCTCTTGTTTAAGCTTTTGAGATCTTCCGCTTCCTTCTGTGACTGGTCAAACATATACCTTTTATCAGTGATCTGATTCCAAAATCGATTGGTTTCGTATAGGAGAGAGGGATCTTTCTCTAGTAGTTTCGCCATTAACCCACTTCTGTAGTTCTCAAAGGATCCATCATCAAGCCCTTCCAACAACTCATCCAGGCCACTTATGAAGTTGTCAATTCTGTCCTGCAAGTAAATTGGGTCATACTCGGAAGACTGAACACAAAAGCAAAACCCAAAAACGCGATATGTTATCCTTGGGCTACTTTCAACAACATAACCAAGCTGCTCCTTCGTCCTGAGCTGATTAAAACATGGTTCCTCAACAATTTCATCAAAAAGATCTATAATAGCCTTCATTTTTGTCAATCCCTTCTCCTTCTCTTGTTCAATTTGAAAATAAAGCTCAACCACAGAGTTTGTTTCACACTCATTCTTCACCCTGACATTTCTTACAAGGTTGGCACCAGAGGGAAGACAGATCACACTCTCTTGATGCCTCATTTCAGCTGGCAGTGGTTGTACAGAAAAATTATTTTTAAATATCTTTGATATCTGAAGTGCTTCTTCTTCTAACAAATTTCCGTGGCAAAGGCCCTCAATATAGAGCTGTGAACGAAGCTCAGGAATAAATACTTTTAAATCAGCAAGAGAAATGTCATTAAGTAAACACAACTTCTCATCTACATTGTAGAAACTCTGACATAGCACTTGTAGTCTCAGGTATGATGAATGGCTTAGAGGCTTCATATTGGTATTTTTCAGAGTTCTCTCCATATTTTCTTTAATAACCTTAAAACGATCATCGGTTGGCAAAAAGGATTTGCCTATTGCCAAAACCTTTGATAAGAGATTATAAAAGTAAAAAACATAAACAATTCACAGCAGATCAATGAAAACAAAAACACAACTTTAACAACAAAACCTATGAATCCAGAGCAATATTGGTACCCCACTGCCCCCATATCAAAGCTATTAATGTACAAACAAAACTTAGATTATCATTCCGTCACAAACAATTGCCAGAGAAATACATCAATACATGAAAACATACACACATACAACAAATGATCAATGCCATTTTACATACTCATTCCATGCCCAGAATTTCAAATCAAAGAAAAACAAAAAATTGAAAATCACATTCATAATTCATGGTCAATTCAGCAAATACCCAGATAAAAAATAAAATAAAAAACCAGATCAAAACCAAAACCCACATGAAAAACAAGCCAATAGAAGTATAGAACCAAAAACAACAACAAACAAATCAAATCAAAAGGATTTATCACTGTAAGAGAAGAAAGACAAACCTGAAACAAAGAAACAGTCGGTGAATTGAAAGATTGTCACCTCTCTCGATTGACAAATGCGAGAGGTGTTGAAGACAAAGAGCAGCGGTAGCGACGACGACAGAGGTGCGACGACGGCCGTCTCTTCTGTTCCTTTCTCTCTCTGCAGCGACGGCGAGCATCAGCGACGGCGAGAAGCAGCGACGGCGAGCATCAGTGACAGTGACCGGAGGCAACAACGATCTCTTTCTTCTCTTCCCTTCTCTCTCTTTCTCCTTTTTTACTTTTGATTGTTTTTACTGGAGGATGGTTTCAACCCTAAGAAAAAAAAAAAAAAAAAAAAAAAACCTCGTTTTTATCACCACCGATGAAATTTTTTTTTTTTTTTTAATTTCAAATTTAGGGATATTTTTGTCCAAAAGTGGTCAAAAGTGACAAAAACAATAAAAAATAAATCAGTGGATAAAAACAATAAATCCATAAATTTTTTGGCTCATTATGATTTCACCCCTTGTTTTATATATTTGCGTTGACCTTGGATCTCAAAAGCTGTTTAAGCCGGCTTTATTATCTTCTTCTTCCTTTACATAAAAAGGTTGTGGGGATTAAGAATCCATTGAATATATTTTCGTTAAAAAAACATCCATGGAATAGGTCTAAATATCTTAGAAATATAATACAAGATCGTGAACAATTTGAGCTGCTGGGAAATTTTGACGACTTGCGTAGAATCTTCCAAGCTTTATTGTTCTTATTTTGTAGTTGTTTAATTCTCGATCATATATATAGGAGGAGAAAGATTGGTGCTCCTGTTAAACCCAATGTTTCTTATAGCTTCAATTCTTTTAGTTCTATCAAGCCGTTGATGACTTCTAGCTTAAATGGTTTTCTTCCTAATAGCTAGATTTTCATTGCATTCCTTTTCATTGGTAATTTAGAACAAGAAATCTACTAAGAGTAACTTTTTATCATGGTACTAATCACTACTTGATTAAATAGATTTTCCTTTTAAAACGTTTACAATTTAGGATTTTTGGTAAAAAGACACATTACAAAGCAAATCCACAAATTTAATAACATATTTAAATTTTACATCGGGTCGATGACCACCAGATTAATTTTGTGGAATTGGGCCATGAAAAGTTGTTGCACAAGTGAACGGTGGAAGCAAGATGTTATAGGCGCAACAGAACCCTTGTGTGGGCGGGTCAATAGTTTGATACATACTGATGAGAAGTTCGTTTTAACATCGTTAGCCACCTAACAAGGGGAAGGGGGAGTTTATAATGTAACATATGCATAGTGTATCTTTCATTTAAATCACGTCACTTTACAATACTGTTTTACTAAAGGTTTTTTTTTGGACCACCTTCTTGCATGATTTAGAGTATCTTATAGTATTTAAAAAGTTTCACATGACTACTATCCAATATGGTTTGATGGTAAAGAATGTTCATTCAGTTAGGCAATATCTCATGTCCGAAACATAATGTCAGACTCACAATTTCATTATTAATATAAATGTGTAATGCTTACTAATGCACCAACTCCACTATGGATCCATTCAAACATTGGTTTATAAGTTACAAAGAGAATTACGCTGTGTTTAGTAAGAGGGAAAGATGGAGGGAGGGAGAGGGTTGGAGGGAGAGCTCCTTTTTATGGGCCCACCATTTTGGATCCGCCCAATGATGGGCAGATGAGAAAGGAGGAAGAGTAAATGGAGGGTAAAGACAAAAATGTCCTCCAATTTTTTTAAAGGGCAATATAGTAATTTTATAAATTATATATCAGTCAATCCATTCAACTCTCTTTTCAATACCAAACAACATAACTGATAGATGTTATCCTCCTCATTCCTCCTACTCTCTCCCTTTTAATTCATTCATCCCTCATACTCTCCCTCCCTCCTACCAAACATAACCTTAGTAAAAGCTGGACCATTATTTAGCAGCAAGCCAGCAATACGTTCTATAGGAGTGGATATATATATATATATATATATATGAGAGCTTTTTTTGATAATCCAATTTTTTCTTTTTACACTTCTTTTCTAAAAATACTTCATTCTCAAATTTAAATTTAAAAAATGTTCTAAAGACACTTCATTTTGTTAAAAGATTATCCTTTTATCTTTTTTTGAATTAAATTATTAAAAAAAAATCTCTCATAAATCATTAGATTAATTATTACATATTAAATACTCTCTCATAAATTTTTAATTACCATATTAAATTTTTTCTCCTCCAATACATATCTCTAATTTAGAAAAGAAAAAAAAAAAAAAAAACCCTAATAAGCTTGATTTTCAGGAACCATATGTATGTATATGTTAAATTTTTTTTTTTTTTAATTGAAATATGAAAATGTTTTTTGTTACTCTTGTAGGTATAAGATTGCCTAGAGAACTTTAATTCTTTCATTAGCCTTAGAAAGTATGGAAATATGATTATTAATTCTTGCATTAATGGAGAGAGATTAATTAAGATATAGTGTTTAATATGGTAATAACATATTTAGGATAGAGAGTTTAATACATAATATTTAGTCTAATGATTTATAAGAGAGAATTATTTTTAATTTTTTTAATTTTATAATTTAATTAGTTTTGAGTGTCTCTAAATTTTTTTTTGTCTTATTTAGTAATTTTAATTTAGGTTAAAATTGTCATTAATAAAAAAGATTAAATTAAAGTGTGAATAGATAATTTGTGGATTGTAAGGAGAATCTATATATATATATATATATGTATATCAGTAATGCTACACATCCCACCTAAAATCCCACATTTTTCATCCCACCACATTATTGTATATCGTCATGTATATATATGTGTATATATATATACACGTATATGTATATATGTATATATATATACATATATAAATATAAATAGCCAGCATTCATTATTTATCGGGCAGTTGAAAATTCAAAAAAGACTGAGAGGAATCAATGTATTAAATGATATAATCTTACTTTAAGCTTAATTATTTTTCTTACAATTAATATCCAAATTAGTACATATCTTTTAGTTGTAAGTCCACACTATTAAAAAAAAAAAAAAAAAAAAGTCCACACTATTAAAAAAAAAAAAAAGTCCACAATATTAAAAAAAAAAAAAAAAAGTCCACACTATTAAAAAAAAGAAAAAGAAAAAGTCCACACTATTAAAAAAAAAAAAAAGAAAAAAAAAGTCCACACTATTAATGTAGGTTTGGCAAGTTAGTGATGACCCTTGTAAAGTTATACTATATAAATGGCGCAATTAAGTGATGACTCACTTGCTATAAAGTAGTCTATTTTATTTCTAATTAGGGAAATACAATTTTTTTTTTTTGACAACACTTGGTACTGATTGGTCAGTATTCAAGATACTGACCAACCAATGAGGTTTTGCCATGTTATCCATTTTGTGAAAAATGTAAAAAGTTAAAAGAAAAAAGTCACGTGGCAACACCCCATTGGTAGGGTCAGTACCCAAGCAATTTTTTTTTATTTTTTTTTTATTTTCTTTTGTGGTGGAAAAGTTTGGAAAATAAATAGATGAGTTTATGGGGGATTGAGATTGTGATATCTTCTTAATTAGTCAAGTTTTTGTTTTTTATATATAAATGATCAATTTGAAAAAAATGTGGAATTTCAACCATTTAAACCATTTAAACCCATTTTTAGTCTAAAGTACTTAGATTACTATCTTATCCTATTTACACCTATTTTCACATTTTCTTATATATAAATAAACAATTATATTTCTTTAAACTGTATGAATATTGTTATTTTTTTCTCAAAAAAATTGTAACATTTAAATCATTAATTAACAAATTAGTGATATAATAAAAATAAAAGAAGAACAATTAGGACTTTTCTCTTCATTGATGTAATTCATAAAAAATAAAAAATAAAAGAATAAGAAGCAAAATTAGGCCAATAGGGGCGTAGCTCAGCTGGTAAATGAACTGTTAGGCTTGAAATTAATGTACGTGCCAATAGGGGCGTAGCTCAGCTGGTAAATGAACTGTTAGGCTTGAAATTAATGTACATACTATGTACTAGCGTGTACCAATTGCTATTGATAGTTATGAAATCGTGGGCTGGGCTTTTGTTTTCTGTGGCTGGCACATTAACTAGGTTGTTTCTGACTTGACAATTATGGCCTTCTCCGATGGACCAGAAGGCAACTTCTATATTGTTTTGCTCTCACTTTCAAGCCCAACAAACATTCAATTTGGGCTCACACACACGGGCCTGCAGCGCCTGAAATCATTTTTTTCTTTAGCGATTACAATTAGAGTGTCGATATTTGCTTCCATAAAAATATGTATGTGCACCCCTATTTGTATGTACACTCTTTAAAAAATTTAAAAATATGAAATCTTGTAAGCATACCCCATGTAGGGGGTCGACCTACAATCGATGTGGATCGGGTTGTGTTTTACTAGGCCCGATGCAACTTGGGTTGAACCGTTAGTCCGATGTTGTCGCTTGATTAATTTCCCTGCAAAAGAACTTGGTCGATCGACCCGATATTGTTTTGTATATTGAACCTGCAAAAAAGAACAAGAACAGAAAAGATACAGATAAAAATGAAATGAAAGAAAAGAAATTGGGATTAGATCGTTAGCCTTAGGTATACTTGGGCTGAGCAACGGTATAAAGTGATCGTAAAAACTTGGATTCCGGTGGTCGGGATTCTTAAGTGTAGAATTTCAGTACGCTCTAGTAAACTTTGTTTTATATCCCCCAAAGTGTCAAAATGCTTTGCTCTTTATAAGAAACTCCCAAGTTACCGTTTGAAACGACATGACATGATTATGGGCGAGATTTCTGGAGATATTCTCTCCTTGAGTATCTCACTTAGCGGGCATGAAGTAAACTGCTGGCTGACTTGGTCTTCAAACGACCAAGTCATGCTGCTGCCTTTCTTGTTGGGCTATTCATATTGGGCCAAAGTGAGATGAGCTTGGGCTTTGCATTTTGGGCCTACTGGCCATTTTTGGCTATCACACCCCACATGGTATCAAATATGCCCTTTCTTTTATTTTTATTTTTAAGTCCAAGAGTTGACATTAAATAGCTATTTTTCTTTATTTTACTTAAAATAAAATAAAAAGGAAAAACAAAAAACAAATAAACAACAACAAAAAGAAATATGCAGATCTGATTTGTGTTCATCTTTCTCCTTTTTCTTTATTTTCCTGTATTGTTAATATTTTTTTTAATTAACTTTTATTGTTAATTATTATTTCCTCTGTGAGGTAGAGAGATAATGTTATGTACTTATAACTTATGTGTTCTTATTTTTTTTTTTCTTGTTTCTACGTTGTTTTTTTTTTTTTTTTTTATGTAAAATTCAAAATTAAAAAAAGACTTTATTATATATATATACACACACATAGTCTTTCTACTATCAGTTCGACCTGATATGAAATATATCGGGACGAAGAATGTGGACCATAGATTATGAAGAAGTTTTGACAAGTGCATATACTTTGAGTCAAATAATGTAAATATAATGGTTTACATTATTTGTCATGGTATATTTATATCAAGACAAACCGATAATAGAATATATATATATATACACACACACATAGTCTTTCTACTATCAGTTCGACCTGATATGAAATATATCGGGACGAAGAATGTGGACCATAAATTATGAAGAAGTTTTGACAAGTGCATATACTTTGAGTTAAAGCATGTAAATCTAATGGTCTACATTATTTGTCATGGTATATTTAAATCAAGACGAACCGATAATAGAAAAAAAAAAATATATATATATATATATATGGAGAAGCCACACTCCTCCCAAATTTTGGATGAGTTTTCCATCTATTCTAGGGAGTCAATCTCCTCTATTTTTTTTTTTTTTTTTTTATATATATATATTTTTAGAGAATGGACTGGTACCTAGTTTTCCATTTTTGATTTATGTTTTTGTTTTTCTTTACTATTTTTAATTTGATTTAGTTAGTTTTTTTTTTTTTTTTTTTTTTTTTTTTTTTTTTTTTTTTTTTTTTTTTTTGAAAAGGATACAGTTAGTTAAAATTCGAAAAAGTAAATAGTTACAAGAAATTATTATATTTTGAATTAAAATATTAAAAATTTAATTTAAGGGTAATGCTGAGATTTTGAAAAAAATATAAATTTAGAGTGTACATACAATTTTATAGGGGTGTAAATATCGCCACTCTTACAATAAATTAAGGTTTAAGAAAGAGGTACAAGAATCAACCGTACAACCTCTCATGGTGTGAGTGTGAGTGTGAGTGGTATACTGCTTGACCAACTCCATCTCATCAAAATACTTGAAATCGGTATTCACTAGGGTTTTACAATGGTTATTTAAATATTCTAGTAAATAACCATATATTTATAATATGATCAGACTATATCAACTTAAATTTCTGACTCAATTTTGAGTTCAATTTCTCAACTATTGGATTAAAAAGCACAAATGGGTTGTTGAGATATTGAAATCGAAAAATTGAGTCAGAAAATTGAGTTGATATAGTCTAGGCGTCTAGCGCACACACACATATATATATATATATATATATATCATTCTACCATCATGCAAATCCTCTCTCTCTCTCCATTTTTTTTTTTTCGGGTTATGTTCTTGATTTTCCTTCAATAATCATACAATGAATCATTCGTTGGCCCCTCAATACTAGAAGTTTAATACACTCTTATTTCATTTTTTGTTGTTGAAATATTACAATAATTAAGGATTTAGAGGAGTGTGACAAACTCAAACACACAACCTCTTGGTGTAGGTGTGAACCACTGGATCAATCTCATCTTGTCTAACACTTTTATTTCATATACCTAGCATAAATATAAGTGTCCTACATTTGAGAGGTATTTGGTTGGATATCAACAATCAATTCTTAAATTTTCATTATTAATTATTAGTAGCATGGATGGATATTTGATAACCTTAAACTTTGCACTTTATCCAAACCATTGAACCATGTACATTAGTTTATTTACAAACCAAATTAAAAAAGGGCAATTTAAAGGAATTAAATAACAGCTAATAAATTTCTAGTCACTACGATCTTGAAAAAACTAAACATCTAATATTATAATCTTACAGAACTGATCCCGGAAAGAATCATCTTGACCAAAGAAGCACTCTATTAGCAGATATGCTCAATTAGAAAGACTAGTCGATAATTGCAAAATGTGTAGGAGAAGTGATTATCAGCTAAATTGACACACACAAGAATGTCTGCCAATATGATAATCGATGGGAAATAAAGGAAAGGGAAGGGACCACCATCTCTCTAATCATCTTTTTTTCTTAGAGGGCATCGTCTCTCATGATTCAAGTGCATGCACAAAAAGGAGTAAGAGATATAGATAAAATCATATAAAATCTATAATCAATAGAGTAAATGGTCTTTAATGGGGGTCCTCTTTTTTGTGATGGGTTTTTTTTTCAGTGGTTGAAGCAATGGGAAAAAAGGTGATAAATATAGTTGGTAGTGGGATATGATTAATTGATTGGATTACCACTCTCGTGACAGAAAAAAGAAAGATAACATTGAGAAGCTTAAAAAAGCAAATGATCTGATATTGCATAACATACAACCCCATCAGCCCCATCAGCCCCATCACCATTTTCGTTTCACCATTTTCGTTTCTCTGCTGCCTCTTCATTTCAAAAAAAAAAAAAAAAAAAAAACCAAAGAGCTTCTACTACTAGTACTTCTCAAAATTGCTTTCACTGAGGTAAATTAATTACATGTTTTAATATTTCCTGTGTATTGTCTTTTATATAATTATTTATAATAAGCATTGAAAAGTTGTTGCAGATAATCAGATGGAGAGCAATGAAGAGATCATTAGTAGCAAAAGTGATGATCATCAAATGAAAGTATTGGAGATTTCACATGAAATCAGTACAGTAGTAGGAGTTGTGTCTCCAACATCTGGGCTTACAAGACAGACAAGTGGTTCAACTTCAAAGAGCAATTGCCTGTGCTCACCAACCACTCATGCAGGTTCATTTCGATGCAGACTTCACAGAGCTCCTAGTCTTCAACGGACAAAGAGCATCGACTCTTCTTCTACTTCTTCCACATCTAACAAGGCTAATGTTTCCAATGGAAACACAGTCGAGGCCTAGTGATTTAGAATCTGTATTTGTTTTCGTGCAAGTTACAAAACTGATTATCAATGATAGTCGGTGAACCTGCACGAAAGTAAATCAGGTTAGGCCTTATTAGAGAATTATTTATGATCTATATATAATAATATGTACGTGTCATATGTGTGTTATGGCTTGTTCTGTATATGTTAAATTGCTTCATCAATATTCTACATTCTATTTTCTTTGTATCTTTTTTTTTTTTTTCCTTTTAATATTTGTCTGTTTTCGGATTTGTAAAAACAATAATAATAATAAAATTTGATTGAAATATGAAGATATCCGAGCAACCACCAAGCTTAGATCCCCCTCCCCGCAAATGAAAAAATGGTCACTATTGCATGGGTGGACATTTTTGTCTGATATTTTTCTGATATATCATTCATATATATTCCATCTTGTGCAAAATTATAACTAGTATATGTTTATATATTGAAAGTGTTGGACCAAAAACAATCTGTATCTTCTGCTGATTTGAATGTTGAAGTTATTAGTAGAAATCATGATGACAATCACAATTTCACAAAGCAAGAAATTAAACAACCAGGTATTGATTCTTGGGATTTATTAGTGGAATAAGTTACTTCACCTAAAAGATTAGTAGTATAGGTATATCCCTACATATAAGGGGTATGGACTTAAATGAGCCCATCTTGAGTAACCGGATTCAGGTGTTTGGACTAGAGAGGTTGGTGTCGGGATATTTATACCAAAGATCTCATCCGATGATGGGATTTTTATATCTTAGAATCCCTTATTAGATTTAGGTGTTCGGAGTAATAAAAAGGTTAGTGTCACACTATTTGCCAAAGTTCTAGTTCCAGGATGAGATTTTTATATCATAGAATCCCTTACGAATTGGTTAAAAAGAAAATCCAAAGACTTATAGATAGGAAGGATAAGCTTTTTCACCTAGCAGGTTAGTATTTTGAGTTCAATACAGACTCCTACATATTGACCTACAAAGATATACTCACATACACAGTATCACCATGAAAATGTTTTGTGTGTGATTCAATGGTGTGAGTTCATATAATGATTTACAATAATCTATAATATTTATTCGATCTTTGATCCAATCTCTTGCAGAGTTGCAGGCTTTGTCAAATTGCAGTATATTATATATATATATATATATTTTGTTAAGCAAAAGAGACATATATATTATAGATTATTGTTAATATTATACCACTCTTTTTCCTGATAAAGTGACAAGAACGGAATATTTTTTAGTGATAAAAGAATTTTCCAGGAACCCAGAAATCAGAATATGCAGAATTCTGATGACTATTCATATGCCAAAAAGACTTTCACTTTTGTTCATATATAATACAATGGAATTTAAATGACATTTGAAATGATTAGCACAAAACAAAGATATAAGACAAAAGGCATTCCAAAATTTAACGGACCTGCACTGCATATTGCATTGCATATGTCAGAAAACAAGATTTTAGCAGATAAGAGGATCCAATGATTCTGCAAACTGTGTGACAGAAACAGGTGTTCCAGAGTTCTAGACAGAGTCCCAACAATTTTGGCCCCACAATTTGTCATTTACAACTAAAGTCTATAATCAGATTCTTTCATGACACGATTTCATTTTTATCTCTTCGAAAATCTTATTTGTTTATTGCTTTATTATCATCATATTAAAGTGGTAATTTTTGTCAACAAACCTTGATATTTGACTTTTATTTTAAGCACATTCAAAGGGTTTGTTGTTCGTGCATTCTAGCTAGTTCATTCAAATGTTCATATGACAAAGACTTTTTAAATTTGTGTACACAAGTGATTGGGGTTCAAATTCTATACGCAAGTGACTGGGATTCAAATTCTACTCGTAGTCACGTAGATGATCCTTTTCTTAATAGGTCCATCCTGAATTTTTGTTTTTTCAGGACCAAAGTTACATAAAGTTGTGGAGACAAGAAGAAAAAAAAAAAAAAAGATAATTTTTCAATGGTAAAAGAGCTCCTAAATTGAGATTCTACATAAGAGTTATTGCTTGAAAAGGGATCCTAATAACACAGAAACTTTGACAATATTCTAATAGGTTACATCAAAATGCACATTGAGATTCTTTGTTGTTTTTTTTAAGCTAGAATTACAAGGCATTTTTGAAAGTACAAAGGGAAAAAAAAAAAAAAAAAAACAAGAGTATGTTGTTTGTTACTCTTCAAATTACCATCAAAGTAAACAAAATTCATTCATTCACTCAATTCTTTTCACTGGGATTTCTGTTGCTTGACAAAAACTTACTGAACATCCTTTTTGGTCGCGTAGGAAGAGCGCAAAAGGCCTTAAACTTGGAAGTTCTGCTAATACCACCCTCCGATTGCAAATCACTTTCATCTAAATCATCATCCTCGGCTAGCTTCATCCGTAGAGTCGAACTAATCTTCGATTTTGGAGATCTAAGGCCTGAGATACTCCATTGGTCCTCTGCTGCAATGGTACTCGCGGTGCTTAATGGTGGTGGAGGCCTCGAAGGGTCAATATTATGCCCGGCTAGTAGTGCCTTGATGTTGCTAGGGAGTTCAGTCACTTTGCCGCCTGCCATGGCAGCTCTCGCTTGCTCAAAAAATAGAACTTGTACCACCACCCTTAATGGGAGTAACTCGTTTTTCGCAGCATGCATACAGACCTCCATGGATAATTTTCTGCAGTCAAGGATTCGACACAGCCTTTTCCTTTCGCTCTTGTTTAGGTCTGGATGTGCCTGAATGTTGTGCATTGTTTAGTTAATTCAAACGCGCGTGTGATTGGATTAATGTGATAAATACAAATGCAAGCGACACATTTCAATTACAGGATTCAAAATTCTACATGAACAGGAAGAGTTATTGACAATTAACAGTCATGCTGTGGATTCATTCTTTCATTCATTCATGCTATATTTGTTAGGTCAGTCAATAAATTGTGAATGTGACAAAATTCTTTGTAAGGTCAAGAGAGTTGGTTATCTACTGAAAATTGTGACCCACATCCTAAAATCTGACAATGATATTTTTGTCCAAACATTTTCAGGAAACTATAGTGTAAAATAACCGGTCTTATTATTTACCTTAAGATAAATGTCAATAGCTCTGTAGAGATCGTCATGGTCAAGCCTAGAGAAATCTGGTATGGACTCAGCAAGTGTGATGAACTTTGACAGATGCAAATTCACATCTCTAGCAATCTCTTGAAGGTATCGATCGACAAGCTTTGCAACTTTCAATTTGGAACCATGGGATGCTGAAGAAGACCTCCTACTCTCTTGTAACTCAAAATTGATATTTTCAGCAGACCGCGACCTTCTCCTTTCGTAACCAAGCTTGGATCTTGGTGGACTTGTTGGGGGACTCTGCCCTTGTAACATGAACTGTTCCAATATAGTCATGACTATGTCTACATCATATAAGGTGTCATTTGAGTATGACACAGAAGGTATCAACAAGTCATTCAATGTTGCTTCCTCCAATTGAATTGCGACTCTTCTAGCCAATTCAATCTTGGAGGAAGATGAAGCACCAAGAATATTAGCTGCCTTCAACAGTTTAAGCAGAAAACTGCAAGAAACAGCTTCTTTATCTGCTGGAAGCAAACTAATTATCGATTCCAATAGCAGCCTGTGCTTTGAAGTGACCTCATTGGATGAATCTGAATCCGAATCTTCTGATGCTTCTTGCTTATTGATATATATATATTTCGATGATACTTTAGGCAGCCAACGAGAAGCATACAGTTTCAATGCCTCGCCGATGAGGCTAGAGGGTATCTTCACACCGGATTTAATCGCTATCATGGTTCTCCAATACAAATCTATGCTCAATTCTGCCATATCTTCAGCCCACCAGCCTTTGATTGCTGGTTTATGCCTTAGGCTCTCCGTCCCGTTACAGGAAATATCATCTCTACCTCTTCTAGAATAACTATGTGACAAGCTCACCTTAGCAGGGTGAGTCAAGACTTTCGAAGCAATCGCTTCGATGCATCTGCTAGTGATTCCAAGGTCTTCTGACCATAAAGGGAAGGCTTTTGTACTCTGCAGAGTCACAATTGAGTCTCTCCAACCATGGAGAAGGCAGGAATTGAAGAAGACTTCAATCTTGTATATCAAGTTACCCTTCTCAACATCCTCAGTCATCTGCAGATACTCAGCAGCGCATCTTGCAGATACGATGTTGTAGGCACTGAGAGTGATTGTAATTCCATAACAAAACTTTGCACAGATTTCAAATGCTTCAACCCCACCTGGGAAATCAGGGAGCTGGACTATTTGGTGCTGTGAAGATTCAGGGGACTCTGAACATAGCCTCTGTAGCCGCAAACACTTGGACAGCAAAGGAAACTGCAAGAAATCGAATTCTAAATAAATCAATCTAAATACATCATAAAATATTCTATAAAATCAAAAAGTTTTTAACATTTTTACCTTGTGAAGTAGGTATCTGCTTCCTTTCACTTGAATTATGAGATCACTAGAGACTTCAGAGGAAACTGACCTGCATTAAGAACCAAAAAAAAAAAAAAAAAACTCAGTATTTTCCCCAGAAAAGAAGGTGTATTCACATGCCATATCAAAGAATGAGTATATATTTCATCAGTGATGTTCTTACCTCACAGACTCAGCAGTGTAGAAGGTGTCCGGACGAGATCCAAGTTTCATAAACTTCATGACTACTACTACTAATCTTCTTCTTCTTCTTCTTCTTCTACAACTTTTTTTTTTCTTTTATGAGCTTAACAGATGTTCACTAATGGAATCATATAAACCAAACTTCCATAACTCATAAAAGCTTCAACAGCTAGCAAATGATGATGTTGTCCAGACAAAACCACACTCAAGACCAACCATCCCCTAAATTATAATTTTAAAGACTTGTACAAACTCAACTAGATTTTCAACACTAATAACAGACCCTCAAAATCACTTGAAACTGAGAGAACTGATAAACCAGGGCAGATAAGAAGAAAACCCAGAAAGGAAAAAGAAAGGGGAAGAATTTGAATGGAGGAGAGAGGATATTGAAGGAGTACCAAGAGTTTTTTTTCTTGTGGGTGTAATGTAACTGTCTTGAGTTTTTTTTTTTTTTTTTGATATATAGAATTTAATGCATATAAATAGTCAAGTGAAAGAAACCCAGAAGATCAAGCACTCCACAAAGTGTATGTCCTTTCAGTCAAATTCCCATAAACCAATCTGATTTGGACATGCAAACAAAGGATTATACCAAGCTCCCACACCGCCACGCAAGTCAATCCTCCCAAATAAACAACACACAGTAAAAACAAAAAACCAATTTTTGAACCTTCAAAAATACAACAAAAACCTGAAATGAAATGAAATGAAATCTAAGGCTATAATGCCTATCGATACTCTCCAGAAACCAACCAACCAACCAACCAACCAACCAACCAAAAAAAAAAAAAAAAAAAAAAACCAATCTTCAGAGAAACTTGTACCAACCTTTTCCTTTTTATGTTCTCTAATGTTTTGTTTAGTTGAAGAAGATTGTGTGTTAAGGCTTAAGGGTCTCTCTAATGTCATTGCTTGGCATGGCATTGCCAGCAGCGTGAAATGAGCAAAGGCGACTCCCACGTGCTTATCCTGCGCCCACTTCATCATTGTCTACACCATTTTTATTTATTTTTATTTTACACTTCCTTATTTTAGTCAAACACTTTCATAATAATTATCTGTTTAGGTCTGTTCCGAACAAGGAAAAAAAAAGTTAACATGATTTCACGATGTTTTGAAAACGAATTAAACTAACTTTGTAACATTGTGAAATTTATTTTCAAGATCGTCCGGACTATAGAAGCCTAGAAGGACCCTCCATTATTAATACAGTAAAACAAATAATATTAGATTGAATTAATTTATTTTAAAAAGCTTCTTCTTCTTTTTTCTAATTAAAGATGCAAAGAATACAATAACAAAAACAAAAACAAAAATAAAAAATAAAAAAAATAAAAGCAAAGGGATTTTGAAAAGGTAGAATAAGATATGTGTATCACTATCAATTATCAAAGATGAGGTTAATCATCTCCAACTTTGTCCTCCACATTGAATTGTATAATATTTTTCTGTCAATATTGCCCTTTTGTTTTCACTAATATTTCGACAATACCTTGCCATGCATTAATGGCATATGGTCCTCGTGGACCATACCACATTGAAACACAATACATAATAATAATAATAATAATATTATTATTTTTAATTACAACAACTGTCGGGACCTGACGAGATTAGACTGTACAAGTACAGTCCGAAATACTGCTCCCATTATCGGGGAGAGGGTACATATGGATTACAACTCTCACAACTGAGAGAGGGCTGCTCCCAATAGAACCGGGAGATGGCACTCACACTTGAGATTTAATAGCTAAGGTGTGATAAATTATATATATACCAAGGCAAGGCTTGGTATTTGTTTCTTCGTTTCATATTTGGTGATGGAGCATCCCTTGGGAGACTTCAACCACCAAGGCAAGGGGCTATATTATTATAATAATTAGTAGTAGTAGCAGTAGTAGTGTGAACTGAAGAAACAAATAGCTCACCATACATTAGTGATGCCATAATTAGGTAAGATAAGAAGATACACAATAAATTTCATTGACTAGCTCAGGTGGTTTCAAAAACATCTTGAATTTTTCTTTTGTTCAATTATAAAAAATTAGTAAGAATCTCTTGAAATTTAATCAAAAACATTCTTGAAAGAACATTTTTAATGTCGTCGGTAAATTATTTTTATATATTATATATTTATATTTGGTTTTTTACATAAAAGGCACATATAAATATATGCTTAATAGTTATGATTGGGTAGTTTGAGGGTCTAAATCACATATGTTCCGCATTGGATTCGCAAAAAGAGCTTATAAATTCATTTAATTTTATATTTTTAGTTTTCTTTTAATGATTCAAGTTGGAAAAATCTATGATGATTTCCATAATGACTGCTGAGATTGATGGGATTATTGGTGGGCTCCATTCGATGATCCATAGATTAATCTAGGAGCGATCGGTTTTGTGATTTTTTATTTTTTATTTTTAATTTAATTTTATTTAGAAAATTTGATACTGATCGAGTTAGAGGTCTGTAAGAATATACAAACATCGAACATTATATGTACAATCCAAATATCTCTTAAAGATAAAACTCCCCACGTATTATAAAATGTGTATAGTGAGATTGTTCAAAACCTCACCATTAACGTGGGAAGAGAGGTGCGCATCACCTGAATCAAAAAGGGATATACCTAGGTTTTGTAGGTCTATGATGTGATTATGCAACTCTTACAATCGGCCACACCAAAATATTTATATACCAACTACATTTTGTATCTAACTAATTAAAGTAATGCTATCATATGATAAGTATTAGAAATTAATTAATTAAGGAAAATAGAGTTAGACAACCCTACACCAATTGTGAGGCAAGGTGGACTCATTAGTTCAATTTGGTTTTGTTTACATCATTGAAAGATGAGCTGGGATTTTGCTTTCCCAGCTTATATATTACTTTTATTACTTGGTCTTAGTAGTTGATAGCAAAGCAAAGCAAACAGCAAAGAGTGATAAGGATAATCCACAAACAAGCCGTCAAAGCACTCATTTTATCATCAAATGAAAAACACTTTGCTTTCTATAATAATATTACTTTTTTTTTTCTTTCTTGGCAATTAAATCGAGTAAAATCTTGGAAAAGATTAACAAGGTTGATTTTGTTATTTTATTTTATTTTATTTCATACACATAAAAATAAAAGAAAGAAAAAAAATCAAACTTGTCAATGATAAAAGAAGAATCATAAGATCAAATATTTATAAAGATATATATATCCGAACATAGCTCATATTACGTGTAACTTTTTTAATGTTTATTGACGCAGTGGAAATAATAAAAGAATACGACCAACGTCAATATTCTTGATAAACTCTGGAATCTACCAGAAAACGAGAGAAACTCTCAAAGAAAATTCTAAAATATTATTGAATAATTGAATAATTCGGCCAAAAGTCTTACAAGCATATTTAAAGCGAAAACCCTAACCCTAACCCTAATCCTTGTTGGATAAGAAATGTGACTAATTACTAAAAAATATAAAATATCAATTATAGCAAAATTGAGATAATTACGGAAATAAAAACTGCTAGGAATACTAAGCAAGCCAGAATTGACGGAAGTCGATTCGGACTTAGAAAACAAAAGTTATGGCTAAAATGAAACTTTCCTAAAATAGCAAAAACGGCAATTTCGGGGCCTAAACGACGGAATTCGGTTAAAAAAGAGTATGCTTCAACAGCAAAGCTTTTGAATAACTCCTCCCACGCCAAAATGTATCAACTGTGTGAGTTTCGCGTCATTCCGACTTCGACGCTCGGACTACTGGAATTCGATTGCCCTTGAATTTAGGATGTTTCCTCTTCATCGTGTACGCATCAACCACTTGTTCTACATCAGTCCCCTCCATTTGAAAAGAACTCGACCTCGAGTTAGGTTTAGGGTAGAGGGACTCTTCTGCATGGTACTGGAACAGGTCTGCCACATTGAAAGTCTTGAAAATCCCCATGGTCTCAGGTAGGTCGATCACAAAAGCATTATCATTTATCTTCTTCAAAATCTGATACGGACCATTTTTCTTGGGCTTCAATTTGTTGTAAGTTCCCACTGGGAACTTTTCTTTGTGCAAGAAAACCATCACTGAATCTCCCTCCTCAAACACCTTGCGACGCCTGTGCTTGTCTACAGCTGTTTTGTACTTTGCATTTGTTTCTTCCAGCTTCTGTCGCACCTCTTCATGCACAGCTTAGGCTTGTGTAGCCATATTTTCTGTAGCAACACTAAATCCCGGACCCTTCGGTAAACGAACTAAGTCCACAGTATGCCTTGGTGGCGATATATATATCATAGCGAAAGGAGTTTTTCCTATGGCACTATGAACATCACTGTTGTAGGCGAACTCAGCTTGTGGCAATGCATGATCCCACTGTTTCGGCTTGTCTCCACAAATGCTTCGAACCAGATTTCCCACTGTGCCACCTCTTGCTGTGTATCCTCCATCACCGCCCACAAGACCTCTACCCCACGGTCACCGCCAATAGGGTTTCCGTCTCCTGCTCCGTTAGTTGTCATCGAGATAGGCAAATCCGTGCTCTGATACCAATTGACGCAGTGGAAATAATAAAAGAATACGACCAACGTCAATATTCTTGATAAACTTTGGAATTCACCAGAAAACGAGAGAAACTCTCAAAGAAAATTCTGAAATATTATTGAATAATTGAATAATTCGGCCAAAAGGCTTACAAGCATATTTAAAGCGAAAACCCTAACCCTAATCCTTGTTGGACAAGAAACGGGACAAATTACTAAAAAATACCAAAAATAGCAAAATTGAGATAATTACGAAAATAAAAATTGCTAGGAATCCTAAGCAAGTCAGAATTGATGGAAGTCGATTCGGACTTGGAAAACAAAAGTTATGGCTAAAACGAAACTTTCATAAAATAGCAAAAAATGCAATTTCGGGGCCTAAACGACGGAATTCGGCTAAAAAGGGGTATGCTTCAATAGCAAGGCTATTGACAAACTCCTCCCACACCGAAACGCATCAACTGTGCGAGTTTCGTGTCATTCCGACTTTGATGCCCGGACTACTGAAATTCGATTGCCCTTGAATTTAGAATGTTCCCTCTTCATCATGTACGTATCAGCCACTTGTTCTACATCATTTATACGTAAAAGTGTATCAAAGAGATTATCCGATGTCCATTTCACGAATTGATGATCAGAACAATTAAGTCAAAGATTTGGGAACAATATATATAGTTTAAAGTGATGGCAAATCTGCTTTTGTCTCGACAATCAGATTAATATTCCTCCAAATCTTTTTAAGTTGTGTCCAAACTATATATATCTTTAAGCCAATCAGGATTCAGGAGTTAATATAAGGACGTTGAATTGAACAAGAAGTAAAAAGAATCCAAGCAGTGTCGGACGTCGGACCTCAATGTCATATAAATTCGAGGCACGATCACGAGGAGTAAGATTGAGACCTAACTGCGCATTGGCTCGATCAATTAATGTCATTGTTTTGTCTTGCCTCGATCGATTAGTTCCAACTAACCTTAAAAACCAAGACAATGGCAGCTTCGATAATTCAAAGAACAAGTGAGGGTGGTCAGTGAGTGAGTGGTCGTGTTTTTTTTTCTTTCCTTTTTGTGGAGGAAAGTTGACGTCAAAGTGTCAAAACACTACGTGTGAACCACAATTGCTGTAATGGTATGGTCCCTTTCTCTCTTTTTTTTGTGTGTGCCACCTAACCGACAAGGGACCCTATTGTAGGGTCACTTTTTTTTAGGACCCCACAAAGTGGGTCCCTTGTACCCCAAAATCTCTAATTTTTTCTTTTTTGGGTTCTCTCTTCTCAAGTGTAGACTAGTAGGGAGTTGAGGGTTTCCAATTATTGAAAGGTTGTCAATTTTTTTTTTGTTAGATTGAATAATATATTTTGATCATGTATAGCTTGAGATTTGTGACAAAAAAAATGGACTAAATAAGCCTGGAGAAGTTCATGTTAGGTAGTTGTCAAGCACATCTAGAGGAATTATATGTCTGAGAATCTTTATAAATTATTAATGATGCATGCATGGTGGTGGTGGTGGTGGTGGTGGCCATTAATTTCTCTAAAGTCTGAAAATGAATTACTGTTTTCTTTGGAATTTAGCCGATTTTTGGTTCCTGAATTGACAAAAAACATTGCCAGCTAGGGATGACAAACATGCAACACTGTGAGATTGATTAATTAGATGTCGAATTAGTTCAACAAACAATTGAAAAAAGATCACCAAAGTAATCAATATTCAATTATCATACTACACACAGTAGTCATCAGTAGATATCTAGGCTACTACTACTTCAACAACAATAACATTCATTTCATTTCAGGCTTGAAAAAATTTCAAAGCAATCAATCAATGCTGATTTCAGGGACACAGCAGTGTGTGTGTGTGTGTGTACATGGATGGTGAAATGACAGAGAATTTGGCAGGTTGGGCCATGGTTGTATCAGTGTATTGTCTAGCTGTTGTATATAAGTTCCTTTTCAGAGCTTGGAAATTTTGTACTTATCAGCTGAGCATTTCAAATTTGCAAGCACACACACACAAACATGCACAGATGATCAGTCGATCTCTCTTGTGTTGTTACTTTGGATGAATTGTAATATTCAGTGTTGCAGGGATGAGCTTGAATGAATTGGAATTCGAATAATATGGAACAAAAGTCACTTTCACCTTTTCCAATGTGGTACCTCTAACCCTGTAGCTCCTCCAAATCTTATTCAATTTTCTTACTTCAATTCTTTGTGGGCTCCTTTTGTCTGTCTCTTGATAAAAGTCTCATCATCCCAACAAGCCCATTCACGTTGCAAATGTACATCCTGTCATTTGGATTCGTCCGATCTTACGGTAATCATAGTGTTTAAATACCATTGTTGATGCTTAATTTTAGGTTTGATAGTCAGAGCCTTGATAGTCCTAAGAGTCCTGGATTCAACTCCTCCATATGAGTCAGGGTTTTGATGCCCTCACGGAGTAAACCCCAAAATTCCCTGGCAGAGAATGTAATCTCATTTCTGATATTTGGCTCCAGGAGAGCTCACAAGTCACAAGGCTCTGTTAAATGGTAGATAGATTAGAGACAAGGGGGTAATTTAGCTAGGGGCAAATTAGTCAAAAAATAATAATTAAAAAGCTAATAATAAAGCTTGAAAATCACAGTTGTAGTTGGTAAATGATGGGATTTACAACAAGTAATCACCCACCCAACTTTGCTTATTTTTGTCAAAGATTCGCGTGTAACCAAAGATGAGTGTGACACCACAATTGGATTTTCCAGCTGCTTTAGCTTATTATTATTTTTGACTGTAAGACAAAAAAAAAAAAAAAAAAAAAAAAAAAAAAAAAAAAAAAAAAGGTGATCTGGGTATGCAGATTTTTTCCATGATTTAGCAGTAATCCAATCATCATATGTCTGCCCTTTAAAGTTTAGATTAGTCATGCATGACTAGAAACTACAAAGATCCACATCATGATATGATCTTTTATACACTTTCGTTGTTTATTTCTGCAGAAAAAATATAGAAAATTTCACACCATGTGTTTTGTTTTTTTCTTTCCAATCAATAGTTTGAATGTCAATGTGTTTTGCAATGATTCAAAGCTGATAGGTGTAATTTCTTTTCCTTCCAGTTCCACACATTTTTTTTTTATTTTTTTATTCATTCTTGTTAAAAATGTCTGAATTATATAAGCATAAAATTTCAGGTTTCTGGTAGCTGCAGCATTTCTTTATGGAAATACAAATTCTGAAAAATTCTATATATATATATATAAATAATCCTGACCGTTCTTTTTATATTTACCGGTGAGGGTTCAAATCAACTTTAATAAAGTTGATGATATTATTATATAAGATGTCTCTCGCTCTCGATCTCATGAGCCCCAGTCGGTCAAGAATCAAGATCATGCACTACTAGAGAGCTTGATGATGATTAGATCAAATATACGTGTCGTTTCTAACTAGGGTTTTGGATTGAAAGTTTTCATCATTATATATATATATCACTTATAAATTTTTGATCGATAGTGTAGCTACTTTATTACTATAAATAAAAAAATAGTTACTGTATTTATTGTAATAAGATAATAAATACAGTCATTCTTTTTAATATAATTCTAACTATATTATTAAAATAAAATAAAATAAAAAACGAAAGTAAAATGACACATAAATCTTAAAAAAATAATCTATAAAGGTATATAGACCATAACAAAAGACAGAAATATAAACTTAAAAATGCATAAAATTAACCACTCCCTTTTACCTTAAACATGACCATAAATCGATACGCGTGTTTATTTCTATTTATAAGAAATAAATTGGTTGTATTAACTCTACCCATTTTATATATATATATATATATATAGTTTTCACCATTCAATATATTGAATTAATATTTTCTATAGAAGAATAGATATATGGGTTAGTAGAGGGGACACATTTTCCTATAAGAAGCAAACTTAATTGAGTCTTCTTCAAAGGGAGAAATGTAATCATAGAGGTCCTACCTATGTATGGGGATCATCAAAACTCAACACCAAATAAAGAAATTAAAGATCAAAGTCTTGGTCAACTTTTTCATATTAAAATAAAAATTAAAAATTAAAAAAGAAATTAAGAAATCATTGAAATGGTAATCAAGGTGCAGTTGGTTGATGGGATGAGTGTTTTTTTTTTTTTTTTTTTTTTTTTGAAAGAAATTTTTTAAGGTTTTTAATTAGCTTTATTGTTTTTATGAGTAATGAATGTTTTAATATAATTATTGACAATGGACTTTGTGGCTCATATTGCAGAATGACTAGTGATTATTATTGGACCACTTGTGGTACGGCCACCTCTTTGCAATAAGTATATATCTCTTATATTATGCTAATAGTTTCATTGTTAATTTGGAAAATATATTAATTTTCTATTTAGGATTATTGTTTAGGATCTGTAAAGTATTGCTTGTTTGTACAATACAAGCACGGGCTCAATGGACCTAATTTAACACAAACTAAAAATCTAATTTACGTAATAGTTCAGATAGAAAACTTCACAGGGAACTGGGAAGATACAAATGGTTTCAAAATTGTTGATGCCCAGAAAAGAGGGTGACAAAGCCTGGCCCATCAATCAGCCCACATGTTTGCTACTCTGACAAAACCAAAATGTAGTAGAGACCCCGTCAAATTGAACCACAATTTTTGTCACAACACAACATAAAGAACCGCACCACACGTGAATATTTTTCTTGTCACAAAGAAAGCCCAGTAAGTAACAGCCAAACGGCCAGTTGGTAAGGAGACATTGCGCCAAAAACCAGCTCACAATATGGTTTAATCGATTGCACGCGTGCGCTGCCAGACAGGGATGAAGCTATGAAGGGGCCTACGAATAGCTTCGTCGAGGGATGGCAAAAACCTGGGTGGTCAGACCCTGACCCGGCCGGGTAACCGGGTTTTGACAGTCTAGGTACCCGACCCGAAAATATATGGATTTTTAAATCTAGATAGTGGGTACACGTTCGGAAAAAACCGGCCAAGTATCCAGGTATCCATACCCGAATTTTACCTTGGTTATACTTGGTTTTTTTATTTTTATTTTTACAATTTTTTTAAATATTAATTTTCGTACAATTTAAATACTACACTAGTTAGGATAAAAGCAAGCACACCAATATGACAATATTAATAATAGTAACTCAAATCCCATACAAAACTTTAAGGGAGTGTATTGAATTAGGATTTTAATAGACAATTTTAGGAAGTAAAAGTCTGTTGGTATTTGATTGAGACTTTTTAATACGTTAGATAAGTCTTGTGGTATTCGATTAGTACTTTTAATATATATTTTTTAAAAGTCCATAATGTCTTGTGGTATTGGATCCGACTTTCAAGAGACAACAAATTGTCTAGTGGTATTGGATTGATATCAAGATTTGTAGGATTTCATGACAAAATAGATTTTCCAGACTTTTCAGGGATATGTATAAATAGCTAGATCCCAAAATTGTCTTGCTATCTCCCACAATACTTTCTAGACTTTCCACTCGTTTCAGGCTCTCAAATCTGCTTTGCAATTCTCGTCGTAATGCTCTCTTCTTCTTCTTCTTTTTCTTTCTCATCTTCAGCTTCCTCAACTTCCATACCCCGATCAGATCTTCATCACAAATATTCAACTTCCTCAACTTCCATACCCCATCAAATCTTCATCACAAATCTGCCATCACCTGAAGAAAAAAAAAATTCTCTTATATCCGGTTATAGTGAAGCCATGCTTTTGAAAATCTCTTCACCAAAATATGAAGAAAAAAAAAACTTGTGAAGGTCTGGGTTGCAGCGTGTTTGCTGTCGCTACTTTTCTTCGGGCTAGTCTGCTATTTTGCTTTCTTTGCTTCTCTCTTTGTTGACTTTGGCTTGTTGCTTTCCTGTTGTTGCCTCTTTTTTGGCTTTTTAATTAGAAAATTGAAAGTGGGTGGGGAAGATGATAATCCGAGAGTGGGTGGTGTACCGGTGGGGAAGATGGTGTGGGTAAGGAGGTGGAAGACGAAGAGAATGAGACTTGAAGGCAAGAAGATTGTGAAAAAAAAAAAACCATTATAATCATAGTTTTTTTTAGTGTAAAAAATATTTCATGTGTAACCAAATATAGTTTTCTGTCAAAATATTCATATGATCAAATCCTATTAGTCTATAAATAAAGTCTGGATAATCATAATAGTCTATAAAAAAAAAGTCTAAAAACTCTTTTAGAATCCTGAAAATCTAGTACATATAATCCTAATTGTCTTTAAAATCATACAAATCCATAAGAACATGTTTCTTTGCTTGCATTGTATTGTACTAGTAATTTAAAATCTATTAAAACAGTACAATACATTGTTTAGTGCAAACACTATATTGTATTATTTTAATACATTTTAATTGCCTAATACAACAAACACCGTATTAACTAATACATTATATTTGGTGGTATTAGGTTGTATTGTATTAGAAAAAAAAAACACTTTTCCTTTCTCTTTTTTTTTTTTTTTTTTTTTCAACAAATATGGAATATTGATGAAATATGTGTTATGTGTTAATATTTTTTTTATAATTTCAAAATTATATAGGAAATATTTATTTTAATTATAAAAATATTAGTTATATAAATTTTTTGTTTCAATTCAAATAAATATTTATTGATTTTTTATATACAAATATTTATTGATTTATTCCTGGTAAGGATATTTAAAATTAATTATTAACTATTTTTTTAAAAAATATTATATTTTTATAATATAATACAATACAATAAAGTCATATGAATAACTTAATACGATATAATACAGTGTATCACCAAACAAATGATTGTATTAATGATAAAACAGTCCAATACAATCCAATACGGTGTGCCAAACAAGCCCTAAAATCCTAACACTCTCTAAATATTACATTAGCCTACATTTCACTCTCTTTCTTTTTCAACTAATTCGAAACGGTTAATTTTTTTATTTTTATTTTTTACAATTTTTTTTAATATTTTTTTTCACAATTTTTTTAAATATTATTTTTACAATTTAAATACTACATTAATTAGGATAAAGCAAGCACACCGTTACACCAATATGACAATATTATTAAGGGATAATTACCCCGGTGGCCATCGACTTTTGCCACCACTATCAAAATGGCCACCGGGGTAATTACCCCTATTAATAACAAAAACTCAAATTCCAGACAAAACATTAAATATTACATTAACCCACATTTCACTCTCTTTCTTTTTCAACTAATTCCAATACCGATGGCTGCTGATTAGAACTCAATTTCCATACAAACATTAAATACCACCAAATGGATAATGCTTGAGTACTGATCAGTCAGTACCCAAGGTGCTGACCACACCACTCATTACTTGCCACGTAACCCAAAGTAAGGAGAAAAATGGAAAAAGTAAAAGAGTTTTGCCACGTGGCAACACCCCATTGAGTGGTTTGGTGTGGTCAGTATGGCTTGGGTATCCAAGCAATTTCCCCACCAAATTACATTCACATTGGAGCAGAACAATATTTTAAATAAGATATTGATTCCACTTTTGATTAGAATGCACATTGATTCCACTTTTGATAAAATTAGATTTTGTTATAGAAAATAATTTTGTTTGATAAAACCTACTGAGATTCTTAGGACACCGCCATGGCTGTGTCTCAACTCCTCCACCTTTGTACCTCATCTTCTTCTCTGCCAGGTTTCATCTTTCTCTCTTTCATTAATATTTTTTGTGGGTTCTTGAATTTGTTTTGGACTGTGTATGACACAGTTCGATTTTTACTTCAAATGGGTTCTTTGTTTTTGTTCATTTGAGATACATGTTTATGTTTTTTCTTTTTCCTTTTCAATTTGACAGATTTTTAAAAAAATAATAGTTAAAAAACTAGGTACAATCTGGGTACCCAGCCAGGTAGCTAGGTATACCCGGACCCGGGCCAGTACACAACCGGCCGGGTACCCAGGAATTCCAGCCTGGGTAAGGCTTGCCATCCCTAACTTTACCCCTTTATGGCTCCGCAGGTCCTCTAGAAAAATCATTTTTAGTTACTGTAATTTATTGAAATATTTTTTCTTTTATTTCGTTAAAATGAAAATTATAGAGTTTGTTCTCTCCAAACTAGACGGAATTTGAAATTCTGACTTCACTACTAGTCACTAGGCTTGTAAGTTCACGATCAAATGCGAAAATTTGCTTTACCAACCTGTGTAGCAATACTAGCAGTCTAGCACGACATGTTACTGATGAAGGTCTTTTTACCCGTTCATTGGGTCAACTAATGCTCATCTGATCTTTATCATCTACATTGATGCCATGCTATTATGTTTATTTAATCATCATCTACTGCTACACTGCCTAGTAGACTTTCATTACAGTTGAAAAATGATTCAGTCCTACCCAACCTGTGCACATTTTAGTCGAACTCTCTTTCGTTGTCATGGTCCGTTGCAATTGTGTTATGGTCTCCCCCGGCACATTTGACACCTCTACACTAGAAAAGGTATGCAGATAGATGTTTACCCATTTCTACATCTATTTAATATGATGTGGGTGTATTTAGTACATAAAAGGATAATTTAACGGCACGCTCTAATTGGGCCACGGGCCACGGCAATGTAATGGGCTTCTGGCCATTAATTGGTCCTGTGGGCTAGGTATGGGCTGGGCTCATGCATATCAGGCCCGGGAAATTTTTTGTAGACTGAAAATATCTGAAGGTTGACAAAAAGTAATTAAGTGGAGGGAAATTCAGGACCACCAAGTTGGACTAGTGGCTAGTTGGAAACTCGATGAAAACAAAACTGAGACTTTAGAGAGTCCCAATCCCAACTTTGGCGTGCGAACTGGGTTTCCTGGATATGAATACAACGTTCAAGAACAAAACAAAATTAATCAAGTCGCATTTGGATTACGATGGAGAAAGCAGATAAGGATGTTAATTGATAATGTCGTGAGAACAGAGAAGAATCAAGCATCATACGATTAGATACTTCAAATGTTGCTAAGGCTCAACGTCAATCACTCAAAAAAAAAAAAAATAAAAAAAAATTATAATCTCTTCAAGTAGATTTTGAAATGTATTTGTAATAATAAATTTGAAAATCAAGAAAAAACATAAAAAAATATTAAATTTGTTTTTAGTGTGTTTACTGGTTTCATAGATGACAATTCAGTGTTCAATAATGAAACACAAATAATTTAATCACGTTCGGATTATTATAGAGAAAGCAAATAAGGACAATAATTGACAATGCCGTGAAAAGAATCAAATGTTATAGGATAGATTCCTAATTTGTTGATAAGGCTCAATTTCGACCATTAAAAAAAATTATAATTTCTTGAAGTAATTTACTTCAGGAATGTCTTTTGTCTATAACTAAATTGAAACCTAGAGAAAAAACAGAAAAAATATCAATTTTGTTACAATAGACAATCCCAATTTGAGGTGATTGATAGAGTTTCCTGATTAAGAATTCAATTAATGTTCAAGTCCAAAGCAGAAGTAATCGAATTGCACTTAGATTTCAACAATGAAAGCAAATGGGGATGTCAATTGATAACGCCGTATAAAGAATCAAATGTCACACGACACGTCATAGTAATATTTTGCTAAGACTCAACCTTTAATAAATAATAAAGTAAAGTCGGATCCAACAAAAGTTTCTAATTTCTTGTAATGGGAAAGCAACGTATATAAAATATCTTGAAGTAAATTCAGGAATGTGCTTATCTGTTATATATAAACACTATTATTTTAAAATTTTAAAAAGAAAAGAAAAGAAACATCTAATCGGAACGTGTCAAAAAAAAAAAAAAATCTATGTTATTGCACATCTTCTCTTAAAAGTTAAAACCTTTCGTTCCATAGTAGTGATGAAGGGTTCAGAGTCTCACTATACGTATTTTTAGAGCCGACTTTAGCTGGTGTAAGAGGTACATCTGCCCTGAGCCCATTAAAAATTAGACAAAAACGATTTTAGATTTTAGTTTAGAAGGGCCCAAAATTTAGTTATTTTTTTAAAACTAGGCCTAATAATAATAAAACATATATTTTTGCCCTAGGCCCTTGAGATGTTAGGGCTGACCCTGCGTATTTTACAAGTATATACGAATATATATATATATTTTTTCGATGTTGTGTGATTATATATTTCTAGTTATAGGAGTAGATATCCGAGATACGCATGTAGTGCCGGTCTTGGTAGACCTCTTACCCATTCAATGTCAAATTTCAAAATAATAATAATAAAATATAAAAGATAAAAAAAAATTTAAAGAAAAAACCACCTTATGAAGAAGGGTATCAAATACATAATAAACGAACTGAATTTACCTATATTTTTATAGAGTAATCTTAAATGTTTGTATTTAAAAAAAAAAAAAAAAAAAAAAATTAGAGCCATGATTCATGTAGGGTTTTACATAATTTTTCCAAGGCAGGGGACATGCCTACTAACTTTTCAAAAATATGTATTAAATTGCAAATATCTGATAAATGTAACAACAATTTAGAGGCATGAATCATGCTTGTTTATATAAAGATTTTGTGCATGAATTTGTGTAATATGATCTGTAGAATCTGTTCCTACCACCAGCTTATATTGAAAGATTAATTGTTGTAAAGCATCTGCTAATGTTGATTTTGGAATGTAAATTGCTTTTTTGGTTGTGGGTTTTCTTGGCCTTCTATCTTAAGTTACAATACATTTGGTTCCAGCTGGTGGAAACTAATCTCTTCTTTTTCTTGATGCTTTAAATCTCAAACTAAAAATATTCCTTAACATGTAAGTTAAATTTAATTTTCCCTGAAAGCGATGAGATTGAAAAATAATTAATTTGAGACGTCGGAAAACTTAAGAACACGACTTGAACCAATAATTCCAATGGCGTACCGTATCAATTGAGTTGAAAAGTACTTCTTAGGTTTTAATAACAAGAATCCAACAAGATGAAGAAGAAAACAAGTGTTGGAAAAATCAGTGTAGTAATTAAGTGAGTTGTCTGTTAGGAATCTGTCATTGTAAATACAACCAATATATACTTAATAATTTAATTATTCAAGATATTTTGTTGTCTTTTACATGAATATTCCAAGAAGAAACTAAAAAAAAATAAAATAATAAATAAATAAATTGTTGGAGAAATCAGTGTAATTAACATAAGTTGTTGTTTCTCTTAGGCCGGTTTATCATTTGAAGACAGAATATCTCTTTGCAATCTCCGAAAAATATATATATCAAAGTTATTAATACAATCTAATATGGGAAAAGAAAAACAAATGAAAATTAATTAGACTTGTTTTGGTATAAACAAGGGTCAAGGGAGATGGTGAGATGGATATTTGGATATTATATGCTAATAATTAATTGTTGAAAGTCATTGACAATAGACAGATTGGCTGGCAAGTGGTGCCAATGTCTCAAGTCTACCTCATGGAAATTAATTATCTAGGATAGGAAACTTTGTAATTTGCAAGCGTTGACATGAGTCGTTGCCGACCATATATAAATATACACATGCCATTATTGAAAAATACACACATATATATAATTATATGCCAAAGTCTTCGTGCCCCATTTTAGACGACTTGACAATTGGGCATTTGATTAAGGAAATTATGGATAGTTTTCTTTCCGTGAAGAGCCATAAAGTAATTAGAATTTAGAAGGTTTTATACGCGGAATTTCATACGTTTTCTGTGCGAAATCCCGATTTATACACCTGATATTATTAGTGAAAACTGGCATGTTGATTTTGACTGATTACGAATTAATCACAAATGAGGACGTAGAGTGGTTTGATTTTTGATGATGGTGATGAGTCATGAGAGTGGGGGAATTGGTGACGTGTACGCTGCTTGTGACATATGGAAGGTGCAAGAGCCGAATTGTTTGAAGATGTCAAAATGGTGGTGTTAAGAACTAAGAAGAACTAGTGCCGAGAAAATACAAACAAATTACGCGTAAATGAGTGGAATTTTTTTAACATTTTGGATTTTATTAATCGGGGAAGACTTATTGCATGCGTAAGTGTTTGTAAGCACGTCACCTATTAGTAGATATGGTAATGCACATTCTTTCTCATAAATGGAGGTAAGAGGTTCGAGTCCCACTATATTTATTTTACAAATATATATAAAGAGTTTTCTCTGGATTTATGAGAATAGTTATATGAACCGTATATGTATTCAGAGTTAGCATTGAAGGACGCCCTACCCCAGGGCCTAAAAAGGGCTCCTTTTTTTTTTTTTTTTTGTGCTCACGTCATTGATAAATAAGGGGTCAATATTTTGTTGTTATTTTTCAAACTTCAAATAATTATATCAAATTTGGCCCCACATATAATAAATAAATAAATAAATAAAATAAATTGGAAATCAACTTCTTACGTAAAGATTAGGCTCAATTTGAATTTTCATCAGAATCGTTAAAAGCAAATGAGTAGCACTATTTGCATCTCTGAAAATTTGTATATGCATCCCTCTTTGCATTATAACAATTTAGAAGTTTTAAAAAAATTAGATCTTGTAAGCACACCCCAAACATTACTGAATATACCCTTTATTTTATTATTATTATTTAAAAAAATAAAAAAGTTGGAGGTCTCTTCCCTTTTCATTTTCTAAGCAAGTTCTTCTTTCCTTATTTATATACGTTGTTTCTTTGCGTGGAAACCGTTATACAAATCTATTTGCTCGTACTTTTGTTTTGTCTATATATCGTGATATAAACTTGATGAAAATTATTTTGATTAAACTTTTGTAAATTTCCTCAAAAAATAATTTAGTACATAAATTATTAAAACACAAGGTTTCACCAGTTTTTAGATATGGGATTGAACAAAGAGATCCATTTTAAAAATTTGGTCTGGGTTTCTAAAAGTTAGAATTGGCACGGCATGTATTGTATCTTAATGCGTGTTGGATTTTTTAACTCATTCTACCTGGCTTGTTCTTTGTTACTTTGTTATCAAAAATAAAAAATTGTTGTTTCAAATAAAAAAGCTTTTTTAAAAAAATAATTATTTATTCGCATTTTTTTACACCCATAATATCCATGTGCTCCATTCCATCCATATATTTCTAAACTTAAATCGGTACTTTTGTAGCTTAATTGGTGCTTCCTTGCAGTCATGTAAAGCCACTATAAATAATAGAATATATGTCTTAATTCTTATTTGCATTTTAGTTCTATTGCATATAATAAAAAAAAAAAAATACTACTTGGTCCTTTTTTTTCTTTCTCCAAAACTTCCATTCAAATTATATGTCATGTTAGATGTAAATCTCGTCTAAATTATTATTAAATAATGTAGTAAATACCGTTTTAATCACAATTCATCAAGACACATTGCTTGAGCAAGAGTTTTAGATAAATATTTTTAATATATATATATATACAGTTTTTCTATTGTCAATTCATCCTGATATAAAATATATCAGAATGAAAATTGTGGACCATTAGATTTACATACTTTGACTCAAAGTGTATGCATTTGTCAAAACTTCTATATAATCTATGGTCTATATTATTTGTTCTGATATATTTTATATTATGACGAACTGACAGTAGAAAGACTGTATATATATATACGGTCCCGTTCTGGTCGGTGCACACAGATGTAACTACCAATGTATGTGGACCACTGATTATAGAGAAACTTTAACAAGTGTATACACTTTGAGTCAAAGTATGTAAATCTAATGGTCCATATTGGCTATATGCACTTATCAAAGCATATTTTAAATCCAATGATCCACATGCAAGAAACTGATATATTTTATATAAATTCGAACTAATAATAAAAATACTATATATATATATGACACTACTACTAGTTTTTTTGAATTATTATAATAAAAATAGGTTCAAACCCAAAAACTAATCGGGTATGTACAACGAGTATATCATATAAACTTCATCTCTTAATATTAATAGAATAATGGTACGTTCAAAGATAATTTATATCTGGTTTCTTTGGCACATCATATTGGATTGTATTGAACTGTATTGAATTGTATTGTATTGTATTATACTATATTATCATTAATACAAATATATGTTTGGTGATGTACTGTATTATATCATATTAAGGTATTTCTATGACTTTATTGAATTTTTTATATATTAAAAAATACATTATATTTTTTTTTAAATAGTTAATAATTAATTTTAACTATCCTTACCATGAATAAATCAATAAATATTTTTATATAAAAAATCAATAAATATTTAGTTTAACTGAAAAAAATAATAATAAATAATTTTTTTATATATAAAATAAATATTTCCTATATAATTTTGAAATCATAAAAATGTCAACAATTTTCCATATTTGTTGAAAATAAAAAGAGAAAATAAAAGTATTTTTTTTTTAATGCAATACAACATAATACTATCAAATATAATGTATTAACTAATACGGTGCTACACTGTATTATATTATTTTAATATATTTTAATGGTCTAATACAATACAACGTGGATAAACAAACCAACTAACGTATACGGTACAATGAGGCAGGACCACAGTACAAAAGTCCAATTGACTCGTAAATGCAATTTGGTGAATGAAAGTCTTCAATCCAAGTCAATGTGACCAGAAGTGGTGCCACATTTAATGGTTTGATTTGGACACAGAGTCGTGAAGACGCCAACTACGAAACTTTCTTAGTTTCAATAGTTGATTAGGTTCTATTTGAGACCTTGATTTTTCATTTTTATGAAGAAAAGGACCTTATCTCATTCCTTTTTAAAAGTGGAATGACTTTTCAATGATCTTTTAACCATATTTTATTAGCATAATTAAATCTATAATCATGCCCTTATCTCCTCTATTATCACATAAAGATGCTGGATATTGAATAATCATTTTAACTCATTGTATATCAATCACCTAAATAAATTACTAAATTATTATTTTTATTTATTCCAACAAAAAAAAGGGTTTTTATTTTTTTTATTTTTTTTTTAAATGAAGTTGTTTGAAAATATTTAATTTTACATTTACCCTATTTGATTTTTAACTTTTTATTTTGTTGTTGTTTTGAATATTTTTAATTGTTCAACCACTTAAAAAAAATGAACAAAAACAACTTAATATGTCAGATTTAAACCCTTAATCCCCTTCGTTTTTGTACAGGATCTTTTTGACGAAATTCTGAATTAATTTTACTTATATTTGACTCTCACAACAAGTGAAATCACAAAAAATGTTTCCTCTATAATTTATAAATAATTTCAAAATACTTTTGCAAGAAAGTTTAAAGAAAAATGTGTTTTCTTTTATCTCTTATATATCGTCGACGTCAATTTTTAAGAAATCTAGTCAGCAGTAACACGTATGCAGATCGACGCCTAAGGAAATCTTACGAGATGTGATCAGGTCACCTCTATGATACGTGTGTAATTTAATGAATGGAAAATTTGTAATAGATGAATGCATAAATAGTAATGACTCGAGAATTTGTATGTGGAAACCCTTAACGCAAGGAAAAATCACAGTCGTTGTGATTGATAGAGAAAAGATTCTTCACTATGTAAAAAATTGTTACAATTACAAGTGTGATGAATTGCTTGAATAATGACTATTCCGCCTCTTTTGCTTTGATACATGTGTTTATATAGGGGTTAAGGTGTGATGCACATTTTTCTTTGGATCCCCAAATCCCCACGTCCCCGTCCCCATCCCCATTTGGGGAAAAAAAAAAAGGGTGGGGATAAGGATGAAAATCATCCCTAAATTGAAATGGGGATGAGGATGGGGGACACTCCCCCAATCCTTATTTCTCCATTTTCTTCAAAACATATATAAATATATATATATATATTAATATATGTTTTTTGATTTTTTTGATTCTTTGAAAACCCTAACTTTTTATTTTTATTTTTATAATTTGTAATTTTTAGTCAAACTAGGAAATGAGGAAACGGGGGAATGGGGGAAATGGAGAAAATAGGGAACTGGGGTTGAGGAATGAGGATATAGATACCTCCCCAAAAATTTCCCATCCCCATTTCCCTGGAAATGGGTGGGGATAGGGGAAGGATCTAGGAAGTGAGGATGGGGATGAGAATGAGAATGAGGGGATCTATATTCATCCCCATTTCCCTATGTAAATCTAAATATATTGACAAGGACCTATATCTAAATCTAATTTGATAAGTGCATATACTTTGAGTCAAAATATGTAAATCTAAATATATTTACTGAAAGCAATAGTGAACATAAATGTACACTTGTCAAGTTAATACTTGATAAATAAAGATAATTATTTATTTTTCATCCATTGACTCGAATGGTTATGAGTAATGACTAGACAGGTTTTTGGTCTCCAATTGAGACAGTTGACTCATCCCACTTGGAATTTGGAATCCTTCTAACCACCCATATTCTCAGAAATTCATTCTATAATTGTATTTTTTTTTATTACATATTTTCCCAGAAAGATCGAGCTTTGAACTTTCTTCTATTTATTTATTTTTTATTTCCTAAGAGTTTCTTGCTGGTTCACAACATAAGCATATTCTCAGAATTTCATTCTATGATTGTATTTATTTTTTTTTTTTATTACATATTTTTCCAGAAAGATCGATCGAGCTTTGAACTTTCTTCTATTTATTTATTTTTTATTTCCTAAGAGTTTCTTGCTGGCTCACAACATAAGAAGATTTTTTATCTTTTATTTTTATATTTAAAAGAACACGAGATAAGTTGATAGACATAAGACATTTC
This sequence comes from Acer campestre, assembly GCA_954870605.1. Classification (NCBI taxonomy): domain Eukaryota; kingdom Viridiplantae; phylum Streptophyta; class Magnoliopsida; order Sapindales; family Sapindaceae; genus Acer; species Acer campestre. The sequence goes on from OX940806.1 coordinate 30,519,635, forward strand.
AAATCCACGTTTTAAAATTTGATTACTTGAAAGTTCAAGCAAGAAGAATTCTTCTTATAACAACAATAATAGTTAGGGGCTGTTTGTTTTTTTCCCAATAAGACTTATTACCTCTTATATCTTAAATTAAGATAAATCATTTTGTTTGTTTTTTCAACTTATATCTTATTTTAAGATATATATGTCTTTTAGAAAAAGTAAAATTTTTTGACTTTTATCTTATTCAAAAAATGATACAGTAGAGTTTTTTAATAAATTTCCAAAAATATCTTATAACAATTCATACATTTATGATTTTATCCGCACATAATAAAATACTAAAAATCAATTTTCCAAAAATTCACAATTTTGAAGAAACCCTAACACAACCTAATCAATTTTATATTTGTAATAAGTCATCCAAAATGAAAAAAACAAACATATCATTATATCTTAATTTTTAAGACTTATCCATATATCTAATAAATTAAGGTCTTATAAGACTTTAGACAAAAAAGCAAACAGCCCCTTAGTCTTGATATGAAAATTGAATCATATTCTACATTGTAGAAGAATTGACTGACGACTTTTAAAAAAGTGTATATTACAATCATAATGTGTTGAAATTAGATATTACTTGCACAACCTAAATATATACTAGGCTAATTGGCACGGATACCCCCTGAACTATACCCGAATTTGCACTTTACCCCCTGAACTTTTTTTTTCGCCATTAAACCCCCTGAACTCTTGTAATTTGGCAATCGCTGAAGGAATTTGCCCCCTCAGCAGGGGGTAGATTCCTTCAGCGATTGCAAATTTACGAGAGTTCAGGGGGTTTAGTGCCGAAAAAAAAAGTTTAGGGGGCACAGTGCAACTTTTTGAAGAGTTCAGGGGACATCCGTGCCAATTAGCCTATATACTATTATTACCAATCATGTGTTGATGTGAGTGGTTCGGCGCTCTCATCCCTTAAGTAAGGTCGTGGGTTCAACTCCCCTTGTGAACAGAACTACACATATTGAGAGCACTTTACCCCTTAGTGGGCCGACCCGATGCAAGTCCGGATTAGTAGGGGTGTGGTCTGGGCTGATTGCACCGTATGGTGGATCCACCCCACCCGGAAACCGGATGGTGTAAACCAAAAAATATATACTATTACAACAAATAGAGATAACCAACTTGTTGAACATCAATTACCCAAAAACAAAAAAAAACAAAAAAAAAAAAAAAAAAAAAAAAAAAACAAATAAACATAAATATTTAATATATATGGATAACACAAAGGGAAAAAAAAAAATCTTCCTTTTAAAAATAATAATAATAATATATGCGGTAATGGCCACTTAAGCTTGACATTGCATGGGTAAATAAACACTGTTTCCATTAAACTGTGTTGTACAGTATTAGGGGGAAAGTCTTCAAATACACACAAATGATTATAATAAGTCTATTTTTTTTTTTTCAAAAGTCTAACAAGTCTACTTCCTACGTATCATGAAGAAATGAATATATTTTTAATTAAAAATTTTAAAATATAACATATCAATCAATGTAAAATTTTACGAGATTACTAATATTATATATTTATATCTAGTTCTATATAAAGATTTGTTTTTATAATTAAAAAAAATGATAATATCTGGAGTAGTTGATATATATAATTTTTTTTATATATATCTTCCATTCCTGATTGGCTTTTATGTGTAGCCAAGGATAATGTACAGTCTCGTACTTTTGTTTACGTTGAGTGAAGATCTTTTTCTTAAAAAATTAAAAAAAAATTGTGGTTACCAACTTGATATGAACCTAAAATTTGTTATAGCCAATTTTGTTTGGTCCGATAAATCATGGTTCATAATGATGTCAGCATTAAAATAAAATTATTTGAATCTAAAATTTACAATTTTTTTTTTCTTTTTTAATACCACATGTGATGGTAATGACACCAACTTAAGATATTGCCTGACTGAAGTCTTTTACTATAAGCAAATTGTCTTTAAATACAAGGGAAATTATTATTCCACAACCCCCCCCCCCCCAACCCATAGTTTGCTGTATTCTCTAATCTTCTCTAGTCTTCCTCCTTTAATTTCAAAATTCTCTAATTTTCCCCCTCCTATACACAAATACAACCAATCTCACCATATAAAAATAGACATGTGAGGGGGGAAATTGGAGAATTTTGAAACTACTGGGAAGAGATTGGAGAATACGGCAAACTATAAGGGGGAGAATGATATTTAGCCCCCCCAACCCATAGTTTGCTGTATTCTCTAATCTTCTCTAGTCTTCCTCCTTTAATTTCAAAATTATCTAATTTTCCCCCTCCTATGCACAAATACAACCAATCTCACCATATAAAAATAGGCATGTGAGGGGGGAAATTGAAGAATTTTGAAACTACTGGGAAGAGATTGGAGAATACGGCAAACTATAAGGCGGAGAATGATAATTTCCCTAAATAGAAATACATGGAAATTGTAATTATTCAATAACAAAGATAAAAATAAAAATAAAAATTTATATATGTTGAGTGAAATTTTAGGGGAAAAAGAAATAGATTGGATAATTAAGTTTTATGAAAATAAATAAATTAATATGCAATGATTAAGGCATGTGCAATGTATAGAAAAATGAGGTAAACCCACAGCCACCCTAGAGATTGGTTGGTGGTCCATAATAAAAAAAAACAATTGGGGGGGTGGGGGGGGCCCAAATCACTTACTGGAGGACGGGCTCATGGTAGGACCCAATCAGCCTCTTAAAAATCAAACCTTATAAATTATAATTTTTCTAATTTCTTCAACACTCTTATCTTGGTCCCCCTTCTTGTCTTTAACTCACAAGTCACAAAGAAAGACGTATCAAAATGTTATGATTTTGAACAAGTCTCTCATGCCAACATGTGTATATTTTTATTTATTTATTATTGTGGGTCTTTTATTGATTTTGACTTTTGAATCTTCCTAGTAATGGGGTTAGAATTTAGAAAGGGCATATTCCCTTATCATTCTTCTTTTTTCTTATCAATTTCTGTTTTTATTCCAAATACATATTGTGTTAACTTTTTTAATAAATTTGAAAACAAAATAGTTAATATTATTGATAATAATTATATTTTATATATTTTGAAAATATTAACAATATTTGAAAAAAAAAAATTTATCAGTATATTCATAAAATTGGAACAAGATATATTCATCACCAAACCATGTTAGGACATATTTAGATTAATATATTTTTTATGTAATAAAAAATAAATTTTAAATATTTTAGATGACAATGGATACTGTGTTGATATTTTCCATGATCATTGTGTCTAATAAGAGCATCTCCAATGCAAACATGACTTGTGAAAAAAAAAAGATGCCACTTAGGATAAACAGACGTTATGTTAATAATTGTGTCTCCAATACAACCGTGTATATTCAACCTCAAGCTGACGTGGCAAAAAAAATATTAGACATTGTCATTATGACTGTCCACTTTCAGCCGGTCTGTTGCACATCTATTTTTTAGGTTGACTCAACAAACATTTAAAACTGATATTAATTTTTTATACATTTTTGGTAAGAAAATAAAATAAAAAAATAAAACAGGAAAAAAAGATGGACACGTCATTAAAAAAATTGTGTTTTAGACGGAAGCATTGGAGACCAAATTTTGAGTTGATAGTCTATCAAGTCTATTTTTATGCCACATAAAAAGTAAGTCCTTTGACATTGTTGTCATGTTAACAATTATTGGTATACAAGCCATTTTTGCATTGGAGATGCTCTAAAAGTGAATAAGATATTGTATTTAAAAATAATAAAAGTGAAATAAATTATAATCATTGATTATATATGCCGTCAGATCTTTAAAGGTCATGATAAAGATTAGTTCGATAGAAAATCTAAATTCAATGATTAATATAAGGAACTTTTTCAAATGATAATGAATAGTGTAACAGACGACAAAATAGTTACGACTTAAACCACAAAACCGCCACGTAATTTAGATATTTTTCATTGTTTGGATTTGTTTAATTAGCATAGAGGATTGATACAACGCGTATAATGAACCGAGTCCAAAATCCAAATCCATCCTCATTCCTCACCCGGTAGAAGACTAGTCGACAACATGCAATCAAATGCAAGGCCGCCACGTGTCCCTATCAATGACTACTAATTACAACACTGAACAAACAACGGATTAGATTAAAGTATTAAACTAAACTAAACAAAACCCGGAATTTGTAAAACCAGCCGATAATTACTTTTTGTTTTTTTGTCAGCAAATCAAGAAAGTCACGACATGGTTGTCTTGAGCCGGTCAATAAACGCCCATCTGGGAACCCGGCCCAACCCAAAACCCAATCCTTACGGCTCGATTCTGTAAAATACCCAAAAAACCCTCCTTAAAAAGGCAGCAATGGAATGGGCAGTTTCGGGAATCGAAAAATGCGAAAAAGAAATTATTTAAAGACGAAGTTGGAGAACAAAACAATAGAAACGGCTCTCTCTTCTTCTTGTTCCAAGTCTTTACAACTGCCACCCATTAACAGAGAGGCCACAGCTTTTCAATCTCTATTCAATAACCCACTTTTTTTTTCTATAAATATTTATTTATTTTTATCGTTTTTGCTTCGTTGTTATTATTATATTCTGAGGCTCTCTAAATATATATAATATAATTTAGATTGATTGAAGCTCCATTATCGCTGATTGTGTTTCGAATTCTTAGACGGCCCATCTTCTTCTTCTTCTTCTTCGGTCTCTCTTGAAAGCAAATTTTTGTGGGTTAGGGGGTTATCGACGAAGTGGGATTCGACGGTTGGGATCGAGAAACTTTTTCTCCGATTTGGGTTTGTCGAGATAGAGAGAGTTGGGGCATTTCGGTCATTGTGGAGTTGATCTGTTTTTGTCAACGGTGAATTTGTATTGACGGAGAAAGGAATGTGGTGGATGATGAGTAACGAAGGAGGCCATCAATGTTCTAAAAAGAGTGACGATGTCTGCGGCGATGTTTGTGGCCAGGTATTTCCTTTTTCCCTTTTTTCTTTTTTTCAAATTTTGATTGTTTGTGTTACTATTTGGGATTTTTTTTTTTTTTTTTTAAAAGAAAACAAATTTCAAAAACCCAATTGATGATTTTGTTGGTTTGTTCAGTTTTTCATGATGATATTTGTTAAACGATTTGTGGGTATGTTTGGTGTTCGAGAAAATGCGGGAATGAAACAAACTCTAAAAATTTTGGATCTAGATTTTTTGTTGTGATAGGCTGGAATGAACAGAGGCTATTATTGTAACATTAAGCTATGTTGAACGTCGAACTATGTCTAATGTGAGATTCACATGTTATGATCTTATTGCGTTATTATCATTTGGGGTGGCATAGATATTTGAGTATGTTTGGGGTCAAATCATTTTGTTAATGTAGAATTGAAGTTGGCATAATTTTCCTTTTCTGCTCACCTACCTAAACTTTGAAGTTGATCAATGAGGGTAGATATTGAATTTACCGTGAAAGTTGATCAATTTGTAATTTTATCTTGTTTCAAATTTGGGAACTTTATTTACAAATTTATCAATTATATCTTTAACTCTTGAGGGAACAGAGGAAGGGAGAAGATAAAATTATTTATATGCATGTGGAGAACCATATTCATTCAATTTGTATTTGTTTTAAAATGTCATTCTTGGTAAATTCTCTCTGCTTGATGCATCGTTATATGTTGGTTTGAGTCTTATGAGTTTACTCTTTATCTTGCAGGAATCAACTCAAGCTCTTGGCTTGTCGAGATTACGCTGCATTCTGCGTGGCATTGATTTGAAGACCTTCATATTTGTATTTGCTTTGGTCCCAACACTAGTGTTTGGCATCTATGTGCATGGGCAGAAGATCTCGTACTTCCTGCGGCCACTGTGGGAATCCCCACCCAAGCCCTTCCATGAAATACCACACTATTATAATGTGAACGTGACAATGGAGAGATTGTGCAAACTCCATGGTTGGGGAATCCGCGAGTCCCCAAGACGTGTCTATGATGCAGTTTTGTTCAGCAATGAGTTGGATATTCTTAACATACGCTGGAAAGAGTTAAACCCTTACGTAAATCATTTTGTTCTCCTGGAGTCTAACTCAACATTCACTGGAAAGCCAAAGCCTCTGGTTTTTGCCGGCAATCGGGATCAGTTCAAATTTGCTGATCCCCGGTTGACATATGGGACTATTGGAGGGAGATTTAAGAAGGGAGAAAATCCATTTGTTGAGGAGGCATTTCAGCGAGTAGCACTGGACCAGCTTCTCAAAATTGCTGGTATCACTGATGACGACTTGTTGATAATGTCAGATGTTGATGAGATACCAAGCGGACACACTATCAATCTCTTGAGGTGGTGCGATGACATCCCTCCAGTCCTCCATCTCCGGCTGAGAAACTACCTGTACTCGTTTGAGTTTCTTGTGGATAACAACAGCTGGAGGGCTTCGGTCCACAGGTATCAGACAGGCAAAACTCGATATGTACATTATCGCCAGTCAGATGTCATCTTGGCAGATTCAGGGTGGCACTGCAGCTTTTGCTTCCGTCGTATCAGCGAGTTCATATTTAAGATTAAAGCATACAGCCATTTTGATAGAGTTAAATTCTCTTATTTCTTGAATCCTAAAAGAATCCAGAAAGTAATCTGCCAGGGGTCCGATTTATTTGATATGATTCCGGAGGAGTACACATTTAAGGAAATCATTGGAAAAATGGGACCAGTTCCGCATTCGTTCTCAGCCGTTCATCTGCCGTCATATCTTTTGGATAACGCAGATAACTATAAATTTCTATTGCCTGGAAATTGTGTAAGGGAGAGTGGGTGATCATCTTAAAATAACGTTTTAGATGTCTTTTCTTGTAAAGATTAGTTGGAGATGCTCTGTTATTGTGACTCCTCACGAAGGATTCAATTGAGAAATTGATGACTTGGTGTGGTGTGTCACTGGCACGGCCGTAACATAAATCCAGATGGATTCTTATAATTCATCAGAAAATGTTTGGAGAGCTGGACAAATTCTTCGAACTTTTAGGTTGAATTTTTTGTATATAACTTACGGATTTGGGGTTTGTTCATGCTGGTGCATATCCATTCACTGAGGGAGACCCCAAATATACCGAGAAAAAAAAAAAAAAAAACCGAGAAGTATTATTTTTTGATACATGTTTTGATCAAACTTCTTATTTTGTACCATCTGATTGTTCTTATACTATTTAACGTGATTTATTCTCACCGTGATGATGATTCTATTAAGGTTTATATTGTAAATTTGTCATTAAACGTGTTGTGTCATGTTGTGTCGACGTGGTTGTTCTTCTTAAACTATGAAACTGGGTATATGCTTGTGTTCTTTGTTTTGAAGTTTCATAGCAGGAATAACTTTTGCACAAGTAGTGAATAGTGATGGATGTTAATGGAATCCAAACTCAAGCAAAATGCATCCATGTCATTGTTGGAGATGATTTCAACAAAGATTCGTAATGCCTTGCTGGCAGTAAAAGGTGGCAACGGTATTGTTAGGTGAATGAATGGTGATATGATATCTTGACCCCACCACTCTCTGGCACGTCCATTTGGCAGATAATGATTTTTGTGAATACTAATAATTAAACTGGTCAAGTCTGTAGAAATTTGTTTATGCAAAAAAAAAATCTGTGGAAGAGGAATCAAAGTGATGGCCTTTGATAAGGGTACGTATGATAACAATGAAAACGAAATTTGCTGTCATTAATATTTCAGATCTCAGAATTACCAAAAAATTCACTTCACATTGGAGAAATGAAAACACGAGAAAGTTCATATGAGAATCTTCAAAAAAAATAAACGAGTCTTGGAATCTTGAAAAGTAATGCATAAAAAGTTGAGGAGGGGACAGCAGTAGCAACCCTCGCCAAACGCACACCCAATCACTTTTTTATAAAAGAAAACAGAGTCTTGAAGTAAACAATTTTCCTGATTGGCTGATTGTATTGTGTTTCCGGTTTTAGAAATGGGTTCGAAAATTTAATTAATTATCTGTTTCTTGCATCTATAGACGAAACCAGCTTCGTAGCCAGCGGGGTGTAGCTCAGCTGATGGATGGACGAGCTTGGGGTTTGGATAAATGTCTTTTAGATCAGCAGCTTTAAAAAAAATACCTGGTTTCGAATTAATAGATATTGACGAAACCAACTTCGTAAAATTTGGAAGGCCTAGAGGCTAAGACAGAAAATTTTACAAAAAATTAAAATGTAAATATAAAAAAACATTGGGCCTGGAGGGGCATGGGTTTGTTCGTGACCTCTTCCTTTGATTACAAATTATGCAAATAGAGAATAATAAAGTTTGAAAATGAAACTTTGAGGTGGGCATGTGACAAACTGACAATCTAACTACTAGGAGTACTAGGCCATTTATTCATCATAATTATGCAAATTCTTTCAGGTTTTTTTTTATTCCTCTGCTTTACCTTTTTCACTAAAGAGAATTTTTCTAATGTAATATTATATTTACCGGTGCGAACCAAACACTGAAACACAAAATGAACTCAACTCTGTGATGTAATGTAAAATGCCATCATCAATCCGTGTCATGTTAGAAAAGATCTCATGACCAAAAGTTGGTAAAGTTAAATGGAAATATTGATGGTGATGATCATACCCAACCATCTGGCACCGTCCCATTGGTTCAATTAATCAAAGTTGTCACAATCTAATTTTTGCAAGTTGCCAACAACAACATGATCATCTTATCTGCTTACAGTAGTGAAACAAGATCTCGGTCGTTCAAAATATATTGGATCAATGAAATGAAACTATGTGCTTTAAGGATAATCCTTTTTCGTGTAAGAAAAATAATAATATCTTTTTTTATGTTGAATAACAATATTATAAGCATATAATCAGAATATAATTTTCAATTTTTTTCTTCCAAGTGCCAAGAATTTTAATTTAAGTTCAACACAGCTGTAATTTCTTTGAAGGTTGCAATACCTTTATATTATATATATATATATATATCAAAAATTTAATAGCACTCTTTAAAAAGTGAGTTTTAAGACTATCACCAACTTAATAACTTAAATTTTAATAGCACCTAAAATGTGGATCTGACAAAAATACCCTTAAAATACATTCACAAAAATAAGTTTCGTACTTTTTTTGTGTTTCCAAGACTTATTTTGGTGTTTTCGAGATTTATTTTGGTGTTTTCAAGACTTATTTTGTATTTTCGAGACTTATTGGGTAGTTTTCAAGACTTATTAGGTATATTTGTAATTTCTAAGGCTTATTGGACAAAAATGAAATTTTCTAATTTTATTTTTATTTTTTTTATCATCTTCTCCATCGAAACCGGCCTCTATTAGAGGTCGATTTCAACCTCCATTGGAGACCGATTTCAACTTCCAATGGAGGTATTTCATCTCCATTGAATGGTCCTCCATCAATGGAGGTTTTTGAAGAAAAAAAAATGGCACAAACGTCATAAAAGAAGGAGATGAGGGTATTTTAGTAAATTGGTGCCATTTAAACTTAACTTATTACACCAATGATACTCTCAAAATTTAACATAAAAAGAGTTATTTCCCACCATTTCCACTAGTTATGACTACGATTTTACTACATGGACAAATGTATATAATTCTTCGATCCTCTCTTTTTTTTTTAGGTAAAAGAGTCAGACCAACGAACACCGAGGAAGATCAAGGAGCAAAACCAAAACCATCTCACGGAGTAGGGGCTTGCAAAATTCATTAACGAAAAACTAGTACAAAAATCAATGAACAAAACGACCCAAAGAAATTATACAAAGTTTTAGGTCAAACCACTCAAAATATATATCCAAAAAAAAAACAAAGAACAAAACTGAGGAGCTGTTGACAACCAAGAACAATATATACTTGTTTATATAACATAAACTAAAATGTTTGTTTAATTACTTAAGTTATAGTAAGGCAATTTATAAATCATAACTACTAATAAATTATTAAATCAACAAAAAAAACGTTAGTTAATTCATGATCAATGTGGAACAAGAAAGCTAGAAAAAAAAAAAAAAACAAGAGATGACACAAATCTTGTGAGATATGAAAGAGATACAGGGATGGAGAAGAGAAATGTAACGATTCTGTTGACTTCAGGTCTACATTGTTCTTTCCAGTTCCTACAATTTGGGGGATCGATTCTGACGTTTATGTAAAAATATTTCTAGTTATTTGAGAGCTATGAACAGTGTTCCTTTTTTTTTTTTTTTTTTTTTCCGGTTTTACCGTGGGAGCAACGAGAGATGGAGAGAGAGAGAGAGAGAGATTCTTGTATGGATTCTAACTTCTTTTTTTTTTTTTTTTACCATTCCTGATATTATTATTATTTTTATTTGTTTATATAAAAAAAGAAAAAAATAATAAAAGAAAAGGATAAACCTTTTAATAACAATCATTGGATTAATCTTGGATTGACTCAGTCAACAATAATATGTTAATCAAAAAGAATAAATAAAGAAAATCAATCAACACATGCAAGACAGATTTTACGTGGAAAACCCTTGAATGGGAAAAAACCACGGTGCCCCTTGAGGGCGAGAGAAATCACTATGAATTGTTTATAGTTTACACACTCAAATCTCTCATACAATAGCTTGATTATTCTCTCTCTGATCTCGAACCCCCTTTCATGGGATTTAAGGTTCTATTTATATTAGTTTTTCTAGGGTTTCCTGCACCTATGCCGTGTTGATAGGGGAGTTCCCGTCTTTCTCTCGCGTAAGAAGTCTAGAATCTGCCAATAACTTTTTTAGAGTTTGTTTCCTGTTTGGACTCTTCCTTGTTTGAAGAAATTTGTATCTTGTTCGGAATAGGATTTAATCTTTGAGTTTTGTATATGATTAAATCCTCGTTTGACGTGGAAAATATACTTGGAGTTGGATTACTCTTCTGGCTGTATGTTCTTTGGCGAACACCCTGGGTTGGCGAGCGCATTTTGCCTTTCTGTTGGTCAACCAGTTGTGGCGAGCACTCTCCTTCTTTGAATCGGTGAGCGTGCCTGCTGGCATGTCTTTGACTGATCTCCTCCCGTTGACTGGTCAATAGGTGACGTGTCTATTTACTTGTCCCGTCTTTATTGCCTTTTTGCTGACGTGTCTTATTGCCAAATTTACACATACAACAACTTTCATTAAAATGTGCTGAACATAAAATTTATGTGTGTGTGTATATATATATCTCGCGGTATGACAATCGGAAAGATTATCAGGCTAAATGAGCACCATTTATGATCGAATCGTATTGAACGGTGGTGCTGAATGCCGTTTCTTTTACTCACCACCGAATGCCTTTTCTTTTATTAGAGTAAAACGTATAATCTTTTTTTTGTTTGTTCAAATACTAACCTTTAAAATCAATTCTTTAATTATAACCATGATATTTCATTCCCTTGCTATTTCAGAATGAGCACAAATTCACTTAACGTTACACATAAATTTGAAGCAAGACTCAGCTGGAATATTGGAAAGTAAGAGAATTTCTTCAAAAGAAAGTGATTGAAGAATCCTGGAAAGTAAATTTTCAGAAGTAAAAAACTACACAATTTAATGAATATTGCTGTTAAAAGATTGTGTGAAAGTTGCTCAAGGAGGAGCACGTGGCCCCTCCACCAATGATTGTTACTAAAGGTAGGTATGAAACTAAGAATTTGATCACCTTCAAAATATTATTATTTATATTTTAAATTCCAATATCAATCGGTCAGGAATCAAGATTTTGTCAATTTATCGAACCTATTGATATCGAACAAAAAAGGAAATGATCTTCACACACATATACTAAAAAATGGGCATTATGGGACTTGAACCTTCCACTGTAAACCATAAATTAATATTATTGATTGCTCATTCCTGAAAAGAACAGTAAGCCTGGTACAGTGCCATTGTGGTACTTAATTAAAAGAACTATATCTTGATTTTATTTTCCAAGTATAATGGTTTTCTGCATCCAATCATTTGATGGTAAAAATATATATATATATATATATAGTCTTTCTATCGTTCTGATATAAAATATATCAGGACAAAGAATGTGAACCATAGATTATGGAGAAGTTTTGACAAGTGTATACACTTTTAGTTAAAGTATGTAAATGTAAATCTAATGGTTCATATTCTTCGTCCTGATATATTTTATATAAGGGTGAACTAACAATAGAAAAATTATATATACATAATATATATATATATATATATGCAAATGGGAAATAAAGTCAGAAAAGAAACTTTCGGTTGCTGTGGCTTATCTGTTCAAATTATTTATCAGAATTAATACTCTCGAATAGAATGAAATTCCAAGCATTACCAATACGAGATGCTTAGTTATCTTGATCTCTCTCTATAAATAACAACCTGAGATCACACAGAAATTCACAACCCACACTAGAAATCTAAAAACATCTTTTGTATTATATCAGAAAAAAACAACCATGCTAGAGTATTGTTATGCAGATGATCATGGCTACTCCATGCATCAAGATAGCTACCATGTCATGGGAGATCATGTGTATCAAGATAGTTACTATCGTCAGAACCCTCACCATGCAGCTCCAGGCATGCCAATGAAGCCTCCTCCTCCTCCTTCTGCTGCTGCTGCTCATCAGTACTCAAAGCAGAACAATATGATGATGTACAATGGTGGCAAAAACAATGACCCAACAGATGGTAATACTTTCTATGGCCACAATAATAATATGTATCAGAATGGCTACTCTGCCTCAAATGGCTTCTACATGGGCGTTAGCAAACCGCAGTATCAACACACCATGAACGATTCTCACCAGTTCTCTCATGGTGGTGGTGGTGGTGGAGGATACAACAACTCTATGATGATGTCTGGTAGTAATGATCCATATGATAACTACAATAACTATAACAACGGGGTCCGTCCGAGGCCGATGAGGATGCAGCAGCAGAGTGCAACAGCAGTTATGGAATATGAGGATGGGAATTGGGGCAGCCAGTACAGTAACCAAGTTGTGAATTGCATGCCTTACAATGGTGGGTACAATTACAATAACAGCAATGATAATAAGTGGATCACAAAGAGCCTTGCCGATTAATAGAATCACAGACCACCTATATCAGGTTCACAGAAGACTTCATCAGAATAAAATTGTGTCTTTGGTCTTTTTTTTTTCCTTTTTCTTTTTAATTTGTTGTTGTTGCTGCTGCTACTATCCTGAAGCCTCTTGATGTGATATTGTAAAATATCTGTATTGTGGTGCTTGTGTATTTTCTCAAGTCTGAGTGTGATCATTCTCAGAATATTATTAGTAGAATCTATAATATGGTGCTTATGTATTTGCTAGAGTTTTGAGTGTGATTTGCATAGAAATTACTATAAGAGATTGATAAAAAAAAAAAAAAAAAAAATGATAAATAGTGACTCAATAACTTGATATGTAGGGTAATTTAAATAAATAAAACATTACATAAAGGATAATTATAAATCTACAATAATAAAAAGTTAATAATCTTTTTAGTTTGTTAATTTGTATTGTATTCTTATTTTTAAGGGAAATTATCATTTTCCCTCTGAGGTTTGCCATATTAGATAATCTGGTCCCTCTAGTTTTAATAATGACCAGTCAACCCCCTGAAACCTAAAATATTGGTAATTTTACCCATTCTGTCAAGTTTTCCCTGTATCAAAAATTGAACCTTTGACCTTGTGGTTAAAAGACACAAACTCTAACCAACTTGCTACTCCAACTCATTTTTTAAGGTTTGTTGATATATATATATATATATATATTAAAATAAACTCATATATAATAATAATATATCAAAACAGATTTATGAAATAGAAAAAGAAAATAAGAAAACAAAAGGAAACCCATAAAATCCAGAAAATCAAAGCCCATAAAAAAAATTTCTTTCTTTTTTTTGAATTTTTTTCCTTCTCTAAAAAAAATATTATTTCAATTTGATAAAAAAAAAAAAATCCAAGAAAATCAAAGCCTATAAATTGAAAAGGGAAAAAAATTCAAAACAAAAAGAAAGAAAGAAAGAAAAATAATAATAATAAATTCCTTTTTTTTTTTAATTTCTTTTCCTTTTGTTTTCTTATTTTCTTTGTCATAAATCTGTTTATATATATTATTATTAAATATGAGTTTATTTTAAATTATATGAATATATTTAAATTATTTAAAACAAATTATATATATACATTTAAATCAACAAAACTCTAACAATGAGTTAGAGTAGCTCAGTTGGGCTTTTAGCCGAAGGACAAAGGTTCAATTGATGATGGAAGTGTTTTAATTTTTTATTTAACGGTCAAAGGGATTTTGAATAGAACTTGACAGAAAGGGCAAAATGATCAATATTTTGAGTTTCGGGAGGTTGACTGACCATTATTGGAACTATAGGGACTAGGGGTTGGAATGATAATTTTCCTATTTTTAAATATTGATATTTTGTAATTAATTCAATTCATTATATCTCTTGATTAGATGTATCTTTGTTTTCATCAATAAATTAAGCTTAATACCGTTAAAGAGACAATTATTAAGACATGAAAGTGTGAGAATCTCTTCACAGAAAGAGAGACTATTGGAATTTTGAAAGTAGATATTTTTTCTTATTTATTTATTTATTTTTATTTATTTTTATGTAAGAGAATATTTTTAAAAGTTTAAGAAATGATACATGAAATATATATTGTATAAAGATGAAAAGTTGAGACGCTCATGCTCCGCAACTAGAGCTGACCACGGTTTCGGTAAACCGTCGGTTTTGTCCGCGGTTTAACCAGAACTGGATGGGATAAACCGGAATCAAAAACCGGAACAAAAACCTGCGGTTTGGAAACCGGTGGTTCCGGTTTCGGTTTGGGATTCTTCCAAACCGGCCGAAACCGACAGTTTTAACCTCGGTTTAAACCGCCGGTTTATAAAAATAAAAAATAAAAAAAATCAACCAATCAGAAGTTGCCACGTGGCACTTTTTTGATTTATTTTTTTTTGAAAAACCGCCCGAAACTGAAACTAGAACCACCGAAACCGCCAAACCGGTGGTTCCGGTTTCGGTTTCGGTTTCGGTTTTAAGTGGCCACCAAACCAAAACCGAAACCAAACCGAACCGGTGCCACCTCTATCCGCAACCTGTTCTGGATCCAATTCAATGATTGTTAAGTAAAAGAAAGTTCGATTTCACCTTCAAAAATGACGTTATTGTTTGATTAATATTCTTGTTCTTCAATATTGTTCATCACTTCTATGTTGTTTGTATCTATAAAATTTGATGATAAATTACGTAATTGGGGAATAAAGTTCGGATAGAAATTAACTTTAGGTACCAGGAATCTGTCAAAATGAACATGAAATTTGAGAAATGTTAAAAGGCTCTCTGTTTATGAATATATATACAGTAGAACCCCTATAAATTTATCTTCTATAAATTAATATCCTCTCTAAATTAATAAAAAATCCCGGTCCCGACTCGGGCCAATATAAAAAATTAATAAACTCCTCTATCGTAATAATTAATAATTTATTTTTGAAACCCAGTGTAAAATTTCGGTCTCGACTGTCGCATAAATTAATAATTCCATAAAAGTATAAAATATATTACATAATAATCAAGAACTAGAAAAGTATTTCAAGATGCTAGTTTGCACAAAGCCACCATGTTTGATATTTTTGACTTCATCCTTCATATTTTGAATTGTCCTCTTGTTATAGTAAAGAAGATAGAAAATAGAGAATTTTTAGGAGCTGTTAGGAATAGAATTTTTAGGTATATCTTGATATCTCTCTTGTGATATACAACAAAAGAATAAGTATTATTATTTATATGGTGAGTATGCTCAGTCTTAAGTAATCACATTCCCAAAAGGAATTGAAATTTTTTTTAATAAATCTTTCCTAAACAAGGAATCTTGAAAAAAAAAAAAAATTCTCCTAAAGATGAAAACTGACTAAACAAGGGATCCCGAAAAGGAACCTTCCCTAAACAAGAAACGACTTCCACACATTTTATAAGACAAAATAACACTTTACAATGTAAAACCCTTCAAATTAATACTCAAGGGTAGATCCCAAGAATATTAATTTAGAGGGGTTCTACTGTATATATATATATATATAATCTTTTTATTGTCAGTTCGTCCTGACAATAAATATATCAGGACGAAGAATGTGGACCACTAGATTTATATACTTTAACTCAAAGTGTAAAATATGAAAAAAAAAAAAAAAAAAATGAATTAAAACCAACTTTGAAATTTGAACGAAGCTTTTGTGATACATACCATGCACTATACTTCTTCAATTTAAGATAGCCTTGGCCATAGCACATTAACTAAACGAGGTTGATAGGATGAGGTTGTTACAATGGTTTGTCCCTCACACTTACACGAGATTGTGAGTTCGAGTTTATGCTCCATCTTTAAATTTCGAATTATTGTAATATTTAAAAAAAAAAAAAAAAAACCCCTGTGGCTGTGGTATCAAGTATGTCACTCACACTTGCCATTGAAGTTGCGGGTTGAATCGTGTCCCATTCCACTACCCCGAATTAATTTTAATAGTTAAAAAAAAATTCAGTATAATGATAAAGTTGGCAAGCCCAGTACATATTTATAAAAATCCACTAACAGCCCAACAAACAACTTCATTAAAGAAAGCCCACCAACATCTATTGTAATCGCTTTTGGCCCATTACAGAATTAATTCACTTTTTTTTTTTTTTTTTTTTTTTTTTTTTTTTTTTTTTTTTTTTTTTTTTTTTTTTTATGTTAAAAAGCATATAATCAGAACATAATCCTACTATTGGCAAAAGCTTTAAAAAAAATACCTGGTTCCGAATTAATAGATATTGACGAAACCAACTTCGTAAAATTTGGAAGGTCTAGAGGCTAAGACAGAAAATTTTACAAAAAATTAAAATGTAAATATAAAAAAACATTGGGCCTGGAGGGGCATGGGTTTGTTCGTGACCTCTTCCTTTGATTACAACTTATGCAAATAGAGAATAATAAAGTTTGAAAATGAAACTTTGAGGTGGGCATGTGACAAACTGACAATCTAACTACTAGGAGTACTAGGCCATTTATTCATCATAATTATGCAAATTCTTTCAGGTTTTTTTTTAGGGTAAATATGATTTTAGTCCCTCTAGTTTGCCCTATTGTTTGTTCTAGTCCCCCTAGTATCAGGATTGACCCGTTTGGTCCTTCTGTAACATTTTCCGTGTAAAAAGTGGTTTCTGACAGGGAAAGCTGGTCAAATGACCCTGCTGCCCCTGATTATTTTTTAAATAAGTCATCTATTTTTTAATTGAAAAAACATTTTTATAAAAAAAATTAAAATTAATTTAACAAAATTAAAAACATATTTAAATAAGTCATCTTTATTTTTTTAATTTTAATTTGTTAGTTTTGTTCAAATTTTTTGTTCCAGATTTGTTCAATTTTTTTTTTCCATATTTAAAGAACTTTGTATAAAAATTAAACAACTTTGTATTTATATTGTATAAATACAAATTATAAATTATAAAAAAATAAAAATAAAAAATTCCATAAAATTAGAATTTTAATATAAAAATAATTCATTAAAAAAATTTCAAAAAAAACATAGGGAGATGGATCTCCAGATCTCAACCTCCAAAGATGACGCCGTATAGGCCACATCAACCTCCACCAGCTCCAGAAGTCCATCTTCACTTACAGACAAACCCAGATTAAAGATGGACTAAAAAAGAACCCCTTCAAACTCAAACCCCCATACGTAACTTCAACTGCAACAACCCCAACTAAACCCAGTTCGCCTTCCAAATCAAGCAAGGAATGTGGATAGGAGATAGTAATAAGGGTTCTTCTGCGGCGGCCAGTAACTTGTCGAGGCTTACTGGTGGAGTTTTGAGAAGTCTGGCAGTAGTGGGAAGAAGAAAGAAGTCATAAAAAATCGGGCATCTAGATGGTGAAGTCGCAAATTTGAGCATCTCATATGAAGAATTAAAGATACCCATCATATGGTTTGCTCCATGGATTTGGTGGAGATCCAATCTCCACCTGATTTTTATTTTTATTTTCCTTTTTAACAAACGATTTCGTAATTGTGAATCAACTGAGATCCACACAAACTCTCTGTAACAATTTTTAGGTTCTGAATTTTTATGGTATTTTTGTGAATCAACTGGATTTGTGTGAATCATTTGAGTTTTTTTTTTTTTTTTTTTTTTTGGTGAATCGACTGGATTTGGGTGTTGGTGTGGTAGTGATGATGGTGGAGAGAAGCAGATTTTTGTGGGTTTACTAAGCTTGAGTGTTGAAGTTGGGTTTGTGAAGGTTTATTGATTTGGGTTTGGGTTTGTGAAAAAGAAGTGATGGTCGATCAATCAGTCGATCTGGGTTTTTAAAGGGTGGAATTTTTGTAAGATTAAATGGTTGCTTGAGATTGATGATGAAGATATTGTTTGAGATTGACGATGATGATGAAAAAGAAGAAATGGGGAATTTTTGATGATAGTTGATGATGATAGTTAACTTGTTTAAGTTATGATAATTGAAAAATAGTTTTGAATTTGGTTTCAGAAGACTTGTTTTGCACTTGGTATCTGGATTTTTTTTTTTTTTTTTTTTTTTAATGATTGAAAATTTGTTTGTGTTTGGTTTCTGGAAAATTGTGTTGAGAGAAAAAAATATTACATTTTGTTGTTTAGATAGTGAGAAAAGTTATGAAAAATAAAATGAAAAAAATGAAAAATAAAATGAAAATAATGAAAAATAAGTCTGATATGTACAGTGTATATGTACATTTTGTTGGTGTAATTTGCTCTTTAATAAATATTAAAATAAATCTTGTACAAAATATTATGATGAGTTTACCATTTTGCCCTTACCCCATAGACAGACTTTTTAAAAACCCTAACGGAATTGGACGGCAGGGACCTAACCAACAATAAGCCTAAACTATGGGGACCAAACGGTACAATAGGGCAAACTAGAGGGACTTAAATCATTTTTACCCTTTTTTTTATTCCTCTGCTTTACCTTTTTCACTAAAGAGAATTTTTCTAATGTAATATTATATTTACCGGTGCGAACCAAACACTGAAACACAAAATGAACTCAACTCTGTGATGTAATGTAAAATGCCATCATCAATCCGTGTCATGTTAGAAAAGATCTGATTCTATGACACATGTCATCCATGCAAGAGGGATGTAATGGTTACCCCCCTTGAAGGGGGTGAGCAAAAATGTTCTCTGACCAAAAGGAGGTAAAGTTAAATGGAAATATTGATGGTGATGATCATACCCAACCATCTGGCACCGTCCCATTGGTTCAATTAATCAAAGTTGTCACAATCTAATTTTTGCAAGTTGCCAACAACAACATGATCATCTTATCTGCTTACAGTAGTGAAACAAGATCTCGGTCGTTCAAAATATATTGGATCAATGAAATGAAACTATGTGCTTTAAGGATAATCCTTTTTCGTGTAAGAAAAATAATAATATCTTTTTTTTTTTTTTTTTTTTTTTATGTTGAATAACAATATTATAAGCATATAATCAGAATATAATTTTCAATTTTTTTCTTCCAAGTGCCAAGAATTTTAATTTAAGTTCAACACAGCTGTAATTTCTTTGAAGGTTGCAATACCTTTATATTATATATATATATATATATCAAAAATTTAATAGCACTCTTTAAAAAGTGAGTTTTAAGACTATCACCAACTTAATAACTTAAATTTTAATAGCACCTAAAATGTGGATCTGACAAAAATACCCTTAAAATACATTCACAAAAATAAGTTTCGTACTTTTTTTTTGTGTTTCCGAGACTTATTTTGGTGTTTTCGAGATTTATTTTGGTGTTTTCAAGACTTATTTTGTATTTTCGAGACTTATCGGGTAGTTTTCAAGACTTATTAGGTATATTTGTAATTTCTAAGACTTATTGGACAAAAATGAAATTTTCTATTTTTTTTTTTTTTATCATCTTCTCCATCGAAACCGGCCTCTATTAGAGGTCGATTTCAACCTCCATTGGAGACCGATTTCAACTTCCAATGGAGGTTTTTCATCTCCATTGAATGGTCCTCCATCAATGGAGGTTGAAGAAGAAAAAAAAAATGGCACAAACGTAATAAAAGAAGGAGATGAGGGTATTTTAGTAAATTGGTGCCATTTAAACTTAACTTATTACACCAATGATACTCTCAAAATTTAACATAAAAAGTGTTATTTACCACAATTTCCACTAGTTATGACTACGATTTTACTACATGGACAAATGTATATAATTCTTCGATCCTCTTATTTTTTTTTAGGTAAAAGAGTCAGACCAACGAACACCGAGGAAGATCAAGGAGCAAAACCAAAACCATCTCACGGAGTAGGGGCTTGCAAAATTCATTAACGAAAAACTAGTACAAAAATCAATGAACAAAACGACCCAAAGAAATTATACAAAGTTTTAGGTCAAACCACTCAAAATATCCAAAAAAACAAACAAATAACAAAACTGAGGAGCTGTTTACAACCAAGAACAATATATACTTGTTTATATAACATAAACTAAAATGTTTGTTTAATTACTTAAGTTACAGTAAGGCAATTTATAAATCATAACTACTAATAAATTATTAAATCAACCAAAAAAACGTTAGTTAATTCATGATCAATGTGGAACAAGAAAGCTAGGAAAAAAAAAAAAAAAAAAAAAAAAAAAACAGGAGATGACATAAATCTTGTGAGATATGAAAGAGATACATGGATGGAGAAGAGAAATGTAACGATTCTGTTGACTTAGGTCTACGTTGTTCTTTCCAGTTCCCACAATTTCGGGGATCGATTCTGACTTTTATGTAAAAATATTTCTAGTTATTTGAGAGCTATGAACAATGTTCCTTTTTTTTTTTTCCGGTTTTACCGTGGGAGCAACAAGAGATGGAGAGAGAAAGGAATACGATTTTTTTTAGAGAGAGAGAGAGATTCTTGTATGGATTCTAACACTTGTTTTTTTTTTTACCATTCCTGATATTATTATTATTTTATTTGTTTATATAAAAAAAGAAAAAATAAATAAAAGAAAAGGATAAACCTTTTAATAACAATCATTGGATTAATCCAATAACTTTCATTAAAAGGTGCTGAACATAAAATTTATGTGTGTGTATATATATATATATATATATCTCGTGATATGACAATCGGAAAGATTATCAGGCTAAATGAGCACCATTTAACACCGAATCGTATTGAACGGTGGTGTTGAATGCCTTTTCTTTTATTAGAGTAAAACGTATAATCTTTTTTTGTTTGTTCAAATACTAACCTTTAAAATCAATTCTTTATAACCATGATATTTCATTCCCTTGCTATTTCAGAATGAGCACAAATTCACTTAACGTTACACATAAATTTGAAGCAAGTGAGACTCAGCTGGAATCTTGGAAAGTAAGAGAATTTCTTCAAAAGAAAGTGACTGAAGAATCCTGGAAAGTAAGGGTCTGTCCTGCAGTCTGTTTTCAGTCTGTTTTCGTTTTTGTTTTTCAAAAATAATTTCGAATTCGCGTCCGGTAACCGTTTTTCATTTTATTTTCAAAATTCAAAAACAAAATGAAAAACAAAACCAGTGTTAAAAGTGGAAATTTTGAAAAACAAAAAAAAAAAAAAAACTTGTTTTTCATGAATTTGTTTTTGTTTTTCATATGATGTGGGTCCCATATTATTAATAATATTTTTTTTTTCTCTTGAACCAGACATCAGGCCATCATCTTCTTCTTTCTTCTTCATCTTCTTCCTCCTACATCTCGTCGCCGATCGTCCCTGCCTGCCGCCGGTGGTCGCTCGCCTTCCGCCGATCGCCGGTCGCCGGTCGCTGCTCACTGCCGCCGCCGTCTTCTTCTTCTTCTTCCTCCTCCTCTTCTTCTTCCCACTGCCGACGTCGAGATCTCTTCTTCTTCTTCTTCTTCTTCTTCTTCTTCTTCCTCTTCTTCTTCCCGCCGCCGACGCCGAGATTTGGTCTGCATCGCCGCCGAGATCTCTTCTTCTTCCTCTTCCTCTTCCTCTTCCTCTCGCCGCCGATCTGGTCTGGTCTCCAATCTGGTCTCTGATCAATTACAAAATGTTTTTTTTAAAAAAAAATTATTTAATCATTTATTTATAATTGTTATAATATTAAACAAAATTTAAAATTTGATATTTCAATTTTCGAAAGTTTTCGGTTATCCTACCAGACATGTTTTTCCCGTTTTTATTTTCGAAATACGGATTCCAGTAAATGCTACAAGATGCGTATTCGGAATTCAAAAATGAAACCAAAAACACTGTTTTCATTTTCATTTTCATTTTCATTTTCATTTTTCTTTTTGAAAAACAAAAATAGAAAACGGCTTGCAGGACGGGCCCTAAATTTTTAGAAGGAAAAAACTACACAATTTAATGAATATTGCTGTTAAAAGATTGTGTGAAAGTTGCTTAGGGAGGAGCACGTGGCCCCTCTTAATGGATCCACCAACGATTATTACTAAAGCTAGGTATGAAACTAAGAATTTGATCACCTTCAAAATATTATTATTTATATTTTAAATTCCGATATCAATCGGGTGAGTGGGTTAGGTTTCAAGATTTTGTCAAATTGTCGAACCTATTGATATCGAACAAAAAAGGGAATGATCTTCACGCACATATACTAAAAAATGGGCATTGTGGGACTTGAACTTTCCACTGTAAATCATAAATTAATATTATTGATTGTTCATTCCTGAAAAGAACAGTGAGCCTGGTACAGTGCCACAGTCGTACTTAATTAAAAGAACTATATCTTGATTTTATTTTCCAAGTATATTGGTTTTCTGCATCCAATCATTTGATGGTAATATATATATAGTCTTTCTATCGTTCTGATATAAAATATATCAGGACAAAGAATGTAGATCATAGATTATGGAGAAGTTTTGACAAGTGCATATACTTTGAGTCAAAGTATGTAAATGTAAATCTAATGGTTCACATTCTTCGTCCTGATATATTTTATATAAGGGCGAACTAACAATAGAAAAATTATATATACATAATATATATAATATATAGATATATATATGCAAATGGGAAATAAAGTCAGAAAAGAAACTTTCGATTGCTGTGGCTTATCTGTTCAAATTATTCATCAGAATTAATACTCTCAAATAGAATGAAATTCCAAGCATTACCAATATGAGATGCTTAGTTATCTTGATCTCTCTCTATAAATAACAACATGAGATCACACAGAAATTCACAACCCACACTAGAAATCTAAAAACATCTTTTGTATTATATCAGAAAAAAACAACCATGCTAGAGTATTGTTATGCAGATGATCATGGCTACTCCATGCATCAAGATAGCTACCATGTCATGGGAGATCATGTGTATCAAGATAGTTACTATCGTCAGAACCCTCACCATGCAGCTCCAGGCATGTCAATGAAGCCTCCTCCTCCTCCTTCTGCTGCTGCTGCTCATCAGTACTCAAAGCAGAACAATATGATGATGTACAATGGTGGCAAAAACAATTACCCAACAGATGGTAATACTTTCTATGGCCACAATAATAATATGTATCAGAATGGCTACTCTGCCTCAAATGGCTTCTACATGGGCGTTAGCAAACCGCATTATCAACACACCATGAACGATTCTCAACAGTTCTCTCATGGTGGTGGTGGTGGTGGAGGATACAACAACTCTATGATGATGTCTGGTAGTACTGATCCATATGATAACTACAATAACTATAATAACAACAAGGTCCGTCCGAGGCCGATGAGGATGCAGCAGCAGAGTGCAACAGCAGTTATGGAATATGAGGATGGGAATTGGGGCAGCCAGTACAGTAACCAAGTTGTGAATTGCATGCCTTACAATGGTGGGTACAATTACAATAACAGCAATGATGATAAGTGGATCACAAAGAGCCTTGCCGATTAATAGAATCACAGATCACCCATATCAGGTTCACAGAAGACTTCATCAGAATAAAATTGTGTCTTTGGTCTTTTTTTTTCCTTTTTCTTTTTAATTTGTTGTTGTTGCAGCTACTATCCTGAAGCCTCTTGATGTGATATTGTAAAATATCTGTATTGTGGTGCTTGTGTATTTTCTCAAGTCTGAGTGTGATCATTCTCAGAATATTATTAGTAGAATCTATAATATGGTGCTTATGTATTTGCTTGAGTTTTGAGTGTGATTTGCATAGAAATTACTATAAGAGATTGATAAAAAAAAAAAAAAAAAAGATAAATAGTGACTCAATAACTTGATATGTAGGGTAATTTAAATAAATAAAACATTACAAAAAGGATAATTATAAATCTACAATAATAAAAAGTTAATAATCTTTTTAGTTTGTTAATTTGTATTGTATTCTTATTTTTAAGGGAAATTATCATTTTCCATCTGAGGTTTGCCATCCCTCTAGTTTTAATAATGACCAGTCAACCCTTTGAAACCTAAAATATTAGTCATTTTACCCCTTCTGTCAAGTTTTCCATCCAAAATCCCTTTGACCGTTAATTAAAAAATTAAAACACTTGTATCAAAAATTGAACCTTTGGTGTAAACCAAAAAAAAAAAAATTGAACCTTTGACTTTGTGGTTAAAAGACACAAACTCTAACCAACTTGCCACTCCAACTCATTTTTAAAGGTTTGTTGATTTAAATATATATATATATATATATATATTAAAATAAACTCATATATAATAATGATATATCAAAACAGATTTATGAAATAGAAAAAGAAAATAAGAAAACAAAAGGAAACCCATAAAATCCAGAAAATCAAAGCCCATAATTTTTTTTCTTTCTTTTTTTTGAATTTTTTTCCTTCTCAAAAAAATATTATTTCAATTTGATAAAAAAAAAAAAAAAAAAAAAACCCCAGAAAATCAAAGCCTATAAATTGAAAAGGGAAAAAATTCAAAACAAAAAGAAAGAAAGAAAGAAAAATAATAATAATAAATTCCTTTTTTATTTTATTTCTTTTCCTTTTGTTTTCTTATTTTCTTTTTCATAAATCTGTTTTTATATATTATTATTAAATATGAGTTTATTTTAAATTATATAAATATATTTAAATTATTTAAAACAAATTATATATATATATACACACATTTAAATCAACAAAACTCTAACAATGAGCTGGTGTAGCTCAGTTGATTAGAGCATGTGGCTTTTAGCCGAAGGACAAAGGTTCAATCGATGATGGAAGTGTTTTAATTTTTTATTTAACGGTCAAAGAGATTTTGAATAGAACTTGACAGAAAAGGCAAAATGATCAATATTTTGAGTTTTAGGGGGTTGACTGACCATTATTATAACTATAGGGACTAGTTGATCTAATATGGAAATCCTCGCCCGGGCCGGGGGGGGGGGGGGGGGGAAGTCGGGGGGTATAATTTTCCTATTTTTAAATATTGATATTTTGTAATTGATTCAATTCATTACATCTCTTTTTTTTTTTTTTTTTTTTTTTTTTTTTTTTTAATTTTTTTTTTATAGAGATTCATTATATCTCTTGATTAGCTGTATCTTTGTTTTCATCAATAAATTAGCTTAATACGGTAAAAGAGACAATTATTAAGACATGAAAGTGTGAGAATCTCTTCGCAGAAAGAGAGACTATTGGAATTTGGAAAGTAAATATTTTATTTATTTATTTATTTTTATTTTTTTATGTAAGAGAATATTTTTAAAAGTTTAAGAAATGATACATGAAATATATGTTGTATAAAGATGAAAAGTTGAGACGCTCATGCTCCGCAACCCGTTGTGGATCCAATTCAATGATTGTTAAGTAAAAGAAATTACGATTCACCTTCAAAAATGACGTTATTGTCTGATTAATATTCTTATTCTTCAATATTGTTCATCACTTTTATCTTGTTTGTATCTATATAGTTTGATGATAAATTATGTAATTGGCGAATAAAGTTCGGATAGAAATTAACTTTAGGTATCAGGAATCTGTCAAAATGAACGTGAAATTTGAGAAATGTTAAAAGGCTCGCTGTTCATGAATATATAAATATATATATATATAGTTTTTCTATTGTCAGTTCGTTCTGACAATAAATATATCAGGACGAAGAATATGGACCACTAAATTTATATACTTTAACTCAAAGTGTAAAATAAAAAAATAAAAAATAAAAATTTGAATTAAAACCAACTTTGAAATTTGAACGAGGCTTTTGTGATACATACCATGCACTATACTTCTTCAATTTAAGACAGCCTTGGCCATAGGCCCATAGCACATTAACTAAACGAGGTTAATAGGATGAGGTTGTTACAATAGTTTGTCCATCACACTTATACGAGATTGTGGGTTCGAGTTTATGTTCCGTTTTTAAATTCCGAATTATTGTAATATTTCACAAAAAAAAAAAAAAAAAAACCCTAACAAAGGTTAGCCCTGTGGCTGTGGTATCAAGTCACTCACACTTGCCATTGAGGTTGCGGGTTGAATCGTGTCCCATTCCACTACCCCGAATTAATTTTAATAGTTGAAAAAAAAAATCAGTATAATGATAAAGTTGGCAAGCCCAGTACATATTTATAAAAATCCACTAAAAGCCCAACAAACAACTTCATTAAAGAAAGCCCACCACCATCTATTGTAATCACTTTTGGCCCATTAGAGAATAAATTCACTTTTTTATGTTAATAAGCATATAATCAGAACATAATTCTCAATTTTATTTTCAAGTATTTGCTGCGAATTCAATCAAGTTCGACAAGAACTATTAAAGTATTAATCACTTCTTGAAGTTGATGAATAACATCTTAAAAATTAAAATCCCAATTTTATTTCCTATTTTCCGAATAATCACAAATTCATTTTATCTTGGAAAGTATGAGAATCTCTTCTTCAAAGGGACTCTAGAATTATGTGACCCTCTTTATAGTTCCATCAATATTGATTGATCAAAATAACACTATGATTGTTCAATCTCTGGTCTTTGTTCATGAAAACAGTGACCCGGATTTTAAAATGAACAAATTTTCCTGGAATTTATCCCCACTGATAATTTTTTTTTTTTTTTTGCATCCATGGAAAAAGGTTATGAAAATGGGGAATAAAGTCAGAAAAGAAACTTTTTTTTTTTTTTTTTCTCTTTCGGTTCCACTTAAAATTCAAATTATTCATCAGAATTAGTACTCCCAAATAATTAATATGAAAATTCCAGGATTGCCAATATGGGGTGTTGTCACTATGAGATGCTTTGTTATCTTATATTGAAAATGATCTCTATAAATAACTCTATGGGATCACACTGAAAAATCACAACCCAGAAAGAAAAAAAAAACTTGAAAGCTTGGTTCTTTCACAACCCAGAAGAGAGATCTTTAGATCAACACCATGATTGAAAACTATTGTTATGGTGATGATGGCTACTCCATGCAACAGGAGAGCTATCACGCCATGCAAAATGAGTACAGCAACAACAACAACAACAACATTAACAGTCACCATTCAAGCATGCAAATGATGAAGCCTTCTTCTGAGTACTCAAAACAGAACATGATGATGCAAACTGAAAGCTATGGTCACGGTGGTCACAGTGGTCACGGTGGTTACGGTGGTCATCAGAATAGTTTCGGTGGTCACAATATGTACCAAAGTGGCTACCCTGGCTCACCAGGCTCTGCCTCAAATGGCTACTACAACAACCACATGAGCCACACTTCCATGGGCCCCAAACCAGTTTCTCATCAATCTTACCAGAGCAGCATGAATGCTGCTTCTCATCTCGGTGGAGGTGGATACAACAACACCATGATGATGTCAAGTACTGGATATGACAACTACAACAACAAGGTCCATCCAGGGCCTATGAGGGTGCAGCAGCAGACTGCACCTATGGGATATGGAAATGGGAAATGGGGCACTGGTGGTTATTACCACAATCAGAGTGGTGTGAATTGTATGCCCTCCAATGGACACCACAGCTCTGAGTGGATCTCAAAGAGTCTTGACAATTAATAAACCACAACCCAAATGAAGATAGGACACTAAGACTTCGATCATCAGAGAGAAGAAAACTGTGTGTCTGGTCTTTTGTTGTTCTTGGTTTCCTACTACTATGTATGTATAATAAGGTATTGTGGTGCTGATGAACTATCCTAAGTTTCCATCTGCTATTTACTGTATCAAATAAATTTACCCACTACTTATTTATGATGCTTGACTTTTCATTCTTGATTTTCATGTGGTTGCAATTCACCAGAAAATTTTGGTCAGATATGGTTGAATATTTCATAAGCTGAATCAAACTCATTCAAGTACTTCCTTATACATTAAACCAGCCAAACCATATTGTAAACGTGACAGAATTGTCGTTGAATGATTCCCGGAAGGAGTTTTGTCATGTGATCAAAATTCAAAAAACATTAATCTGCACAACTTTTAATTGTATTGATTCCTCCCTGATATGCCATTCCTGGACTAACATTAATTCTGTACGGCTGAAATTATCTATTCTATAAGTTAACTTGAACCTGACTTTACGTATACTACTACCACATTAACCAAACAATTGAATTCATTAAATTGGATTAGATAGAATTCGGCTTCGAAACGACGAGATCATGAGATTGATTAGTGGGAATTCTTCTTTATTCCAAGTTTTGAATCGACATAAAGTATACCAGATTATTTTCGATAAGTCCAGATTCGAATACTTAAAGTTCAAAAGATGAGCTTTTAGAAATTCCATATTCTCCAATAATAACTCAACTTGGCTAGATATTTAAGTCCAATTTTTCCTCTCCAGTTTTTTTTTTGGTCCGTGAAAGTAGGCGAATCATGTTTGATATGACAAAAGGAGAAGGCATTAGATTCAGCTTTATCTTTCAGGATGACATAATTTTGATTATAAAAGGCTGATGATAATTCTAGCAACACATAAGATAGAAGAATCATACAAGTTCAGAGCTAGTTACTTACAACACAAGCAACCGAAAAAAAAAGATACCAGAAATGATGTATGGAAACCCTAAACATCACAACAAACATCACCACCATCAGCAGCAGCAGCAGGCCCAGCAATATCAGAGTTGGGATTCATCGAACGGATATGGTGCGTATGCTACCAAGGTTGAATCAATGCCTTTTCAACAACCTGAAGCACAGCAGTATCAATATGCCAGTGTTACATACGGAAATAACTACGAGGATTACGTTCTTCAGGATCCAAGGAGCAGGACTCATGTTGTAGCACACAAACATCCTCCTGCTCCTCAACGTGTTTACTCCGATTTTGATTACAAGGTCGCGGAGAACGTTGATGTAGAGGCTGAGGAATTCATCAAGCTGGAGCATAAGAAGTTTCTCAGGTTGAATACCCAGGCCCCTGGATAAGAGAAACTCTCTGTCTCTATGATAATATGATATATCCCCATCAATAATTTTTACAGGTTGGGCTTATAGATTTGTGTGGTAATAATACCAATTATTATGGTAAATAAGGCAACAAAAACCTCCTTTTTTTTGTTGCATTTGAAGTTAATTTTCCATATGTACTGTTCAATGATTTCTTTATAAAGAAACTATATAGTGTTTGTATTTTATGTATGTTCTGCTCTCTCATCCTCCACTTGCCGGTGGCGAACCCAGAAATTTTAATGAGGTGTGGCACTTGAACAAAATAACAATTATATATAAAAATAATGAAAATAAATAAAAATAAACAAGAAACACAATATTAAAAAATAAATAATAAGAAGAAAAACAACATAAACAATGAAAAATTATAATATATATATTTTAAAATAATAATTAAAATCTTGTTTTGTAATAAGAAATTTTGTTTTGTATTTATAATGGATTTAAATTTATACAAATTCTTGTTATACGCGCGTTCCAACCCTCAACTTTTTTTTCTAGGTTCATCGATATTGAATCAATCGAATGCACTTCTAATGCTTGTTCTACTTTTGGAAGACCCTACGTTATATTACTAAATCTTGATTTTTCATATATAAATGTAATTAATGTATTTTCTTCATAAATGATTTCTCCATAATGCCCATGAAAAGTTGCTCATGGGTAACCAAATGAGGCTTAGCTGATCTTATTACTATAGAGCCAGTTTGAACAATTAAAACTTGATCTGATTTGAGGTGTGGTCCATTTGTGGCTATACATATATTTTCACAAATAAACTGCCCAAGACTTATTATTGTGGACATATCCTCACAATAATTATGATGGATAAAATGTCAATTCAAATTAAATGGATTCAAAACAATCTTAGCATCTGGATCAGGATTATAAATTCTCTCATTTTCATCCATTAAATAAAATTTACGTACTTGAAAAGTCTATTTAAAAAAATAATTGATTAATAAATATTACTAAACATGTTTTTGATTTTTTTTATTCTTCTAATTATTGATTATAAATAAATTAATTAAACAATGAAATAAAGAAAATGGATGATAATATTTTGTTAAATTAATTTTGTTTAATTGGAAATATGGGTAGTTTAATTGTTATTATTATTATTATTATTATTATTATTTAAAAAAATTATTTTTTTTATTTTTATTTTTTTAGACATTAGTCAAGTCAAAGGGTGTGTTTGTGTTATTATTATATTTTTCCAGTTTTAATGGAATTATACATATAATCAAGATGTGTAAGTGTAATTTGTCTTTGACGTCCGTCTCTATTCCGTCAGTTTTTGTAAATTTATGGAAATTCAGGGGGTTTAATGCCAATAAAAAAGTTTTAGGGGCACTATGCAACTGCGCTATAAATTTAGGGGACATTAATGCTATTAACCCTATTAAAATAAGAAAAAATTAAAATAATAATAGATAAATTACAGATTAAAATTTGAGAAAGGAATAAGAAAAGAGTGAAAAATAGAAAAGATATATAAGAATTATTTGGCTTGATTGTAGTGAAAATCAAACCATGATTATGAAGGTGAAATACTGATACTTTACCAACTATGCTGTTTAGATTGTTATTTAATATGTCAATAGTTCAGCTAGTAGATAGACAAGCTTGAGACTTAGTTAAATGACTCCTAGGTCAGCGACTCGAATCTTACCAATAGTGAAAGTTTTTAAAAAAAATACTTAGTCCCGGATTAATAGATATTGTCAAAAAAAAAAAAAAATCGTTATTTAATATATATATATACAATCTTTCTAATGTCAGTTCGTCCTGATATAAATTATATCAAGACAAAGAATGTGAACCATCCTGATATAAAATATATCAGGATATATATACCTAAAATCAATATATATATATATATATATATAAATTTGAGAGGGACATGACCCACATAGTCTCAACGTGGGTCCACCCCTGCGGCACTTGCACTGCCTGTAGTACTCTTCTAGTTTTAATATAATTTGATCCAGTTTTGTGAGAAATGAGATTCATCTAGATATTTTTTTATTTCTGTCGATAAATTTAGCAATTGGGGTTATTTTGGATTCCAAAGTGCCAGCTGACTGGTCGATTGTAATGCAATTTGAGCAGATTTAGGGGCCAGTCTCGACTCTCTAGTCACCACCATAGATTTTTAAGTACCTAACTTCATTATTTTATTACTTTTGGTGCAGTAATCTATTAACTGAATTTTGGACCTCTCATTTACTTTTTTATTTTTTATTTTTTTATTACTGGATTCTTTTCGAGAATTCCGGTCTTTATTTTTAAAAAAGTTGGCAAAATTTATGTCCTGCTGTCCTGGTACAGCAGCATCTGCTTATCAGAATAATCAATTGGTCTGAATAAGCTGCTGGCCTGCTGCTGCTGCAACTAGCTTAGCATGGAAAACGAAAATCAAATTTACTACAAATCAGTGGAATGAATCTACCAAAACTTTGAAAAACCAAACCATGTGAGAAAGGAAAAACATTAGCATTCCAGATTCTATCTTCTAACAAGTTGATGATATAAAATGAATGATAAATCCATGTAAAATATGATTGATGGATGGTTTATATTCAAACCTAATTTCCATAACTGTATACTGCTCAATTATGGAAGAAAAAAAAACACAGAACCTGATGAATATCCAAGTACTCTGTGTGGAATGATAACCTTTAGTAGATTGTTGGGCCAATTCATATCAGTAACATAGATGCTTTCAAAGCTTGTTTTTTGAAAAATATCCTCTGTTTTTTTCTTAAAAGTACTACGGGCCCATCAACGTTCAATAGCCATAAAAAAGCAAAAATACAATTTCATAAACTCACTCATCTTCATTTATGAACAGAAAACTATGAATATATATATATATATATATCAAGAAACTTCAAAAAAAGAAATTGCTTCAATCCCTTCCTTCATTTATTGTTGTATCATCATCTTGTTTGCACTTTGTAGTACAAATTGGTAACACAAACTGATATTGCAAGAGCTAAAGCTTGTCACAAGCACAAACTTTATAATTTTTGCTCAAAAATCAAACACCGAAGGGAGAAAAAAAAAGGAGAAAGAAAGAGGACAGGAACCTGAACCCCACTAAATCACTAAAAATCTGTTGAATATTCTCTAGAGAACAGAGCGACAAAGAGGACAAGTAGTGTGGTTGTTATCAAACCATTTGTCTAAACAACCTTTGTGGAAGAAATGCTTGCAAGAAAGCTCACTGACCTCTTCATCAGCTTGAAATCCACTTAGACACACACAACACTCCATTGTTGCAGAAGTCCAATCCTTGCACAGAGACTTGAATTGGGTTATCGATACTCTTCTTCTTATCTCCCTTGAACTAATACTACTCTCTGATGAGTTGCTGTAAAAAATATCCAGGTCGTCTTCTTCAACACTCGAAAGACCAGTACTACTATTAGTAGTAGTACTACTCCACGTAGCACAACCAATCACTTGGAGCACAGATCTCACCATGTTCTTCAACAAAGCAACAGACAAAACCGTGTTCATTACCAGTAATGGTAACACCCCTTCGGCTGAGCCTGGAAAATTCGACAAACCCATTTCTGTTTTCAAAATAATTTGGTTTTTTAAACAAAAACAAAACAAACCCAGAAAGCAAAATCACTTCTTTTTTTTATTCGCATAAAAACACAGTCTTGTTCGCTTGACTTGAACAACATAAAACTAATATTGATATTTATATATACACACACATACAATAGTGGGCTCAAGTTAACCACCAGTCTACTTAACCCTAGTTTGGTTGTGCTAACCAAGGTGGGGTCATAAGGTTACACGTGTAAAGTTATTGTAAGATCACTATTGATAACCGATTCATTAACACAACCAGTTGTGTAACTTGTGTTTGTTGGCTTTTCAACACCGAGACAACGTGGAATGGAGTGACTTCAGCGAACCACGTGTCCACTACAGTTTCTGACAGCTAATCAGGTGACGCCTAGTGGCAGAGATTGGTGGCCTGTTCTTTCAGTGGAGAGGATCAGGAAGTTTCTTGATTCCCGGAACCGCGTAGGCGCGTATGATTTTTTGCGGTTTAATTGCTAAATTTCATGTCACCGTGGCTCTGTTTTATAGATCGAAACAGCGGTATGCTGTCATTATATGGTATAATGGTATATATGATCCCCACTTGACGTGGCCCTGCTTTGATAATCAAAATACCCAAAAACATCAATGACTCTATATAGATTTGATTTTTTTGAATCTTAACTACTTTTTTTTTTTTTTTTTTTTTGCTTGTTAAGTGTAATCATATTTTTGAGTAGGATCTTTGACCATGTTAATGACGGATTTTAATACTTTACTGATCAGTTATTGATGATATGGTTATGAATATCAATCTATCTTAACAACGAATTCATCAAATCAGTAGATGATTCAAATTTGTCAATGACTCTAGCACTCTCATGATATAAAAAAACAGATATTTTAGTCGTTTGTTAAGTCGTTAAAAAAACATAAAATAAATACAATAATTTAACTTGTTTTACTCATAATATGTGTATATCTAATAATACTAAATAAAATAGCTTGGCATTCGTTTACATGTAGCTTTCAATCAAAAAGAAAGATGAAAAAGAAATGAGAAACACATTGGGAGGGTAAAGTAGATTGGCCATCACATGCATCACATTTTTATTTTAGAAAGTTTTTTTTCTTTTTTTTGCTTTACTAGAAAAGTGCTTTTACCATTTGACCATTATTGGTATAGTGGAATATAATGATGCTAAGTTGCATTTTATGAGACACCTAGTCAAACTTTTTGTTGGGAAATAAAAAGCTTGCATATTCTATTTATATTTCAAGTAAGAAAATCTCTATCATAGGCACACACCCAAAAAAAAAAAAAATATATGAATACTCACAAGAACAAATTTATCAAGTGGGAGAATTTTTAAAATTGACCAAAATTTGTTTTTAATCGTAAACGAAGTTTTAATCGTTCATAACTATATTATAAAATTTTATTACGATTCATAATTAAAAAATTATCAAAATAACCCTCAACTCACTTGAACCTCCTTAAAAAGGATTTACTTTTGGATGAAATGAAAATACTTTGTTTAATTGGAGGGTATATAGGTAATTTCTCATGTCATGGGGTTACAAATAATTTTTAGAGAGATGTTGTTGACAATCACATGATGTCTTTTTACACTCCATTTTAATTTTTTTCATTAATAACAATTTTAACCTGAATTAAAATTAATAAAGAGGACAAAAAAGTTCTAAAAACATTACAAACCATTGTTTTATAATCTAACATTATTTTCTTTAGAGTGTTGATATTTGCACCCCTAAAATATGCACCCTTATTTGTATGTACACCCCTTAAAAAAAAATTAAAATATAAAATATTGTAAGCACACCCCACACGTTGTCAATTATGCCCTTCCTTTTATTTTTATTTTTAAGTCTAAGAGTTGACATTAAATAACTATTTTTATTTTTACTGGCTTACAAACCCTAAAACAAGTTCTTCTTCTTTTCCTACCCATCTTTTCTTATCTATCATCACAAAATTACCAGACAAAAAAATCAATAAAAATCAAGAAAAAAAAAAACCATAAATCTTATATCTCCAATAATAGTTATCAGAATCTCCATTGATGGAGATTAATCTCTATTAATTGAGATTCTAGATCTCCTTTTAAAAATTCCAATAATACAAATAAATAAATAAAAAAACATCTTCTAAATCAAACAAGAGTCCAGTACTTTATTGTTTTGTGTTTTGTTTTTTTTTTTTTTTTTTTTATGATTAAAAGTTTTGAGTTGAGTTTTTTCTTTTCCTTTACCTTTTGTAAATGAAACAAAATGATTATTTCAAAAAAAATATATATATATATTGAAACAAAATGATTTTGTTTTGTAATCAGTTTTTTTGATGCTTTAAAAAAAAAAAAAAAAAAGTGTTAAAAGATAAGAAGGATAATTTTGGAATAAAAATGAGTGTTCTTAGAAAATTTAAAAATTTAAGTTTAGAATGAGGTGTATTTAGAAAAGGTGTGAAAAATAAAATCAGATTGTAAGGAGAAAATCTCTGATTATAATTTTCCATGTGGTTACAAACAAAACTCTACTATTTAGTATTTTTTTTGTTTTTATCTCGCAAGATTTAATGTGCAGAAGAGTGACCATTTTCATGAGTTTCCACTTTCCATTGAAAATGTCTGTACTGGAAATGCTTTCAGAGTATTCCAACACTTGTAAATTGTAAAACAGGAACTTGTGGACAAATTTTAGTTCCACAAACACATCACAATCTTACCAGTAATTTTCTGGATACACTTAAAATCTGGTCCCTGGCAACTAGTACAAGCTTACTTATTATTCTGGATACACATAAAATCTGGTCCCTGTCAAATGGTATTTAATTAGGTGCCACTGTCAATGTGTGAAACAACTCATTCAAGTGTGGCAATATGTAAATTGTGACGATCTAACATCTTTATATAACAGCGAAAGATAGATATGAAGAAGGGCTGAAATTGGGGCAGAAATCGAGCAAAACCGCCACTTCTTTTCTTTCGAATATGAAGCTGATGATTATTGATGAAATAATGTTACAAAATAATACTACTAGATCTACAAATATATATGTAAAATCCTAAGAACTGTAGTGATAATGGAGGGGGGGATGTGTACAGTCAGGCTCTACACTGGTGTGTGTTTCTCCTAATGAGATGTGGAATTGTTAGGATCAATTCCGATTGCTTTATAATATGCACGTTCAGCGTTTGCCATCCGACTTTGGAACATAGTCCATTCCTTTCTACATCTCTCCCTTACCTGCCATCGACATATAAATATGTGCAAGTTAGTTAAAAAATACGAAGGGACTCGGGTAGAGAGGCAAAAGGACTTGAATGTGATAATGACAAAAATAGATTTAAGAAAAGTATTTAGGAAAAGCTCTGCGTACCCCTTGCCATGGTGCCTTCCCTTCTTGAGCTTCTCCCTACCAAAAAACAGAAAACAAAAATGTACTTCAATGCCTCATTAAAGCATACATTTAAAATCAGAGTTGAAAAAAAAATATAAGGTAATTTTAATTACCTGGTTCCCCAGCGAGGGAACTGTTTGATGAACAATCCATTGAGAATCTACCACTCCTATCTTCTCATGGGCAGGCTGTTTTCAAGAGAAAATACATCGATGTTTAGTATACTCTATATTTGAATTTCCAACAACAAATGCTGTGTGAGAGAGAGAGAAAGAGAGAGTGAGAGTGAGTGAGAGAGAGAGAGAGAGAGTGTGTGTGAGAGAGAGAGAGAGAGAGAGAGAGAGAGAGAGAGAGAGATTGATAATGTAAGTCATGTCACGAACCTCTACACATTTTCGAAGGGCAAAATCAAGACCCCACCCATGGACCAAATCATTCTGTCATTGCCAGGAAAAATTAATAAGCAATGACTGAAAAAATCATTTAGCTAGTTAAGGTTTAAAGAAACAAGATAGAACTCTCGTTACCTGAATCATGTGCCATACACACCGCCAAGCATCTCTCGAGAATACTGGAGCCATAATCTCAACAAATCTGCATGCAAAAAATTCATTCAATCTAATGATACTAGAATGGAGAATCAAAACATATAAGGAGAACCAAAACATATTAAAAAAAGAATATTCAAAGGCTTCTCGTACCCTGCACAGGGAGGTAGATGTGGATCACTGCACCAGCCTGGTTTCTCCTCTGTTTCCCTAATAAAATTCCACAGAAATGATAAAGAGTAATTACTTATTCGATAAATGGATCTAAACCAAAAATATTTTGGCATAATCGTAGTATCATTCTTACTTGTGAACCTCGCGATCACCTCTCCTCTTTGTCATCTGCCACGTTAACCCTTTGTTTGGTTCCAAACCAGGCTGCGAAATCTCCAGACCATGCTTTCTCACTAGTCTTATGTATCTGAGATTAAATAAAGCATGCATCACAAGTTGAACAGACTGAAAAAGAATGATAAACAAAGAAGTTATGCCAAGTCGAATACTCACTCTTCTGCGTTGAAATGATCAACACCAAGGTCTTCATCCCAGATAAATATGTAATCATACGATGCCACAACATCCGGATGCAAAAAGCGCTTGGCATACCACCTTGGAAAAAACCCCAGAAATATAAGATTGCAAACATTAAAATATTCATAGTATATAATTCTACAACCAGAGTTGTAGTCATCTGTCTTATATAAATGAGTGAGAATCTAGTGATAATTTCTTACCATTTAGTCTGCCTCCGAGCACTCACATGAATAGCCCGCTTTGACCACTCAAATT
This sequence comes from Acer campestre, assembly GCA_954870605.1. Classification (NCBI taxonomy): domain Eukaryota; kingdom Viridiplantae; phylum Streptophyta; class Magnoliopsida; order Sapindales; family Sapindaceae; genus Acer; species Acer campestre. The sequence goes on from OX940806.1 coordinate 30,557,385, forward strand.
CATCCCATTCAGTGGTTCGACCATCATAATGAAATAAAAGAATTGTGAAGTTCCCCGAAAACTGTTTGAGAAAGATATTTAGTCAAGCAGCCATGCAGAAACAAGGAAAAACCAAAGTGGAAAAAAAAAATATATATATAAGGGTAGTCTCCAACCTTCTTAACTGCTGCATCAATATTATGTTTCTGGCTTAAACCAACAGTGAAAGTGACAAGATACTTTGGTGGTGTGCTGGTCAAATCCTGCATTCATCAAGCATTGATCAGATATGTTATTGCTGACAAAACAATGATACACAGAGACACAAGGAGATCACATTTGAGTCATTCATTTGAACATCAACAAAGGAAAGGCTTTTGTATTTGTAAACTGGTAGAGCCAGACAGCCCTGTTTGCCCCAGCTAAGAAATCACCAAAATTACAGAAAGATAGAAAATGAAACATTTCATTGGATGGAAAGTAGTAATAATATACACACCTCATTAGGATTTCCCCACAATCTGCGCAAGTAAAAATCTGACTCAGATGCAACAATATTTGGTGGTAGTCTTTCTGCACCTCGAGGATTTGTAGGGACCCAAATCTGTGGCACAATAATAAAGGTTAGAAAAGTACTAAATGCTCTGAAATCATAAAGGAATGATGAGAAAGACGAAAAATAAAAAAAAAATCCAGGCATGTCTCTCAATCCTAGACCAAGGGTAGCAGCCGGTTTTAACTATGGGCAAGACAAGCACTGCAGTTCACAAATTTTAATTTTTAAACTTAAGGAATTTTCAAAATCTCAAAGACAGTCCGAATATTGCAGATTTAAACATAAATTGCACATACATGACTTCAAACATGTTTTCTGTTTATCTGATTCTAGGTGGACTACTTTAAACTAGCGACCAACCATCCACAATAGTCTGGAGACTAAGATGCCAGATCTATGTTAAATATGAAACTCTGATCTTTTATCTTACTCTTTTCACTCTATAGAAAAAAGTATGCTTAAACTTCTATTCGAATTTATTTCAAATTCATTCTTATGGCCACAATCTTCTTATGGCTGGCTGCCACCTATAAACATTAATATTAAAGCCTTAAAGGTAACTTAGAACAAGAAGCTTATCGAGTTTCCTGAAATATATTGTTGAACATAAACACATCACAAGCTTCGTCCAAATGACCAGACCAACCAAGCATTTAGGAATCTAGCCATAAAATAAATTTCTTTAGTAGACTATAAAGCTCCTTAATAGAGGAAAATATTCAAGCTGTTTAAACAGGTAATCCAGATACGCCATACTTATGCTATGGTAGAGGTAGTATACCTTTGATGTATCACTTGAATTTCCAACTTGAGTTGAGCTGCTATTATTACCCTTCAAAGAAGACAACGCATTCAAAGCTGTTTGTGTGGAGATGCCGGATCTTTTGTCCTCAATATATGACAGATCGATGTTAGGAAGAAGGCTGGATGGGAGGTTTAACTGCCAGATTACGAAAAAGTATAAATATTCCTTGATATGGCTAAAAACCATATTGCATAGAAGTAATAGATAGCATACTTTGGTATGATTCTTTAAAGAGTTTAAAGAAATGGTGAACAGAAACAAAAGAGTTCAGTACCTTAGTTAACGACAGTGTTGGAAATGATACTCCTATCAAGAAGCCAAAAACTATTCCAACAAATGTTGTTACTATAAGCCTCATACTCTCGTTTGGTTTTTTATTTGCCCAACTGCATCCAACAAGAAACAATGATACAAAGAGTGAGTTGTTATTACATCTAACAGATGTAATAAGAGTACAGTCTCTTCCAAAAAAAATAAAACTAAAAGATAAAAGTGCAGCTTTTCTAAAGTAAGAGGTCATCAAAAGTTTCAGACCTGCGAGCAGCAGTTCCCATTCTATTTACAATCTTCTGACCTTGACAGGAATTTCTGAGCATAGTGTTTTAACAGGTTGAGAGCTGATTTTCGATGAAACAGAAGAGAACCTTGTGGAAAGAAGACAGGACCTGCGGCAACCATAACATTAGTTGAAGAAAATTAACTCACAAATTCGGAAGAAAATTTTATAGTCACTATAAAAAGGGTGCAATCAAGAGCTCAGATGATTAAAAAACCACCTGGAAACAATACCAATAAGCCCCTAAAATTTTTTCCAAAAGAAGAAGAAAAAGAAAATCACCTTTATCAGGTCAACACTTACATAAACAATCATCTCAGACCCCATCTACATATACTAGTGCCTATTGTGAAACATGAAACTATTATAGTACCGCTTCACGGACACAGACTTAAAAAGCAAATCAATTGCGGACTCTACAATCAACCTATCTAGAGACTACTAGCAGAAATTCTTCATGCCAAAACCATGAACAAGCAAAGCAAATCAAATCATGTGTTCCCTCCACAAATTACTCTGCAAGCAAACTCCAGCGATCAAGCGACCATGTGCTCCATTTGCCAAAGACAATATCATCAAGAAACAAACACCGAAACCCAGAACCCATTTGAATCAATACCTCAACAATCAAGTAATCATGTGCTTATATTTGACTAACAAAAAATAAACCTTAATTAAATCACCCAAAAAAAAAAAAAAAAAAAAAAAACCCAAATCCCCAGTTAAGACAAACAACGATCCGTGAACAGAAACAATACGACCAAAAACCATAAAACCAGCATTTAAGTTAGCTTAAAACAATCGAAACAACTACTACTCTTCGCATATTATATTTTAATCGTCTTCGTGATTCTAAATTTCTAATACATGTCAACTACCTTCAATCAAAAGCAAATTTATAATACAACCTGAAAAACCGGCTAAACCAATAAAAATAACAGAAAACCAAAAACAACTTCAACTGCTTATAGCAGAAACCAAAACTAATCAAATAAAACTAGAAATTATACATATAAAAAAAAAAATTAAAAATAAACAAACGTACCTGAAAAATTAATAAAAAAATTATAGAGAGATTGGTGATAAATGTGGAACAAGATCTGGTGAGCAGAGCCTGTTAAACTTAAAAATCACAAGAAACCCACTTGATATGACTTGAAATCCGAGCTATAAACCAAGCTTAAACAGCGTGATCGACTTTCCTGTTAAACGTGAAGAAATTCTAAACCGGGAAAGCGAAAATATATACTATATAAAATTTGTTGTTTTTCTGGGTTCAAGTCAAAGTTTGGCAACGATAGAGAGAAAGAGATCGAAGTGATGCGGAAAAAACTATCTGGGTGTGTTTAAAAATTAAAAAGATTTAATTTTCTCCGAACAACAAGGGACGACAGATACATCAGATACGAATTCGAAGCATTTGTGCTTTGTTTGGAATGTTATAAATTACTATTGGAATTTTGGGCGATTTTTAAAATCTACGAATTTCAATTTTTTTTTATTTTTTTTAAAAAGAAACTTTACCTTTTTTTTTTGTTAATATATTTTATTCCGAGAAGAAAAGTTACAACTCATAAAGTGATTAGTCGTGGCTAAGTGGATTTGTTGTTTTAATTTAAAATTGATTTGATATGTGACACCTGTTTGATTCTTAGATACTGTTATATTTTAATACGGTGGTTTTATTTAATCTAATTATTTTTTTATTTAATTTTTTGGAGGTGTCGAGCTTTTGACACGTAGGCTTTTTGACAGTACAAATGGACAATATGACATGCGTCTACGTTTTTTTTAAGCGTTTTTTATTTTTTATTTTTTATATGGTTGTTTACTTATGTTTCATTTAACGTTTTTATTTTTAATTTTTTTTATTCCCTTGTCGGTTCAAAATTTTCACAGGCATCTTTTATCACATAAGATTTGATTTTGAAACGTTAATTTTTTTTTTTTCAATTATGTTGATAAGATGCGGCATTAATTATGATCGTTTAGAATTTTAAGAAAGTAGAAAAAAAAAAAAAATTGAATAAGGTATAATAAATTTTTTTCCTATATTTATTGAATGGATATGAATTCCTTTTAATTCCTAGGCACTAGGCAATATCCATGTATACATGTACGGAAAGAAAAAAAAAAGGATAAAAAAAATAAAAATTAAAACATTGATTTTAGAGTTGTTTTGAGATAATTACAGATCTTATCTTCTTATATCTAGTAATTATCTAATCCGAGTAATTAAAGATTTTTTCTAAATCTTGAAATATATAGTATATTATCAATTTAATTTTTTTTTTTATAAAATTTAACAAATGCAAATCTATGTTTAAAAATAATTAGTTACCGTTCTCAGGAACGTAGCTCAACTGGCAAATGAACGAATTTAGGGGTTTAGACAAATGACTCCTAAATCAACGGTTTAAATACTACCAATAGTAAAAAAACTTCAAAAAAATAACATGATATAATTAGAATTATAGATAAATACTGTCAAAATAATAATAATAATAATAATAATAATAATTAGTTATCCAAATACAAGCTACATTTATTTTTGGTTGTAGAAAATTAAATGGAAAGGGACCTAGAGCATAACAAAGTCTTTGAAAACCATTGGCTATGGACCCAAATTGCCTCTTCCTCTCCGGTCTTTAATTATAAAAATATTTAAGTCAGTGGGCTCCATCAAATTCAATTCCACGAAAGGTTTTTTTTTTTTTTTAGCACAGTTTTCAATCTAATTTTTGTTGGTCTTAGAGTAAATTGGGGTTCTTAAATTATTTATTTTATTATTTATTTTATTTTATTTTATTTAAGCATGGTAAACAAATGATAAAGAGAGAGTTAGGCAAGAAAAATAAATTGAAAAACGAGACAAAGCATGTAAATTGACAATTTAAAAAAAATAAAAATAAATAAAATTGGGTTTGTTTTCTTCCTTCAAATGAGCACAAAAAATGCATTGATTCATGGACCATTATAATGGGGGTGATTATTCTTCAATGAATTGCGAAAAAAGTCATGGACTTTACTAAAAAAGAATCATTCAAATCAAGAACAAGCTGCAAATATTTATATACAAGTCAAATACATACGCCAATTACGGTAATAACAATTTAATGTTTATAAAGATAGGCTTAATAGCATTATTATTAAGATTTGATTTTTTTCATGACCTTTTTAAAGCACGTGATTAGTTGTTAATTTTAGTGGTCAAAATATATTCATAGCCCAACCAAACAAACCTATGATTCAAAAAGGGATAAAAATAGGCCTTAGGCACATAAAAGTAGCTTTAATAGACCCAAAGAAGACCAACTGATTAAACCAGTGCATGCCAAAGCTGGGCCTGACCCATCAAAGAATTCGACCAAACTAAACATGTGGTTAAAGATGGTTTGAATTGCAATCAAGTCAGACGTTGCATAAATCCCAATGTCTGATAAGATCTTTATTGTCAGATTCAAATGAATCAAAACGGACGAATTAAAGGTCCATGATCCATGCACCCATAAAGAGCCCAAGTGATGAAGACCCCAAGGCTTCCCTATAAAAGCTAGACCTTTTCTCAGAGAAAAGGTCCTGATTTTTCACAACTTATATACGTGAAAGTTCTGAAAATATAGCTTCACAATTCTCTCATCTCATTTATTGCTTTCCACATTCCAACAGTGGTTGACCTAATCTTTATCAAAGATCGATCGACCCACATCGAGTCAATGAACCCCTGAGGCATCGATCCTTCAAAACCATCGTCGTACAACATTGACCTGATCATCAAGTATAGGGATCCCTCTCTAGATATCGATTCATGCGATCCATCGATACCCATATCAACCCAACCATATCGACAAATAGCTCGACTCAATATATCGAGCTCAATAGTTTGTCACTCCAAACTTATTTTGATTTCAATTAACTCTAATTGGTCAATATACTGACTTGAGTGTTGAAGAGTCTCCTCAAGGGAACACCCCCTCATTTGGTTTGCCACTGCTCTGCTCTCTCTTGTTTTAGGTTACCAATGCCCACCTCGTCAGCATCCAATTCATTGTAGATCCAATCGACAACATTGATAAAGTGGTTGTGAAAACCAATCACACCTCAACCACCAATTCATTATAATGCTTATATGTCATGAGATTATGTTAGATTAGGAAAAAGATCAGATCAGTATATGATCCAAATTCATTAGGATTTATTACAATAATACTAATTTATCCAAATTTAGTGTTTAAGGTAACAAGGTAGCTCATATCCAAGCTAAAAATGCTTTGTTAAGTGTTGAGAATAGTTTTTGGATGTAGGAGTATCCACCATGTGTGAGTAAGTTTGTGTTGGTAGATGGCCATGGATGTAGCCCCTTTCTGTAGTTTTCTGTTTTCCTTTATAAAGTTTTACTTCAAAATAAAAAAAAAATAAAAAAAATGATGTGAATAGTTTGTTTAATTTTGAAATTTTACATCAATTTCATCTCTAAAGTATAGTCGGGACCTCCGGAATATGACTCCACATTTTACAATAGTGACACTCGAAACTTCTTTGAAGCCTAGAAATAAAAAATAGTTAAACTAAAACATGTACATATTAACACAGTCACGTCTTTGCGGGCCTAAGAAGTAAGGAATAGTCTCGGGAGAGTGGACTTTGACCGTCTGATTAGATAGATCACAATTCACAAAAAGCCATTTATAAACACTACGTGTCTAACGTACGATTTCATTCCAAATTGAAACTTTAATTGATTGAAAGGTCAATACTCGATGCATACATACAAAATTACAATACAAACATGTATACAAGTATTTTTGCTTGCCAACAATAGGTGGAGAGGGGACTTTCTCTCTACTGTGTCACATCCTTTTAAGGCTGCGTTTTGAATTATTATTATTATTATTTTTAACTTTATATGGTCAAATCCTCAATAGCGGTCATGTTAATGTGGTCATAGTTGTAGAAATATTTATGAAATGGTCCACAAAAATCAAACTATTGAAAAATAAGAAAACTATTGGTTTATATTTATTGTAAAAAATAAAAAATTAAAATGAAAAAGTCAACTAAAATAATAATTGTATTTAAAAATATGGGTTGACTTGTTAAAAGTAATTGATCTTCACCAAAATATCCACAAACACCTTTTTATATATTTTTCATATTGCATGCAAATATATACTTTATTTCTAAATGAGTACTTTGCCTCCCATGTTTGGCACCTCCAAAATATAATTTTATAGTTTGATAATAAAAAATCTCAAGTAGCATATAATGGGCAAGCAAAAAAATGTGATTATGTGATATTAAATTTTGAACATTGTCCATTTGAACGTTTTTTTTTTTTTTTTTTTTTTTACCACCAAACTATATCGGAGGTGACGGTTATGTTATTTGATTTTTAAGAATATAATTATGTGAACAAGATTTTTAAGAATACATAATTATATTCTTAAAAATCAAATAACATAACCGTCACCTCCGATATAGTTTGGTGGTAAAAAAAAAAAAAAAAAAAAAAAAAAAAAAAAAAAAAAAAACCATGTTCAAATTGACAATGTTCAAAATTTAATATGGTAATGTCTCAAAGTTGTCACACCGTAGATAGTTTATATATATATAATAATAATAATAACTATAATGTTATGAGCACAAAAATCGGAGAGATAGAGAGAGAGAGGGGGTCCGGGGTTTGTTAGGTGTGGGAACATTTGACTTGGGCATATGCAGGTGGAAGGGAAGAAGTACCAAACATGTAGACTACATTAGTTGGACTAGAAAATTATGATAGCTTCAAACTTAGAAAACGAACTTGTTAAGTAATCACAATTCCAAAGTCTTTGACGCGTACAACTTACAAGAACGTTTGGCCACTAAACAATAACGTGTTGGGTAGGGTGCGCCATCCTTTTTTGCTCATCTGCATCTCTCATTTGAAACTGATAGCTCTCTCAAGGGATTGTGAGTTTGTTGGGACAGTTAGATGTCAAATTCTAAGTACACAATTTGTATATCAACTTGAGTGAAAGGTTTCGGATATCAACTCTGGTAACATAAGTGAAAGGTCTTCTCACGTTTTCTGAAAATGTGAAACTTGAATACCAACCAATTGTGGATAGAAAGATGTAGATGTACACCACTTGAATCAAGAGGGGATGTGTTATTGTCATTGTGTTTAAATACAATTGATATACAGTATGAATATGTTTTCTTTATATCAAAACGAATATAAACATGTCATTCGAGTCAATATTTATAAATCAATTTATAAAAACGAAAATTAATGAAAAATTCCATATAATCATGATCTAATTAAACCATGTAGTCACAAATAAAACAAAGTTGTTTTTATATAATCACAAAAGAAGTTATGGGATTATGGGATTATGTGATATAATCACAAATCACTAAACTTAAATTTAGTGGACTCAAAACAAATATTCTTATATCTCAACTAACTTCTTAAATCTCAACTAACTTCTATTTCCTAAAACATTTAAGGCCATTTTGCTCCATTTGGAACCATTTCCTTGGTTTTAAGCAAATCAAGTTGGGAGTGCAGACAAATCTTAAAGGATTTTAAAGTTGCCCCTATTCCAATCAATAATATCTCTCATAATTCAATGAAAAAAAAAAAAAACCTTTTCCAGACAAAATTATGGTTAACCCGGACACCCAAGTTAATGAGTCTATAAGTTTAAGTCATATTTCCGAGATTACTTTTGCTCACCTCCCTTAAGGGGGGTGAGCATTATCCCTCTCCTCAACACTTGACATATGTCAAGGGAGGGGTATTTTTGCCCAAAAACTGTCATGTGTTTAGATAAAAATACCCCCTCCCTGGACACATGTCATGTGTTGGGGAGGGGGGTAATGCTTACCCATTTGAACGGGGGGTTGAGCAAAAATGGACTCCATATTTCCCTCCCTCGATTCCAAAGACTTTCGTTTCGTTAATGAGGCCAGCCTGATACACACAATAAGGTTTGGACACCAAGGCCCAATCCAGTCGTTTAGACTTCAACTCGGTACAATCCAAAAGGATTGGTGGTCTCACACTCGCACCAATGAAATTGTGTGTTCGAATAAAAAATAACTAGCCTTCCCGTCCCTAAAATGGGATGCTATTATTCAACCTAATTAAAAAATTGTAAAGATAGTAGTTATTCAAGTGCTACATCCTCTATATTACAACAACTTTTTAGTTTTTATATACAACCATGGAGTTGATACTATATAGTTCACCCACTCACGAGGTTTTCTAATCAATCCTAACAGTTTGTTATTTACAACTTTTGTCACTGTGTACATATAACCGTGAGAATACAACATTCTATACAGTCTAAAATTTATGATATGAATGCAGTAATCAGGATTTATTCAGTTCAGTAATAGGATCTACCGACTATCCGTCATGGGCGAGACCATTCGGAGAAGGAAGCCAGAGTTCTATACGAGTTCCACCAGATCCAAGAGCAGCATCTGAGATCCGAGGTGATGTTACGCCGACAACACAGCCATAGCTCTCAAGTAGTTCACGGGATACAGTCAGTCCAGCAACAAAATTCCACGTCATATTGTCTTCAACCATGTTCTCTGAGAAGAGTTCTGATCCAAATGGTGTGAGTGAATGCATCTGCGTCTGCATTACATGTCCATTAACAAAAAAATTCATATCAACAAAGGCTAAATTGTATCTGAAGAAACAAAATCGGTATATATGATAAGCAAGACATTTACATGCCAGAAAATCATAATATCCTAATTAAATTAAGCATTCCTAATCCTGATACAGAGAAAGTAGACTAGCAATTTTTTTGCTGTAAGAAAGTCTGTTATTATTACCATATAGTGCATATCTGGTCCATCATCATCAATTACAACTAGAGCACCACCCGCTGGAGCTGCAGCAGAAACAATTTCAACCTTCCCACCAACTTGGGTACGCAATAATGCACCCTCGATCAAATTGCTCAGAGCCTGGCGCAAAGCAGGTTCTTCAACAGCAACTTGCAAAGATTGTGAGAGTTTACTTAGTTCCACCACTCGTTGCTGCTTATGGGCAAGAGGTCTCACAGCCTCAACCATATCTACTAATACATCAGAAACATTGCACGGTCTTCCTAACATAAATGCAGAGCATAAGCAAAAAGAAAATCTGCAAACCTGATATCAGGTGAATGAAATTGATAGCCACAACATTGAAGCAGGCTAGACGAAGTAACTCAAAATATTCAGAAAATGTCAAAACCTACCTGATTCCAGTTTTTTTTAGAGGAGCAAGGACCAGAGGTGGCATGGGCATTTCTAAATCTTTGGCTGCCGTACTTAGAGATAGTGGTTCGCCAGAACTTGAAATTTTTTTGCTGGAACTCTCTCTAGTAATATTATCAGATAACTGAGACCTGATTGACTCAGGATGTGGATATGTCGAATTATGCATTTTCTTCAATGATTCTTCATTATAGTGCACAATATTGGTCTGGAAGTACCACAAAAGAAGTCAGATATACAATCTTTAACTAAAAACAACAACTAAAAGTTTATATTATTAAGTGAAGTCAAGTCCTTTGAAGTTATAAATTGGTCAGCAATCTCAAACATGCATCTGATTCCTACTTCAGGAGATTGTGATGACTGGGAAAATGGAAAAATTCATAAACTGCAGTTTGCCAGAATGAAGAATTGGATATTCATCCCCAAACAAGAGGGGTCGTAAATGGAAAAAGAAATAAGAACAAGTTAACCAATAATATATCTAAAATATCCCTAACAAATATCATTGCAGAAACAAGTAAAAAAATCCCAAAAGTTTTTTTGTTAAAAAGATGTCACAATAGCATGCATGAGACAGAGCATAGATAGACAGAGAGATACAGAGATATGGTAGTAAAGTACCTTTGTAAGGTAGACAGCATCCTGAAGCTCTTGAAGAGTATCTCTAATACGATCACCTTGCACTATAATATCTTCAACAATGTCATAAGAAATCTGCAAGAGGACCACACAGTTTTTTCATTGAAAAGAAAAAACAGAAGCAAATTTAAAAAGAAAATCCAACATCACCTAATTTCACAAACCTCACTTCTCTTGATGTGAAGGGATAACATTTTAGTTAAAGTCTGAATGCTAGAAAGAGGACCACGAATCTGAGAGAAATTTTAAAGAAAGGGAAAGCATAAGAAGTTAAAGCGTAAGAAGTTAAGTAAACAAATGCAAAAATAAAACACAATAGAGTGTGAGAGACATCGTACTTGCTCAACCAGATTACTCATCCTGACATTAGTTCGCCATGATGATTGCTGGAGTAACATTGCTTTCTGCAGAAAACAATAACTAAGCCAATTATAATTGAACAAGGACCATAAGAAGTGCTAAACAAGAATCAAACTTTCAAAATGGTCTATAGATAATTAAATATAAAATTTTCTGGAAAGAAATAGCTAATGTACAAATTAATATTTGAAGCCACAAGGACAGCTGCAACTAAGAAAGCACAACCAATGTAGACCACAAAACTATATGAAATATATGATTTTTCCCCAAAGCAGCCAAGCCAGTTTTATGCTTCTATTGCAACTAGAGGCTTGAATTCAATGCTTATGTAGTGCAATAGTGTGAAAAAGTAAGCTAAATGTAGCTAATTCAAGTAGCATAATATCAGCATGTGCTTGTTTTATTCAGCAAAAACTCAAGCAGATCATATAAACTAAGCAACAAACTACAAGCATCAACTTGTGATTCACATATATAAAGCAATTGTAATTCCTACCAGCTCTTATTACAGGAAAAAAAACAGCAATAGAGAAAGTTACATGTAAATTACCTGATCCATTACATAGGCCATAGCGAGAGACTGACATATATTAATAGCATTTGATCTCTGCTCAGCAGTAAGCTTGAACATTCTCATTCTCTCATTATCAAAACTCTCAATTTCCAACGATGAATTCTTATCAGAATGCAGAGGCAACGCATATGCTTCCTCCGGAGACTGCCTGCGAATCAAATCACGCCCTTCACTCCCAGACATGTCTGTTTCCATCCTCGGTAGCTCAGCAACCAAAAACCCCACCACAAATGGGTGCTTCACCATTGGAAAAACCACCGCCCTGTGCTCAGACACAACTTGCACCTAACAAATTTTAATAAAACATCTACATTACCAACTATAAAATCAATAACTATCTTCAATTTCATTAACAGGAAGATCACTTATCAATTAGTCATACTTGTTCACTAGAAAGCGCAGTTTCAGTGGCACGTAATCCGGCCGGGACGCTAAAATTGCCGACTAATATGACAATGTCGGCCTCCGTCACGCCTGGATAACTCACCACTCGACGCAGCTCTAATCGGTCCATCACATAACTACCAGCCGGTCTCACATAAACCTGTACACGAACGATTTGGTTTCAGGAAACGAGTTTGTAAAATAAATGATGCAAAAGAAAGAGGAGCAGCGAAACTGACGGAGAGGAGGGCGTCGTGATCGACAATTCTGCGAAAGAGGTCCAACTGTTCGACGCAGAGTCTCTGAAAATCGGGACTCGGCAGGACCAATTTGCGGGCCTCCTGGTCGGTGTCAAGGCTCTGGAGGAACTCGACGGGGGAGGTGGAGGTTCTGCGAATGGCGGAGGCGACGGCGGAGGCGGAAGAGAGCATGGGAGGGTTTCTCTCTGGTTCATCGTCGGAGAGCGTGCGGGTGACATGGCGGAGAGAGGTGCCGTTGGTTGCGAGAGAAGCGGAAGCGGAAGCGTATGGCGGTTGTTTAAGGTTGAGAGACGGGTGAGGTTTATGATGAGAAATTGGAGAAAAGAGGAGGGTACAAATGTAATTGTTTGGACTGGTAAGAGGAGTGAGTGCAGAGAGAAGCATTATTTTGTGATTGGGGACGATGGTGATACTGATCAAAAACTCAAAAGATAGTGGTTTTAGTTTTTATTTTTATTTTTAAAGGACTGTAATTTGTAATTACCTTTAAATTCTTGTCTTTTTCTGAAAATAATTAAAATTAATTTATTGACATTAATAATATCAAGCTACATAATATTGTTTTATAATATAATTCATATGGATAAGAGAAAATAGGGCTTTTTAGTCAAAAATTATAGGGAGTTATTGTTTTTGTCAACAATTATCATTTTTATTGTTTTTGTCAACAAATGGGCTGTGAAGACAAAATTGCCCTTATTTTTTTTTTCAAAACCTCTTCTCTCCTTTCTTTCTCATTTTCACCAGCCACTTTCTCTCTCTCATTTTTCACGCCTCCTCCTTCTTCTCTCTTTCTCTCCTCCTCTCTCCTCCTCCTCCTTCTTCTTTCATGCCTCATCCTTCTTCTTTCACATCTCCTCCTCCTTCTTCTTCTTCTCTTCCTCTTTCTCTTTCTCTTTTTTATTTTTCCAGATTTTTTTTTTAAAAAAAAACAGATTTTTTTTAAATAATAAATTTTCAGATCGGACGACCGACGTTCGATCGGTCGTCCGATCTTCCCTCCTCCTTCTTCTTCTCTTTCTCTCTTCACTTCTCTTTCTCTTTCACATTTTTTCCAGATTTTTTTTAAAATTTCATTTTTTTTTGAAATTTTTTTCAGATTTTGTTTTTGTTTAAAGTTATTTCCAGATTTAAAAAAAAAAAATTTAGGTTTTTTTTTATTTTGAAAATATTCCAGATTTTTTCAAAAAATTTCAGATTATGTTTGTTAAAAAAATTTCCAGATTTTTTTTAAAATTTTTTTTTTTTCAGATTATTTAAAAAAATTCAGTTTTTTTTTTTTTTTTTTTTTTTGTTGATTAATTTTCAGATTTAAAAAAGGTTTGCATTTGAAATTGTGAATGTGGTTGTGGTTGTGAATGTAGTTGATTTTAAGGGTGGTTCTATTGTGAATGTTTGGATTTGAGTGTTAGTTGGATTTGAATGTTTAAATTTTTGTTCCAGATTTTTTTAAAAAATTTCCAGATCTTGTTTTGTTTAAAAATTCCAGATTTTTTTAAAAAAATTCAGATCATGTTTGGTAATTTTTTTTTTTTCAGATTTTGTTCAATTAAACACACCAAACCAACGATTAAACACACCAGTTGTAATCAATTAAACACACCAGACCAACGATTAAACACACCAGTTGTAATCAATTAAACATACTAGGTGTAAACTAATTAAACACACTAGGTGTAAACTAATTAAACACACCAGTCAAAACGAATAAACACACCAGGCCAAATGAATTAAACACACCAGGGTAAAACGAATTAAACACACCAGACAACGAATTAAACACACCAGGCCAAACGAATTAAACACACCAGGGCAAAACGAATTAAACACACCAGGCAAACAAATTAAACATACCAAGGCAAACGAATTAAACACACCAGACCATCAATTAAACACACTTGGTCACCAATTAAACACACCAAGCAAAACTCATTAAAAACACCAAGGAAAAAACAATTAAACACACTAGGGCAAAACTAATTAAACACACCAGGCTATCAATTAAACACACCGGGTGTTTAATTTGTTTTGCTTTGTGTGTTTAATTCATTTTTGCTCTGGTGTGTTTAATTGTTTTTGCCTTGGTGTGTTTAATTTGTTTTGTCTTGTGTGTTTAATTGGTGGCCTAGTGTGTTTAATTGATTATCTGGTGTGTTTAATTTGTTTTGCCTGGTGTGTTTAATTCGTTTTACCCTGGTGTGTTTAATTCGTTTTGCCTAGTGTGTTTAATTCGTTTGCCTGGTGTGTTTAATTCGTTTTACCCTAGTGTGTTTAATTCATTTGGCCTGGTGTGTTTAATTCGTTTTATCTGGTGTGTTTAATTCGTTGTCTGGTGTGTTTAATTGGTTTGCCCTGGTGTGTTTAATTCGTTTACCTGGTGTGTTTAATTCGTTTTACCCTGGTGTGTTTAATTCATTTGGCCTGGTGTGTTTAATTCGTTGCCTGATGTGTTTAATTGTTTTTTCCCTGGTGTGTTTAATTCGTTTGTCTGGTGTGTTTAATTCGTTTGTCTGGTGTGTTTAATCTGTGATTTGGTGTGTTTAAACAAAATAAAATCTGAAAAAAAATTTTTTGATAAAAATCAAATCTGAAAAAATTTGAATTTTTTTTTTCAACAAAACCCAAACTCAAACACAACTCCCACCATTCATAAAAACAACCACAACCTAAACTTAAACAAAACCACAAATCTGAAAATTTTCAAAATAAAAATCTGAATTTTTTCAAATCTGAAAAAAAAAAAAAGTGAAAGAGAAAGAGAAGAGAGGAGGAAAGAGAAGAGGAAGAAGGAGAGAAGGCATGAGAGAGAAAAGGAGAAGAGTGGAAGGTGTGAAAAAGAAAGAGAAGAGAGGAGAAAGAAGAAGAAGATGAACGTGAGAGAGAAGAAGAGAGAGAGAGAGAAAGAAAAAAAAGATTCTGTGTAAAGGAAAGAGAAGAAGAAAAAGAAAAAAAAAGAGAATTTTTTTTTTATATAAACAAGGACAATCTTGTCCAAAAAGTGCATATGTTGACAAAAACAATAAAAATGATAATTTTAGACAATAACAATAAACCCACTAATTTTTTGGCTAGTTTCAAAGTTCTCCCTATGGATAATTATAATAACCATTTGTTAACTAATTAGTTTTTTTTTTTTTAAAAAAGAGTAGTACTATTGCCAACCCTCTAATGAACTAATAAATCCTCATTTTTAAAAATTTTAAAAATTATTTGATTCTTTCCAAAACTGCCCTTCTTTTTTGAAAACAAAACTACTCTTTTATTTCTCCATACTTTTTTTTAAAGCTAATAAGTAGCTTTGTATTTTTTTTTTCCAGTATTTTTTTTTTTTACTTACCTCTTGCATCTTACCTCTTGCATCTGTTCATCATCTTTTCTTAGGTTTTTTTTCCTTCATTTTGTTTTATTATATTAGGGAAGATAAAAAAATTTATATTTAAAAAGTATTAAAGATTTTTTTTTTTTTTTTTAATCTTCCCTAATATGATAAAAAAATAAAAAAATAAAAAAAAGCAATGAATGGGTGTTAGAGCCTGGATGTGAGTACAAAAATATAGAAAAATAAAAAATAAAAAATAGGAGAATGGGGCTTTATTAGTTCATCAGAGGGTTGTAAATAGCATCACTCTAAAAAAAAAAAAAAAAGTAATAAACTTATTTTTAAAAGTTTCTATAAATATTTAACTTCCATAATTTTTAAGTTAAAAATAATCTCAAACTTTATACAGTATATAAGTCTAGCTCTCTCTCTTAATTAAATATGTTGCGTTACAAAAAAATGTGTTTGTGCGACTTGCACGATGTAAGTGAGGTCAAAGACTTTGTATGTAAGTGTCTGTTTGAAAGAGCTTATCTACTAGTTAAATGAGATTTTTTAATTAAAAAAGTTTTTTTCAATTTTTATTTTTTATATCGTTTGGTTATCACACAGTATAGAGCTGACCACGGTTTGGTTAAACCGTCGGTTTTGTCCGTGGTTTAATCGGAACCGGATTGGCCAAACCGGAACTGAAACCGTCGGTTTGGAAACCGGTGGTTCCGGTTCCGGTTTCGGTTTCGGTTTCGGTTTGGGATTCCTCCAAACCGTCCAAAACCGGCGGTTTAACTGCCAGTTTATAAAAAAAAAAATAAAAAATAAAAAAAAATCAACCAATCAAAAGTTGCCACGTGGCACTTTTTTTTTTTTTTTTGAAAAACCGTACCCAAACCGTCGGTTTTGAAATCGGAACCGGAATCGTCAAACCAGCGGTTTGAAACCGGTAACAAACTGGTTTTTCCGGTTTCGGTTTCGATTTATGGTGCCCTACAAACCGAAACCGGCGGTTTGAAACTGAAACCGAAACCAAACCGAACCGGTGCCACCTTTAACACAGTAGAGCTTTTAGATGATTAAAAATGTTGGTTTACATTTATTTGGAGAATCCCAAATTTAAAGTTTTTCCAAGTAGATATTTTAGAATTTTTTTAATAACACGAAAATCTCCGATATAACCCTATAATTTAATATTTGTTAGAGTATTTTAGTAATTCTATAATTAAAAAAGCTCTTTTTTAATTGACAACCAAACGACCAACGACTTTTATTTAAAAGTTCTACCTCTAAAAGATCTACTTTTAAAAATCTAATACAAAAAGATCTACTTGAGAAGTTTTTCCAAACGTACACTAAGTCTTGGTCCCTCTTAACTGAATACATTACGTCGCACCAAGTCACGCTGCTCACACGGCCTTGTAAAAATGTGTGTTGTGCGACTTGCACGATGCGAGTGGGGTTAAAGACTTTGTATATCAATCTTGGTCACATTGCAAGTGAGGTCAGAGACTTTGTATATAAGTATTGGTCTTTCTTAACTAAATACTTTATGTCGTGCCAAGTCACGTCGCTCATGCTTCCACTTACAAAAACGTGTTTTGTGTAACTCACACGACAGGAGTGAGGTTAGTGACTTTGTATATTAGTCTTGATATATCGCGTCAAGTCACGCTTCTCCCGCAACCATTTACAAAAACATTTTTTGTGCGACTCACAATGATAGAGGTTAGAAACTTTGTATATAAATCTCAGTCTTTCTTAACTAAATACGTTACGTCGTGTTAGGTCACGCTTCTCATGCAACCACTTACAAAAACATGTTTTGTGTGACTTGCAGAGGTCACGCAACCTTATTATTTGGCACTATAAATGTGCACCTTCAATTATTTTTCAAACGTGATCTTTGCAATTCTCATATTATAGGTGTTTGGTGATAAGCATAGGTACTACATCAGCTGAAGACGTTGCAAGCAGCCTACCAGTGTGCTTAGCATATGGAAACATGTGTATCAACAATTAGGCTCTAATGAACAACATCCACATAAACATCCACATATATTGAATCAGCTACAAGAATAACAAAATGGCTGATGTGGATGTTTCTTAGAATATTATTGGTCAAGAATTCCTATATCTGTAAAACACACTTTTAGTGTGATCAAGAGAATTTGGTATAAATAACATATCTCTGATAAACAAATGTAATCAATCATTTAACAATATTCATGAAATGAAAATACTCTGAAGCTTCCAGCTCCATCAATGGAGTCTCTTTAATCTTCTCTTCTTTTTGTTCTTCACTTAGGACTTTCGTTGAACACTTCAGCATAGAAACGTTGAACTGCTCTCTGTTTTTCATGGTATTAGAGCCTTTAGACTAACATCATGGCAAATCAACTACAAACACCATTTCTTGATCAAAATCAGAATTCATAGAGAGGTGCGTCTTCTTCTCAACGACCAAAGGAAGATCAAAGACACAACTCTCAGACTATGACTTCAACAATGGAAATCACATCACTCTCCAAAAGCCTGAATTTCAATCTTCCGATAAAACTAGGTAAATCAAACTATCTTTAGTGGAAATAACAGATTCTACCTATTATATAAGCTTTGGATCTGGAAGATTATCTGTGCAGTATAAATCAACCACCAAATATGTATGAATACTTTGAGATAACAAGTGAAAATGGTGAAAAATACGTTGAGAAACGAATGAGCAAGGAATTTACAAGCTGGAAACGAGTAGATAAGCTTCTTTTAGGTTAGATCTATACAAGTATAAGTGAGAGTGTCTTAGGCCAAATCATTGGTTGTAAAACTTCCTTTGAAGCTTGGAATCGTCTGCAGCGAATCTTCACACAACAATCTATGGCCAAAACGATTCAACTACGGAATCAGCTTCAATCTATGAAAAAAGGTAGAGACTCAATTAGTGATTTTGCTTTCAAGATCAAACATATTGGAGATGCACTAATGTCAGTTGGTGAAGAGGTGAAGGACCGTGATCCTTGTTATGTGTTTGGTGAATGGAGTAGGGCATGACTTCAATGCAATTATTGTTTTAATCACTACTCAGCAAAGATTTATGAGCTTTGAAGATGCTCATTTTGTTCTCATGATGCATGAATAAAGACTTGAGCATCTTGACTCCTCCTCACGTGTAGAAACTGGCCAGATTTCTGTTAACTTTGCCACAAACAATACTCATCAACAGAGGACCCAACGAGACTTCAACTTTCAGCCAAACAGAGGAGGCTAAAGAGGAAGATGAAGGAACAACATGTCTGGTGGCAGAGGCAGAATACATTATCAGGTCCCCAATAAGCCTGGACATAGTGCTCTTAAGTGTTACCATCATTTTGACCAATAATTTCAAGGTCCTCCACAGCAATTGTAAGGTCCTTCATAGCAAATGCAAAGCTTACCATTACAACAACAACAACAACAGACTTTTTACATTCAACAATAATCTTACAACAATTAGCAGCTATCAAGTCCTTCGTATTCTTCATATAGCTCAGTTACCAGTCAAATGGAACCACAAACTAACTACCTACAGAACTCAACATTCATAGCAACACCTGATTTAGTTGCAGACTCGGCTTGGTATGTAGATAGTGGAGCTACCAACCACATAACCTCTGATTTGAACAACCTATCTCTTCGATCAAATTACAGAGGTATAAACAAACTTATAGTAGGTAACGGAAGTAAGCTTCCAATTTATCATGTTGGTGACACTTTCATTCAGACACACACACAGCCTTTTGAGAAACTTCTTCTTAAGAATATATTGCATGTTCCTCAAATCACCAAGAACCTATTGAGTATCTCTAAGTTCACTTTTGATAACAATGATGTTGCTGAGTTTTATCATGATCAATGTGTGATAAAGGATCTTTCAACGAGGAAAGTTTTACTCCAAGGCACACTTAAAGATGGCCTTTACAGTCTTCAACTTGTCAACTTGGCCGATTCAGCACATGGTGGAAATAAGCAATGTATGAATGTTGTTGGTTCAAAGTGTTCAAATAACAGTTTTTTGGCTTTCAATAACACAAACCTTGGAGAGGCATCCAACTCCAAGTCACAGCAGGCAAATGTGAGCATGTATGCTTCTATGAATGCAAATATTTGGCATGCTAAGTTGGGACATCCAGCTCCCTTGATCCTACAAAAGATGTTAAATAACATACACTTCAATAAAAAAAATTGTTTACATTTTTGTGACTCTTGTAAGCTTGGTAAAATGCATAGATTATCATTCTCTAGAGTAGAAATTACAGCTGTAGGACCTCTTGAGTTGATATACTCAGATGTTTAGGGACCGACCCCTGTGCTCTCTACAGAAGGGTATAGGTATTATATCTCTTTTGTGGATGCCTACAGTAGGTTCACATGGCTCTATCCTCTCAAACTCAAGTCAGACGCTCTTGGGGTTTTTATCAAGTTTCAAAAAACTGTTGAAATCCAATTAACAAGAAAATTAAGAGTCTACACTCTGACATTGGTGGGGAATATGTTGCCTTTGCTTCCTATCTTGCCAATCAAGGTATACAGACTCGATTTTTTTGTCCCCACACTCCTCAACAGAACGGAGTTGTTGAAAGGAAGCATCGTCATGTAGTAGAGACTAGGGGTGGGCACAAAGTTGGGAATCGAACCGAACCGTTCATAGGATTAATTCGGTTTAAACTGGTTTAAACAATCAAAAACCAAAAAGTTTTCGGTTTAAACTGGTTTTGGTTTTTCAAAACCGGTTTGAATCGAATAAACCGCCTATATAAGTAAAAAAAAACCCTAACCTTTTTCTGATGTTATTTACTTCTCTTTCTTAGCAGTCGACTACATTGTTCTCTGACTTCTCTCATCTCTGCCTCTCTGTTCCTTAACAGTCAACAACCGATCTGCTCAACATCCGATTCCGATCTACTCGTCTCAACTTTGTTCCTCAACATCCAAAAGGTTTGTCACTCTCTCTTATTCTTTTTCTATTTTCCTCTTTATTTATTTTTTGTTTCACATCTGATCTTCTCTTCTTCATCTCCAGCCAAAGTGTCAACGAGACAAACCTTCAGGCTTCAACTCGTTCAATCTGCTCTTCTTCAACTTGTTCAATCTGCTTCAACGAGACAAAGGTCTATGTCTAATCTAAGTTAGCTTTTTTTTTTTTTTTCTAATTTTTTTTTTTTTGAGTTAGCTTTTCTTTCTTGATTTGGTTGATTGTTTATGTATATTAGACAATAAACAGTGTTTCGAATCTATATATATTTGTCTCTGTTTCTCACAAGTGACAAAATTATATATATTCATGTTAAAAAATTCAATATGTATACCTTGTTTGAGACATATATAGTTTTCTTGATTGATTGATTGGTTTTGGCCTTTGTTTACAAAAGCAGACTTCAATTATTAATTATCTTAATATTATATTCTAATTGGAATTCAGATTCATCATTATCTGTTAACTATTAATTCCAATTTTGGATCCATTTTTAGTCTGCCTCCAACATTATTGTCTTTGTATTTCAATGGCCGGCTCAATTCACACATTTTTTGTATTTTATTTTATTTTATCTTTTTCTTTTGTTCTTGTTCAATTTCTCAATCACAAAGAAACCCATTTATGAGAATCATCATGAAACCAGAAATAACAGAAGAAAAAGATGATGAAGAAGCTTCTTGGATCACAAGTTTTCAACGAGACAAAGGATATAGAGTTTGGATCACAAGCTTCCAGTAATTTTGATTTGGAGTTTGGATTTGTGATATAGAGTTTTTATCTTTGAACTGTATGTCTGTATGAAACTTGTGAAAATTGAACTGTAAGTCTGGCTTTGAAAATTGAATTTACTGTCTATTCAATTTGTGATTTTTTTAAATAAATTATAAATTAAATATTATTAGATAGGCTTGATTTGAGTTTTTTTGGTTTCGGGCTATTAAAATTTATCAAACAGCCCATCAAATTAGAATCCAACAGCCTATCAAATTTAAAAACATAAAAAAAGACTCATTAAACCCATCAAACCAATAAGGCCCATTATGCCCAAAACGAAATGAACCAAACCGAATCGAACCGAACCGAACCGAACCGAACCGATTCGATTAAAATCAGTTCAGTTCAGTTTAGTTGCCATTTCTTATTCGATTCAAACCGGTTCAATTTGGTTGTACTGAAATATTTTCTGTTCAATTCGGTTTTGCCCAAAACCGAACCGAACCGTGCCCACCCCTAGTAGAGACCGGTCTGACTTTACTTGCTCATGCTAAAATGCCATTAAGGTTTTGGTTTGAAGTTTTTCTCACAATCACTTTTCTCATTAATAATATGCCTCTAGCTGTATTCCATTTTATATCACCTTTTGAGAAACTATATTCAAAGAAACCAAACTATAACTTTTTCAAATCCTTTAGGTGTAATTGTTTTCCATACTTGAGGGACTACTCTAGGAACAAGTTCAATTTTCACACTCAAAAATGCATATTCATTAGGTATAGTCCTTTGCACAAAGGTTATAAGTGCTTACATCCCTCAGGTGGAGTGTATGTTTGTAGGTATGTAAAATTCAATGAGATAGAATTTCCTTTCTCATCTTTTTTTCCTAGCTCAGCCTCTACACCTACAGAACCTCCCTCGTCGGTTTTTCCTTTATCAATTATGCACAAAATATTATCACATGCCACAGCTGTGTAGCCTTTACAAAAAAAAGTATGTTGTTAGACCTACTCACATGGCCACACAGCCTATCTTACAAGACATCACACAATCCTCTTCTACGCCTATGGTTCCATCAGAAATACCTCCAGGTTTTCACCAACCAGCTCATTTACCTAACCAACGAGCTTCTTTATCCCCCTTTTCAGACTTTGACATCAATGTAGGGTCAGCTTTCTCGCCTATCAACTCTTCTCAAGCTGGTTCTATTGATGTCCTTACTGTAACACCTTCCCATAATTCAACAGTTGCAACACCTCCTCTTAGTTCATCTCATTCAATGGTCACCAGGTCTAGAAATGGCATTTTCAAACCAAAAGCTTTCTCATTGGGTCTCTTAGCTGAGGCAGATCCCACCACTGCTAAAGCAACCCTTCAGGATAAAAAATGGGTCTCGGCAATACAAAAGGAGTTCCATGCTTTGCAAAAGAATCATACCTTCTGATATGAACGTGGTAGGATGTAAGTGGGTTTTTCGAACTAAATTCAAGCAAGATGGCATTCTTTTGAGGCATAAGACGAGATTGGTAGTAAAGAGATTCCACCAAACTCTCGGTCTTGATTTCTTGGACACTTTCAGCCCTGCGGTAAAGGCTTCTACAATTTGAGTAATCTTTACAATTGCTGTGTCTTTTAGGTGGTAAGTTGAGCAAGTTGACATCAACAATGCCTTTTAAAATGGTGATCTTTCGGAGGTTGTGTTTATGTCCCAACCTGAAAGCTTTGTTGATCCAGCTTTGCCTATTCATGTGTGTCGGTTACACAAATCTCTCTATGGGCTCAAACAAGCTCCATGAAGTTGGTTCCATAAATTACGGGCAGCTCTTCTTTCATGGGTCTTTTCTAACTCAACTTCCAATACATCTCTGTTTCTCAAGTTTGCTAATGGCCATTATTATTATTTTTTTTTATTGGTCTATGTGGATGACATTCTTGTCACTGGTGATAGTCCACAGCTGGTTCAAGAACTCATCTTTACTCTTAACTAAACTTTTGCCTTAAAAACCTTAGGTCTTGTCAATTATTTTTTGGGGTTTGAAGCATATCGTGATGCTTCTGGATTGTATCTCACACAATCAAAATACATTCATGACTTGCTGCTAAAGACCAACATGAGAGCTGCCAAGACGTGTGACACTCCTATCTCGGCTGGGACAAAATTGTCCCTCTCAGATGGTGTTGTGTTCACTAATCCGACGTTGTATATAAGCACCATTGGTGCCTTGCAGTATCTTACTAACACCAGGCCCGACATCTCGTTTATTGTAAATAAGTTCAGTCAGTTCTTGGTTGCGCCAACATTGACATATTGGTAGGCGTGTAAGAGAGTACTCAGATATCTAAAGGGAACACCTTCTCTTAGGATTCATTTTGGTCCTTCTTCAAATCTAAGTTTGAATGCATTTTTGGATGCCGATTAAGCAATTTGTATTGATGATCGACGCTCTACATGTGGGAGTTGCGTCTTACTTGGTGGTAACTTGGTATCCTGGAGCTCTAGAAAGCAGCGGGTTGTTGCTCGTTCAAGCAAGGAGGCGGAATATCGATCCATGGCACATGTCACTACCGAAGTTATCTGGCTGAAATCTTTGCTTTCTGAGCTTCGCATATCCATTCCTGCTACCTTGGTTGTGTGGTGCGATAATATTGGAGCGAATGCTCTTGCCCAAAACCCTGTTTTTCACCAACGTACCAAACAAAACGACATTGATACACACGTTATTCGCGAGAAGGTGTTGTCTGGTATAATTGACATCAGATATGTTCCTACTGAACACCAAGTTGTTGATGTTTTCACTAAGAGCTTCACTAGGGACAATTTTCAGTCCTTATGCTCCAAAATCAAACTTGTTGATTCTCCCTAGTTTGGTTTGCAGGGGGATGATAAGCATAGGTATTCTACATCAGCTGAAGACGTTGTCAAGCAGCCTACCAGTGTGCTTAGCATATGAAAATCTGTGTATCAGCAATTAGGCTCTAATGAACAACGTCCACATAAACGTCCACATACATTGAATCAGCTATAAGAATAACATAATGGCTGATGTGGATGTTTCTTAGAATATAATTGGTCAAGAATTCCTATATATGTAAAACACACTTTTAGTGTGATTAAGAGAATCTGGTATAAATAACAGATCTCTGATAAACAAATGTAATCAATCATTTTACAATATTCATGAAATGAAAATACTCTGAAGCTTCCAGCTCCATCAATGGAGTCTCTTCAATCTTCTCTTCTTTTTGTTCTTCACTTAGGACTTTCGTTGGGCACTTCAGCATAGAAACGTTGAACTCCTCTTTGTTTTTCACTTGGAATGTTGGAATGCTCTTATACTTGATTTTCATCCAGGAATTTTCTCATCACTTGAGGTAAGGATCTAGAGTGGTTCTTATAATATATTCATCCATGATAATCTAGATTTCTTTTTCATGAGAATTGTTCTAAATCCTTTCAAGTTTTAGATTTTGGGATTTTTAATTCAACCTGAATTTGGTGTGATTATCGTGTTTATTACATCTAGCTTTTTATAGGATGTTGTGGTTATACATTCTATTTGAATTGTTCATGCTTAGCTAGATTTTGATTGGAAATTTGTGCAAGCATTTGTAATCGATGATCACTAATGTAGGTACAAGGCTAGAGTAATTAAGATATTCCATTGAATGTGATTGAGTTGAGTCGACCTTTGATGGTGTGTTTAACCCGTGGTTTTAACTTGTTTTGGATTTTCCATGTAAAAATTCACGTGTTGAATTTTCCTAAACTCTCTCGTTATTTTTATGTCATTTAAATTGCTTGTTTTATTTTGTACCTTCCGGGGTTAATTCAAAAAAGATTGGAAAAACTTATCCACCCCCTCCAGATTATATTATATTAACAAATTTACCTTTTTTATGTTTGAATTGAAAAAAGATATGATATGGTTTACTATTTTTATATCGTTAATCCAAACTAATATATATATATATATATATAAATATAGATATAATCACATTGCAAATGATCGCGTTACACATTGTTATATATAGTATATTGTTATGATTGTATGCAATGAATCTAACAACATTTATTTTAACAAAAGTAGTGCGCGGTCAAAATCAATAAATACTAATCCCATATTTGATATTTCTTAGATATTTATATATTCTAAAAAATTATTTGTCATTTTCAATACCATCATTTTTTTTTTTTTTACAGTAATGCTACACATTCCACCTAAAATCCCACATTTTTTAAAACATTTTTGCTCACCCCCCTTCAAGGGAGGTAACCATTACCCCCCTTTTAAATGGATGACATGTGTCATAGAGGAGTAAATTTTTAGACAATTGTACCCCTCCATAGACACATGTCATGTGTATGGGAGGGGGGTAATGCTTACCCCCCTTGAAAGAGGGGTGAGCAAAAATGCACTCCACATTTTTCATCTCATCACATGTGGAATGTGAGGTGTCAAATGGTGAATGGATATATGAGATAGGTGAGATAAATCATCATTAATGTGTATCCACTCATAATTTGATATCTCACATACCACATGTAGTGGGATGAAAAATGTGGGATTTTAAGTGAGATGTTTAGCATTATTATTTTTTTTAATGTCAAAGTTTTAAAGTTTAATTTTCTTTTATTAATTTCTTTTGATTTTAGAAAAATAAAATAAAAATTCATATGATCACAAACATTGAGTTGAGATTGTAGTTGACTAGTTGTCAGTTGTTTTGTAATTAATCCAAAACATTAAAAGAGTAGTAAATTTTTGTGCAACACTTCCCTCCAAGTCCCCCAAAAATGTATTCAAACGTTTGACTAAAATGTCCCTAACGGCTCCAGTGGAAGACATTCCTTTGACCTTTGACTCCACAACTCATACACAAACTGAAACACTCCCCTGAGGCCTAACCTTTCTTTTTCTTATTATAGCCGTTGCAGTGCCCTCTCTCCCTCTCTCTCTATCTACAACAACGGCAATGACGACCATCCATAATGAATCAGTCGAAGCGAAAATGGAGATCAGACCCACCTGTACAAAGACAACAATGCTGTGCCCAACTGCTTCTTTGAAGCGGAAGAGACCTCCGAGGATCCAGATTCCCAATGTGTTGCAGGAGATTCAAAAGGACGACCTCAAATTCAAGGACTTCACGACCACCACCACAACCACCGAACACGACGACGCCGTTTGTTTCAGTGGGGTCGGAGTCGCTGTTTCCTCTCTCAAAGGCAAGAAAAAGTTCATGGAAGATACCCACAAAATCGTTTCTTGCTTACAAGCCAACTCAAACAAAGTAACAACTTTTTACAAACTTTTAATTAATATATATATTGTAGAAGTTTTATTCAATTTTATAAATATTTTTTTACATGTTTTGTTTTGTTCAGAGTTTCTTTGGAGTCTATGATGGACATGGAGGCAAAATGGCTGCAGAGTTTGTAGCAGAGAATTTGCACACTAATGTTTTTGAAATGATGAAGAATTGCAAAGGAGAAAAGGAGAAAGAAGAAGCAGTTAAAGCTGGGTATCTGAAAACAGACCACGAGTTTTTGAAACAGGTGATGACAATTTGGTTTACTTATTTTTGTTTTTGTTTATGTCTTTGTTTTTAGTTATGGCTTATAGGGTTTTCACCGTCTAGTCTGAAGTATGAAATGAATAAATAAAGAAGAAAACAGAAGAAGAAGATTTTAGTTTCCTAGCTGCATTCACTGCCCTTGAATTTCAAACAACCATTTTGTTAATCATTTAAATTATTATCTTAGATGAAGTTGAGAGGAAATTTCTTACCCCCAGAGAGGAAATAAGATGTGGTATTACAAAACTGGTCTTATCAGGTCTACCTTATTCACAACTCAGAAAAGATGCAGTCAATTTTGTCCAGAAAGTATGAATTAATTCTTTAACAATGAAATAATAATGTGGGTTTGTCCAAAGAAACCTGATAACTTGAATTGAATTCTTGCCAACCTTGTCTTGAATGCTTATTATCACTCCTTTGGCACCAATTGAACGGGATACGTGTAGTATAGTCACGATGACTTCTAAAGAATCCTTATCATCACTCCCGACTAATTTCAGTTTCTTTAAGAATTCATTTACAGTCCGCATAATTTCCACAACTGCCATCTACTAAATCTCATTGACCTTCTTCCGGCAACAATCTAGGATATAGGAAAATTCTACATGGACAAGATTGTATGTTGTTTATATGACAATTTTTTTTTTTGCCTTTTTTTTGTGTGGATATACTGATTGGTGTGGAATAAATGCAGGGTTTAGCCAGTGGTGTCTGCTGTGTCACAGCCTTGATTGAGGGACAAGAGGTTATGGTCTCAAACGTGGGAGATTGTAGAGCTGTTCTATGTAGAGGAGGAGTTGCTGAAGCCCTTACAACGGACCATAGAGCAGAAAGAGAGGATGAACGTAAACGAATTGAGAATCAGGTGCTCATTTTTGTGTTGTCATAATTAGAAGTGACGAGCTGAACTTTATCTTGATAGTTTTTATTGATACTTCTGTGTAGGGTGGATATGTAGAGGTTCATCGAGGAGGTTGGAGAGTTCATGGGATACTTTCTGTCTCTAGAAGCATTGGAGATGCTCATCTGAAGAACTGGGTAGTGGCTGAGCCTGATACAAGAATAGTTCATGTTGCTTCAGACATGGAGTTTCTTGTGTTGGCTTCTGATGGACTTTGGGAAAAGGTGAGTAGACAGACTCTTTGAAAGAGCATCAACATTTTGTTTGTGGTCCTGCTAGTTGATATGTGCTTTGTTTAATTGCTTTTCATAAGTTGGTTTATCTTCGTTTTTTAAATGCATTTTTACCAGCTCGTTTGCTTGTGCTAACAGTCTTTTTTTCCCCAAGCTGATGATACACTGTTTAGATCTTCTGCATTGATATATGCTTAACTAAAATAAGAGAGGTTAAAAAACATCAAGTCATTAAGCTCTTTTGCCTTTTTTCTATGAATTTCGTAAGATAGCAAGTGAAAAAATGATAGGCTGGTTGAGAGGCATGTTTTATTTCATAAACACCAGGTTGCAATTGAATGATCTTGAAAAAAATCAAATGTCAAGGTCATAGATTGTGTCATTGCTAATGTTAAGGTCACATGCATGAACAGAGATACCAAACTTATTTTTCTGTAAAGAGTAATTAATTATATATGATCTCGCTTGATTGTGGACCTTAATATTTGAGTTTCTACCCAGGTTGGCAACCAAGAAGCAGTTGATACTGTGAAAAAGTTATTGGTTGGGAAAGCATTGGGACCCTTACGAGATCATAGTAAAGAGAATGATGGTGATTTTGGACGTGTAAATGCAAGTCCTTTATCAAAATTACGAAAGGTATCATCATTCCAGTCACCCTTAGGAGATCTCAGTAAAGAGAACGAATGGGATTTTGGGGGTGTAAATGTAAGTCCTTTATCAAAGTTACAAAGGGTATCACTTGTCAAGCAGCCAAAAGAGACGAGCCAGTCACCTTTAGGAGATCTTAGCAAAGAGAATGATGGGGATTTTGGTTGTGTGAATGTAAGTCCTTTATCAAAGTTACGAAGGGTATCACTTGTAAAGCCGCCAAAAGAGATGAGCCAGTCACCCTTAGGAGATCATAGTAAAGAGAATGATGGGGATTTTAGCTGCGTATATGCAAGTCCATCAAAATTACGAAGGGTATCACTTGTCAAGCTACCAAAAGAAGCAAATTGTTCACCAGGATGTAAGAAGACAATTGATAACTGGAAAGACAGTGAAGATGACTTTGCTTGTGAAATTGCAACTCCACCATCAAAGTTGAGAAGAATATCATTGGTCAAGGGAACAAACGTAAAGACCAATCCTTCCGGTCAAGAGAACTTCGTTGACTATAAGAAGAGTCCTGCTTCTGTTGCACTTATGGTTGCTTGTAAGGAGCTTGCTAACCTTTCTGTGAGTAGGGGTTGTTTCGATGACATAACTGTGATGATAATTGATCTAAATCACTTCAAACGCACCAGCTGATCTTATAAATTAGACTTGCCTCATAGATAAGTTACTCTCCAAAAATGTCTCAGGCTCTCATGTACAGATGAAGCATATCAGTTGCATATGATGATCGATGGGGCTCTACCTCACAGAGTTGCATACAGTATCACTAATCGTTAGCTTCTTCGACTGCCTGCAACAATAGTTGTGACTGATGTTCAACTGTAATTAACTTTTTATTATTAATAGTA
This sequence comes from Acer campestre, assembly GCA_954870605.1. Classification (NCBI taxonomy): domain Eukaryota; kingdom Viridiplantae; phylum Streptophyta; class Magnoliopsida; order Sapindales; family Sapindaceae; genus Acer; species Acer campestre. Next base: position 30,587,023 of record OX940806.1, read on the forward strand.
ACATTCATTTTGTTAATGTTGTGTCTTTAGTAAATAAAATTTGAGTTTGTTTCCATAACGCGGAACTTATGTTTCTTCTTCTCTATCCAGCCATTTCTCATTTTGGTTATCGAAACATAAAACTCCAGTATGGTGACGGTAGAGGCATCAGATTAGACAATTGTTAAGGAGAGACATTTATAAATTATGTATGATTGTTCATTGCAGCATATATTTTATTTGATTATAACTCTTCCACTGGGAGTCAAGGTTGAAGAGGCTGAATTTGGACAAGATCTGCTACAAAATCTGAAGATTCCTTGGGATATCTGTTCCTCCTCTCATCCCTAAATCCCTTGTCTACTCTTCTATGGTTGTATTGAATAGTTCCAAGTTCAAATACATAAAATAAGTAGAGATATATCAGATATGTATAAAAACAAACATTGTAAATCCAAAAACTTCCCCTATTTATATTTTACTAAGAGTTTTCTTTTTGCCCCACCCACATGCTCTCATGCTGGGGAGGGATCCTCTTTATGGGGTACACTTTCACATGAGCTTCAAATCTGGTGAAAAGGAGATGGGTTTGCTTGCTTTTTACCATTCATGGAAATGGTAAATTTTTATTGGGGATGGAACCTATCATTGAAGCCAACCCACTTTTGAGTTTTGAAGAAGGAAAAAAAAAAAGAAAAAAAAAAAGCTTCACATAATTGAATATAAAAATGAGTTTCTCTTCTCTCATTCTCTCTCACTCACAAGTCACTCCCTCATTTCAAAAACTGCCAAGAGAACCTCTGGCAGAATCCTTTGAGCAGATCTTGTGGATGAGAAGATGAGATCTTGATCCACAACTATTCTTAGCCCATTTTAAGATTGTTTCCAAGTTTCTATATAAACCAACAACCAATCAAATTCTCTTTCACATTCAAAGTGTCCAAAAGAATCATATCATATCATATCATATCATATCATGCATGATTCAATAGGGATCCCTGCTTGCTTTTCATCTAGTGAGAAGCAAGCTGATGATCAGCCACCAGCAGCAGCCACTCTGACCAGGTCAGGCCAAAATGTTTTCATGTCTGTTTATAGAACAAAGCTTGCTGGTCAGTGTCGTTTGATCACTGTTACTTGGTGCAAGAATCTGCTTCTCCATGGCCTCTCTGTTTCTGTTCAAGGCCTTGATGGTGGTGGTACTGGTGATGGAGATCGTGAACGTTACAGGTGCAAAGTTGAATTGAAGCCATGGTATTTCTGGAGAAAACAAGGCTCAAAACACTTTACAGTAGATGGTAGGAACGTTGATGTTGTCTGGGACCTTAAAGCTGCAAAATTCAATGGTGAGACTGAGCCAAGATCAGATTACTATGTAGCCATTGTCTGTGAAGAAGAGGTGGTTCTACTTCTTGGTGATCTTAAAAAAGACGCGTTTCGTAAAACCGGTTGCAGGCCTTCTCTTATTGAACCAATGCTGGTTTCAAGGAAAGAACATGTCTTTGGTAAGAAAAAATTCTCTACAAGAGTCAAGTTTCAAGAGAAGGGACCAGTTCATGACATTTCAATTGAATGCAACAACAATGGTAGCAGTGACAGCAATTATAATAACCTTGGTGGGTTTGATCCAGAATTGGATATAAGAGTAGATGGGAAGCTAGCTGTTCAAGTGAAGCATCTTCAATGGAAATTCAGAGGCAATGAGTCCATTACAATCAGCAAAACTGGATTGGAAATTTACTGGGATGTTCATGATTGGCTATTTGGTTCTGGTCCAAGACACGGGTTGTTCATATTTATGCCAGTTACATCATCATCATCATCATCAAAATCAGCTCCATCATCACCACCACCATCAACAGAAGATGATAATAATAATAATAATTACAGAGGGGTTCCATCCAGGTTCTGTTTGTTTCTATATGCTTGGAAAGTGGAGTGAAATTAGAAAGAAAAATGTTGATCATGGTCAGTCAGACTGAGACTTGGTACAAAACACATGGACCCAATAGAAAAAAGCTTCAAGTCTGTCAGGAGCTTTGGAGCTGGGCAAGATTGGACATGCCAGATGGAATCACATATGCAATCATTCTCCAATATTATCAATACCAATCTATAGAGTAGAGACTCTCTACAATCTTTTTTCTACAAAGTTAATGTAGTAATATATATATTTATATCCATCAATGGTTATAATTTTCTTAATTTTATTTATGCCTTTGTGTGTGACTGTGAGTTTGTGGTCAGCAATATTATTTTACATAGATGTCCAATCCAGCAAAGAAAGACAGCTGAAGTTTTGGGTTTATATGCAATCGATAGTGATGGAACTTGGAAGAAGCACAATCAACAACAACAAAAATTAGTCTGTATATACTTTATATGTAGTGTAAATGGAATATATTGTTTTTATTTTTTATTTTTTAGTTGTTGGTTTTTTCATATATTTAATTTTTGTGTTTAAGAGGATTTTTTTTATGCAAGCGGATAAATCAGAACTTGTCTTCGTCCGAGTAGGATTCGAACCGCTAACCTATGAGAGTTACCCGTGCCCCAAACCCGTCCTTCCACCAGCTGAGCTAACGCCCCGATGATTGACCACAATGTAATTACCAAGAGTAGAACCAAGGACTTGAGATTGACCAATGTAATTAATTTAGCTTAAGTTTTGTTCAAAATTCGGGTGGACTAGAATAATACTAGAATTCATTGGAAATCTCCATAATTAGCGTCTAATTACCCTCTGTACGGGGGATTTTAGATGAATTTTAAATGCGATTACCACAAATGTACTATATTTATAAGGGTTAATAAAAATCTTCGGCAACTTGCAAGAAAAAAAAAAATCTGAATGTGGTTAGGAATTTGTAATCGCACGAGCCCTAAAGAAAAACAAATAGCATCAAATTCCCCGTTGAAGTTGTGAGATCAAGTAGTATTCTCCCCCTCCTTAAATTCAGAATTTAATAATTTACAGTAATAACATAAAAATAAAAATAAATTAAAAAAGAGGAATGGCCCAGTACAAGGTGGCTGCCACGTGCATGCAACCTAAAGACAAGATAGTAGGGTAGCTTTAAATAGATTGGGCCAATAGTGGGCCAGAAACCTAAAAAGTTTGCATTCTTGTTGGCCTAAAACAAAGCCCAATAATACAAACCTTCCAATCCAACCCTACTTTTTAAAAAGTTTGTTTAGAAGATTAAAAAAAGAAAAGAAAAGAAAAAGATTCTAGTAGTGGTAAAGTGAATCAGCGGTCCTATGACAAGCCATTTTCAATGGAATTGGTGGGTCTGAAAATGAGCCATTAACCAGTTGTTTGAACATCCACCTGTTAGCTGCTTCTGTGAAATGGATCCCATCCCAAATTACCTTAACCGATGGATCTTTGCAGGCATTTGCTATCACTATTTCCTTCCCATCCTCAATAATTTTGCTCCCACATCTTCTTTTGCTGTTGAAATTATACTTCCCACCGTGCCCGCAACACGCTCTTAGAGGATCCTTAAATCCTGTGATCAGTAGAGATACATCAGTTTATTAAAATGCACGCATGATATGATTCTATTCGATGTATATACATGAAAGTGATCCTCAAATCTTGTGATCAATAGAGATACATCAATGTATTAAAATGCATCTTTCTTGATGTGCAAGTTATCACATGATCTAAAAATTGAGCTGTTTGTTAATGGAGTGTTGGGTTACCCAGTTTCTTCGCTTGAGTGAAGAGAGAATACTTGAGAGAGTAAACATCTACATAAGTAATGGCAGCTAAAGGGAGATCTTTCCTTAGTTGAAACACGACGTCTTTCAGTCTACGGTTGAAGAACTGAGCCACCTCGTTGAATGGAGTGGCGCAACCATATTTGTTTACTTGAGCTGCAGTGATCAGGAAGCGATCCAGACTATATGGCAGGCAGCCCACGGGACCTGTGTTGTGTACCCAAAACGATCTTCCTCCTTGTGCATATATACCCTGCAATGAATCAAAGCCACCGCCAGTGTAGTTCATAGTCTATATAACTCCAGAATTACTCGAATTTGATTGTTTTATCGACTAATTGTCAGGCTCTACATGTGATGAACAGTCTAAAAGACAAAATTACATAATTCAAATTGAGACCAACATGCATATCTCAGTATCTCACCTTGACAACATTGGAGAATTGGTGCAGAACATCAGGAACAAAAGCCTTAACTTGATCAGTAGTCATGTTGAGTTTGTACCCAGCTGTGAGGTCATTTTGGCCGATGTCAAATGTGTACAAAGCCCGCGAAAAGGAATCCTCCATGGGCAGCAACTTCTCAAACACCTCTCCTGCATTTTGGTGATTAATGTGAATCCCATGTCACTGATTAGTGATTCCATATATAATCATTCATGATTCACCTAAATATAAAATAAAAGGTAAAATTTTTAAGAATCTCTCACCTTGTTTACGAAGAACAGGAGATCTTCGATGGAAATCAGAGTATTGAATATACTGCACATCTAATGAGATGGGGCTGACTCCACTTTGAGTCATGGTTGTGTTTTGAGGTCTAATGGTTGACCCAGCTGTGGCAAAATTAGCTCCATGGTTGAAGTTTGAAGCCATAGAATCCAAATAAGCACTCAGATATGGCAGTCCCAAGTCTTCAGCTGAAAATCCAACAAATTAAAAGGAGAAAAAATATTATAATTTTTCATACTGCTCTAAGTCCTTAAAGTTCATTATAAATTTCCATAGAATCCAAGTAAACATTGCAGGTCAATGAAGGATAGTGATAATAGATTGAGCAAGATATCAGAGTAAGAGAATGAGAGAGAACTGAGAAGTGGAAGTACCAATGAAATCGATGAGCAGACGGCCATCGCAGAAGCGACCAGCTGGGTGGTGGAAGTGTGTGATTCCATGAGGGTAAGGTGCTTGACCAAATGCCGCTGAGAGACCACCCGTGTCCGAATTCGAGTCTCCCAAGTTGAAGATCGCAGGAAATTCGCAGGTGGGCAAGGATGTTAATGGACTTGGTAGTGATATAACTGAAATTACGATGCATAAGAGAATTGCATTTGCGTGCTCCATGAGAGTGAGTTACAGAGGAATGTCAACCCTAGTGACAAGCTTTGTACATCAACATTATCAATCGATCATCCTATGTAATTAGTTTTAATCAACAAAGATTTGAGAATTTTAAAAAATAAAATAAAAAACTAAATGAAAATAATTGTGTTGTAACTTGCAGATCAGCTATCGAGAGTAACACTACTTTGTCCAAATTTAGTATTTAAATCTGGTGCTAAAATGATATGTCCAAATTTGGTATTCAAATCTGGTGCAAAAATGACGTGGCATTACTATAATGATGTAATCCATTCATTTAAATAATACAAATCTAATACAATTTAAATGAATGGATTATGATGCTACATCATTTGGACACTAGATTTGGGCAAAATATGATTATTGTTCATTCAAACTGAACATGATTCAAGATGATGTGTTTGATTTTCGGTTTTGTCAACTAAACGTGTTGTTTTGACCGGAAAATCAGCCTGAACCGAACAGACAGATTGTTTTTCTGGTTTTGGGCCCAAAAACAATTGTTATAGAGTGGTGATATTTGCACCCTTCAAAAACTATATGTACACTCCAAATTAGTATGTTTTTGAAAATCCAATAATACCCTTTAGTAAAATTACCAATAAGACTAAATAATTTGTAAGTATTCCCACCAATAATTATTAATTAGTTTCCAATTTAAATATTTTGTGAAAAAAAAAAAAAAAGTTTCCTTTTAATGATTTGATTTTGATATTTACATATATAATTAAAAATTATTTTCATTTTCTTAAACTCTAGATTCTCTTTTAATATATAATATTAAATATATTTTCAATTTCTTTTAAGGAAATATAAATTGACTACCAGATAATGAATAGCTTTAGACTTTTTCAATTTTTTATTTTTTTTTTATTTTTTTATTTTTTATCAACATTAGTTGTTCTTCAATTTCATTAAACACTTTTCTACTTTCAAATAAATTGATACATAACATAAACCTTGTATCCCCACAACTTTCACAAATAGAAAATGGATCTTTAACGGAAATACCTCAAATTGGAGTGATTTTGTTAATAGGAAACGGTTAAGAAGAAATAGGGAGAGCTACTTGATATGAGGAGAGAGAAAAAAGAAATAAAGAAAAATGGAGTTTGAATATTTTGTGAAAGGAAAACATTGGAAGAGAAAGAATAATGATAGATTTGTTTTTCAAAGATCAGTTTTAGATTTATTTTTAATTTTTTGAAATAATGGTAGTAGAATTAAAAGAATTAAAGATAATAACAAAATTTTAAATAATAATAAAATTAATTAAATAATATAATAATATATGTAGGTGGTGTGTACTTACAAAAATATAATACAATATAATTAATGAAAGGATATTTTTAGCATTAAAGTGAGATTTATTTACGAACTATAAAATTTTCAAAAATTGTGGTAAGTGTGTGATTACGAAAGGGATGAATAAACAGTTTTTAACGGGTTCCATTATCGCCATTCATGGTCATAAAAACGGTTGAGTTTTAATGGATTTTGTGCCTAGACCAATTTTAAATGAAACCCAAACAAAAATTAAGTTAACAAAATTACAAATGAAAGAATAACTGAAAATCCGCAAAAATTACAAATGAATAACCCAGCAACATAGAACTTAAAAACAGTAGTGAAACCCACAGAATACGACCTACCAAAAATATAGAATTGTTCAAAAATAATATATATATATATATATATATTAGTCATTCTCTTATTAGGATGAACATATTTTATTTATATCAGTTCTACAACTATCAACTATTAGATTAAAATACTTCAGCTTAGTCAAAATTTGTAATTAAGAACAATTTAATTAAATAATGGTCAGTCTAATTTTTCTTTTATAATTTGTAAATCATTTTTTAAAGCATTATATAAATTCAGGGTATTTTTTTTTTGGAGAGAATGACTCAAACTCAAAACAAGATGTAGGTATAAGGGATTTACATCCGGATTCCGGACCAACCTCATCTCATCTATATCATTACATATTATAATCAACTAATTAAACATTCAACACATAATAATCAACTATCATCAATTATTAAACACAAGAAGCTTATTAAAAATCATAGTTCCAATAAAGGAATAAAATATTGTGCAAGTATTTAAAGTTGACTATTAAAAATTATATTTTTTTAAAAGGGGTTAAAATAAAATAAAAAAAATATTTATTGGAGGATGCTCAAGCAGATGGGCATTTGTTTGGTAAGTTGTCATCGAGTCAGTCATTGACCCAGTCTTTTACTAATGAAAAATCCTGACAACTTGTTGAATAAATTAGATGAAAAATCCAGACAATTTGAAGTTAACACTTAACAGAGTGCTTGTAAGTTAAAAGAGTACAAAATATTCAATTCAATGTGCTTGTAAATTCTTCTTATGGCAAGCCATTTTCAACGGAAATGGAGGATCCGAAAATGTTCCTCCACCGATCTTATCGAAGACGAACTTATTAGCCGCCTGAGTAAAATGTACCCCATCCCACACAACATATGTTGATGGATCTTCGCATGGTTTTCCCATCAACACTGGTTTTCCGTCCACCATTATCGATACTCCACACCCTAAACTCACATTGAAATTATATTGCCCACCATGTCCACAACACACTCTTATCAATTCCTTGAACCCTGCAATATTGTTTGTCAATATAACAATTTGTAAGCTTACACAATCTGAGAACAGAGTACTCAGTAGTACTAACCGTGCTTTCGTCCCTCGTGAAAAAGAGAGTATTTTATCGAGTAAATATCAACGTATGTGATTGCAGCCGATGGTAAATCCTTTCGTAATTGGACAACAGCTTCTTTTAATTTACTGTTGAAGAATTGAGAAACTTCATTGTAAGGAGTTGCACATCCAGCTTCATCGATCAGTGAGTCCGGAACAGGTCTACGTACAAACACGTATGGTAGACATCCGACTGGACCTGTGTTGTGTATCCAAAAGTATCTCCCTCCGAAATTGTAAATATTCTGTACACGTTGTTACATAACAAACGCATGATCATCTAATAAACAAAGCGAATTCGGTTAATTTGATGTAATAATAATAATCATCAACACTAACCCGGACTACATTTTTTAACCTGTTGATGACATCCGGGACATATGCTTTAACTTCCTCAGTTGTCATGTTTGTGAAGTAACCAGCTGTGAGATCGTTCTGGCCAATGTCAATAGTGTACAAAGCACGAGTGAAGTATTCAGGTTTCGGCATCAATTTCCTGTAAATCCCACCTGCAACATGTACATTAAAGCTTATATAAACATTAAACAGTACTTTGACGTGATATATATAAATACGAGTGTTTATGCAAAACATATATATATATATATACCGCGTTTACGAAGAAGTTGAGATGTGTTGTAAAATTTAAGGAATTGGATCCATTGAACGTCCAATGTAAGGGGTATGGAACCGATTGTGTTAGGAAATCTGACAGACGAGCCACCGAAAGCGAAGTTGGCACCATGAGAGAAGTCGCTGCCCAATGAATCAAGATATGAACTCAGATATGGTAATCCAAGGCTCTCAGCTAAATACATTCACAATCAAAATCAAATTCAAACATGTTAACAATGTCAATGTGTGATCACAATTCACAATCAAAGAACAGGGTGTGTGTGGTAAGCATACCAATGAAGTCGATTACGAGGCGGCCGTCACTGTATCGGCCGACGGGGCCGCCGAAGAATGACATGCCATCTTGTGCAGGCATCTCACCCCAGAATGCATATAATCCACCTGTGTCTGAATTTGAGTCTCCAAAGTTGAAAATAGCTGGAAATTTACATTCCCGATCATCAGCTTTACTTCCCAAGACTGATCCTGGAATTGAATTCACTGAGAAGAACACCAAGATTGTGATAAATGTTGAAATGAAACACCACCCCATGAGAGTATCTGGGAGAGAATTTTGTTACAAGATTAGATCAAGAGTATCACAACTCCAGTACAGGGACATAGTGATTTGTATATATATATAAACATTTTTAAAAATTAAAATAAGAAGTATCCTATCCACAAAAATTGAATTCTCAGTATCAATTTGACATTTTGACCCAATAAAATTATATCACAATGACTAGATCTAGTGAGAATATCACATGCATTTGACTTAGAATGATACAAAACAAATTAATAGTGCAAGTTGAAACTTGTTTTCTACACTATTTGTAAAGGATCTGATCTCACAATAAGTTTTAGTTGACTTTTGGCACTTGAAGGATTCCAGTGGTTAACATTTTAGATTTTTCCCTTCATAGGAATATAATTTGATCAAATTATCATAATGTAATACCAATATTATGAATTCTACCGATAGTAAAAACCTTCAAAAAAAATATATTCCCCGGATAGGTGGTCAGATGGCCCTAGGGGTAGCTCAACCGGTAGATGAACAAGTTTAGGGTTTAGACAAATAACTCACAAATCAACGGCTCGAATCCTATCAATAGCAAAAAGCTTTGACAAAAAAAAAAAATACTTAAATTGTTTGCATATTGAAGTAAATGAAAATAAAATTAGATCCCATCAAGCTGAGATGTGAAATGGATTGGACCGGGCCATAATTTAAGTCCAATTGGGCCATAATTTGAGAGTCAAGCTCGGGCCAATTTCTCTTTTAAAAATATAATTTTAAATATATTTTCAATTTCTTTTAAAAGAATGAATCAAAATTTTCCAAAGTTGGTTGTAAAAATATAAGTTTTATTTTATTTTTATTAGAAAAAAAAAAAATCACTATAAATTGTTTTCTCTATAATATTTGTATTTTTTTTCTTTCAAACATGCTTTAGACTTTTATTTTTATTTTTATTTTTTTATTTATTAATATTAGTTGCTCTTTAATTTCATTAAACACTTTTCTACTTCCAAATCAATTGATACATGACATAAACCTTGTATCTCTACAATTTTCAACAAACGGAAAATAGATCTTCAACCGGAAAAACCTCAAATTTGAGTGATTCTGTTGATAAAAAAAACAATTAAGAAGAAATGGAGAGATTTGCTTGACATGAGGAGAGAGAAAAAGAAAAAAGAAAAATGGAGTTGATGATAGATTTTTTTGTTTAAAGAATGATAGAATTTTATTTTATTTTATTTTATTTTTTTATTTTTTATTTTTTTGGAATAACATTGATAGAATTAAAAGAATTAAAGATCATAACAACCAATTTTGAAAATCATTGGATGTTAACTTGTGAACCACTATTAATGTTTGAAAACCATTTTAATATTGAAGTGAAAATGACGTGTCTAATATAATTATATTGGAAAATTCCAAATAAAGTTTTGACAATGAGTCACATGCGCGCGCAAGTTACAACACATGTAGCAATTATTTAATATTCATTATTCAACATTTCAACAACTGCTATTAACTTATTATATTTTTCCCTTTCAAAAAAAAAAAAAAAAAAAAAAAAAAAAAAAACCTTATTATATTTTTTATATATAAGATAATAAAATGGATCTTTCTCGATACAAGAATTAGATCAGGAATCGATTCAATTCGATCAGTATATATATATATATTCAATCCATCCTATGGCAGGCCATTTTCAATGGAAGTGGAGGATCTGAAAATGTCCCACCAACAATCTGATCATAAATGAACTTGTTAGCAGCTTGAGTGAAGTGTGCTCCATCCCAAATAACATATTCTGATGGATGTTTACATATTTTTCTCACTGAAATTTCTTTTCCATGCACAATTTTATATCCCCCGCACCCCATATGAATGTTGTAATTATACTTCCCACCATGTCCGCAGCAAGTTCTCAGCGATTGCTTGAATCCTGCATTCAGAACATCCTGATTTTAATTCCATCCGGACCTAATCATCACATGCATTATAATTTACATTGTACTAACCGTGCTTCTTTCGTTCCTTGCCGAAGAGTGAGTACTTTATGGAGTAAACATCAACAAGAGTGATCGCTGCCGATGGTAAATCTTTCCGTAACTTGACAACAGCTTCTTTTAATTGATTGTTGAACGTCTGAGCAATTTCATTGGAAATAATTGCACATCCAGCCTTATCGACCTGGGACGAGTTCATGCCTGGTATACTTTCTAGTACATACGGTAGACAGCCGAGTGGACCCGTATTGTGTATCAAAAAGTATCTACCTCCAAGACTGTATATATTCTGTACACATATATATATATATATATAACAAACACATCATCATAGAATTCGGTAAAAAAATCCGATGTGATAATGATAAATAATTACTAACCTTGACAATGTCCTGTAATGGGTCCACGACATCTTGAACGTATGCTCTGAGTTCATCACTGGTCATGTTTAACAAGGAAGGACCGGTGAGATCGTTCTGGCCAATGTCGAATGTGTATAAAGCACGAGAGAAATCTTCAGCTTTAGGCAATAATTTCCTGAAATGGCCACCTGCATCATGTGTAATGAAAATTGCTAAATCCTGATAAGAGTACTATTGATGTATGAGATTTGATGTGTGTAACATTTTTTTGTTTTTACCACGGCTACGAACAACTTGAGATTTGTTGTGGAAATCATAGAATTGATTCCATTGAAAGTCCAGGGAAATGGGGCTGCCACGGCGGCGAGTAATATTTTTGGGTCTGGCGGTGGCGCCTGCGGTGGCGAAGTTGGCTCCGTGAGCAAAGTCGCTGCCTACTGAATCAAGATATGCACTCAGATATGGAAACCTGAGACCCTCCGCTAAAATATTTCACAATTAATCAAAAACATAAGCACATTGTTAATATTAATTAATCCAAACTATGTATATACTAATTTTAAAATAAATTTAAACTTTTAAGACGAAAATATATATTTAAACTTGTAATAGAGACAAAATAATATACTATTATATATTAAATCAGAAGGTTGGCATTTTCTGTTTGTAACAAAGTAACAAAAGAATCATATATTATATCATATCAGGGCTCAGGTTACCTATGAAATCGATAACAAGGCGGCCATCGCAGTATCTTCCGGCGGGGGCACCGAAGAAAGGGACGCCATGCGGAGGAGGGAACTGGCCGAAAAGTGCAGCCAAGCCACCGGTATCTGAATTAGAGTCGCCGAAGTTGAAAATGGCTGGAAAATGACATTTTTCATCATCAGCTGTGGCAGCAGACACTGATGAGAAGAAAATGGAGATTGTGATGACAACACATGACAAGAAACGTGAAGCCATGGAACTAGAATTGTGTGAAAACTGAAAAGAGAGAATCAAATCCAACTCCAGAATAAAACTATAATGCATATATGATATACTTATATTAAAAAATTTCAAGTCAGTGCGTACCGATATAATTTCATGAGGATATTGAATGCAAGCCACTAGTTTTACATGTTTTGATTAAAGTGTGTATGCATTTGTCAAACCTCTCCATAATGAGTGACTCACATTCAATATCCTCATGAAGTTATATCAGTGTCACTGACCAGATCGGGACTGAATTATATATAGTACCATAGATAAGGCGAGAAACGTGAGGGCCTTAGTGGTCATGTTGGGGACTTCAATGAAAAGCAGTTTTGTTTTGTCCTAAATTAGTTTACAGTCTCAAATATAACTTCATGTGAACATAATCACATGTGAACATTTTCAATTTCCTTTATATAAAATTTGTATTGACCTTAGATGACCATTGTACCAATTTGATGCAAACTTTGTAACAAAATATAGCAACTCCTACACTTCAATCTTCAACCTATTGCACCAAATCCTACTTTAAAATAATATTCCTTTACTTATTCCCTCTCAGCCAATCAAAAAGCATGAACCAAAAACAAAAGCAAGAAAAAAGTAGCGCAGAGAGATTTCTTGCACTAGATCTGGTGCAAGAAGAAGACCAGCTGCAGAATGGCGCAAAGATTGGCACACCCATTGGAGTCCACAGCTGCAACAAAATGGAGTTTGGCGCTTCCGTTGGAGATGGTCTTTACACAACTTATTCCATATACATGTAGTGAAATTTGAGTGGGATGAGTGCAACTGTGTAGGTAGTCCTCAGATATTTTTTTTGAAGCTTTTTACGTGTCCATCTACCGACTGATTTACAGATCTGGAGCATAGGTGGTCCCTTCTCACTCTTTGTATACTACCATTTAATAACATTACTATTTATAAATTGAGTGAGACATACAAAAAATCACGCAAATTATATTAAACCGTAATGCAAACGCAACGTTACCAGAAAACAAGCCAACTAAACAAGTCACAACAATAATTTATTATACCTATGTTCCTATGTATAAATTTTGAGACAATTTTTTTTTTTTTTTAATCCAAATATGAATTTTTATAATGGATAGTAAGAGAAATTTGAGAGCAAACTTAAAATTCATATATTTCATTCTAAAATGTGATTTAATCCAATTTATTTTTCATGAAACTTCTTAAAATACTTTATTATATCTATGTATAAATTTTGAGGCAATTAAATTTTTTAATCCATATGATTTTTTTTAGTGATTAGTAAGGGAAATTTGAGCGAAAATTTAAATTTTGTATATTTCAGTATAAAATGCGATTTAAACAAAAAAAAATTCATATAACTTCTGAAAATATTTTATTTTATCAATTTATAAATTTTTAGGCAATTAAACTTTTTTACATAATTTGTATTTTTATAGTGATTAGTAGGGGAAATTTGAGCAAAAACTTAAAATTCGTATATTTCATTGTAAAATGTGATTTAATCCAAATTTTTATCATATAAATTCTTTAAATACTTATTATACCTACATATAAATTTTTTTAGGAAATTAAAAAATTTTGAAATAATTTGAGTTTTTATAGTGGTTAATAAGACAAATTTGAGCGAAAATTTAAATTTAATGTATTTCATTTTAAAATGTGATTTAATCCAATACTTTTTTTTTTTTCATAGAACTTCTTAAAATACTTTATTATACATTTTGAGGCAATTAATTTTTTTTTAATCCAAACATGAATTTTTAAAATAGTTAGTGAGGGAAATTTGAGCAAAAACTTAAAATTCGCATATTTTATTGTAAAATACGATTTAATCCATTTTTTTTTCATAGAACTACTTAAACTATTTTTATTATACCTATGTATAAATTTTAAGGCAGTTAATTTTTTTTTTTTTTGACATAATTTGAATTTTTATAATGGTTAGTAAGGGAAATTTAAGCAAAAACTTAAATTTCGTATATTTCATTGTAAAATGCGATTTAATGCAATTTTTTTTTTTCATAGAACTTCTTAAAGTACTTTTATTATACCTATGTATCAGTTTTTAGGCAATTAAAAGTTTTTGACATAATATGAATTTTTAGAGTGGTTAGTAAGAGAAATTTGAGCGAGAACTTGAAATTTGTATATTTCATTGTAAAATGCGATTTAATCCAATTTAGTTTTCATAGAACTTCTTAAATTTTTTTATTTTATTTTATTTTATTTTTTTTTATACCTATGTATAAATTTTTAGGCAATTAAATTTTTGTTATCCAAATATGAATTTTTATAATTGTTAGTAAGGGAAATTTAAATGAAAACTAAAAATTTGTATATGTCATTATAAAATGCATTTTAATCCAATTTTTTTTTTTTTTTTCACAAAACTTCTTTAAATACTTTATTATACCTATGCATAAATTTGCCTTCTCTTTTTTGTTGTCTTAATTTTAATCTGCCTCTCTTCTCTTCTTCTAATCTAATCACTTTCTTGCGATTTTCTCTCCAGCTAAACAGCCTCCCAATCTCCTCCTCGGTGACACTGAATCCCTCCAATCATATTTTGTCTCTTTAGGCTCTACTGTTGGGTCCGAGTCATTGTTCTTAGGCAGTATTATATTGCATTAATGTTAATTGGGCTTGGGCTGTCCTATTTACCTTGATAGTTATTTTTAACCATTTCTTACTATTTACATACGTAGCATATTTTAGGGTTTTACATCGTTTCTTACTATTTACATATGTAGCACATTTTAGGGATTCTCACACACACACACACACACACACACACGCACACACACACGCACACATATGATATCTTAATTTGTCTTCTCTTTAATTTTTAGGCAATTAAAAGTTTTTGACATTATATGAATTTTCAGTTCCACTTTATAAAAACTAGTTTCTATTTGTTTACGATTCTTAGATATGGTCTTTCCGAGACAAATTATTCCCTGACAGTCTTTGTTTGTTGTGCAGATGATGCAGAGACTGATGAAATACTTCAAGCCAATGAACTTGTTTGAGATGGCCAGGAAACAGAATAGTAAGTTACTCGGTTTAGACCTTAGGGATAAGAACGTAGGTGTATGCGTAGGTCTATTCCCTAGATTCAAAGCTCTTCCACACTATGGTAAAGTGCTTGGCACTTCCGATCCATTCGTTCTTAATTTGCTTTATCTTTAATTTTTAGGCAATTAAAAGTTTTTGACATAATACGAATCTTTTGTTCCACTTTATAAAAACTAGTTTCTATTTGTTTACAATTCTTAGATCTAGTCTTTTCGAGACAAAATTATTCCCTTACAGTCCTTTTTTATTTTGCAGATGATGCAGAGGTTGATGAAATACTGCAAGCCAATGAACTTGTTTGAGATGGCCAGGAAACGGAATGGTAAGTTACTCGGTTTAGACCTTGGGGATAAGAACGTCGGTAGGAATGGCAATGGGGTGGGTTCTACCAAACTCGCCAGCGAACTCGTGAAAATAAACGGGTTCGGGTTTTACCCACGGGTTTGGGGGACACCCAAACCCGCCCACGAACCCGTGAAACAAGTGGGTCCACGGGTAAAACCCATGAACCCGCGAACCCGCCAATATATTTTTTTTTGAAAATTATTTCTATGTTATTTAAACATATGAAATTATAATTTTAAATAATAAAAGCACTTAATAGATTGAAATGTTACATTTTATTCTCTATATAATTAAAAAGTTTTTATTGGAATTTAAATTTATAATATTTTAAATAATAAAATATTATATAATTTTTATTGTTCACGGATACGCGGGTTCGGGTATGGATTTTTTTCCAAATCCATACCCAAACCCAAACACGTGATAGGTACAATTTTCAAACCCAAACCCGCCCACGGATACACTTATCCCAACCCAAACCCTCTTTAAGCGGGTTGGGTTCGGACGGATCCCACGGGTTCAAGTTTAATTACCATCCCTAAACGTCAGTGTATGCGTAGGTCTATTCCTTAGGTTCAAAGCTCTTCCACTCTATGGTAAAGTGCTTGGCACTTCCGATCCATTTGTTCTTAATTTGCCTTCTCTTTACTTTTTAGGCAATTAAAAGTTTTTGACATAATATGAATTTTTAGTTCCACCTTATAAAAACTAATTTTTATTTGTTTACGATTCTTAGATTTGGTCTTTTCGAGACAAAATTATTCCTTGACAGTCGTTGACGCAGAGGCTGATGAAATACTTCAAGCCAATGAACTTGTTTGAGATGGTTAGGAAACGGAATGGTAAGTTACTCGGTTTAGACCTTGGGGATAAAAACGTCGGTGTATGCGTAGGTCTATTCCTTAGGTTCAAAGCTCTTCCACTCTATGGTAAAGTGTTTGGCACTTCCGATCCATTTGTTCTTAATTTGCCTTCTCTTTACTTTTTAGGCAATTAAAAGTTTTTGACATAATATGAATTTTTAGTTCCACTTTATAAAAATTAGTTCCTATTTGTTTACGATTCTTAGATCTGGTCTTTTCGAGACAAAATTATTCCCTAATAGTCCTTGTTTGTTGTGCAGATGACACAGAGGCTGATGAAATACTTCAAGCCAATGAACTTGTTTGAGATGACCAGGGAACGGAATGGTAAGTTACTCGGTTTAGACCTTGGGGATAAGAACGTCGGTGTATGTGTAGGTCTATTCCCTTGGGTCAAAACTCTTTCACACTATGGTGAAGTGCTTGACACTTCCGATCCATTCGTTCTTAATTTGCCTTCTCTATAATTTTTAGGCAATTAAAAGTTTTTGACATAATATGAATTTTTAGAGTGGTTAGTCAGAGAAATTTGATTGAGAACTTGAAATTCATATATTTCATTATAAAATGCGATTTAATCCAATTTTTGTTTATAGAACTGCTTAAAATATTTTATTATACCTATGTATAAATTTTGAGGCATTTAAATTTTTTTGATTAATATGAATTTTTAGTAAGGGAAATTTGAGCGAAATCTTAATATTCATATATTTCATTTAAAAATGCGATTTAATCCAATTTTTTTTCATATAACTTCTTAAAATATTTTATTATACCTATGTATAAATTTTAAGAGAATTAATTTTTTTTGACATACTATAAATTTTTAAAGTGGTTAGTAAGTGAAATTCGAGCAAAAACTTTAAATTTGTATATTTCATTTTAAAATGTGATTTAATCCAATTTTTTTCATAGAACTTCATAAATCCTTTATTATACCGATCTATAAATTTGAAGGCAATTAAAACGTTTTTTAAAAATTTTAATTTTTATAGTGGTTAGTAAGAGAAATTTGAGTGGAAATTTGAAAAAAAAAATTATAAAATATAATTTAATCCAATTTTTTTTTCATAGAAATGATTAAAATACTTTTTTATACCTATGAGTAAATTTTGAGGCAATTAAATTTTTTGACTAAATATGAATTTTTATAGTGGTTAGTAAGGTAAATTTGAGCGAAATTTTTTTTAAAAAAATGTATATTTAACTGTAAAATGTGATTTATTCAATTTTTTTTTCATGGAACTTCTTAAAATACTTTAGTATACATATGTATTAATTTTAAGGCAATTAAAATATTTTTGAAATAATTTGAATTTTTATAGAGGCTAATAAGGGAAATTTGAGAGAAAACTAAAAATTTGTATATTTCATTGTAAAATACGATTTAATCCAATTTTTTTCTTTCTACTTAAATAATGTATTATACCTATGCATAAATTTTGAGGCAATTAAATTTTATTTATTTATCCAAATATGAGTTTTTATAATGGTTCGTAAGAGAAATTTGAGCTAAAACTTATAATTCGTATATTTCATTATAAAATGTGATTTAATCCAATTTCTTTTTCATGGAACTTCTTAAAATACTTTAATATACCTATGTATAAATTTTGAGGCAACTAATTTTTTTTTTTTTTATCAAAATATGAATTTTTTCAGGGATTAGCCAGGGAATTTGAGCGAAAATTTAAAATTTGTATATTTCATTATAAAATGCGATTTAATCCAAAAAAAAATAAAAATCATATGACTTCTTAAAATATTTTATTATATCAATTTGTATTTTTTTTTTTTATGCAATTAAAAGTTTTTTTTACATATTTTGTATTGTTATAGTGATTAGTAGGGGAAATTTAAGCGAAAACTTAATTAGTCTAATTTAACAGCCGATTGATTACGTCAAGTAAAATGATGAAGAAGCTAATTTGAACTAATTAAATTTTTTTTTTTCTTATCAATTTGAATCAGAACTGGAAAATATAAAACAACTAACATGACAGAATTATTCTATGTGGTGGAAACAACTAAAGAGAAAAGAGTACATCAGAGAATCTGAAATTCACTTCACACTGTGCTAATTTAATTTACTTTTTCCTATGGCAGGCCATTTTCAATGGAACTGGAGGATCTGAAAATGCCCCTCCAACAATTTGATCATAAATGAACTTGTTGGCAGCTTGAGTGAAGTGTACTCCGTCCCAAACAACATATGTTGATGGATCATCACACGCTTTCGCCACCACCTTTTTTCCTTTGATCGTTTTCGATCCTCCGCACCCCATGTTTAGGTTAAAATTATACTTACCGCCATGCCCACAACAATTTCTAATCGCTTGCTTGAACCCTGCAATCGTTGATATTGATTCAGGAAACAATATATACGTACGTACATTGACGTGTTATATATAGGTAATTAATTAGTACTTACCGTGCTTTTTTCCCTCGTGGAAGAGGGCGTATTTGAGCTTGTAAATGTCAACGTATGTTATGGCAGCCAACGGTAAATCCTTCCGCAATTGTACCACCGCGTCTTTCAATTGACTGTTGAATACTTGAGCAACATCATTGAAAGGGGTTGCACATCCAACCTCATCCACCCGGGAAGCAAGGACCGGTATACGTTCCAACACATACGGTAGACAACCCACTGGACCCGTATTGTGCAACCAAAAGTTTCTACCTCCAAGCCCGTATAAATACTGTATACATATTGCAAACACAAATCATTGAAATCAGCTATCAATTCAATTAATTAATTGAATGCAACGATCAGAATTTATCACGATTACTACTAACCCTGACTACGTTCATCAACTGAGTGACTATGTCTGGGATGTTTGCTATGACTTCATCGGTAGTCATGTTCGAGAAGTAACCAGCAGTGAGATCGTTCTGGCCAATGTCGAATGTGTACAAGCCGTTAGAGAAGTGTTCAGCTTTCGGCAATAATTTTTTCTTAAGGTAACCATTTTTGGGCAATAATTTTCTGTAAATCCCACCTGCAATGTCACACACATTTATGTGTTAGGCCTCATAGAAAAATTTCTATGTACATAGATATCATATATAGACATGTAAGGTTATTTTATTTACTATGGTTTCGGACAACTTGGGATCTCTGATGGAAATCATAGAATTCATTCCATTGAACATCGAGGGAAATGGGGCTGAAGCCGCTTTGATGAAGAGTGGTGTTCTGGGGTCTCACGGTGGAGCCTGCGGTGGCGAAGTTGGCTCCATGAGTGAAGTCACTGCCTACTGAGTCAAGATATCCACTCACATAAGGCAATCCGAGTCCCTCAGCTACATATTTCCACAATCAAACAACACACCAATTTCAATTTTTGTTAGCAATATCTCGATGACGATTTTGTTTACAAGTTTTTTAATTAAATATACATTAATTACATTAACAGGAATCAATATATATATATATTTCATTGTCGTTGGTTGGTGCTAAGAGACAAAATATCTATTCACGCTTACAACTTTACAATAATTGAAGTCAAAAAGAAAACACAAGAGAATCAAATCCACTCTGACTGGTCTCGGAAGTTGGAAACCGGGACCAAAAACAGTGATGTGAGAAAACTTTTTGTGGCACATGCAACTTTTGTATTGTACTAGCGTCGGTGGACTTTAGTCAATATAATGTAATCGATTAATCATCAATATCTCATCCTATATAAAAGACAAACTATGCTAATTACAATAACTTTGTTTCACAATCACACAAACATCAGTAGTGTTTCTCTGGTCAGGATGTCCTGAAAAACGATTCCAAAACTTTAGTTTTGTAGCCTCTGTAAGGTTAAAGAATAAAGATTCTTGTTTTAAATTTTATTTCTCAGGACGGTCCTGAAAACCTTACTTTTGCAGCCTTCTGTAAAACAATAAATAAAGGTTTTTATTTTAAATATTATTTTTCAGGCCGATTTTGACTAGAATATTAGTATCCCTCAAAAGTCGTAACTAAAGATTCGATTAAGAGAGAGTGTATGGTACGTTACCTATGAAGTCAACAATGAGGCGGCCGTCACAGTAACGGCCGGCAGGACCGCCGAAGAAGGACATGCCGTTAGGGGGAGGAGCTTGACCGAAAACGGCAGACAACCCACCAGTGTCGGAATTGGAGTCACCGAAGTTGAAGATGGCCGGAAATTGACATTCTTCAGCCGTGGCAACCACCAGTCCTGCAGCCAAGTTCAGTAGAAAGAACAACAACAACAACGTTGTGAAAACACTTGATGAATCCATGAGAAGAGTGATTTCTTTACAAGTCACAAAGGAAATACTTGTGTTTGCATTTATAGATACAAAGGCAGAGTTTGAGGAGTGGAATTGTAGGAAATGACAGTAATATCACTTGATTACTTCAACTAATCAGTTTTTTCTCCTGTTTATGCTGTTCTTTGTGGGGGTAGTTTCGTCAACTCAGGTATGAAAAGGATAATAACAAACTGGATTGTGTTATTTTCAAAATTTTGATCACAAATATTACAAGTGTACATTAGTGAGCTTAAATAGAAATTAGAAACTCATATTAGAAGATAAGGATATGATTATTTTGTTAGCATAAAAGGAATTTTCATTAATTTTTTTGTTAATTTTACTATTAATATCCCTTTAATTATTCCTACATTTTAGACAAAGAGGATATTATGGTAGCTGAGCCTGAATTGTCATTTGATAACTTGCAGAGATTATCCACTTAAAATATTTTGTCAAATTTGGATAACTAATTACTTTATTTTTAATATTAAACCTAAACCAACAACCACGTGGTGTAAGTATATCACTTGGTCAATCTCATCTTACATTGATAATTAATTACTAATTACTATTTAATGGCAATTTGAATTTTTGATAACACCAACTTAAATCATCCTGTCAAGATTCAAGAACAATAAAGCCTATTGTATCTTTAAAGGGAAATAATCATTTTCCCCCCTACTGTTCACCATATTGTTAAAGTAAGGACACAGTTTCTGATTATTAGCCGGTCTACCCCCTTAAATACCCCTTCTGATTGCTTTTGCTTGACAGGAACAAACTCTGACATAATTTTGCTCTGGAATTGACCAAAATACCCTCCTGTGCCTTTTAAAATCAGATTGCACGTGATGTTAACCAGTTGCAGTTTGTAAAAAGACGAAAATGCCCTCAAAAGATAAAATTACTAATTTATCCTTAATTAATACCGTTGAGTGTGTCAACGGTTATATTTTCATGCAGCCCTCATCTATTCAAACCTGCAAATATATATATATGCCACGTTCATCAACTTTCACAACACACAACACAACACACAACACACAACACACAGCCTTCATACCATTGTTTTCACACCACTGTTTTCACACTCATTTGAAACACCATTGACACAGCTCCATTCCTCCATTCTTTTTGACACACAATAAACCATTCATTCACAGAAATTCAAACATTTCAAAATCATTTCAGAAATTCAAACATTTCAAAATCATTTCAGAAATTCAAACATTTCAAAATCATTTCAGAAATTCAAACACCATTCATTCATTCTTCCAGCACCCTTATTCCCACACATCTGAAACACAAAATCATACATTTCAAACACCATTCACGCAGCTCCTATGGAAGGAAATTCAAAGACGATAAGTGAAGAAAGCAACATCAACGGTGGCACTGTGATATTCAAAAACAAATTATGCAGATGTGGTATGAAGGCTGGGGTTAGAATCTCAGAGTCAAGTCAAAATCCAGGTAAGTTATTTTTTTTTTGTGAAAAAAGGCAATGCAAATTTTTTAAATGGTGGCAGCCAGATGAAATGGAATTTATGGGGAGTTTGCAATCTCATGAAGAACACAACAGAAATTCAACAGAAATTGGATTGCTAAATGCAAGGATGCATAGACTGGAATCTAGTCTAAATGGATCCATGCAAAACTTGGAAAGAAGTTTAAATCAGAGAATGCAAAACCTAGAGGGGAATTACGGATACAAGTTTCAATCAGAGATGATAATGCTTGCTAATATGCTACTATTTGGTCTCTCCATATATGTGTTTTATGTTAGTTTGATGAATATGTAATGCACTTGACCTATCCTATGTAATAGAAATTATCCTTTATCAAAAAATTTCAGTTACATATATAATGCAAAATTGAGCACAAAAGCACTACAAATGGCAGTAAATGCTTGACAGTACCATAATACTCACAAAAGCACTAACATTACTCACAAAAGCACTGACATTAGCACTAACATTAGCACTAACATTACCATAATACTAACAGTACCACGATACTAATTACTATCAGTTCAGAATTGTTCACCTAACAGTACCAACATACTAACAATTCATAAATATAACCAACATACTAACTGTTCAAAGTTGCTACCAACACAAATAGTAGCTACAAAAATACTTGCAACATTACCACGATAAGACTAACAGTTAAGATCTTGAGTCAGCTGGGATTTTGCTTGAGTTTGATCCTGAACTTCTGTGGGCTGTGAGGAACCAACATCTCCCTTTCCTTGTTTTGCCTTTCCTTGTTTTGCCTTCTGTTTCTGTACAATAATAACCTCAAATCAGAATTCCATTAATTTAATAAAAAAAAATTAAACATGCAATAAAAGAGTGTGAACGTACAAACCTTAGTGGGAGGCTGTGAAGAAGTGGCAGAACCTTGTGATTGTGAATGGGAGACACTGACATCTGTTTTGTTTGGCACCTTCTGTTTCTGTAAAAAAAAAAAAACAGATATAAAAGCATTTAAGAAAAAAAAAATAAAAGCATTTAAGAAAAAAAGAATAGTTACCTTGGTGGTACTAGAAGTGTTCTCACTTTTGCAAGACCTTGAGTTATGTCCAGGCTGCTTACAATTTCCACACACAACAGTTCCAGTTTTAGCTGCCTTTTGTTTCTCACCCTCTTCCCTCTTCCTTACAAGCCTTGGCCTACCTGGTAACCTTTTCAGTGGTGGTGCATCAACATGAGCTGTACCAAGATCAGCCCATACACACATGTCTGGAATGGGATGGATCATAGAACTGTATGTTCTTAGATAGGCTGACTTGGACAACATTGGGTCAATAAATTCAGCTAAGTTGTTTTGATCACCATGAACTCCAAAATGGTATCTAATCCCTGCCAATGCATGACTGCATGGCACCCCACTAACTTGCCATTGACCACACTCACAAGTTTTTTCAACTAAGTTGGCAGTGTATGCCCTTCCTACACCCAACATCTCATATTTCCCCCCACCTGAATGTAGGGTCTTAAGGATTCTACTCTCCTCACTGTTTTCTAAAATCTTTTTGTTAACAGAAGGTGGTATATCTGTTTTCCATGTGTTGCACTCATCTTTCCGTAATTGGAATCTACTCATCACTAATCTCCTAATGAATTCCATCAACTGTAAATAGGTCCTAGGCCTAAAATCCTTGAGCATGCTGTTGAAAGCTTCTGTCATATTGTTAGTCACACTTTCACATTTGATTGAAGCATCAAATGCATGCCTAGACCAGTGACAAGGCTCTATTTCAGCTAGGTATTTCAATGCCTTGGGATTTATACTACCTATATCTGCCAATATCTTCTTAAACTCAAACCTATCAGCTGTCTTAGCTGCTTTCCAGAAAAGGTTCTTTAATTTTTGTCCACCATATGGACCTTTGAAATTTGCATAAATATGTCTTGCACAAAACCTGGTTAAAAATATAAATAAATTTCATTGCATATAAATATAACAGTGCGTATATATATATAATAGTGCAACACACATATAAAACAGTGCATATATATATATATATAACAGTGCAATATACATATATAAAACAATGCATATATATATATATATATATAAAACAATGCAATACATATATAAATGCAATATACATATACTACCTACTGCATAAATATATATAAAACAATGCAATACATATATAAATGCAATATACCTAATCTACCTACTGCATAAATAAAACACTGCATAAATATATATAAAACAATGCAATACATATATAAATGCAATATACATATACTACCTACTGCATAAATAAAACACTGCATAAATATATATAAAACAATGCAATACATATATAAATGCAATATACCTAATCTACCTACTGCATAAATAAAACACTGCATAAATATATATAAAACAATGCAATACATATATAAATGTAATATACATATACTACCTACTACATAAATAAAACAGTGCATATATACATATATAAAACAGTGCATGCATATATAAAACAGTGCAATATACCTAATGCTTGCACGTGGCCATTGCATCTTCAAAGCACCAATGACCCCCTTCTGCCTGTCACTCATGAAACAAATTGGCTTCTCATCAGGGTACCTCAGGAAACTCCTCAACTGCCGCAGAAACCAAGACCAACTAAGGAATGTTTCTCCTTCACATATGCAGTAAGCCAGTGGGTACAAACCACTGTTTGCATCTAGTGCAACTGCTGACAGGAGGACTCCTCCATATGGACCTTTCAAATGACACCCATCGATGCCAATGAAAGGTCTGCATCCCTCCAAAAAACCCTTCCTCTGTGCATCAAAGCTCACAAACATCCTTTGGAAAGTTGATGTATTCTCCAAAAGGTGAATGTAAGCTGCTGAACCAGGGTTACACTGCTGCACCATTACTGCATATGCCCTAAGATGCTTAAAACAATCCTCATGCTCTTTAAGCATCACCTCTACTACCCTCCTTTTGGCTTTGTACAGTCTTTGAGTATCCACTACAACATTAAATTGATCTCTCAACAGATCCGAGAGCACACCTGCTTGGATTCCAGGATTACTCTTCACTAGAGCTTGGAACTTCCCAGCAATCCACTTAGATCTTGCCTCTTTACTCTTGTAAATCCGATGGCAGGTGTGCTCACTCTTGTAGGTCTTCACTTGCATTGTTGTTTCATCACCAACATTAGAAGCATGAATCCTCCATGGACAACCCTTTGCCATACATGCCCATGTTAGCCTATTTTTATCATTCTTAATTTTGTTCAAGTTAAACCCCTCCTGAATAGCAAAATCAGTCAACAATGACCTCAACGTGTAAACACTGTCATGTGTTTGTCCAACCTCAAACCTTATTGGACAGCCTACCAATTGCTTAAATGGGTTACTCTTTACCACCCTAGCTAGTCTAGTATCAGAAACCTCATCACCTGAGTCACTACAGTATTCATCATCACTATTCGATTGGTACCCTTCAAATAAATCCTCATATTCATTTTTATCCTCACACACTTCCTCAGGAACCTCAGGTACCACAGCTAGTGCAGTAAAACTAGAAGACTCATCACCACCAGCCCTCATACCAGGAGACTCATCATCACCAGAATCATCACCTAACCTAACCTGATCTTCATTATCACCCTCATTATCACCAAATAAATTATCCTCAAAACCCATAAAATCATCTGGAGGTGGGATGTCACCTATTAACCTAGGGAGTGTGCTAGAAGAGACCTCAAAATCTGCTGGAGCTGGGATATAAGGCTTTTTTTCTATTTCAAACATTATTTGAGTTTGTTTATGTGCACTAAACAACCTAAACACTTCTAACAGATCACTATCAGTACACACCTCCTTCTTCTCACTTGACCAAGGCAAGTAAACCCAAACAGAGTAATCATCTTCAGGCACCTTATCACTACCAGTTTGTTTTTCAGACATCGTATGCAACAGAACTATCCTACTAATGTGGTCAGCATCACAAGTACCAAGCTCAACCACTTTAGTATCGATAGTAACATATATTTCAAATATATCTAGACCCATTCAAACTGTGAACAAAATACAACATACATCAAAATCAGAAATTTAATATCAGAAATGTAACATTTAGCAGACATATGTCAGAAAACACACATATAGCAGACATATATCAGACATATAAGACATATCTGACTTGAATATATGCAGACATGAATATATCATATATATCAGACATATCAGACATATCAGACATGAATATATACATCAATATCAGAACTTTAACATATGTTGCGTAATCGAAAATATATACATAAATATCATAAAATATTAACATAAGTTACACAAAAGCAAAGCAACTAACGTGATTACACCATATAAACCCCTGATTACACCATATATCATGTATAAGTACCATCAACAAGTCAATTGCACCATCAATTTGACAGGTGACAACTACAAAAGCAAAAACCCCAAATTTCTTTACATACAAACCCTAAATCATGGACGATAAACACAAAAAACTCTGTCAAATGCAACCATGCATGCAAATTCATGTATAACAACAATAAACTCTTCCCTTACACCATAAATGTGTCAAATAGATACTAGAATCAACTGACAACAAAAAACCCCTAATTTTTGGACATAGAAACCCTAACTCGTGGACGATAAACAAAAAAAACTCAATCAACTGCAACCATGCATGCAAAATCACCATAAAATCAGTGAAAAAAGAAAGCTAGGTTGAATATACAAACCTTTGCTTCAAAACGAACAGATTGCCTCTTCGAGTCTTGATGCTCCAAAAACCCCTCTTCTGTAATCGAAAAACAACTAACCTATGTCTAAATCGATCAATGAAACAACGAAATCAAGTTTTTTTTAAGGATTTGCTGATGGGTGGGTTGGATTTTGGCGCGAAGGTTTGGAGATTGCTACTGTTAGAGAGAAAAAGTCAGAAAGGGAACTCAGTTGAGAAGCTTCGTTTGGGACCACCGGCCTTTTGTTTGTTTATGACAGATAGTGTAAGACAGATATGACGTGGCCTCATATCGTCCACTCACTTCTTTTATTTTAAATATATTATTAATTTTAAATACAAAAAGACTTCCATACCCTTCAGCACATATCTCCTTTCCTGATCCCACGCTGAGATTACAATTTTAACCCTCAACAGTAACGGTCAACATCCAATTTGGATGGTTTCCGTTACAGAAGGGGGTCTTTGTTAAATAATTTAATTTCGAGGGGGAATACGGCCAATAATCAGAAACTGTGTCCTCATTTTAACAATATGGTGAACAGTAGGGGGTAAAATGATTAAATCCCATCTTTAAATTACCTTTACAAAAATAATTTTTTTGATGTTTCTGATGTTTTTTTTTTTTTTTTTTTTTTTTTGAAATGTTTATATAAAATATTTTATGGGAACAAAATCAAATCTGAGTATGATTATAATTTAGTTATATTAAGTCAAACAGAGAGAAACTATCATGCCCTCTATCATCTTGCTATTTAATTTTTTTTCCAGTTATATCAGTTTATGGGGGTAAATTCTAATCCATTATTCCATTGTCAAACAGAAAGTGTTGATTGAAGACTCCTCTATGATTGAAGCACCTAACATTGTTGAGAATGTGGTAGCATTGAAGGCGGTCACCATTAATGATCCAATAAATGCTAGTGATGTAGTGGAGGAGATAGGGTGTATGTCAAAGAATGTGGGGTTTCAGTATTCAGACAGTATTAATGATAATTCTTTGGTCATTAATGCCATTAAAATAGATGAGAGTAAATCTGTGGAGGTCTCCGAGAGTGAGATATTTGATGAGAATTCTGCTGGTAGTAGTTGTCCTAAGGATCTTGAGTCTCATTATTTAAACCATATAAAGAAGGGTGGTGTGATATTAAGGGCCTTAAGGTGGAGAAAGCCCAAAAGGAGAATGAGGGGGATCAAGTGTTTAATAAACAACATGTTGAAGACAGCCCATCTTTGGGTCTTAATGGTCAATCTAATTTTGAATCAGGTAAGAAAAATTGGAGAAGGAAAATTAGGGATTCTATTGTGGGGAATTTTGGGGAAAAATTAATATATGTGAGTGGTAAAAGGTGCAGAGTGGTTAGTGAGGATGAAGAAGAAGATTCGGTTAACAAGAAAAGGAGATATTCAAGTTCAAGCAGTTAATCGAAGTTTAGTTGAGGAGAGTAGCGAAGTCAGTTTCAATGAAAGGAAGATAGAAGATGATTTAGGAAGGGATGCTAATTTATCAAGCTGTGGTATTGGATATGAGAGTTCTGCTGATGCTAATGCAGTGGTTACCCAGAAGGGGGTTTCAGGCGCAGTGGATACAAAGATTATATCGGCCCGCCAGTCTCAATGAATATTTTTGTGTGGAACGCCTGTGGGCTTGGGAGCTCAAGGGCGTTCAATTATCTGCTGTCTTTCAAGCAGGAGGTTAAACCATATATTATGTTTTTGATTGAGACTGTGAGTATAAGAAGTTGGAGTTGTGGATAGTTAAATTGGGTTTTTTTTGGGAAGTTGGTAGTGAATAGTGTTGGGTGTTCTGGTGGTTTATGTTTGTATTGGTTTGATAAGGTGATAGTTGACCTCTTATCTTTCTCTTCTGCTCATATCAATGTTTCGATTCGTCATGGTAACAATTTGTATTGGAGGTTCACTGGATTCTATGGGCATCCTGATTCTGCTCAAAGAATTCACTCTTGGAATCTCTTCCGACACCTATCGAAGATGTCAAATCTTCCTTGGATATGTATAGGGAATTTTAATGAAATCCAATGGGATTCTGAGAAGGTTGGAGGTGTTCGGAAAAATTAGAAGCAGTTATCCGAGTTTCGTGAAGCTTTAGATGATAGTGGGTTAGATGATATGGGTTATCTAGGTCCAATTTTTACTTGGAGTAATAAACGTGAAGGTTCTTCTATGGTAATGGAGAGACTTGACAGAGGTTTTTGCAATAGTGATTGGAAGAATTTAATTTAGGGATGGCAATGGGGCGGGTTCGGGGCGGGGTGGCCTTCCCCGTACCCCACCCCATTTATTTTTTGAAAACCCATCCCCTCATAAAACCCCACCAAAGATGGAGCGGGGCGGGGCGGGGTGGGGTGGGGTACAACGGGGAGTGCTTTCCCCATCCCCACCCATTTACCCCATTTATATATATATATTTTTTAATTTAAATAATAAATATATAACCATTAAATATGATATAATATATAAAGTAGTAAATAATTCCAAGAAACTATTAAAAAAATCTCATAAACATAATTCTCACAAGTAATTCAATCATTTTCAAGCATAAACATAAAGTACGAAATCAAATTTTTTTATGAAACTACGTAGTTTAATTAAGTATTATTTTAAGCGGGGTGGGGCGGGGCGGAGAGTATAAAACCCATCCCCACCCCATACCCATTGCGGGTTATACTATCTATCCCCATCCCCGCCCCATCCCCACCAAATTAAAACCCATCCCTACCCCATAAATGCGGGTCCCCGCGGGGCCCCATTCCCACGGGGAATTTTGCCATCCCTAGAATTTATTTTCTAATTCTGTTATTCACTATCTTGAGTTTTGGGGTTCATATCATAGGCCCCTGTTTTTTCAGGTTAAAGAGACTAGATGTTAGGTTGCGTGTTGTGGTAGAAGGAAGAGGTGTTTTTATTTCGAGGAGTGTTGGGCTGACGATAAGGATTGTAGTGATATTGTTCTCTCTGTGTGGAGTCCAAACTAGAGTAACGCCAATCTTCCTACGGTGTTAAGTAATATTGTGGCTTGTGGTAATTTATTGGATGATTGGAATGTTGCTAAGCGTAGAGAGTTAAGAACCAATATTTTGAGAAGAAGAGATGCATTGAAGGAAGCTAGCAAAGATCCAATACCGGCTTCATGGAGAGTTATTAGAAGTTTATAGCAGCAATTAAATTCAGCTTTAGACACAGAAGAGAGGTATTGGAGGCAGCGTTCTCATATTGAATGGCTACGAAATAGGGATCGCAATTCGTGGTTCTTTCATTCGAAAGCTTCCGCTAGAAGAGCTCGTAATCATATTGCTGGTCTCAACAATAAGGATGGTGAGTGGATTGAAGAAAAGAAGGGTTTGGAAGATATTATTGCTAAGTATTTTAAGAATATCTTTACTAGTAGTGTTCTGTCTCAATATGAGATTGATATTATTACTGATAAAGTTCAAGCTAAGCTTGATTCCAGCAGTCTGTGTGTGTTGAATAAGGCTTTTAGTGGGGAAGAGATTAGGTTTGCAATGTTTGATATGAGTCTAATGAAAGCTCCCGGAAAAGATGGACTCCCGGCTCTGTTCTATCAGAAGTTTTGGAAGAATATAGGTCCTGCAATTGTTTCAGCTAAAAGTATAAATGGTACCATTATTACTTTGATTCTGAAATGTTAGTCTCCTAAAGATACTAAGGATTTTAGGCTCATTAGCTTATGCAACGTCATTTACAAGATTGTTGCTAAAGTTATTGCTAGTAGGCTGAGAGGAGTTTTGGGTAATGTGATAACAGAGAATCAGTGCGCGTTTATTCCTGGTAGAATGATTTCAGACAATACGATTATCGGCTTCGAATGTCTTCAGAGGCTTAAGCGTAAAAGAAGAAAATTCGGTTCCATGGCTATAAAGGTGGATATGTCAAAAGCATATGATCGAGTGGAGTGGAATTTTGTTGCTGAGATGATGCGCAAGTTAGGATTTCCAGAAAAATGGGTTATGTTAATTCTGAACTGTATCTCCTCTATCTCTTATTCTTTTTTGTTGAATGGAGAAGTTTGTGGATTTTTCAAGCCTTCGAGAGGTCTCAGGCAGGGAGATCCTATCTCTTCCTTTTTGTTTTTGATTCGCACGAAAGGGTTCTCGAGTTTAATAAAGAATGCAATTGGTCTAGGAAAACTGTCATGTTTCAAATGCAGACAAAATGGGCCTTCTATATCTCATCTTTTTTTTTTTTGCAAACGATAGTATGATTTTTTCTAAAGTGAATGAAGCTAATTGTTGTATTATCAGAGATATTTTTGAAACGTATACAAGAGCTTCGGGGCAGGTTGTAAATTTGAGTAAGTCTGAATTGTGTGTTAGTCCTTCAATGTCTACTTTGGAGGGTGAGAAAATGGCTTATATTTTAGGTATTAGATTAGTCAGTTGTCTGGATAAATACCTGGGGCTTCCTTGTTTTACTGGCAGAAGCAAAAGGAATATTTTTTCAGTTATTGCAGATAAAGTGTGGAATAAAATTAAAGGTTGGTGGGAAAGGTTTTTATCAGTTGGTGGAAAAGAGATCTTAATTAAGGCAGTAATTTAGGCGATTTCTATGTATGCGATGAACCTTTTTAGGCTTCCTAAGAGTTTAATAGATGAAATCCATCACCTTTGTGCGTGTTTTTGGTGGGGAAGCTCCAATTCTAAAAAAAAAAGATGCATTGGTGTAAATGGAATCGAATGTGCAGTTCAAAAGGGAAGGGAGGATTGGGGTTTAGAGATCTTGAAACATTCAACAGAGCTTTGTTAGCTAAACAAGTTTGGAGAGTGTTTAAAAATCCCAAGTCCTTAGTTGCTAGAGTGTTGAAAGGTTGTTATTTCCCTACATGTGATATTTTGGAGGCGCCTAAAAATGCTTCAGCGTCTTATGTGTGGAATAGTATGCAGTGGGGAAAAGGTTTGTTAGTGTCTGGATTAAGGTGGAGAGTTGGGAACGGTAAATCGATTAAGATTTATCAGGACAAATAGGTGTCAAAGCTGATTGGTTTCAAGGTTTTGTCTCAACCTACACTCGATTTGGAAGCTTCAGTTGACCAATTAATATCTCCGTCCGGTGGGTGGAATGTGTCCCTTATTGATAGTGTGTTCTCCTATGAAGATGCTAGAGCTATTTTGCAGATTCCTTTGGGTGGTTTGATGACAGATGATGTACTGATTTGACATTATGATCTTTGCGGCAGTTTCACTGTGAAGACTGGTTATAAAGTAGGGAAAGCTGTGGAAAATTCTCTTAGATCATCAAACAATGCAAGGCTGCAAGAGTGGTGGTCATACCTGTGGAAGTTACAGATCCCCTTGAAGGTAAAATTTTTTATTTGGAAGGCACGTAATGATTGGATACCTACTATGTCCAATCTTAATAGGCATGGTATGATAGTAGTAGATGTTTGTCCTGTCTGTTTTGGTGTTGGTGAGTCAACAATTCATGCACTGTGGGGTTGTAGTAAAAAAGTTGCTAGAAAATATTGGCTTCCTTTGGGTGTCAAGGTTAGGAGTGCGTATGCCAATTTTTTTTATTTTTTTTTTTATTTTAGATTATCATTCTTTGTTAAGTTTGGATTATTTGGGTCTGTTCTGTACCATTGTGTGGAAATTTTGGTTTGTGCGAAATTTAGTGGTGCATGAGTCCCCTTTGCTGAATGTTTTGGAGGTTAGTCGCTGGGTTAGGATGTTTTTGGATGATTATCGCAGCAATGAGAGTGTTGTGAATCTCTCTCCTCGTTATTTCAGTTAGGTTTGTAATTCTTGGTGTCCGCCGGATTCGAATTCCTATAAAATTAATTGCGATGCGGCTATTAATGAGAAATGAGGGAGGGTTGGTTTGGGGATTGTTATTAGAGACAGCTCAGGAGCTGTGATGGCATCCAGTTCTCTTCCTTTAGCTACGTGTTTTTATGCAAAGGTGGCTAAGATTATGGCTGTTTACAGGAGTTTGATTTTCAGCAGAGATTGCGGGCTTTATCCTTGTGTTTTAGAATCTAATGCAGCTGTGGTTGTTAAGTGGATCAAGGATGGCAGTCATAGAGAGTCTATCAGTGGTAGTATCCTTGAAGAGATTTCGTTTCTTATTGACAACCTTCAGGTTATCTCAGTTAGTCATATTCCAAGATTGGCTAACAAAGTCGCTCACGGCCTGGCTAAGTTTACCTTAATGGCTGATGAGAATCTTTACTAGATGGAGGATTTCCCTCCTTGTGTAAGGAGAGATGTTCAAGTGGTATCCCTGTTTAGAGTCCATTTGTTCACTGTACCTTGCTTGTGTTTAGTTTGTTTTCTTGTGTTCTGGTTCTTGTTATTTCAACAACCAAAAAAAAAAAACAAAAAACAAAAAAGGAAAAGGAAAAGGTAATCTAATCAGACCAATTATTCCTTTAATCAGCAGATGGTATCGTTAATTAATTTATAACCTATAACTAATATAACGCAACTAACCTTCCATCAAAAAGACTCAATGGCCCAATGGATAAGGCGCTGGTCTACGGAACCAGAGATTCTGGGTTCGATCCCCAGTTGAGTCGATGTCTTTTTTTTTTTAATTTTAATTTTTTTTTCCAAACTCAACTTTAATCCTTCAAGTCTTTAACAGTCAAAATTGTCCAATTGACATTCCAAACAAGCTTCAAGTTATGAAAAAATATCATTGACAACAACAAAAACTTCATATCTGGTACAAAGTCAGAAGAATCAGTTCTTTCTCAGTAGTCAGTACAGGATTTCCTGATCTAAATTGGTCACAAATGACATGCTTGGGTGATGGAAATTGGAGGGTTTGACATGGAACCATCAAGAATCTTGTTGGCCACCCACTGATTTGCAGCATGAGAATAATGAATGCCATCCCAACTGATATAGTTTGAAGGGTTGCTGCATTTAGCTCCAAAAACTTCAGTCCCATTTTCGATACCCTTCTTACCACATTGAAGACGATAATCCTCACCGTAGTGCCCACAACAGTATCC
The DNA here is from genome assembly GCA_954870605.1 of Acer campestre. Classification (NCBI taxonomy): domain Eukaryota; kingdom Viridiplantae; phylum Streptophyta; class Magnoliopsida; order Sapindales; family Sapindaceae; genus Acer; species Acer campestre. The sequence goes on from OX940806.1 coordinate 30,621,077, forward strand.
AAGTCGATCAGTAAAACCTGTAAATCCACAGCAGCAATCAAATTATGATACATTCAAACATAAAATTATTCACCAAAAAATGTAATATGATATAACCAAGCTTACCGTGCTTCTTTGCTTCAGAAATTAAAGTGAATTTCGCTGAGTAGATGTCAACATAGGTAAAAACTGCATCAGTGAGTCGAAGCCTCAGTTGGGAAACCACCCTGTCTTTAAGCTGCCTGTTGAATTCTTGAACAACCTCATTGTGGGACATTATGCAACCATTTTTGTCCGTATTTCCAGGCTTCGGAGGATAGTATACAATAGAGTAGGGCAGGTAGCCAATAGGCCCCGTATTATGTATCCAAAATGCTCTTGCACCATGTTGGTATAGTGTCTGAAACAGGAAAAGGATAAGAAGAAGAATAAGGATATTAAGACAAGCCTGATTGAAAAGTTTTACACATGAAGATAATGAATGAATCAAAGCAATTTTCCAGCGAATTATCATCTCTGTTGACCGAAAAGGTAAATTATATATTGGCAACAATCCGTAGCAAGCAGTGATTATCGTATCGTAAGATAACAGTAGGGTTAGTAAGGATCAAGATGGCTGTCAAATTGAGAATGTGAGGACAGCGCATGGAATAGAACGTCGTCTCTACCTACATAAAAGTGCATCAGACAATGCATGAGAAAAACCTAAATCAATTTGCATTTTGCTAATTCCTAAGTTGCTTCTATCATTTAAGTTTCTCATAATCCAATGGGTAAAATATGGTTTCTCATTTCTCCTCCAAGTAAGTACTATTAGTTTGTGCTAAAAAGGTCATCAACTGGAGTCAACTTTAAGCAGTGAAAACAATAAGAGAATTTTATCTTTCTATTTTCTTTTGTTACCACTTCAATAAGAGAATTAACTTACTAACAACAGCATTACTGGAAAAACCATCATAGTAGAGCTAATTTTAAATGGCTACTAGTAAGGGATTTAAGAACTAGAAAAAAAAAAAAAATGGGTTCAATTAAGCTGTTCAACTGCTACTTTCCTAGTAAAGCAGGTGCAAACTTGCATGTCAATAATTTCAACATATGAAAATATCATGTAAGTTGCAGAATATAACTTGGTTGTCATCCTACCAGAAGGAATGCACTGCAAAATTTTAGCTACCTCTACTGCCTGAACTAATCGGTTGATGATTCCAGAAACATATTCCTTCAATTGCTCCTCTGTCATCAACTTCAACCCAGAATGCAGATCATTCTGTCCAATATCAAACATGTAAAGCGCCTTGGAGAAGTCCCCAGACTGTTTCTGATATACGAACTGGCACCTGATAAAGTAGAAACCATTAACTTAAAACATAACAATTAATTGAAGTTAAATTGATTCTAACAATATACTAGTTCTTTTAACTACAATATTTACTTCTAACCTTCTATGTATAGCTCCTCCGTTCATGCTTTGAATTGTTCAAACTGCAAAAGCTGTATATCCAGAGAAATGGGACTAAAACCTCCCTCAAATATTCTAGCATCCAATGGCTGAATTGTAGACCCTCCTGTATCAAAATTTGCCCCATGTCGAAAATTTGTACCCATTGAATTCAGATACGCACGCAGAAATGGTAGTCCAAGTTTCTCAGCTACAGAGATCACCAAACTTGGTTAAAATACAACATAACTAGTATCAAACTCTCAGAACCAAAATGAAAATAAAGCACATATATTTGTACTTACCCAGAGACAAGACCATCGCTGTACCTTCCTGATGGCTTGTGGAAAAATGTATCACCGTTGGGAGAGGGAAGTCGATGAAATGCTGCTGATTTGCCACTAGTGTCAGAATTCGAGTCACCATAATTGAAAATAGCTGGAAAATCACAATCATTCGTATTGACAATCCGGAGCCTTTGTGGTTGGAGAGTCATAAAAATGGATAAAGAAACAACAAAGACAACAAAGATAACTAAGATTGTCAAAGATTTTACTTTCTTGATTGTTGTAATAGGACCTAGCAATCTCCTAGAGTCCTAGTGATGTTGTCCATGGACAACAAGAAGTTTTTTTTTTCTTCTCTCTCAGATCTTTTCTCGAAAAAGTGGCAATCAAACATATTTGTGCCACACGTGATCAACTAACATACTCAAGTTGGGATTTTAAGTCCCACCTACTACATCTTATTTTATATTTTTTATGATACAAACAAGAATTGTATCAATCACACTTCATCATCAATGATTATTCTTTGCAACAACATTATGCTAAAATGTTTCAAAAAGTAAACAATACGTTTTTATCTTAAACAAATTGAGTTCATTTTCATTAATATTTGTTGCTCACAACTGTTTGAAATTCTGCAGTGGAATATATATATAAACACAAAGCACTCTATAAATTTAAGAATTCTTATTAGTGTTTCCAATACTAACTACCGGGTTGTTACTACACTTCACTAAAAGATAAATTTAGACAAGCATGATGACAAGTTGAACCTCATTAACGAGAGAAAACGGGCTTTTGACATGCTTTAGTTAGGGGAATTGGGGGATCTGAAAAGGAGCCATCCACAATGTGGTTGGCTATCCAACGGCTAGCAGCTTCAGTGTAATGTGCACCATCCCAGCTAATGTATTTTGAAGGGTCTTCACAGGAAACTGGATTGACTTCAGTTCCATTCACTATAACTTTGTCCCAACATTTGACCTGATTATTTCTAGGGTGCTTACAGCAATAACCAAGAGGATTAACAAAACCTGCAATAGAGATTTATCAGATTGTTTTTATATAAACCATGCATGTGTTTTGAATATGAGTTATAGATGATGATGATGATGATGTAAAAATATACCGTGTTTCTTAGCTTCACTGATGAGAATATATTTAGCTGAGTAGATATCAACGTAAATAAGCACTGCCTCATGAAATTGGGTTCTCAGTTGGGAAACTCTGTCTTTCAGCTGCTTGTTGAATTCTTGAGCCACCTCATTGTAAGACTTGATGCAGCCAGTTTGATCTGCATTACCGGGCTGTGGAGGATGATCAATAACGAATATTGGCAAGCAGCCAATGGGACCGGTATTATGTATCCAAAACATTCTTGCTCCACCATGGTAAAGTTTCTGTAAAAATTTCAAAGGCAAGAGAAAAAGAGTTAAGAAAGCACTACACTTCGAACTTAAATGTCTCGGAAACATGCCATGTACAAAGAGCAATGAAGTTGTCAGTTAGAGCAAAAACTTTTGAACTGCTCAGCGGCAACTTTTCACATTTAGGTTCTCACTAGAGCCAACCTGTCAATTTGGTAATCTGGATCGATAACCTTTTCACGTAATTTCTAAGAAGAATGGGTTTTCTTAGTGAAAAATGTTGTCGTTACCTCTACTGCCGTAGAAAAATGGTTGATTATACTGGGGATGGATGCCTTCACCTGCACTTCGCTCATTGAAGTAAGACCAAAAGTAAGATCATTCTGTCCACAATCTAACGTGTAAAGGGCCTTTGAGAAGTCCTCCGGTCTAGGGAGATTACTTTTTATCTGTTTGCTTTTGGCTGAAAAGATTAGAAAGCATTAGATTATGCATCAATATAAATCAAAAGGAGCAATGCTTTTTTCGCTTTTAGATCATTGAATATCTCTAACCTTGGTTGTAAAACTCGTTAACACGTTCTTTAAGTTGTTCAAACTGCAAAAGCTGAATATTGAGAGACAAAGGGTTAAAACCTGCCCCAAATAATTTAGCATCCGCAGGTTGAATTGTAGATCCAGCAGCAGCAAAACTTGCTCCACATCGGAAATTCGGTAGCAACGCATCAAGATATGCATTCAAGTAAGGTAATCCCAACTTATCAGCTGCAACGAACGAAATGAGAAATCAATTTATAGATAAAAAAACAGCACCAAGTTCAATTCACATCAATTCAGTTACATGACATTGTAATGTAATTCATAACATTTTCTTGAAACCAGAAGTTAGCAACATCACAATAAAATTCCCAAAGAATTAATCACTACAAGTCTACAACAGTTAAACAACCAAATCTCATTGAATATTACAAAGAATGAATAACAAAGAACAAGTGGAGAGCTCACCTATGAAATCAATGATCAAGCGGCCATCAGAATATCGACCAGAAAGTCTACCAAAGAAAGTCTCACCATATGGGGAATGAAGCCGACCAAATGCAGCTGAGACACAACCCGTGTCAGAATTCGAATCACCAAAGTTGTAAGCTGCTGGAAAGTGACAAGAAGTTGAGGAACTACTACTCTTCAATGAAACAATCAGAACACTAACAGTCACCACTGCTAATAGACTCTTCTTCAATTCCCAGAGACCCTGCCAGCACATCCTCCTACTGAGAAATCTTACCCAATTCATGTTTGAACAAGCAGAATATTACATTAAAGTGATTATTAGCTTTACATCTAAACAGTTCTTATCACTTAAAAGCTGGTGTACCAGCTTCGTGAAGACTCTTCTAGGAAAATTTGACTGCAGAAGATAAAGTCAAAAGGTAAGGGTTGACTCCTACAATTGATACTGTTAGGTCTTGCCCAGTCAATGTACTACTTCTCCAAATACTTCTCTCAGATCTTTTCTCGAACAAGTGGCGATCTAACATACACGTGAGTACTACAGGTTATCAGCTAATATAATACTGACACGCGGAACAATGTTTGCACTCCCAACAGTTCGTTTACTTATACCTTAATATTTCTTCTCAAAGAAAACTCCCTTAGAGCAACTCCAACCCAAAGCTCTAATTTTGTGCAAGTTTTGCACTAAAATAGCTCAACAGTCACTCTATTTCACTATTACATCTTCAACCCACTACTTCAAATTTATCTCTATAAGAAATATTCTCAGGAATATTCCATTTCTTTCCCTTTTTTAGATATTTCTCCACAATTAACATTTCACCCCATAATTAACATAATATTGCAATACAATACGAAATTATGAAATTAATACATTAATAGAAATTCAATTTAATTCGGTAAAATATTACATTTTTTATTAAAATAACTTAAACATTACATTTCATAAAATAAAAAAGAAAAAACATAAAAATAAAAGTACATATTGATCATCATCTAATCATCTGAATTAGTATATTCTTCCCACAAATGATTTATTAAGGCATTTCAGAGTGCATCGTGAGCATGATTATCCCTGATTCTTCTATGTCGAGCTAGGAATTCTCGAAATCGGGTATTTTCATCTAACACCATCTCAACTTCCGGAGTTGGTGCTTCCGTATGATCCTCAATTGCTGCATCAACATCACGCTCATCCTCAATTATCATGTTGTGCATAATAATGCACGTAGTCATTATATCATGTAAAACATGTTAATGAAGTGATTTATTAACAAAAAAATTGCATTTCAAACTTATGAATTAATGAAGGAATGAAGTGATTAATTAAAAAAAAATGGCATTAAAATTTTTTAATTATACACTTCATTTTAGTTTATTAAAAATGTTAATATCAATAATAATCAAATCAAAGCAAAATCATTAAATAATAAAAAGGACCAAATTGGAATAACTTTAATTTATTAGGGTAAAACTATGAATACACAAAACCTTTTAATAAAGGGTATAATCAGAAAATATTTTTAAAAATAGGGTAAAAACGTGATTATATAAAAGCTAAGGGACCAAAAAAAAAACCACGCGCACTACAGTGTATGCGTTGATGAACAGTGTCGCGCAATATATTGTGCGGCACTGTTCATCTTCCTCAGATGGCGAAGCCATTGCCGCTGGGTTGGAGCTGTTTTTTGCGTGGATTTCGCGGCATTTTGAAGATAGAGATGGATCTGAAGTTGGACTGGAGTTGGTCTTACATATACTTGTAAAATGTATATGATGTAATTCGAATCCACGCCATTAACGTGAAAAGAGAGACAACATGTGCTACGAGTGCATGTGCTGCTAAACCACTCGTTAACAATTCAATATTTGAATTAAAAGTGTACCTATATTTTTGAGTATAGAAAAAATAAAATTTTCACTTCTTTATACTTAGAAATAATCTACTTTTACAAGTCCTTAAAATATTTGCTGCACAAAACAAACTAGACTACAGTATATTGGTAACAAGTTGAAGCTCAAAAACTAGAGAAAAGCAGCTCTTGACATGCTTCGGTGAGGGGTATTGGAGGATCGGAGAGTGAAGAACCATCCACAATTTGGTTTGCAGCCTCTGTGTAATGTATGTTATCCCAGCTAATATATTTTGAAGGATCTTCACAGGAAGCTCCATTAACTTCTGTTCCATTCACTATAACTTTATCCCAACAATATGCACGACTGTCCTCGATGTGTCTACAACAATACTCAACTGGGCTAACAAAACCAGCAATAACATATAAGTCTTTCGATGTCCTAACCTTTGTTGTAAAACTCGCTGGTGCGTTCTTTGAGTTGCTCGAACGGCAAAAGCTGAATATCGAGAGAGAATGGATTGAAACCTGCATCGAATAGTTTACCATTCGCTGGTTGAATTGTAGATCCACTAGCAGCAAAATTTGCCCCATGTCGAAAATTTGGTTGTAGAGCATCAAGATATGCATTCAAGTAAGGTAAAGCCAACTTATCAGCTACAGGGAAGGATTACAACAATTAATGAAGCAAATATCCTTGAATATAACAGAGAAATGAATAGCAAACAGTGGAGCTCACCCATAAAATCAATGATCAGAAGGTCATCAGAAAATCGACCAGAAGGTCTAACAAAAAAGGTGTTGCCGTTGGGGGAACAAACCCAACAAAAAAGCAGCTGAGTTACTGCCTGTATCAGAATTCGAATTGCCAAAGTTGTATATTGCAGGAAAGCTAATTTTAAATGGCTACTAGTAAGGGATATAAGAAACAGAAAAAAAAAAAAAAAAAAAAAAAAAAGTTTCAATTAAGCTGTTCAACTGCTACTTTCCTAGTAAAGCAGGTGCAAACTTGCATTTCAATAATTTCAACGTATAAAAATATCATGTAAGTTGCAGAATATAACTTGGTTGTCATCCTACCAAAAGGAATGCATTGCAAAATTTTAGCTACCTCTACTGCCTGAACTAATCGGTTGATGATTCCAAAAACAGATTCCTTCAATTTCTCCTCTGTCATCAACTTCAACCCAGAATGCAGATCATTCTGTCCAATATCAAACGTGTAAAGTGCCTTGGAGAAGTCCTCAGGTCTTGGGAGACTGTTTCTGAAATATGAACCGGCACCTGATAAAGTAGAAACCACTGACTTAAAACACAATAATTAATTTAAGTTAAATTGATTCTCACAATATATTAACATTAACATAGTTCTTTTAGCTACAATATTTACTTCTAACCTTCTATGTATAGCTCCTCCGTTCGTGCTTTGAATTGTTCAAACTGCAAAAGCTGTATATCCAGAGAGATGGGACTAAAACCTCCCTCAAATATTCTAGCATCCAATGGCTGAATTGTAGACCCTCCAGTAGCAAAATTTTCCCCATGTCGAAAATTTGTACCCATTGAATTCAGATACGCAATCAGAAATGGTAGTCCAAGTTTCTCAGCTACAGAGATCACCAAACATGGTTAAAATACAACACAACTAGTATTAAACTCTCAGAACCAAAATGAAAATAAAGCGCACATATATTTGTACTTACCCAGAAAATCAAGAACGACAAGCCCATCGATGTACCTTCCCGATGGCTTGTGGAAAAATGTGTCACCGTTGGGCGAGGGAAGTCGATGAAATGCTGCTGATTTGCCACCAGTGTCAGAATTCGAGTCACCGAAGTTGAATATAGCTGGAAAATCACAGTCATTCGTATTGACAATCTGGAGCCTTTGTCGTTGGAGAGTCATAAAAATGGATAAAGAAACAACAAAGATAACTTAGATTGTCAAAGATTTTACATTCTTGATTGTTGTAATAGGACCTAGCAATCTCCTAGTGATGTTGTCCATGGACAACAAGAAGTTTTTTTTTCTCTTTCAGACCTTTTCTCGAACAAGTGGCAATCAAACATATTTGTAACACACGTGATCAACTAACATACTCAAGTTGGGATTTTAAGTCCCACCTACTACATCTTATTTTATATTTTTGTTTGATACAAGCAAAAATTGTATCAAGCACACTTCATCATCAATGATTATTCTTTGCAATAACATTATTTTAAAATGTCTCAAAAAGTAAACAATACGTTTGTATCTTTAATAAATTGAGTTCTTTTTTCATTAATGTTTTTTGCTCACAACTGTTTGAAATTCTGCAGTAGAATTATACATATATATAAACAACAAAGCACTTTAAATTTAAGAATTCTTAACTGTGTTTCCAAAATCCAAACCAACTAACAGGTTCTTACTACGCTTCACTAAAAGATAAAATTTAGACAGGCATGATGACAAGTTGAACCTCATTAACGCGAGAAAACGGGCTTTCGACATGCTTTATTCAGGGGAATTGGGGGTTCTGAGAAGGAGCCATCCGCAATGTGTTTGGCTATCCAACGGCTAGCTGCCTCAGTGTAATGTACACCATCCCAGTTAATGTATTTTGAAGGGTCTTCACAGGAAATTGGATTGACTTCAGTTCCATTCACTATAACTTGTCCCAACATTTGGCCTTTAATTAATTGAATTCAGATACGCACTCAGAAATGGTAGTCCAAGTTTCTCAGCTACAGAGATCACCAAACCTGGTTAAAATACAACATAACTAGTATTAAACTCTCATAACCAAAATGAAAATAAAGCGCACATATATTTGTACTTATTAACCGTCGCAAGCGCGATAGTTCTATAAACTATCGTAAATGATAAGACGTGCGAGTTTTCACCCTTCGCAAGTATACGAGTCGAACGATTCGTACAGCGGTTATAAGTAAGGATATCGTTTCCACAAGGAGGTATGGTACACTTAAGCTAGTTCTTGGTCTTAAATTATTTATACTATATACACTAATTACATACAAGAAAAGTAAATGGGGATTGGTTGCAAGTAAGCTAACAACTAAACTAAAATTACACTAAGAGGGCATAAATCAACTTACAACTAAGTTACACTAAATCAAACTACAATTAACTAAACTAACACTAACTAACTAACTAACTAAATTAACTAAACTCATGCATGGTCATGCAAGAGTGAGGAGTGAGTGAGGTGGTAATTGAAATGGAAATGCTAGGAAATGGTGTTCAATGCAATAAATCCAATTCCTAGTTGATGGCAAAAAGGCTCACAAGATTGGTTCTAACCAATCTAACCTAGGATAAAGACACATACATAAACATTCATTAATGCATGATATTGATGTCTCAACTAGTCTAAATCCATTACATAACAATCAATTGATTAATCAATTAACATGTATACATTAAGCTCAAGCAAATAAACACATCAACCAAATATTGAATATTATTACGATCTCACTAAAATCCCAACATAAACATATAGTTACACATACAATAACAAGCTATGCAAGTAAAGGAGATAAAGAAGACAACACAAACACTTGGTGAGGTCCTCAAGCTAGCTAAACTTCTCCTTGTCTTTCCCAAGCTTGGAAACAATGGTATTCTTGTGAGATTCTAGGTTATCTAAGCTATTCTAAGTATTTGTTGGATATTAGAGATTAGATTTTTGTGCACAAAAGAGGTATATTTATAGAGGAAGAGGTTGGGGAAATATCTGGACGTGAAAGGACAAGAAAATCCCTCTGAAACGTTGAGTTCGCGGGTTCGAATCCCCTGGCTCGCTGGTTCATTCCCGCTAGAGGAAGTCGTGGAGGATTTTGGACGTTGTCCGCGAGTTCCACACCATCTGGATCGCGGGAACTTTCCCTCGGCATGAACCCACGGAGTTCCTGCGGTTTTTGACGTCTGGGACGCGCGCAAGAAGCCGATAGATCAAGCTTGCAAGCTTGCATTTCCATGGACGTTTGGCCTCTTGGAGGAGAGGGAAAACGAGTGCATGGAGGCCTAAAAATGGGTCCATCGTGACCGTAGGAACGTGGGAAACCGATGTGGGTGGAACGGCGCCGGGAAAATGGCCGGAAAACTGGGCTGCAAGGTCGGGTCAAAACCGGGTCAAAAGGGGCTTAACCAAGTCGGGTCCGGGTCACGCTGGTCGTCGGGTCTGCATGGCTGAAGGTTTGAGAGCTTCTTTTGACAATCCAATTGTTTCTTTTTACACTTCTTTTCTAAAAACACTCTATCTTCAAAATTTAAATTTTAAAAAATTCTAAAGACACTTCATTTTGTTACAAAATTATCCATTTTATCTTTTTTGAATTAAATTATTAAAAAAGGAAATTATTTCTCTTAAATCATTGTATTAATTATTACATATTAAATACTCTCTCCTAAATTTTTAATTACCATATTAAACTCTCTCCCCTCTAATACATATCTCTAATTTCCTATCTCCATTCTTTCTCAAACAAAACTAACAGTTAAGAAAAAAAAAAAAAAAAAACTTACTAATAAACTTGATTTTTAGGAACCATATGTATGTATATATATATATTTTTTTTAAAAAGAATAAATTTATATATATTACTGTTAGTAAAAAATAAAATATTCATAAGTTTTTTTTTTCTTTAACTATTAATCAAAAAGTATGAAAATATGATTTTTTTTTTTTTTTTTTTTGAAAAAATGGAGAGAGATAAAGTAGGAGAGAGTGTTTAATATGGTAATAACAGATATAAGAGAAAGAGCTTAATACGTAATATTAAATATAATGATTTAGGAGAGAGAATATATATTTTTAATAATTTAATTAGTTTGGAATGTCTTTAATTTTTTTTTTTGTCCTTTTTAGTAATTTTAATTTAGGTTAGAATTGTCATTAATAAAAAAAATTAAATTGGAGTGTGAATAGATAATTTGTGGATTGCAAGGAGAAGCTCTCTGAAGGTTTAAGAAGGATGACGTCATCATGACGCGCGCACAAACAGCCCAAAACGCACCGTTTCAATTGTTGACGTGGCAGCCTTCTGTGGTTTGCGCGGAAAATTACAATATTATCCCGTTCGTCTCCCTTAATCACAGAATCATCAATATATGTTCCATATTTTTACTTTGACCCCTGATATGTCCAAAATGACAACAATGCCCCTGAACTTCCCTATTTACCTGAAACACTTATTTAATCCATTAAATACCCGGTTTTACCAGAGAAACAAGCACAAAGTAATAGGAATTAGGGATATAAAATAAGTACTTTTATACCCCGATCACTTACCCAGAAAATCAAGAACGACAAGCCCATCGATGTACCTTCCCGATGGCTTGTTGAAAAATGTGTCACCGTTGGGTGAGGGAAGTCGATGAAATGCTGCTAATTTGCCACCAGTGTCAGAATTCGAGTCACCGAAGTTGAATATAGCCGGCAAATCACAGTCATTCGTATTGACAATCCGGAGCCTTTGAGGTTGGAGAGTCATAAAAATGGATAAAGAAACAACAAAGATAACTTAGATTGTCAAAGATTTTACATTCTTGATTGTTGTAATAGGACCTAGCAATATCCTAGTGATGTTGTCCATGGACAACAAGAAGTTTTTTTTTTTCTCTTTCAGACCTTTTCTCGAACAACTGGCAATCAAACATATTTGTAACACACGTGATCAACTAACATACTCAAGTTGGGATTTTATGTCTCACCTATAAAATCTTTATATTTTGTTTGATACAAGCAAGAATTGTATCAAGCACACTTCATCATCAATGATTATTCTTTGCAATAACATTATGTTAAAATGTCTCAAAAAGTAAACAATACGTTTGTATCTTTAATAAATTGAGTTCTTTTTCATTAATATTTGTTGCTCACAACTGTTTGAAATTCTGCTGTAGATATATACATATATATAAACAACAAAGCACTCTATACATTTAAGAAATCTTAACAGTGTTTCCAAACCAACTACCAGGTTCTTACTACACTTCATAAAAGATAAAATTTAGACAAGCATGATGACAAGTTGAACCTCATTAACGAGAGAAAACAGGCTTTCGACATGCTTTAGTAAGGGGAATTGGGGGTTCTGAGAAGGAGCCATCCGCAATGTGTTTGGCTATCCAACGGCTAGCTGCTTCAGTGTAATGTATACCATCCCAGTTAATGTATTTTGAAGGGTCTTCACAAGAAATTGGATTGACTTCAGTTCCATTCACTATAACTTTGTCCCAACATTTGGCCTGATTATCTCCAGGGTGCTTACAGCAATAACCAAGAGGATTAACAAAACCTGCAATAGAGATTTATCAGATTGTTTTTATATAAATCATGCGTTTTGAATATGAGTTATAGATGATGATGATGATGATGTAAAAATATACCGTGTTTCTTAGCTTCACTGATGAGAGTATATTTAGCTGAGTAGATATCAACATAAATAAGCACTGCCTCATGAAATTGGGTTCTCAGTTGGGAAACTCTGTGTTTCAGTTGCTTGTTGAATTCTTGAGCCACCTCATTGTAAGACTTGATGCAGCCAGTTTGGTCTGCATTACCAGGCTGTGGAGGATGATCAATAACGAAAAGTGGCAAGCATCCAATGGGACCGGTATTATGTATCCAAAACATTCTTGCTCCACCATGGTAAAGTTTCTGTAACAATTTCAAAGGCAAGAGAAAAAGAGTTAAGAAAGCACTACACTTGGAACTTAAATGTCTCCGAAACATGCCATGTACAAAGAGCAATGAAGTCGTCAGTTAGAGGCTTAGAGCGAACACTTTTGAACTGCTCAGCTGCAACTTTTCACATTTAGGCTCTCACTAGAGCCAACCTGTCAATTTGGTAATATGGATTGATAATGGGTTGTCTCAGTGAAAAATGTTGTCGTTACCTCTACTGCCATAGCAAAATGGTTGATTATACTGGGGATGGATGCCTTCGTCTGCTCTTCGCTCATTGAAGTAAGACCAAAATGAAGATCATTCTGTCCACAATCTAACGTGTAAAGGGCCTTTGAGAAGTCCTCCGGTCTAGGGTGAGTACCTTTGATCTGCTTGCTTTTGGCTGAAAAGATTAGAAAGCATTAGATTATGCATCAATATAAATCAAAAGGAGAAACGCTTTTTTCGCTTTTAGATCATTGAATATCTCTAACCTTGGTTGTAATACTCGTTAACGCGTTCTTTAAGTTGTTCGAACTGCAAAAGCTGAATATTGAGAGACAAAGGGTTAAAACCTGCCCCAAATAATTTAGCATCCACAGGTTGAATTGTAGATCCAGCAGCAGCAAAACTTGCTCCACGTCGGAAATTCGGTAGCAATGCATCAAGATATGCATTCAAGTAAGGTAATCCCAACTTATCAGCTGCAACGAACGAAACAAGAAATCAATTTATAGATAAAAAACAGCACCAAGTTCAATTCACATCAATTCAGTTACATGATATTGTAATGTAACTCATGACATTTTCTTGAAACCAGAAGCTAGCAGCATCACAATAAATTCCCAAAGAATTATTATTAGGACTCATCACTACAAGTCTACAGCATTTAAACAACCAAATCTCATTGAATATTACAAAGAACGAATAGCAAAGAACAAGTGGAGAGCTCACCTATGAAATCAATGATCAAGCGGCCATCAGAATATCGACCAGAAGGTCTACCGAAGAAAGTCTCACCATAGGGGGAATGAAGCCGACCAAATGCAGCTGAGACACAACCCGTGTCAGAATTCGAATCACCAAAGTTGTAAGCTGCTGGAAAGTGACAAGAAGTTGTGGAACTACTACTATTCAATGAAACAACCAGAATACTAACAATCACCGCTGCTAATAGACTCTTCTTCAATTCCCATAGACCCTGCCACCACATCCTCCTAATGAAAAATCTTACCCAATTCATGTTTGAACAAGCAGAGTATTACATTAAAGTGATTATTAGCATTACATCTAAACAGTTCTTATCACTTAAAATTTGGTGTACCAACTTTGTGAAGGCTTTTCTAGGAATAAATATGACTGCAGAAGATAAAATCAAAAAGCATACCCAGTTCAGGAGATCGGTGGTCCCAGATTAAGAAAAAGGAAATTCAGGTTTGACTTCTGCAATGTACAACTTCTCCAAATGCTTCTCTCAGATCTTTAATCTTTTCTCGAACAGTGGCGTTCTAACAACAAACATGTGAGTACTACAAGTTATTAGCTAATATAATACGGACACGTGGAACAATGTTTGCAGTCCCAATTAGTACTTGATAATTGGGCAAGTCTTGATAGTAAGTTGGGCTTTAAGCCGGTCCTACCAATTGCAAACAAAACAATGATGAATGTTGCTATTTGTATGTTCTAGGAAATTTCACTCTTAATTACCGGGGTTTGCTGAAGCCTGTTTAGATCAAATTCTACATACGTAGTTTATATATCTATAACTAGAAAACTCACCGTGTGTACTTGTAAAACGTATATGATGGAACTCGAATCCCTACTATTAACGTGGAAAGAGAGATAACGTGTGCTAAGAGTGCTTGTGCGGCTAAACCACTTGTTAACGATTCAATATTTAAATAAAAGTGTACTTATATTTCTGAGTATAGAAAAAATAAAAATTCTTGAGTATAGCTGGGAAACTGTGTCTTTTAGTTGCTTGTTAAATTCTTAGAGCCACAACACATTGTAAGACTTGATGCAGTCATTTTGGTCTGCATTTTCGGGCTGTGGAGGATACTCATCAACGAAGAAAGGCAAGCAGCCAATGGGGCAGGTATTATGTATCCAAAATATTCTTGCTTCTTCTTTGTAAAGTTTCTGTAACAATTGCAAAGAGTAATGAAGTCATCATCAGTAGAGCCAAACTGATTGATTATACTGGGGATGGACGCCTTCAGCCTGCTCTTCACTCATTGATGTGAGCCAGAAATGAAGATCATTATGCCCACTATCTAATGTGTAAAGAGCCTTTGAGAAGTCCTCCAGTCGGGGGAAAAAAGTACTTTTGATCTGTGAGCTTTTCACTGATCATAAATCAGAAAAAGCATAAGATCTAGGCTAAGGTTTCCTTTAAATAATGAAAACTTGTGAGGATGTTGGTTTCTTGTAACATAAACTATCAACATGTTACTATCCGCAGTTGTGGTATTTTCAGAACGATATATAAAGAGAAAATAGTCGCTGAGAGAGGAAACCGAAAACATCCAACACAACCTACAAGCACAAAAGAACCAATTTAAACAAGTAATACAGGGCAGCAGCATCCTCATGCAGAATAAAACCAAATTAACTGTATAAACATTCCAATGATTGTCACAAAAATAAACTAGCGAGTCCCATAAATCATAATGTTAAATAAAAAATTTGAGTCCTACGAACAATACAGGCTCTTTCCCTCTGAAGAACAAACAAAAAGGGGAAAATTGCAATTTTACATAGTTTCAAGTTGTAACAATAGGAATAAAGCAAGAGTTTCCAATGACAGTAGTTCTCAATAATCCTAGCTCCGCTTTCCCAGAGCAAAAAACAAGATAACAATTAAAAAGATGTGAAGGCAAAATATTATTCGGTTCTGGTTTGTCAAATGCAATGAAATCCTCTGCGCCGAGAATCAGTCACCATCTCTCTCTCGACCTTGGCCTGCCACATTTGAAACAAACATTATTAACATGTTGAAATACTCTAGATTTGTATATAGATAATTGATAGTGTAAAGACCAACCAAACACTTCAAAAACAGTGAAAATATTACTTCCTACCATTATTATGATGGGAGAGCAGGACAACGATAGAAATATTTGAGGTGAAAGGAACAAATGACGGTGTATGCTAACACATAGGTTTAGCATTGATATTTGAATAATAAATCAGGTGTTCAAACCCTAATGATTCAGATATCCAACCATTTGATTGCTAGTTATGATCAGAAACGAATTCCCAAAAAGTTAAGCAAAGTGATTTCCGAGATTTTCCAAGAACAGCTTTAACATATTTAAAGTTTCTTGAAATCATTTTATGCTTAGTTATTTTTATACCTTTTTCAATGTAACACACTAACATCAAGTAAAAGCAAGGATGGCAGAAATACATCTTGAACACACAAAATTCTCTCCACGACATTTTGAATAAAGACTACAATTCTGCGTTTCTTTTTCCCTAGAAAATGATATCGTCAAATTTTAACCTTTCTATTAATATAATAAGCAAGGGAGTATAATCCAGGAACACAAGATATATACATGAGAGTAAAGAGTTATACATCTCTTAAAACCTATTTAACATCAAAAATGTCGGAAAGAAAAAAATGGGGAAGAAAGACATGTTAACTGTCTCACTTGGAGAGAAAATAGAAGCAGGAGTACATGACAGAATGCAAGTTTACCTGTCCAAGTTCCTGTCACCCAGAAATCCTTTATCCCTGTCACCTTGAAATCCTCTCCTGTCATCTCTCCACGCATCCCCCCTGCCACGTGATCGAGGCCTATCCATGAACTCCATGCTCCTAGACTCACCAAAAGAACCAGACTGAGAAGGTGGTCTCTCAGGAAAAGCAGCTCCCCTGCCTGCTCCAGAACCAGGTCTTTCAGTGGGTTTTTGCCCAAACCGAACTTTGTTATCCAAATCCCGGATAAGAGTTTCCAATTCCTGTTCTTTGTGTAGAATAATATCTTGCAAACCGGGTGGGTCTCCATCAGACACTTGTGGGGATTCCATATTTGCAGTAGTCGAAATTTCTTTTTTAAATTGCTCCTTTAAGTGGTCAATTTCTTCCTTCATTCTCTTTTCTTCCTCTGATTCAGGCCTGCAAAATTTTTTGAATTTTCTATGCATTAGAGTTCAATATAACACACAGAGAAAGTGCACAGGAGATCCGCAAGTCAAATATCAAAAGTAAAGCAACCAAACAAACAAAATGGTGAACTTCAGCAAACATGAAGATTAATCATTCCAAGGATAAACAATATACCAAAGGATCAAGCTCACAAAGTAAACTCCCATGAAATAGATCTAAATGAAAGCTTATACTGCAAAATTAACCAAAACTTTCTAGTAAATAGCAATAAAGGGACAGCAAGGATGGCACATTAGGAAATTGTTAAATGAACACTACGTTTTCTATATAGTCAAACCGATATAAAATACAATTATTGCTTTAAACTAAAGAATGAGATTGGAAACAACATACGCAGATATGAAAACATGGATGGGCACCTGGTCACATAAGCTCTTAAAAAAATAAGTAGTACCTTAAAAGAATTAGTCCAAAAGGCAATGAAACAGGGACTAAAGATTGGAACGATAAAAATGTATACGGCAGCAGAATGCTAAACAAAATCTAGGGCTCCCCAGGGATATTATGGCTAAACCTAACCTCAAGACTCAACGAGCAATCAATTAGATTATTAAGGAAAGGTTTATATGCAATTATACCCAGGTCAAAGTAATCATAGTATCATACTGTACATTCTACAATAAAAGTAATACGCACATAAATAAAAACTTAACATTGACATAATGCTTTGAATACTTAATACTACGGTAAAACCATATCCCGAGTCAGTTCAAAGTACCACTGTCTCAATTTTAGCAGGTCTGTTCCTAGATCTTTCTGGCTTTTAAAGATATGAGAATCTGTGGTTGCTGTATACCAAATTGACTAGTTTTCCAAGTCATCTTCTGAAACCTTTGGTCAAGGTATTCTACAACCATTTTAAAAACAGCTTCCAATCAGTCTCCTGAAGGAAAAGAAGTATTACAATAATTCCTCCCACGCACAGAATTTGACAAAATCACAGACATCTACTCAAAATTCATGAGTACACAAGGATTGGAGAAATCCACTCTCTCATATTAGCTTTTTTCAAAGAATCTTTTAGGTATTAATTGTTCAAGGTACTTTTAACTCAACAAAAACCAGAATAACACCTTATGGGACATGGGTAGTTGATGAGAAATATAGACCATGGAGATTAAATGGGCAACAGCATGTACACTGAGATGTTTCCTAATCTGTTCAAGTTGCAAATCTGGAAGCATAACCTATTTTATTAATAGCCTATCTAAATCCTTTGTTTTGACTTTTGAGTCCAAGGGTACTAACAAATCTCTTTTATAGATTAGCTACAGTCTCCACGTTTTTTGACAGGAAAAAGTTATAAAGGCAACCTTCTAGGTTTTTAGGCATATGCTTCAAAACATGTCTAATATGTACAAAGCACAAGAGCTATCTAAAAGCATGGGAGGATGCCTTCTTCATAGCCTTAATCTTCAAAAAGTTATTCTATAGAAGATGTACCGGACCAATTCAAAGCACGTTCTTGGCAATAAGATTCAGCCATTCTAATAAATGGCCTAGCAAATGAAATTTTATACAATAATATGTACAAAGCACAAGAGCTATCTAAAAGCATGGGAGGATGCCTTCTTCATAGCCTTAATCTTCAAAAAGTTATTCTATAGAAGATGTACCGGACCAATTCAAAGCACGTTCTTGGCAATAAGATTCAGCCATTCTAATAAATGGCCTAGCAAATGAAATTTTAGACAATAATACATTACCAAGATAGTAATTGTTCAATAAACAAGGTTGCCTGTTAATTTGTTATGCATGCACCGAATAAAACAAGCTAGTTAGGAAAATATTCACAGTTATAAAGCATAGCTCCTAGAGTTATAGCAGCTCAAAAACATTAATTTATCATCATCCACAGTAATCACTCATTGGTTAACATTTCAAAATACTACCAATGATCGTAACAACATAAATAAATGGGTCAAAAATCCAAGGCAAATAAAAGCCAGAATATAATCAGACAATCATCATTTAATAACACTTATTGACTTGCAAACAAGTAAACTAATATGATGAGCATTTCCAAGCTGCAATGAAGTTAATCATAATGAATTTATCAGCATAAATATAAATAAACGGGGAATGCAATGCAAAACTATGGACCTGTCAATCCGGCGATTCTCCAACTGAAGATCAATCTTTCGCCAATCCTGACCACGCTCCTCCAACAAAACTTCTCTAGGCTTAGCATTTCCAAAGGGATTCACCTTTGGCCTACTTGGCTTCACCACATTCTCCAATCCTTGCAGCCCCTGACTCTCGGACCTGCTTGATTGTGCACTCGAGGGCCTGCTCGAGTGAGAGCTCGTAGGACGACTTGACACTTTCTTATTCTCTAAATCCATTTCCAGCTTCTTCCAATCCAAACCCTTCTCCGCCAACACTTGCTCTCTCGGCCTCGCTGCCCCAAACGGATTTGGCCTATCTGTCTTCACCGTCACAGTCTCATTAGCCCCAAAATCTGATTTTGGTGGATCCAAATTCAATCTGGTTCGTTCATCACGAAATCCACCTACACCTCCACCTCCACCGCCACCTCGAGTCCATCGATCAGGCTCAGGGCCCGAATTGCGAAAGCCTGAACCAAATGTTGATGTTCTGGTTGGAATCGGTTTCTTTCCAGCTGCCCAGTTATCCACCTCATCGGCACGAGAAAATCCACCACCACCTCCCGAACCCAAACCACCGTAACGATTTTGACGGCCGGAATCTTGAGATTGTAAGGACTGGAACGGTTTCTTGTTCATTGCCCAGTTATCGACTTCATCAGCCCTAGATGGTTGGTCCATCTCCGAAGCCCTAGAAGATGAGCCCCTGCGTGGTTGCTCGTCGTCAAATCCGCCGTAGGATCGTCTATTTCCGCCGCCCCAGGAGTCGTCACCGTCGCGCATCGGCCTTTGAGGCCGCCCATAAGACGAGAAGCCTCCGCCAATGCGACCGTGCTGCATTTCTTCGGCGGAGCGCTCCTTGGGACCCGTCGGGAGGCGGAGCATCTCGTCGTGGGTCAAGCGGCTGTTGGAGGCAGTGGAGCCGCCGGAGGCGTTGTTGTAACCTCCCATGGTGAATTCGGAGAGGGTGAGGGTCATTTTCTTTTTCTTAGGCTTGGCAGTCGCAGCTTCTCTCAGGCTTGGAAAGCTCTGCGTATCCGCCGTCGCGGAGGCAGCAGCGATGGCGGCGGCAGCTTCACGTTCTTCATCTTCTTCTCTCTCGGCCTCGGCGGCCCAAGCGCCGATTTTACCCCAAGTTTTCGACATTTTCGAGATCTGAAATGAAAATGAGAGGATCTGATTCGAGAAATTAAAAACAATTTGTTAAAAAAAAGCTTGAGCTAGGGCTCCGTTACGGGAGCCGGAGCTCCGAGAACATGCGAAGATGATTAACGGTTGTTTGTTGTCCGCGACAATCCAAACGGATTTTTTTTCCTTTTCTTTCTCTCTCTCTCTCTCTCTCTCTCTCTCTCTCTCTCTTTTCCTTTTTGTTTGGCGAAATGAACCAGAAATGGAACACACACCGGGTAATTTTAAATTCGATTGTTTCTTTTAATTTTAATTTTAATTTTTTTTTTGTAAAGATAGAGAGACTGTGAGAGGAGTAAGGTAATCACGCGCCAGTTGTAGAGGTAGATGGCACGGTGCAATAATAGTAGGAGGATGGCTCCTGCGTCGTGGGATCGTGGGGGGTGTGCAGCTGTGTGAGTGGCCCACATATATGCTACTACTAGTTGGTATCCAACGGTCAGGATGCATTTATTTTCTGCATGTCTTGCAGATTTCTTGTTTTTGAAGGCTGAAAATTGATGTGATTGTGCTTACGGAGCAAGTTGTGGAAGAAGAACTATTCACCTTGTGATTATTATCTTTTCTTATAAATTATACAAAATTACAAATATATATATATATATAATTCTTTACGAGGGTTATTTTGGAAAAAGAAAAAAATTAAGATCGTCTTTTTATAATATTATAATATAAAGTCGGTTTAATATTTAAAAACTATTTATTGTAATTATACAAGTAGCTGCACCATCGTTTAGTGAGTTTAACTATTAAGATCATCTTCGGTGTATACACCAATGTCATTAAGATCATCTCCGATACATATGTTAATGTCAACGTCAAATTTGGTATAAAAAATAATAAAATGCTATATTTGGCACATCATTTTAGCATCATACTCCAATACATAATTCTATTTGAAATGTTATTTTTAATTTATTATTATTTAAAATTATAAAAGTCAACAAATATAATTAATACATTCAATTTATATAATATTTTTTATTATTTAAAATTATAAAAATCAACCGTTAATGCATTTAATATAATTATAAAATGATACTTTTGTAATTAGAAAATCATCATTTATTGTTGTGTCAAATTGTCAAATTTGACACAAAGTATAGTATATATCAAATTGACAATTTGACATAAAGTATATAGTATATATCAAATTTAGCACAACATTTATCACTATATTAGAGTATGATTTTATTTTATTTTTACTTTTAGTAAATTATAATATTGACACATTAAAATAGTATCAGAGACTCTAAAGAATGTGAATAGTTTGAGATGATAAAATGATTATTTAGACTTATCACTTTCTTTTTCATAGTCAAATCTTATTGAAAATTGAAAAACATTTACCACGCAAATTATCATGTCCAATCCTTTTCTAAAATGTGTCTGTCTATTATGCGGTTAATATAACTTAATAATAAAGATATTCGATCGATATAATAATGTTATAAGTTTGGATTACCACAATAAAAGTGATATATATATATATGGTGGTGTTCATATAAATGCATACTTATGTAAATATATAAGTACGTTGAATCAACTACTTGGATTTCGCCGCACTATAAATCTTATATATAATAGTGATACAAATCTCAAATATTATCAAGCCAAATCAATGCACTTTACTGCACATCAACGTTGGGAGAGGTTTTAATCAAATGAATTTTAGAATATAAATTTTTATGAGTTTTCAAAGTCGATAATTACCTTGTCAAATCTTGATGATGACGAAATTGTTTGATTAGAATAGTCAACTGGATGTTTTTAGTGCTTTTATTTTCAAAATACCAATTTTCGTATATATTACTTGACGTCTTTCGGATTTCAAAACTGGATTTTCATTCTTGAAAAATAACACATAGAAAACGTATATGAGATGCATCCTAAACTTTTATTAGTTTTCAAAGTCTAGTAGATGATAATTACCTTGTCAAATCTTGATGATGACGAAATTGTATGATTGGAATAGTCAACTCAAGTGGATGTTTTTGACATTGATTAAGATAATAGAGGGATACGCTTTGATACATAAGGATCCTCTCTCCATCCTCATCTCACTTAACCTTATGACATATAAGCATTGTAATGAATGAATAGTTAAAATGTAATTGATACTTTATTAACAACCAATCACGTACTTTTAAAAGGTAAGGAAAAAGTAAGGATGATGTAAGGTAGGGAGAGGATCCTGATCCTACGAAGGATATTACGAAAATCGATTAATAGGTGTTCAACTTCCCAATAAATTCTTTAAGTAGATACTTTATTTTATAAAATAAATTTAAAAAGCTCAAGGTAGGTACGAGATTCACAAATTAAAGAGAAGTTTCTCAATATCGTGACTATTTATATCTTTTCATATTTAACCAAAGGTTGGCAAAGTGCGACCGGATAAAGTTGTCACAGTAAAACCTGTTGGACCTCCCAAGCCCATGTGAGCAATCCCACCTTGGTGAGGGCTCATGGGAAGGCCAGGCCTTACCCTAAAAAAATAGTCCGACCCGTACTCAACCGTCAAGCCCTATTGGGCCTTACATTAATGCTTATGTGTTCTACCGGTTAAAACCGAAGTAATGGCCCACCACTAACTCTCATAACGAATAACAATAGGGAAATTGCTGGGATACTGACAGTACCCAAGCCATACTGACCACACCAAACCATCTAATGGGGTATTATCACGTGACAAAACTCTTTTGTTTTTTCCATTTTTCTCCTTGCCTTGGATTATGTAGCAAACAATGAGTGGTGTGGTCAATACCTTGGGTACTGATCAATCAATACCCAAACATTATCCTAACAATAGACATCCAACATTTTTGTCCATCATTTATATCTAATATGACGTGGCAGCTGACATAACACTTTCTTATCAGCTGCCACATCACCACATCATCACACTTTATTTCTTTTTTTAATTTTTATATTAAAGTACTAGATTTAATGAATACAAATTATTATTATTTTTAATTCAACTCATTTGATGTGATGATGCGGCAGTTAACAAGGAAGTGTTATGTCAACTGCCACATCAAATTGGATATAAATGATGGACAAAAGTGTTGGATGCCTACTATCAGGCTTCCATTATCCAAATAATAAAGACTTCATTAACATAGAATACTGCGAATAATACAGGCTCTAATTTCATTAATTATTTTCCATAATACTAACAACTTCAACGATCTCTGTATAAGTTTCAACACACCATTGAATCCACCACAAAAGAATCAAAACACAGCTGCAACACAAACAATTAACAATCACTCCCTCCTCTAATGGCTCTCTGTTTTCTCTGTGTTTTTCTTGGTGGGGAAAAAAAAAAAAAAAAAACAAGAACAAGAGATTCTCCCAGAATTGACATATATATATATACATTTTCAATGAGCATTTTATAATCAAAATAATAGTCGTCTCTATTGATCAAACTTGTGTTGCTGCGACTTGTTGAAAATTCATGCAATCAAATTTCGAAATAAAAACAAAATCAAACCAAAACAGAGACATCACCGATTTTGTCCTCCTCTCGACGTGTGACCAAAAAATGAGTCCTTTTCTGCATACCAACCAACACATTCTGCCACGTGTTAACTCTAGACACCGCTTTACCGTGAACTCCGACGTTCATCTCCGTTAAATCCTCCGTCTTGACCCGAAGAACCTCATCTGGATCCGACCCGTCAAGCACCGTAATCAGACAAGAACAAAACCCTTTTGTTATCTCAGAGTCACTGTCAGCTCTGAATCTCATCCTCCCTCTTTCGTCCATCACGACCTCCAACCACACCTGGGTTGTGCAACCGTTCACCTTGTTCGCCGGCACACGTGCCGACTCTTCCAACGCCGGCAACACCGCCGCGTAGTCCAGCAACCGCTTGACCCTATCGATGGGTTCAGTCAGTGACCTGAATTCCGATGCCAGAAGTTGAAGTCTGTGTTTTGTACTTGTTCCCATTTCAGGATTAGTGCTCGTGCAAGTCAGAGACTTGAATTGTAATCGTGTCCTGTTGATGACTTCTGTTTCTGGGTTTTTAAGATTCGGTTTCGTGAACAGAGAAGAAGATGATAAAAAACAGAGTTGTGGACGAGGAGGTGCTTTGAAGGTCGATGGAGAATAATAATAAAACATGTTTTGATGGGGAAAAAAGAGAGAAAATGAGTCGCTGGAAAGAGAAGAGAAAAGAGAAGAAAAACAAAGTGCGATTAGTTCGTTAAGTGGAGCTAGTAAAACGGAGAGATCCTTAATCTCCGGTCACCGTCTCTGTATCTTTGTCTCTGTAAGAGTTTATATATATATAGAAACAGAGGAGCTCACAAAACACTTGGTACAAAATGTCGACACGAGAGTCGAGACAAGCCACCGAGGCACAAAGTAATAAAAGCTGTCCATAACGTCATCGCTCGCGTTAATGAATAGTATTATGGATAATGTTATAACTAATAACTACCGTTTGGTATGACTTTTCCACTATTTTTAATAGGAGGGAAGGAAAATATAAATGATGGATGAATTAAAAGGGAGAGAGAGAGTATGAGGGATGAAGAAGATAACATATATCCCCTATGTTGTTTGATATTGAAAAGAGAGTTGGATAGATGGATTAGTATATAATTTAATAAAAAAATGAAGGGTATTTTTGTCTTTACCCCCTATCACTCTCCCTCCATTGTGATCCACCTATCATTGGGGGGATTCAATATGGTGGGCCCAGAGGGAGATCTCCTCCCTCCTCTCCTCCTCTCCCCTCTTTTCTCCCTCCAACCAAACAAAAGATTGGAGCTCTACCTCCAACCCTTTCCCTCCCTCCATCTTTCCCTCATACCAAACACAGTCTTCAATTTAAACTTCTAGAGTAGATTTTTTTATAATAGAGCTTCTAACAAAAAAAAGTTTTTGGTTGTGCAAATTACAAAAAATGTGTTAACAATGTAATTTTAGAAATAACTTTTGGATGAGTAAATTATAAAAAAGGTGTTGACAATATATTTATAATAAAAGAGTTGTGGTGAAATATCTAAAATTTATAAAGGATAGTTGATATAATTCATATGTTTTAAAAAAGCTCAAAAAAAAAAAAAAAAAAAAAAAAAAAAAAAAAAAAAAAAAAAAAAAACTTCTTGGAGAAACCCAAATTTTAGACTCTCCAAATAGACATAAAATGAATTTTTAAAAGGGTGATTGAGACAATTAATATATTAAAAAAAAAAAACTGTTTTGAGTTTTACCAAACAATTAAACAAAACTTCAAAATAGCTTTTAACATTAAAAAAACGTTTTTGATTATTTTAAAAGTCATACCGAACTTACACTTAACCCTTTTTATTACCAAATTACATTATAGAACACTTGTTATTACCAAACTATATGACATGATTTTATTAAAAATAAATGTAATATTATAAACTTTTAAAAATTATGGGTATTTTGATAATTTAGAATTCGGCATAAAGAAATATGCGGGCCTTTTTCATTATTCCATATAATATTCCATATAAAGGAAAATATTTAGTACAATGATTGATTGGTGGATTAGAATAAAAGTGAAAATTAGCATATATGGGATATGCACATCATTTGCATTTAGCAAATCCCTTATTTGATGGATTTAAAGAAGTTTTTCTCGGTTTTTACTTTTTAGATACGATTATACAAATGTGGTAATTCGATTTGTGCTTCTCATGGGTTTGGAATTAAATAAGAATCTACTTTTTTTTTTTTTTTTCTTTTAAAGGACTTTATTTGAATATTTGTTTTTTTCAATTATTATCTATCATATATAAAATATTTTATATGGTTACCTTATGCATTTCAATTTGAATTATTTTCATATTATTTTATATTTTCATTTGATGTAATATTTTATTTATACGGTTCAAGTAGTGACTAGTGAGTATATCTCTTTTTACGTTTATAACAAGAGGTTTGGGAAGTCCAATCATATGTATTTTACAAGTATAATTAAATATTTTATTAGTGTTGGATGTCGGGAAAGTAATATATGAATAATAATCTAGAAAACAAATGAAATGTAGAATGTGGGTAGGCTTATTTGACGAGTCATGAATGAATTTTTATTGTGTTGCCTAGGGGTGGGCACTCAAACCGCCAAACCGATCAACCTGTCCAAACCAAACCAATTTAAGCGGGTTAGTTTGGTTTCGTTAAATAAAATAAACCGATTGGGTTGTTTTTGAGCAACCTAATTGATTTGGGTTGGTTTGTGGGTTGCGTTTTATCAAACCGTATAACCCAACCCAAACCATTATATACTTATATATTATTATTATTATTATTACTACTTAAATTATTAGAGAAAACAAATAAAAACTAAAGTTAATCTAGTACAACAAGAAGTGAACTTCGAAACTTCAAAGCGGTTGCTTCGACGGTGGTAGATATTATTAATTTAAAAGCTTAAACGATTTAGTTTTATTTTATAAGTTTTTGGCGTTTTATAACACTTAAGTAAAAAATTAAACCGATTTTATAATGATTTAGTTTGGGTTAGGCTGTTTGGGTATAGCCAAACCTAACCCAAACCAATCCATGCCCACCCACTGTTGCCTATTACTTCTTAGAAATCCAAAATCTCACACATGGAGTAATGGACAAGTTGAAAAGCATAAGGGTTGAATGAATTGAAGACTTATTTTAACATAATTAGATATGTTGAAAGGTATGAGTCCAATCATATATATTTTACACGTATAATTAGATATTTTAGTAGTGTTTGATATCGAGAAAGTAATAAATGAATAATAATCTAGGAAATTAAAAAAAAAAACGTGGGTAGACTTTTTTTTTTTTTTTTTTTTGATAACAAAATAACAAAGAACAAAAGAGGTAGAGTGAATAAGAGGAAACTAAATGGGTAGACTTATTTGATGAGTCATGAATGAATTATTATCGTGTTGTCTATTATTTCATGGAAATTTAAAATCTTCTCACACATGGAGTGATGGAGAAGTAACAAATTGAAAAGGATAAGGGTTGAATAAATTGAAGACTTATTTCAGCAGCTAACTAATGTTTATCTTTGTTCCATCTCACCTTCGTATTTCACTTTGATTCTGATTTCTAACATACGGTGTTCCAAAATTATTACTAAAGTAATAATAACATTAGACATTCCATCTATAGACAAACCTAGCTTCACGAATCGGGGGTGGTTTGTTTTTCACTTTGATTGTTTAAAATGTTAAGACATTCCACCAAGAAGCTATCTAATACTCCACAAATTTGGGGTTAATTTGAATTTTTTTTTTTTTTTTTTTTTAATGTGTATGTAATAAAAAATAGGGTAAATTTTAAATAAACTTAAAAGAAAAATGTGGTTTGATTATGTCAATATCTAAGAACCGGTTTTCATGTAACTATCACTGGGAAAAAAAAGCAGGTCGGTGGGTAGATTTTTTCTCTCTCTGGACACATCTCTGGTTTTCTGGTTTCTTCTTCTTCAACGAGGCTTTTTGTGAGCCGATCTCCTCCGTTGGGGGGAGATCGGTGCTCTCTTCCACCGGTTTGTCTCGCTCTTATCTCCTATTCCTCTCGGTCGCTCTCTCTCCTCTGTTTGTTTTGGCTTGCGCTGCCATGGTTGGAGGTCGATTATCTCTTCGGGGTTTGCTCGTCGGGGCGGTGATCTTGTGGCTGTTGGCGGCTGATGGAGGGGATTTGGTTGGTGACAGTAGTGGTTTTGGCTTGGGGTTTTAGGAGTTTTGTGGCTGAGATTTTATGGTTGTTTTAGTGTGTTAGGGGTTGGTCTGTTGTTTTTCTCGGTCAGTAAGGGGATTCCGGTGTTGCTATGACGGCCCTGTCCGTCGGATGGTTTTTCTCCCCCGCATCTCCGGACGGCAGCTGTTAGATCGGCCGTTCCTTTTGGTTCTGGCCAGATCTGGTGTGATTCGGCGTGAGCAGTCGATTGGTGGTCGTGATGTTCGTCCGACACCGTCCTCTCCGTCGGGACACCACCGGCATCTTCAGCGTCCTCTTTCACTGATCTTTGTGTTTGGTTTTGTAGTTTTTTGTTTTGCGGCGTCGGGCTTCGGATCGGGTGGTGGTTAGATGGTATGGTGGTTTGGGGTTTCGATCAGGCATCTCCGACGTCTCTGCTTGGTTGGCGGCGTCCTGGTGGGTCTTCTCCAGCGGCATAGTCTCTCTTCCGGGTCGGTTTCAGCTCGTTTGTTTGTGGTTATTGTTTTTTTAGTTTAGTTTGTTTAGTTTAGTTCTGTTGTTGTTATCCCAATGCGGCGGGAGTTTTCTCCCGTTGTGGTATCTGTTCTGGGCTTGTGCTCGATTGGTTTTATTTGTAATGTCCCAGTTATGGATGTATATTTGCCCTGGATCTGGTTTTTCCAGGTTTTCAGGTGCCTCTCAAAAAAAAAAATAAAAAAAAATGTCAATATCTAAACAAGATATAAAAATACGATGACTATACTATGTTTATTATTATTATTATTATTTTCTTTGATTGTTTTTTTCTTCCTTTTTTAATGGAGCCGCCACCCAAGAAAGATTATGTTATATAAAAAATATTATACATGAGTAAATTAATACATGAAAATTGTTACTTATTTGATATTGTCATTTTCTATTGTAAAAGTTGTGGACCGTGTGGTTTAAATTTTTATGGGCGGCTATCGTCTTATTCCAATTTTACCCATGAGTTGTGTTTGAATGAAACACCCCGCTTTTTTAAATTACATTGGTGGAGGGTAGTTTTCAGATAATTAAGAAAGTTAATCATATTTCCACTAATATGGAAAAAAATTCAACTAAATATAATTTTCTAAATTTAGACTCTTTAGTTAGTTTTCAGATAATTAAGAAAGTTAATCATATTTCCTGAAACATGTTCAGGAAAAGAAGACAACGTGCTCTTTCTTCTTTGTGTCTTCTTTGTCCGTAGAACCAGAATCAACAATCTAAAAAACTGAGTTGTATAAAAATATGATCCGAATTAACATGAATTATTTAATAGCTTTCGATCACATTGTGGAGGAAACTATTAGCCAAAAAGCTGGAGGAAATTAGCATAAATTCATTGCTTTCCGGAAACAATATCGTGCCGCTTAATTAAAAATAAATAAAAAATAAAAATAAAAATAAAAAACCAAAAATTCCTAATTCCATTACTTTGCAGGATTAGTGTATCAATATCTTAATAATTCACTGTTATCCATCTCCAAATTGACTATCAATACCCTAGCTTTATATATTCAAACTTCATTCTCTTCCAACATCATCTGTGTCCGTAGATCCATGAAAGCCTACATCAAATTATAATATAAACGTTTAAAACAACAATTATCTAGTTCATTATCGTCATTGTAGAGTTAATTATAAATAATACCTATTGAAACCAAACTGTCATCATTTGTATCAAACAAATTTGATTCTTCATTGTTATTCATTGAAGATCTACTGCACAAGAAAAAAACAAATAAAAAAATATCAATATATTTGCTAAAAAAAACATATCAATATATAATAATAATAATAATAATAAAAAAATCCAAATTACAAAAAGAATGACAATTACTTACCGATTATTAAGCATAGGTCAATTTCTTTTATCATGTGTTTGGCCAACTTTTCCACATCCATTGCAATGTCTACCTTTTTCCACAGCCTTATCCAGCGTCTTCTCTTTTCCACCTTTGAGTCGTTTTCCACACCCTTTTGCTCGAACTGCAAGTGGTTCATTAAAAACTTGTACTACGCTGACTGGTGTGCTACCACAATTCACATAAGATTTATTTATTTTTATTTTTTATTTTCTAAAAGTTTATGTAAATCATCATCTACAATCTTACTTGCATCCTCATTGAACAGTGCATTCTCAATTACATTTGAGGCAAGTTGAAACAATCTTGTAAACCTTAGGAGGAGTGATTTATCAGGAAAGTCACTTATTTCCTAGCAGATTTCGACCATCTCTTTAAAATGTATCGACTTGGCAAACATGATATTTCTTTTTTAATAAAGTATACCAACAAGTGCTTGCATGTAATTCCTTCACTCTCAAACTCTGGTCACCGTCTCTGTATCTGTCCCTGTGACAGTTTCTATATATATATAATTTCTATTATCAATTTATCCTAACAATAAATATATCAGGATGAAGAATGTGGACCACCAGATTTACATGATTTGACTTAAAATGTATGCATTTATCAAAACTTCTCCATAAACTATAGTCCACATTCTTCAAAGATTATATATATATATATATATATAAACAGATCAAGAAGCTCACAAAACGCTAGGTACAAAATGTCGACACGAGACAAACCAACAAGTAAAAGCCGTAAATGGCGTCATCGCTTGCATTAATGAATCAAATTAGGATAATAGTACCATAATGGATTAGGCTTTTTTTTTTTTTGAAAAAAAAAAATTGAATATAAAATACTTATGACATGATTTTATTAAAAAAAAAAAAATTCAAATCACCTGTCAAAATATAGTGTCTGAATTTGTGTATAACCAATCAAATTGGGCTATATATACATGTATTTTTTTAAAAAAATAATTAAATATAAATGATAGTGGTTGACATGGCTCAATTTGGTTGGTTAGACACAAATTGAGACATCATTTTTTTTTATAGGTGATTTGAATTCTAAAATTAAATGTAATATTATAAACTTTTAAAAGTTATTTTTATGCATCGGTCTTGATAATCTACATTTTGATAATTTAGTATCCCGTATAATAAATAAATAAATAAATAAGCGGGATTATGCACTTGCATATTTTCTAGTAGTAGGTTTGGTGGCACATGCAAGGCATGTGCTTGCATTTATATTTGTGATTTTTCTCTCTAAGTATTTCTCTTCGCTTCTTCATCTTCATCTTCTTCTTCTATTTGCCCGAACCTCCCTGTTTTCTTTTATTTCTATTTACTTCTTTCTTCCTCTATTTTGTCTCTCAAAACAATTCACTTTATCTATTTGAATCTTGGTCTCTCTCTCATCCAAATTTTCAATCTCTCTCTCTCTATTGGTTTTTTCTTCTTTATTTCTCTATTTCTATTTTCTGTTTCGGTCGAATGACCCTTCTCTCTATCCTTTTCAATTTTCTTTATTTTATTTCCTTTTCTTATTTTATATTATTCGTCTTCTCCTTATCTAACCACTTGCCACTAGGGTAGCACATTAAGGAAATGTGGATGGATATAGGTCCCCTCATCCCCATCCCCACTTCTCAAACCCTTCCCCATTTTTCCTTTTTTCCCCGTTTCCCCATTTCCCCATTTGATTGAAAATTACAAATTAAACTATAAAAAAAAAAAAAAAAAAAAAATTCCATTACAAATGCAAAAGAAAATAAATTACAAAATAATGTCATATATATATACATTACAAAATAATGTCAAAGAAAATACATTACAAAAATATATATAAATATATATATAATTATTTTAAAAATATTTTGGGAGAAATGGGGAAATAGGGATGGGGGGAGGTCTCCCCATCCCCATTTCAATTTGGGGATGATTTTCATCCCCATCCCCCTCCCTCATTTCCCCATTTTTCCCCAAAACATTTCCCCCAAATTGGGATGGGGAAGCGAGGAAATGGGGATCTGGGGTAAAATGTGCAACCCTACTTGCCACCTTCCTCTCTTCTTATTTTGTTCTATATTATTGCCACCTCTCACCAGCTTTTGACACCTGCAATTCTCTTTACCACCTCATTGTATCATGCATTCCCATGTCCCATGATGATACGTGGATGATTTAATTATTATTTTTATTTGATTAGAAACCACTGCTTGGACTTCTTCTTTTTTTTTTTTTTAATTTTTTTTTACTACATTTTACTTTACACACATCCATTGTATAATCCATAAGTTTACATTTTTACCCCTGTATAATTCCCTTTTCTTTTTCAAGACATTAAATACATAGAAAATTATATTTTCATCCCTAGTCCCATTTTACAATTTGAAATAATAAAAAATCCTTACTATACAGTCCATGTTGTGTTACCATTACTAAGATCTGTCTATTAAGTAATTATACAAACTTGAAGGGTTTTATTTGTCATTCGACGTTCAATGCAAATCTAAGGGGTGCTATAATTGAAATCTTACTAAACCTTGTCATTTAAGTAATTATATAAACTTTAAGGTTGTAATTATAATTTTACATTCAAAGAAATTAAAAGAAAAAAAAGGGATGGTATAATTGCACAGACCAACTCACTCTTATTATATAGTTAATAGACAATGATTGCCCGGTGTATCGGAATAAAAGTGAAAAGTTAGCATATATGGGATATGCACATTATTAGGGTTGAATATTTGATTGTTCCAAATTATTATCAAACATATATAAAATTTAAATTCTTTCTATATTATTTTATATTTTCATTTAATGACATACATATATATATATATACAGTTCTGATCTGGTTAGTGCGCACTGATATAACTTCATGAGGATATTGAATATGAGCAACTCATTATGGAGAAGCTTTGACAAGTGCATACACACTTGAGTCAAAGTATGTAAAACTAATGATCTACGTTCAATATCCTCATGAAGTTATATCAGTGTGCACTTACTTGAAATTATATATGTATATACTAATAGAATTAGTATCACAAAGACGAGATGAGGTTGATTCGGTGGTAAACCATTCACACCTATATCATAAGGTTGCGGGTTCGAGTCCACCCTCTCTCTAAAAAAATCCAGAATTTATGTAATATTGTAATACTTAAGGAAATAGGCCTTTTTAACCACAAATTAAGGGTCTTTATTGTTTTTGGTCTGAATTAGTAAAGTAATTGTATTTGTCAAACAATCCACTTAAGAGATATAATTGCCCCTCATTATTTTTCAAAACCTCTTCTCTCTCCTTGTTTCTCTCATTATTTCTGCAGAACCTTTTTTTTATTTCTCTCTCTCCTCTCTCTCACATGTTCTTCTTTTCCTCTCTCCTCCGTCTTCTTCTTCTTCTTTTCCTCTCTCCTCCATCTTCTCCTTCTCTCCTTCTTCTTCTTCTTCTTCTTCTTCTTCTCCTCCTCCTCCTCTAGGTTTTTTTTTTTTTAAAAAAAAAAATCAGAATTTTTTTAAACAAAAATTTTCAAATTTCTTTTTTTTTCAAAGAAAATTTCCGATGGGTTTTTTGTGCGATGGGTTTTCCGATTTGACCACGATCTGATCTAGATCGAGCGACCCTAACCCAGATTAAAAAAAAAAAAAAAATCAGTTTTTTTATTTTGAAAATTTTCCAGAGTTTTTTATTTTTTATTTTTTTGAAAAATTTCCAGATTTTAAAAAGGTTTGGATTTGAGTATTGTTTATTTTTAAAAAATTTCTAATTTTGTTTTGTTTAAAAAAAATCAGATTTTTTTTTTAAATTTCAGTTTTTATTTTATTTTATTATTATTTTGAAAAAATTTCAGATTTTAAGTTTTTAATTAGGGGTTGAGTGTTAGTTGTTGATTTTAAGGGTGGTTATGGTTGTGCTTAAATTTGGGTATTGTTTGTTTACAAAATTTCTAGATTTTGTTTTGCTTAAATTTTTTTCTAAACAAATGGTTAGATTGTGTTTAATTGTGTGTTTGGTGTGTTTAAATGGTTATGACTGGTGTGTTTAAATGGTTATGACTAGTGTGTTTAATTGTGTGTTACTGGTGTGTTTAATTGGGTTGAATTAAACACATCAGCACAACTCAATTACACACACTAGGACAAATCAATTAAATACACTGGGGAACCCAATTAAACATATAAGTTATAATCAATTAAACACACCAGAATAATTAAACACACCATGTGTAAATTAATTAAACACACCAGACCACTAATTAAACACACCACATCAACTCAATTAAACACATCAGGGCAAGACCAAATTAAACACACTAAGAAATACAATTAAACACATCCAAGAAGAAGAAGAAAAAGGTGGAAGTCTGGGAAGAAGAAAATGAAGGTTTGAGAAGAAAAAGAAAAAAATAGAGACAAAAAAAGTTATTTTTTTGGGGCAAAAACGAATTAAACATACCAGACAAAACGAATTAAACATACCAGACAAAACGGATTAAACACACCAGGTAAAAACGAATTAAACACACAAGACAAAAAGTATTAAACACACCAGGTAAAAAGAATTAAACACACAAGACAAAAATGAATTAAACACACCAATGTTTCTAAACGAATTAAACACACTAGACAAAAAAAAAAGAATTAAACACACCGTACAAAACGAATTAAACACACCAAGCAAAACGTATTAAACACACCAGACAAAAAAGAATTAAACACATAAAGCAAAAAGAATTAAACACACCAGGTAAAAATGAATTAAACACACAAGACAAAAAATATTAAACATCCCAGGTAAAAAGAATTAAACTCACCAGACAAAATGAATTAAATACACCAATGTTTCTATGTTATTTGATGTTGTCATTTTCTGTTGTAAAAGTTGTGGTTTAAATTTTATGGCGGCTATCGTCTTATTCCATTTTTACCCATGAATTGTGTTTGAGTTGGTGGACGGTAGTTTTCAGATAATTTAAGAAAATTAATCATATTTCCACTAAAATAGAAAAATAATTTTCTAAATTTAGACCATTTAGTTATCATTAAACATTAATGAAGAAAATTTAGTTTGGATTAAATTTAGTTCATTTTGTCAAACTTTATGTCACTTTCTTGATGTGATCAAATTCAATAAATGTTTTTTTAAGATCATCACACAAATGGTTTCAATTGAAAGTGGTCTCACCACTTGTTAAAATCTCTTAATTTAATTTTAAGAATTATTTCTTTGGTCAAGATGGTCTTAAAGGAAAAATTAAGAATACTGTATTTATTTTGTAATGTTTCAGAGTCGTTTTTACCGTATATTCTACTATAATATTACAAAACTAACTCTATAATCTTACAAAAAACACCCTGATTTTAAGATAAAAAAAAGAAGCAAGTTAGATGATTAAATTTTGTATTATTAATTTATTATTACTAAGTAATTATTTTTTGAATAGTAATTTGAAAACAGTTTTTTTTTTTTTTTAATTTTTTTTAATTTTTTTAAAAAACATAATTGAGTCCTGTCTTTTTTTTTTACCTAATCTCGAATTATTTGTAATATTTTAAATTTAAAAGTACTATTATCTTTTCTATCAATGAATGGAACCTACACCTTCTCTCTTCTCTACTTATTTCTCCTTAGAAGAAATTTCCAAAAGAAAGTGTTGGTGACAGAGAAACGAGAACCATTCTTTCTCTTTTCTTTTTTAATATAAAAAAAATAAAATAAAGAGTAATAAATAAATAAATCAAAAGCTGCAGCCCGCAATTATTTAATTTGACCTTTGCTTCTTGGAAATAATCTTGAAAATATAACTGAAATAATAAGCGAATGCGAGTTCTGATTTACCTGCTTGTATCTTTGTATGACTAGGGGTGTGAACAGATGTTTCTTATCTATTCTATTCCATAACATCCAACAAATAAACCGTCAGAATCAATAAATTGGCTATGAGTGTGTCACACAATTCGGGAGAACATACGAATGGGTCACGGACAAAGTCCGGAATTCTCGATAAAAAAAAAAAAAAAAAAAAATCTTTGCAACTATTCAATTAATCTATCTTTATGCACTTTGGAAAATAATTTAGATAAATTTTTTTTAAAAAAATGGCTAAAAAACGTGACAATTTGGTTTAATATTTTTTCTCAGAAAATTGTAATTTAATTATATTCGAATTTCTAAAATATTTACTAACTTTGAATAACTCTGTTATTTAGTGCTTGATCTCGTTAAGTTCAGATAGTCCCATATTACTTATTAGGGTGATTAAAAAAATATATAAGTTTTAGAGAAGACCAAGACCCACCAAGAATTAGTAGGTAAATCATTAAAAAAATTTAAAAAAATTATAGAAGATTCCTCCAAAATTCTTTGGATTATAAAATATGGCAGACGCTACCAACAACTAGGGTAAATGGTCATGTGTGACATCTACTTCATAGTTCACACTTGACATCACCACAAAAGTTCAAATCACCAACTCTTTGGTACAATGGTACTCACAAAATCCAAACAACAGTAAAAAAGAAGAAATGCAGCAGAAACAAACAGAAAATGAGTGTATGGGAACCTGGAGAAGATGAATTCTGCTCCGAGGTCCCCCACTCTAGTCAACAATTCAGAACAAATAGAACACAACCGTGTGTTTCTACTACCGTTGATATCGACTGTTTTATCATTCCATAGTCTTTTCCACTCCAAACTTCTCGGCACTTGCACAGAGCTCTGTTAAGGTTTTTCTGAGGGAGTGCCTTAGCCAGGTCCGATATACTAGTAGATATTACAGTCTTTTCAGTGTTCAGATTGAAAAATGCAACGTATATTTCTCCTGAACAAGCACGAAAAAGAACCATCAAATTGAGTCATCAAGTTGCACGAGGCTAATTAACACCAAGAGTGTTTTAGATAAATCAAACCTCTTCTTCCCGTTGCAATCCAAGAACGAATTCCACCAGAACCGACGTTAGCTGCACATAAGCACATTTCATCAATTTAGCATTTGATAGTCCCCGGAGCAAAGAATTCTTGCAAATGTTTCAACCTGGAAGTAGAAAATCTAATTAAAAATGTCACCTTTAACTGAATTCGCAATGGCACATAGACCAGAATAACTGTTTACGAGAGCTCCACTTGTGTTCAACTCCCACATCTGCCAAGATCAGACATATTAACTTTCAGATTTTCACTCATATAAACCTGACTTGAAAATAATATAACATTTATACGAGACACTGAACATAGTGTATAATATTCAAACAATACACGTAAACTGAGCGGGTGTTAAGTAACCAGTCAACCACCATAAAACTAAAGCTACCTGGTTCACATACGTACACAAGGTTGCCTAAAAAAAAACGAATAGATTGCAACATGTTGCAACAAACATTTATAACTATAACTTCCAATTTCATATATTAGTTGTTTTTCATTCTTAAAAATCTAATCTTTATTTGAAATTAAAACTAAAGCTACCTGGTTAGCATCTCTCTTGCAAGGAGATAATGAGCCTCTTTTAGATTCTTTTGAAGTAAGCTTTCGGTTCGGAGAAGCATTTAAGCAAAACTCCATCCTTTCACCTGCTAGTAAATGAAGTTTCCCTTGATATTGTTGCTCGTGGATCGTCTCTTTGTCTCTACATCAGCATTCAATATTGAGTTATAAATTATGACATAACAATGAAAGCGGAAGTAATGATAATAAAGTTATCTAAGTAATCTAATACTGTAAAGGTAAAATAAATATTACGAAGCCAAAAGAAGTTTTCTCTTGTAGTAGCAAAAGGGTTTCTCGAATCTGTTTCCCAAGTTCTCTTTCCAGCAGATTTGTTCAAGATCTTGGTCAAGAGCTTCAATAGACCATCCATTTGCTTTCGAATCCTTGCAGGTAGTGAGACTCAAAGCACGTGTATCCATTGTATCCACTTCTGAAAGATTTGGAGAGATGACCTTCCTCTTTGTATTAGTAACTTTTCTACCAGTAACATAAGGAAACTGTAAATAAGAAAAATAAAAGTTAGAAGCTGTTTGGAGAATTTTATTCTTCTAAGATTTTTATATCAATGTGTGATTACATGCCTCCATGTTGTTCGAGCTAAAAGAGTTTATTTCCAACGCCGTAGGATTTGTAATCAGACTGTATGTGAAATCATCAAGTTTTCTGACATCTCCTCCAAACATGAGAGGAGACTTGGCCATAGCCCACAATGTCATCTGTGAAGGGAAAATCCATACGGCTAAAAAATAATGTATATTTACGAAAATTAGAAAACTAAGTCAAATACAATCATAAAAGCAGACCTGAGTTCTTTGCTCATCAGGACTAAGTTTACACCATCTGTGCGGACCCACGTTCAAACCTGGAAAACATGGAAATATCCAAATTATTTGTGGTTTTTTGTACATTCTTGAAACACATGTTCATCTAAATTATCCAAGCTACACTCTTCTCAAGTTATGAAATCATCTTGAGCACTCCATAACCAGTTAACAAAATGCAATTGAAAATTTATTTTTCAAAGTTTGATCTGAAACCGAAGGTCCTACTGTCAAAAAGCATTTACACTCTAGCAATAATATGTTCTACAGGGTTGGCCTGCATTAAGTTTGTTACTTGAAGTGTCGGAAAGTTGGGTGTTTGTATGTGTAGGCAAGTACTGTGATGCTGCCAGCCAAGAAATAGAAGCACGCAATCATCTTATTATAACTTTGATTATATTGATATAAGCGGCAGTGTTATGGGTAGTGGCTACAAATGTTATTCCATCAAAAGGTCAAGAATGTTCTATAACCTTGATCGGTAAGCCACCCTAATGGTAGCATATCCAAGTCAGGCCAAGACTTCCCCCGCAAACCCTTGGCGCCTATCATATTAGCAGTAGAGAAGTCCCTGAAACAAAAGTAATATGTATCAGATATATGAAGGGAAGGAGTAGAGAGCAAAATTTGGAAATGAAGCCAAAGTAGAAACACAATCGTAACTGTAAGCTCTTAATGTATACGGAATTCTTGACCCACCTTGTAACATTAAAATGGGAAACAACGTCTCCCCATGTGTCCCAATCATCACCAGATATCCTGTACATGTTGACCAATCCACTTACCTCTTTGGCCATAGCTGGTGTCACACTGGTTCCGGGAGACAAAGAATACAGAATAGGGCGGTCAAGTCCCTTCAAAACCTGCACAAAGGCACTTCATACATATTACCTCCACTCTGAAATTTTTGTGAGATTGTTGCTAATGTTACCAGGCACTGTTGTGTACCTCTGATACAAAGCTTATCTCATCTATATCCAAGTCATCTCCAAATACGCAGTCATGTTTAACTGTAAAATAACCAAATATAAGGACATGAAAGTTATTAAATCAAAAATAGATTAAGAATTAAGATTAAGCCTCGCCATAAAATTTTAATTTTGAAATTACCAAAATCAACTCCCCATTCAGCATACTGTCTGTACAGT
Source organism: Acer campestre (assembly GCA_954870605.1). Taxonomy (NCBI): domain Eukaryota; kingdom Viridiplantae; phylum Streptophyta; class Magnoliopsida; order Sapindales; family Sapindaceae; genus Acer; species Acer campestre. The sequence continues at coordinate 30,660,190 of OX940806.1, forward strand.
GACCTCAAAAAAGCTCTTCCTGCTCCCAACTTAGTATTTACACTCATGAAGCCATGTGGCATCCATACACAAGCCCTTTCCTTGAGCCCTATATCTTTTGCCCGCCATTGTCGACCTGACTCCTCATAGACACCTCCCTGATGAAAAGTCAAAATAATGGCTCAAGCATAAACACTACAAGATAACACTTCACAGAGGGAGAGTTATGTCTTGAACCACGACATTGATATTATTTTCATTTTGAGAGCTAAAAATAAAGGTTGAACCATATATATACCTTAAGACTATCCAAGATAGGGGTGTTTGCATTAAATGCTTGTGTACTTATTCCTCTCATGACATGAATGCCGAACTTCAAACCCATGGCGTGCACTTTCTTGGCTACTTCAGTGAACCCTTTACCACCTCTGGATGACGGCCATCTATCCGGATCAGGAATCATCCTCCCCCATTCATCAATTACATCAAATCCAAGAGAATCCACATAAGCACCTTCCACTTTTCTTCTATACCAGAGGTAATCCACCACAACATACTACATCAAATCCAATACATATAAAAAAAAAAGAAAGGGAAGAAGATTACATTTCATTTCCAACAGTCCATTCTCACATTGCTAAACACATTATAAAAGGGAAAAACAACTAAAAAATAAAAATAAAAATTGAACTTCTAGTTGCATATGCAATGTTTTGCACCTCATATCTATGAGGACGTAGACGCTGAGAAATGATTTTGGCACTCTGCAAGAACTCTTCTTCTGAAATGGTCCAGCAAAAGGAATCATATGAGTTCCAACCTCTCGGCGGAAGACTAGCATGGTCCAATCCTCCATCTAGTATTTCTGATGATACCCTGAATTTAGAAACAACTTTGCTTCATTACATGAAAGGTTAAATCACATCCAACAAAAAATTGCGTTGCCATTCGAACATGATTAATTTAAACTTTGATGTCTTAACAAAGACTGACATTGCCAAAAGTCACATAGAAATACATGTCGTCAAACTTAACAGTAAATTGAGCATTGTCTTAAGATTAAGTCATCTATATGTGGAGCATACTACATGGCTTATCTGTTTCCTTGTAATAAACTCCTAACCAAATTGAAAGTTGTTTGTTGTCTTGTAAACAGATAAAAGCAAAACATTTCTTTCAAAAGCAAGAAAATGAGAGGATAGAAAAATGGATTCATAGTCTATTGCACGAGCTCTCTATTCCAAAAAACTAATAAATTACCCTTTAAAAGTACCAAGTTGTGAAAAACAAGACACATATACAACTTCGCACTACAGATAATTTCTAATTCCGGAGTTGGCCATCAGTTTCAATAGATTCCAAGCCCAAAACTGTAAACAAACAAATGCTGAGAAGGGTTTCGAAATTCAAACTAATTATAGATAAAAATCAATCGGGCCGTTGAGTGAGAGTAATCACAGTTCTGTTCAACACTTAAAACAAAAAAAACTGCCATGTAAGTGATACGTAGAACAGAAAATCGCATGTAAGTAGCTAAAACAGTGATAGAAATAAAGAGAAATGAGTCACCTGTAAAGTGAAAGACAGAAGATGCAGAGAGAGATCAATACAATCATCTTCATGGTTACTGATAGCATACAAAATGTTAGGCTTTTTCTTTTTTATTTTAGGATTATCTGAACTCAAGTAGGAGAAGAATATTGATTTGATGATGACGTGTCATTGTCTGAGTTTGTGACAACCTACTTTTAATGATAATGTTGTTCTGTTTCAAAAGAAAACAAAACACGGGCTCATGATTTTAACGTGGTAAAATCCGTTCATTCAGTCCGATGATATTTCAATAATTTATATCTTACCGGAAAGTCAAATTGGGCTTGAATGATCTTTTTCGTTCTTAAATTCTCTTAATAGATAGGATTTTGCTAATTACATTAAATTTTATAGGGAAGATGAAAATAAATTTCAGGATTTGATAAAAAAGGAATGAAAATGTTCGAAATCACATAAATTTATCTATATTTTGTTTAAAGATTAAAAGAAAATGAAATTATCAAACTGGAAAAATGTTGTCTCTTAAACTGAATACAGAAAAAATGAATCTTGCAATGCATAAGTATCCGATTAAACTCCATGTGCAACTAAAAAAAGAAAGAAAAGATTTGAGCTAGTTCATGACTTCGTTTCCTATCTGGTCATTGAATGGTTCTTATACATTCTTAACCGGAAATTGGATACTACAAGTAATTGCCAATTTTGACGTTTTGTTTGAAATTTACACAACATGAAATAATAATACACAAAAGCTATCTGAATTCCTTACGAGACAAAACTGTTGAAATTTTTATCTGTTCTTCTGGCGACAAAACTGCATAGTGTTTCTGCTCGTTGTCGTAGGATGAGAGCCCCCCCTGGCCCCTGGATATCATGTTAAAATCCCACTCTGGCTCAGCTGCTTCCCCGGCTGAAAATTGTATAGCCGCACTGTATGGGACATCTTACACAGCTTGTGGGTAAGAGCAAAAAATATCATTTATCAAGTGATCTACTGGTTCTTCACGGCGCTGCTCAAGATAAATCAGTGTGAAATAAGGTAAATAAAGAAGTCCATCAGGTCAGGCTTTACACATGCAAGGAGTCAGAGGGTTCTCCCAAAGGTCGTAGTTTGGGAAGGTCTCTTCTGGTAATCCAGTCCGCGTCTGGTGGGTGACAACAACATCCTCTACAAAGGTTGCCCATCCCATGTAAGGGTCCCCAAAAGATTTAGACATAAGCCCCTTGTCTGGTTTTATGGATTTATTACGGTGACCCATGTACCTACGTGCCCCAATAATCAACTTTGCAAAGTTGCCTCCATGCGTCATTACAAACACATCAGATTTTAAGCAGACCAAGAAGTCGAGGGCTGCCAAGCTTGTTACGTGCTTTCGGAAACCAGCTAACTCCTCCTTGCCTGCCAACTCTTCCTTTGTAACCTGTTATTAAAGTTTTGTCATGACAGTCTCAACTTCAACAATGGTTGGTCAAGTCCATATTTATCTTCATAAACAATAGATAATTCAGCTTTATTACCATGTTCAAAGGTCGATAACAATTTCCTAACCCCTACTTTATTTAAAGAGTAAAACAAGAACCACACTCAAAATATATATTTTTTCAATACATGTACATATTCATTCGTGCATGCATGATAATTGCATATGGGCATATATGATGACAAGCTAATCTTCTACTTTAATTGTTCTTTTGGGAGATTCAGAGATATTAGAAATTATTCTTTTCTATAACAATTTTTGGGGATTACAAGTTAATGATGTTGCCACGCCACTGTAAAATCTTGTACAATTGTTTGAGATTGTATAGCAATGCTCAAATAAGAGATTGCAAATTTCTCCATAGAGAAAATGTCACAGATGTGAGAACCCAAAACAAAAGTTGCACACAATCATTCAAAATGAAATTCTAGAAAAGGGGAGAGGGAAAAGCTTTTGAATGAATATGAATTCTGGCATTTGGAATGAAAACTGACTAGCCATTGCATTCCATAAGATAACGTTGTATGATAAATGATATTGTATAAGAAATGGAGGAAAAGACCTTACCAGATTAGGGAACATGTTTCTAAGTGGTGCCATCCGATTCTGGCCACCATAAACCTGCCCAGAAGCAACATAAATTTGAGTTTCTTTGGGATAACCCATTGCCCGAAGAATCACTGCTACTTCCCCAGGTTCAAGAGGGCATCGTCCTTCCTTCCGCTTCTGCAAGGCTAGTTGCCATAGATGGGAACCATTCTGCAGGAAAAATAATCACAAAAGCAGCAAATATCATAGACGTTCACTATAGGTTCAACTTAAAACCAGGGAACTGAAGGATCCTATCATTCTGTGTCACCTTATAGCGTCGAGGCCATTCTTTTTTTCTATATACAGCCATTTTCGCTTTCTCTTCCCTTGTCCCCACAAAATCACAGAACGATAAGCCCACCATCCCTTTCTCAAACCTAAGATGCAGAGCCCTGTGTAAGAGAACTTTGTTAGTACTGTAGGAGTCGAAACTCAGAACCTGGCTTAACAAACTTTCAGATACCAAAATCACATACATATAAGGATTTGAACTGCCTGTGCGATTTCTCATCCTTGACACTAGTGAATCCGCCATCTGCTCTATCTCGGGAAGAAATTTCAGAGCATGATAATTCACCCTGCACCTTAGTCGGTTGATTTCTTGAGGAACATTATCATACCTGAACCGTGGAAATGTATGCAATAACCATTTAATCCCGATTTGCTTAAATGAAACCATACTCTATAGTCTACGGGAAAGTTAATCTGTAGTACATAACTCACCCAAGCCGATCAACAAAAGGTTTTAGGGCCATTATCTTCTTCTCCTTGATTCGAGGTAGAACATTGTCGATGTAAAATTGAGCAGGAGCATACTTTGGAATGTTTTTTACAGTCCGTCTAGAATATAAATAAACAATTTTATAAATTAATGCCAATTTACCACAACATAGAAATGAGAAAAGGAAATGATACAAAATAGAAAAGGTCCTTAGCTTGTCAATTCTGTGTTAGCTTAATTTCAAATTGAATTAAATGAACAGCATAGAAAGGCATCAACCTTATGCTTGAGAATAATTCTGATTTATCAGTAAACCAATCAGGGATGTCTCTGACAATTCGCACATCATCCTTTAAGTAGTCAATGAAATGATCAACATCAAAGATATCTTCAAATTTCCTGCAGATACATTACAAATATTGTTTCAAGAAAAGGCAGGCGTTAATGTCTTTGAAACAATATGATACAAAGCAATGGCAAATCAAAATGAGCATTTTCCGCAAAATAGTGTTTGTTTAGCTCAATCGCAAAACTAGACTTGATGAAATGCAATAAAATTTTAAGCCATAATGTATTAATACAAGACTTGATAGTTTGAAAAAGTACAATCAGTTGATTTTAAACTAACTTGAGTACGAATTAGCTAAAACAACTGAGTACTGGAGCTATAATCTCTTTAGAAAAAAGAAATACTAAGGGTTCTTCCTTCAATATGTATATATATATATACCCCAGTTTATAGTAAGAAACAACAATGTAATTGGATGTTTTAGAAGTCTTTCATAACATAAGCTGGAAACAAGAACCGTATTATCAATTATAGCATGCTCCCTCAATTATTAGTTTTAGGCTAATGTGCTTCTATGCTAATTATAATGAAAATCAGTGTAAGATTATTGGTCAAGACATCTTACGTTTGGTCTTTCCAAATCTGGTCCTGCTTCAACACTGGCAAGATAAGGGTGGCATTCAATATTTTGGCCACAGCAACTGCATTGCATATCTGCATAGCAAACACATGCACTACACATTATTTTGAAGGATCTAGCTGGGCTGTACATATGGTAAAGCATGACAATTTTCTAGAGAGAATTTGAAAAACATGTAATAAAATGATCATGAGAGATGCATTAATATGGAAAACAAATAAATGATGATATGCACAATATGGAAACAGAAAACTGAAAAGACAACTTTCTCAATCAGGCAACGACTAGACAGAAAAGAAACCATACAGCAATACGTTGCTGATTCAGACCACCTTCAGCATGGATAAAAATATAGCCACTGGTTTCATTCTTAGGAGGAACATCTGCAAGGAGTTGAAAAAAGTTATGATTAACACGAAATGCAAGATAGAAATTGAAAACAGAAATGGAGAATAATACAGTAATCATATCAGATGAAGTTCAAAATTAGATCACATCATGTACCCGCATAATATAAAATCATGTCTCTGAAATTGTATTTTAATACTAAGGATGACAATGTTGCAGGTCCAACTTTGAATGGATACAGAAAACCAGAAACTAGTTTTATAACAATCATATATCAACCTAAATGCATATTCAAAACACAAATTGATCCATGAAGGACAAAAAGACAACGTTTTATGATTGGATCTAAACACTATACTCATCTATTAGTATCCATGATCGACTCAATACATCATCACATCATCCAAATGAAATCAAGTTGAACCAGTGAGAATCCAATACAGAAACATATTCTACCTACAAAACCTACATATGCATGGTATAATAAGTTGGTACTAATGAATTCAAAATGTCAATTAAAGTGCAGATCATCTTGAATGAATGGCATTTTCCTATCTTTCAAATTGTCTAGATATAACTATACTTGGCGGTACCATATTCCATTTATGAAACTACCCTAAATACATATAACCAAGAAGATAGCACACAGACATCATTCAAAGGAAAGACTAAATATACCCGATATGCCATCACGGCGCTCAGCACAAGGCTTCCAAGACGTAGTGGCAGACAAAGGATTTTCCCACAGCGAAGTAGTTTCCTTGACCTAAGAAAAAAAAAAAAAAAAAGCCAAAACAAAGATGACATATTGATTAAAAAAAAAAGAACATAGGAAAAATGAACTGACAAGATCCTTGAAGCACTTACACGCGGGCAGTGAAGAACAATGCCATCTTTTTTACACAAGTACGGAGCGTTCTGCAATACATTTTACAAGATATTATAAAATGTGAAACATAATGAACTATAAACAATCAACGGAATCCTGTTCGCATGCAATTTACGGCCAGATCTCATGCCATTGTTTTCATAATAAAAAAACGTAATTTTTTAAAACAAAATGTATCTAGATTAAGTATCGCAGCATTTCAACATCAAATCCTCAAAACTACAGTGAATTGCATTATATTTCCATTTCTTAATACAATCACCACCACTAAAGCAGAGATAACTCACCAGTCGATTGAGGATCGATAAAACCGAGATCAATCCAGCGATGATGATAAAAACCACCAAGAACAACGAGATCCTAGAATTGTGCTGAGAAACCCTAGGATCGTCAATGAAGAAAGGAAAATAAGACCAGATTGTACGGTCGCGGTCTCTGAAAGGATGGCGGGAGCGATCGTCGTCGTCGTCGGTGGTGATGTTTTGGTGATCGTGGATGAGAGGCGATGCGGTGTCGTCACGCTTCATCGGTGAGGAACCGGCTCGGCTTCCTAGCGAGCTGGAGTGCCGAAGCTCGGCCATGGCTCGCTTTGGACTAAAAGAAGCCAGCTTACAGCTTCAGGCCTTCAGCTTCCACTTCTTAAAGCTTTCGCTTCTGGTTTCGGATTTCGTTCACTTGGTCACAGTCACTCAGTCTCTCACAGACGTACAGTACATGTATGTGTTGTGAGTCCAGAATCTTAAGGGCATTATCGTCATTTTAAGTTCCTGAAACTAAATTTATTATTTACGTATACCGTTCTAAAACGATGCGTTTTTTAGTTTTCCTTTCAAAATAAAAAGCTGGAAACCCTAGTAAATTGAAGAAGAGAGAAAAAAATGAACTCGATAGCGAGGAAGTTCTCTGGTATATTGACGCGGCCGTGTCAAGCCGTAAACTCACTGAGTCAGGATCAGTTCGGGTATCATCAGGTTCAACAATGGCGGGGGATCCGAGTGAAGGTGTTTAACGGGAACCTGGAGCAGGCGCTGTCGTTGATGCAACGTAAGATGACGTCAAGCGGGATCGAACGGCTCATAAAGCGTCAGGAGACACACCACATCAAGAACTCGGAGAAGCGCGTGTTGGCACGCAAGAATCTCCAGCGCAGGCTCCGGTCGGAGGAATTCTCTCGCAAAATCAAAGCCATCCTCCTCAAGAAAGTCAGGTAAATCTTGTGTTCCACAGCTCTTCTGTATCAAATACTTTGATTTATTGTGCTTTTTATTTGTTTATATGTTTTGAATCGCACGTAGTTCTTCTTGGGAGCTAAAATGGTTTCCAGGATTTTATCTGTGCGGATAGCAAAATTAATCCTTTCTGCTTGAGCCTTCTTCAATTTTCCTATGGAGAAGTGCTCCAATGTTATTGGATAACAAAAATTTTATCTGATTTACCAATGAAATTGTGACTTTTTTTTTGGTTGTTTTATGTACATCTTTATGAGGACACTGGTTATTGTCCTAATCGCAGTGACACTAGATGAGAAGTAAAGACATAATTAGTTATTTTATTAGCTACAACAAAATTGGGTTATCCAATTTAGCTCCTTCGACGTGTTACAGCAGATATATTGCTGCAAATGGGCTTCTGCTGTCTGTACTTCAGGAGGTTGAGAGGCTAACATAGTTATATAATATAACTCCTATGATAGTATTGCTTAGTGCTTGCAATATGTGTATGTAAACAAATTGAAGAAATAATGGATCGAATATCCACCAGATTCATAGACTTGGACCTTAACTAGAATGGTGAAGGAATGGAGTTATAGACTTTGATCTTGCCGTGCACATTATTTAGTGCAAAAGCCGTCTGCTGTTATGAAGTGATGTGCAAACATGGTTAATAGTTTGGCTTTAGCCTCCCATTTAGGCTTCCATGTACTATGATCTTACAATTACATATGTCTGCTGTCCCGGTTATTTAGAGGTGGAAAGGTGACCCTTCCTTTAGGTTTGGAGGCCTGTGGCTAATGGAACATAGGCTCTTCCTCATTTAGCTTGTTCAGCACCAAATTGATGGTCGTTTCCTCTATTTGTATGGTCAATGTTAACGATGAATTGTCACCCAAGACAGTAATTGATACTTGCCCATCAATTAGTCTAGAAACGTTATATACCAACCTCAACAACAGAAAAGGACAAAAAAAGAATAACCAAATTTGTATGGGAATAATGGTGACAGCCAACTGGTATGATAGGAGGAGAATAGTGATCACCCACTTTTAGGATGTGATTCTAAGAATCATGATCTAATTTGGCTCCCTCCATACACATGATAAAATCATCCTTCTCAGTAATATCTAAATGTGTGGTATGGGGGTGGGGGGTGGGAATGGTATGGTGACAGCCAACTGGTATGATAGGAGGAGAATAGTGACCACCCACTTTTAGGATGTGATTCTAAGAATCATGATCTAATTTGGCTCCCTCCATACACATGATGAAATCATCCTTCTTGGTAATATCTACATGTGGTATTGGGGGGGGGGAGGTGCGGGTCGGGTCGGGTCCTACATCTTGGGCAAATATCTGGTGAAAATTCATCCTTAATAGTCGGTTATCGGGAATATTTTCAAAGACTTTGGTTATGGTGTCTTATTTGCTGGTATTTTCCCTCAACTTCTTCCTGTATTGCCCTTAGAAGGATCTTAATAAATGTTATTTTATGAGGGCAGGTGTCAATTCTTCTATCACCAGTCAATTTGGGAAAAATGGATCCTTGGTTCTATCTTCATGCATACTGAGAGATTGGTCTCTGTTTGCTACCACTAGAACCCTAAATTTGGAAACTTAAATAAAGATTGATTTTAGAGTTGTGCCGCCACCTCTTTAAAGTGTAACACTTGAACTTCCATGCCCCATCAGATGCAGTCAAGTTTGTTAATAGCATTTTTGGCTTCATACATCTTCTTTCCTTTTGCTGTGTGAAAATATTGCTTCTTTGTTTCTTTATATATCGTGTAAGTGTTTGATATGTTCCCTTTTGCCTGCCCATATCCACTGACATCTTGATTTGAATGTTGCAGGGGTCTATGAGAACACCCTTGGAATTTACTCTTCGACCGAAAAAAAGAAGAAGATTGTATATGTTGCTACTCAATTGCAGATGTTTCGATTCCTTCTTGTATGCAAAGGCTATGCAGCTTGCACTGCCTCTGTAATCATTAAAAACCGACTCAATAGAGCTCCTCAAAATTTTCATTTTTGAAACTTGAGGCTTCATCCACAATGCATGAGATTGTCAAAACAGTTGCTTGATAATTGCAAGCATTTTGTGAATTTTCCGTATTTTCCTGACATTGTGTGAACTGTGGAAAGTAGGGATGGGAATGGGGGCCCAATGGGGCGGGGGAGGGTCCCCCCACCCCCACCCCCATTCCTAAAACCTACCCCCACCCCCGCCCCCAAACCCCATTTGGGGAAACTGGGGATGGGGGTGTTTGGGGGGAGGTTCCCCTGCCCCCACCCCCGTCCCCCATTTCCCCCATTTCCCCCATTTCTATTCCTAAAATTTTTCAATCCGAAATTCGAAATTCGGAATTCGATCGGACCAAACTTTTGTTTCATCTTGTTTTAATATTCAATCCAATAATTAACAAAATATACAATCTAAAAAATATATAATTGATTTAATTTAATCCAAAATTAATACAAATAACTATAATAATATAGTGTTAGTAAATTACACTATAACATATAAAAGTTTAAACAAATTTAAAGCTTTCGATCAATCCAAAATATGAGTAATAGATTAATAGAATTATAGTTTTTTTTTTTTTTTTTAAGAAAATAAAATTAAAAATATATAAATAAATAAATAAATAAAAAATATGGGGGAAATGGGGGATTTGGGGCCCCAGCCCCAGCCCCACCCCTATTTAGAAAATGGGGGAATGGGGAAATGGGGTGGGGGGAGGTTCCCCCACCCCCACCCCCATTTAGGTTTTGGGGGCAAAATTTGCCCCCACCCCCACCCCAAAACCCCATTTGGGGGCAAATTTTGCCCCCATATGGGGGCGGGGCCCCGTGGGGGTGGGGCCCCATGGGGGAAATTCCCATCCCTAGTGGAAAGTGAAGCAATGAAAGAATAAACAAGATTTTGTTGTAGGAGACCAAATCCTGCCAATGCACCTGCCGTATTTTCGCACAATACTGGTTTTAGATTGATTTATTCATTGCTTTGCTTGCTTGGTGCTTTGTTTTCTGCAAGATGTAGATTTGTTAGACTAGAGTAAAATTGTGAATTGAAATGTTTGGTGATCCTGAACCAATACCTGCACTTACATGTATATATCCGGAAGTACAATTGCATTTTAGTAGTAGAAGTCCCACCTGAACTCTCATGGAAGAATTAGATCAGGTGCAGAGATCCCATGTATTCAATTTTGCAAAATTATCAAAGGCTGTTCAAGAACTGAGATCATGTTTACACAATTCAAGTTAAAATGTTAATCAATCTCACAACAGCGGAGAGAAATTTCGCAACACCAGAGATAAATCGAAACACCGGTAGAAAACTCACTACCTAGTCCCTAGATGGCTAGACATCTACAGCCACATTAAAAATTAAATAATTTATATATTTTCAGTTTCCATAAAATATATAATTTTGTTTATTATAAATAATAAGATCAAAATAATGACTGATAATTATTTAGAAATAAAAACGGGTAGGTAATTTTATTTTATTAATTTTCTAAAATAATTTGCTCTTCATTCGGAAAACTAAATAAATTGATTATTTCAGAACACTAATATAGTAATATGTCTTTAAAAAAAATAAAAATAAAACAATAATATTAAAAAAAAATAAAAAAATGGATGTTATGTCTGGCATCGCAGTCATTTATAGGGAGAGCGAAGACAAGTAAATGAGGGTTTTAGAAGGGGAGACGGAGATGGAGACTGAGATAGAGAGAGTGCGGTTGCGTTTGGTGTTTGAGAACCATCACATACTGAGCAAGTCACAGAGGAAGGAAGGACTCGCCAAAAGCTGGTTTCTCTGCAAACCCAAACTCCACAAGACCATTTCCGATCTCTCCGCTTATCTCCTCCGCATTTTCCGCCTCCACAACTCTTGTCCGCATGGCCTCCTCCTCTCTGTAACCTCCAACTCTAGTTCTCTCTCAACATTTCTCATCATCATTTTCTCTGGATTCTCTTGCAATTTTATTATTATAAATTTTTATTTTGTTGTCTCACAAATGGGTATTATTGTGCATCATGATATGCAGATGGATGGGTTTGTTTTGCCACCTTTTGAATCGACTTGTGTTTTGAAGGATAAAGATGTTGTCTGGTCAGTTGATTGATTGATAGATTTTCTTCATATTCACTTCCTTTGTTTTCTAGAAAAGTTCAAAATTTTAATTTTAATTTTATTTTTTATTTTTTGAATCATTGTTCTCAACAGTGTGAGAAAGAAAGCAGGGGTAGCAGCTGAGATAGACAATTTAGATAATGGCCTGGGAATTGTGAAGCTTCTAGCAAAAGAGGAATTCGATAAGGAAACTGGTGGATATGAAAGTGAACTTGAAGAGGATGAACATGAGGAGTCTTTGGATGCATTGGATTTGGAAGCTACACCTGTTGTGGACAAAGTTTCCAAGAAAAGGAAGGCTTCGAATTCGAAGAAACTTCAGGGCTCAAAGTATGTTTCCGAGTCTCGTAATATGTTTTGTTCAGTTACTTACATGCAGTTGCATAGGAGGATTCTTGTGAATTTTGCTTGGATTTGTAAATCACATTTGTTATTACTGTGTTATAGGAGGAAAAAAAGTAAACTTGCCAGTGCTAAAGAAAGTCTTGGTCTTGAGGATGTTGAGAATGATGTCCACGTAGTGAAAAGCGGGAACTCTCATCGCGTTCACAAGAAGAATCGCGTCAAGAAGGAAAAGTCATCTGATGTACAGGGAGAACCAGAGAAATCGAGCTCCCCTGAGATTGACGAAACAACTAATTGCATTATGCGCAAAGCAAAGAGGTAGTTCTATAGCCTTGTTATGTGTGAGATGTTAAATGATTACTATTGTAGTCTGTCTTATTTCAATTTACTCTATTATTTGTTGATTCCTTTGGTGGGTTGTCTTGAACTAAAACATTCTATTTCTCTTGGAGGTCTCTTGAATCTCTCAAATATGATGCTTCTTCTGTGTATATGTATGTGTTTTTCAGCATGCAATTGTGCTGTCTCTGAATTGAATGCATTCATAACTTTGGCATACAATTCTGTAGGATTATAAGTGATTGATGGTTCTGGTGTAAATCAATTTTGTGCTTATCCTTGCATGTGCAAGTGTGTGTATCGAATCACTTGCATGTTTTTGTCCTCTTTTTGACTCCTTTACCTTACAGAAAACTTTTTGTTATTTTCTTATTGTTGTTTTCTAGGTCCTGTGAGCTTCAAGAAAATGAAAAAGGGATTGCAGATGTATCCTCTATGCCTGTCGGAACTGAAAAGGTTTTGGTGACTATTAACATTTCGCTGCATCTATAATTTTTAGTATGGAGTCTAAAATGCATGAGATCAATGTTATTTAGTTTCAGGAACTTTAGCATATAAACAGCATGATCTGGCTATTGTTTTATCTGCATCATTGAATAATTATGAGTTATGAAATTCCAATTTCCATGAGGTTTTAGGTCTTCTTATTTGCAAATTGTCAAAAAAACGTGGCTTTGATGAGTTGGTATTCACTACTAACTTTTGTCATCTGAAACCTAAGGTAGATTCAGTTTATGTTACTTAGATTGGAACCTTTTATACTAATAGAGTTTTTAACATTAATTTTCTCAAAACTGAAAGGTAGTGATTGTATTGCTGTTGGGCTGCTTTTTTGTGTCAAATTTGAAGTCAGTAGTTGATTCCTGTGCAGAATCCGAAGCTATTCCCTTTGCCCTTGTGATGCATGTGTGATTTAGTTTATTACGTATTGTTTTTGTAAAACATGATTAGCTTTATAAAAAAAAAAATTGCCAGCTTCTCATATTATCTCTTTGAAGAGCAACTGTAATATTAACTTCCAGAATCCATTTTATGTTCAGTTACCTAGTAGAAGTGCTCGACGTAAAAAGGCCAAGAGGCGATGGTTGAGGGAACATGCCAAAATTGAAAAGTTGGAGGTACCTTGGTGTTTAGAAGGATTATGAAATCTGTTTTAGCATTATAATCTTTATTTATGTTTCAAAAACACTCACCAAATGAACACAAAAAGGAAGGAAAAAAAAAGGAGGGGTCCAACTCACGTAATATGATTGTATTAGTGTTTACATATTTTTCAAAGTCTGCTTATATCATAACCTGCAATGGTAATTTGTGGTGTTGTATTCAATTTGTCAGTTGCAACAGAAGCAAGTACTTCCAAAAGATAATCAACAATCTCTAGATAGAGATGATAAAAAACATGAACATCAACAACCAAAAGAAACATCACGTGACAATGATAGTGAAAAATTATCCAAAGATCAGCAACCAGATTCAAGTAGCGGTGCAGATGATGATTTCGTTCCTGTAGTTATTAGGCCAGGACATATTCGTTTTGAGGTTCCTGGAAAAGGTCTGATGCTCTCTCCCTCTCTGAGTTTCTGTGTATGCACGTGTGTACATATGGAGACTTTTATTGGTTCTTGCATTTTAGTTTAATTGGTGATATAACAGGCTCATTTTCAAGCATTGAACCATTAACAAATATTATATGTCTCTTATCTTCTCCAGGGGATGCTGGTCAAGCTGTCCAGCAAAATCATACTCCAGTGGTATGTTTGCATTTATTTTCAAATTTTTAATGGCTGTCTTCTTTGTTGCTGCTCTCTCATTGGATAAGCTATTCATTTACGTGTATTACTTTTTTTTTTTTTTTTTTTTTTTTTTTTTTGGGTTCAATGATTTGTCTGTGCTACATGCTAATTTGGTCCAAGGTTATATTAATGTTATATTCAAATTCTTGAATCGCATGTCAGGAAACTTTTCAGTGGAATGGAATAACCAGCAAGAAGAAAGGTCAAAAATGGGGCACAGAGAAAGCTTCATTTTCTAAAAAGAATTATGAAAATTATAGTGAAGATTATTCTGCAATGCTGACTACTGAGGAAGAGATCCCCGTAAATAATTGCAAGGACTTGAGTTTTGATAATCTTAGACCGTATACTACCTTGCCCAAGGTTTGGTTCTTTCAAATTCTCCTTTCTACTTGCTTGGATCTCTGCCCTTCTTAAGAGGGAGATTTCCTTTTTCCATTTTTTTTTCCTTTTGTTGGTTGGGTTTGGGGGGAGGGGTGGGTTTGGGTTACGGCTTAACTGTATGTTAGTTTCTGTATGTTCAGTATCTTTGATATTTTCATTACTACTGGCATGGATCTTTGTTCATTCTGAAAAGGGGCAACTAGGTGGGGAGAATGTAAGCTTGAACTGCCTGAGTGTATTTTTGTTAGTGTGCCTAATATGTTATGTGAGATATATTTGTTTCCATCCTTGGTTAAAGCATTAATATGTTCTCAGTGAATTGCAGGTTGGTGATGTAATTGCATACCGCCTAATTGAGCTATCTTCATGTTGGACCCCTGAGCCAACGTCCTTCCGAGTATGTTCTTTTGTGTTTAGATTATTCTATAATTCCAAATTTGTTGACGTAGAATATAGTCAATATACCATCAACCAATGTCCTTCTGCCTGCAGGTTGGGAAGATATCATGGTATGACTCTGAATCCAATAGGGTTAGGCTTATACCTGTACCAGATTATCCACTTGATATTGAGAAGAAGATTGATGATGATGATGATGAATCTGCACAACAATCAGATATTTCCTCTTATGGAGAAGATGGCTCTTTACAGGTGCATACTCTAGGCATCAAAAATCTTTTGTTTATCTATAATTGCAATGTTAAGAATCTCCTTAGCCTCTCTCACGGAGGCTTGAACCCATGCCTGCGATATATCTTTCATTAGACCTTATCTGTGTGAGTGAAAATGTTATATGCATTATAAAAAACTCTTCGTATCAAAATGTCCAGAGCAGGTTCCACAAGTTGTTCGCCTACCACGGTGATGTGCAAATATGTAATCTAGTCACAAAAGGCTATTATTATTAATATGGATCAACCATCTATTTACTTGGATTATCCAATGTCATAAACTACTTTTTGTAAGATGGTTATAAGTCTATAAATGATTGAAATGTTTGATTTATTTTTTCATAGTTATAAATAAACATGAAAATATAGATTATCAGATTGCTTCTGTGATTTAGCATAAGATTACCAGAAGCATTGATATCCTGTCTTTTTTTCCTCATACTTATTTTTATTTTTCTTACTTATGGGTGAGGGCTATTGTAACAGAGATATAATGACTGTAAAACTATCAAACAAACCCACCTTGTTATTCATGTGATATTGGTGCTAATAGTTGAAGGACGTGGCAGATATTGGCTTTTTAATACGTTATGTAATATTTGATGGCCTGCCCTTACAATTTTCAGGGTTCTTTGTGTACGACTGCGATGCAGCTTCTGCTTGTTTTTAATTCTGTTTATTCCTTCTTAATATCTTTTGAAACTAATAAGTGAATCTCTTTTTCCAGATAGACTTTTCATTACTTATTGATGTTCGAATCGTCATGCACGGTAACTTAAATAATGCAAAATCAGACACTGCTGGAGTCAATGAAGTATCTGTGGAAAATCAAGATGCTACAACAAAATTGAGAGACAGCAATAACAATGAAGGAGCTCGTACCCCGGCCCAAGGTTAGTTAGATGCAACCTTTGAGTTTTATTTATTGGGTGAATCATGAAAAATATACTATTTATTGAATACGCTCTTCTATGCATACTTGTAGAAAATGGAAAAGTGAATGCATGGGAAGAAATTAACCAAGTTTTATCAGCAAAGAAGGCAGAGCTATCCCAGGTTGATGATCAGAGTACAAAGGAGAATTCAGGCCGCAGCCGACTGTCCTACAAGAGAAGCAGTGCACTGGGTCCAACTATGGCTTTTCTTAGATCACAAAATGAATTTTGAGGAGCACCACTAGCGTTGATGTGAATGTCCTCTCCTCTGTATGGTGTTTTCAATTAGACTCGAAATCCTCCGAGATTCGGTTTAGTTTTCAGTGTACTTTTCGGTGTAATAGGCTTGGCTTTGTACAGAATGTGTGGTCTCTTGGCAATTTTGTTTAAACAGTGAGTGATGTATTACTCGAAAAAGTAAGAGCCGCCTTTTCCTTCTCAAACTTCTTAATGTTGAATATTTATGAGACTTGGAATTCACTAGGTGAAAAAATCAACCTTGATTAGCAGCAGAATAGGATTCAAGAAAAATAAACTTGGGAAATTCAACATTCCACAATCTTGATTCTTGACTAAAGCTTAGAATTATCATGACTAAAGCTTAGAATTATCGTTCTTTCAATTCATTGTTTGAAATGTGAACCAGAGATTGTTTAATTCAGATTAGTAAATTTGACTGAAAGAAGAATATCTCTTTAGGTGTGTAAGCAAAAAACAAAAATTTTGAATTGGTGGTGGTGCCTACTCACAATCAACTTACATGCACTGTCAAGTTGATTTTTGAGACCATTTTCAGGGGAAAATCTTTAACCTACCATGTACGCAAAATGAAGAATGACCCTTCAACCAAGTCATACAATTAATTTTGAAGAAAAATGTGTGTGCATCCACACATTTCCATTATGAGTGTTAATGGGTTGAATCATTAAAGATGGTCCCCAAGAGAAGATATGAAGGACAGGGAATTGATTTCTTCACAGAAATTATTTGAACTTCTTGCGTATTCATTAATGTAAATAGTTGAATATCAGTGAATGTGCCTTTTCAAAGAGGGAATACGAGAGAAAAATGTGTCCGTAGATGATCGTGATGAGCAACTTGAATGCAAAATGAAGAAAATATGTCCATACATCTAAGCTAATACCTCATAATTGCTGGATATAATCTGAGAAATCTTCAGCGTTCAGTGAATAAATATATAGCAGCGTATCTCAGAAATCAGAAATTGAATCACTAAAAAACTGGCTAATACCTTTGGTGTTGTATGGATGTAACCTAAAGAAAAATTGACATAACAATAGGAGAAAATTGCTCTCATCTCAATTTCACTTATTTCAATAGATATTATATATACTTATATTTCTTGACAAGTAAATTAGGCTACTATTATGTACATATTTTGTTGTAGCAATACCTCAGAATCATCTAAATACATCACACAAGCATATACCAATCACTTTTACTGCCTGGGATGCTTGCTTACCAAGTTGCAAGATCACTAACCTTCTTCTTGGAGGACTGGCATCTTTCCCAGACCCATCTCAATAATCGCCGCTGTCCTTTGCCTTTTGAAATGAGAAACAGTTGAGATGGTTCAGGAGTTGTTCTGGCTCCTTGATTTCTCTAACTATCTGCACACAGTGAAATCAGAATACCTACTAATTACAAATGAATACTTCAATATTGCAAGCAATAACAACTTATGGTGCTTAATCAACATATCTAGTTTGATTCTTGATGAAAAGATTACGTCTAATACTTTTATATAAGCCACAGCATAGAACAGAAACTACATTAGTTAAAGATAAAGTAACTACCTGTACAGAGGCATTAACCGGTGAACCCATTTGATCTAGAAATTTGCTGCCAATGGTCTTCAATTGAGTTAGATCCTCTCTATCATCTTCATAGACAAATTGGTTGTCATCCACATCCTTCATCACTTCATCATCGTCTAAGCCATCTAGTGAAAAGGACCCCGACCTTACCAGGTTCTTGGTGACTAAAGATGGTTCATTAGCTGATGGTAACAATCGGGGTGGAGGATTACTCCCTCTACGCTCTGCAATTGAAGGACTAATCCCTTTACATGGAAAACAAGTATTCCCTACTCTCAATGTATGATTGGCTGACAACACATTTTTGGGCGAAGGGAGAGTTTCTTTACACGGTGAACAGGAATTATCTGTTGAGGAAGCATATCCACCATGAGATGGGTGGTCTAAAGCTTCCAAGCCAGAAGGTGAAGGCTGCCGAGAGGACAAGTATGACAAATCAGACCAGTTACAAGAAGACGGTGAAAACGTAAACAAACTAGAGTAATCGGAGGTTGAAGGTGAGAGGGTAGGAGACTTATAGCCTAGTTGTGGGCTGCGGCCTAGGAAACAAGATAAAGAATCCGGAGATCCACAAGGAGGTGTTTGTGGCAACAAGGGATCAGACAGGGGACTAGAGTGTTCTACTTCTTTACAAGTATCCCTAACTCTATCTAGACAACTACTTGGGGAACAAGCCAAGGAATCTGGTGAACCACACAGACGGGTTGATGGAGATGACAGTGATGAAGAATCAGTAACAAAAGCAGTATCCTCCGATTCTTTACAAGTATCTATCATCATGTTTGACTCATCACAGACGGGAGAAGCCGCACACTTCAGTTTGGAAGATGTAAAAAATTCTTTCATAATACCACTTGCAAACTTCCGTCTCAGTCTGCCCCACCCGTTTTCTCTCGTGGGAAGGCAGGTTTCTGATCCAGTATTTGATACTGAAAATAGTGGAACAACCCCACCAGCTACTGCTTTCTGGAAAAGTTCAAAATCAAAATCATAATCATCAACTCTCCTTTCACCGACACCGATATGAATTGCATTAGGAACCTCGTTCCCAAAAAATGGCACATCTTCTTCTTTTATATCTTTTATGAGTTGTTTACTAGCAATAGCATCCCAAAATTCTGAGGGCTCTTCCCCTTCTTTGATGCTTATAATCGGACCCTGAGCTCTTTCATAACGAACAACCTGATTGGCAGCTTCCTTTGCACTGTATGCCATTACAGAGTTGCAATTATTTCCAACCCAAACATATATAGCAGAAGGAATATGCACAACAAACGCCCCTCGAGAGTCAAATCCTTGAACACTTGGGTGGTTCAACATTTTTGGCACAAGATGAAGAGGATCATATGATGAGTGTGGTGCCATCCGGTAGATCCTAAGCACAGAATTCGGGCTGGCAGGCACAGCATGAACCCGCTTCTGGCACAGCAAAAGTTGGCAAGCGAACCCCATATTGGGATTAGTCACCCCTCTCGCTGCCTTCACACACTGAAAGGCATCCTCGAAGCTCTGTCCCTCCCTCCACATGAGGTATGCAATAACCAAAGAGGTAGATCGCGACACTCCCTGGCAACAGTGCACAAAAACACGCCCACCTTGTTCGCGCACATCTTCAAAGTAATCAAACACATCATAGAGAATGCTTGTAATATCCTCAGATGGGCTGTCTTGCAACCAAAGAGTCTTATACACAAGATCATTCTTGAAATACTCAGGACAAACAAACCCAACACAGTTAAGCACATGAGTAATCCCATTTTGTCGTAAAATCTCACGATTCTTAGCCACAGCATCACTACCTAAATATATATAATCAGCAATCCTAGAACACTCCTTATCAAAAAAGGCAAGTTTGTCCTTCTTGAACTCAAATTCCCTCACAGGCTGCTGATCCAATTTAGGACTCTCATGAAGGGGTGGTTTTTTTCCTGACCCTCCTCTTGGGGTCTGTAGACTAGGCCACACACCAAGATCATCAGAGCCAGCCTTTGGCCACTCCTCAGCAGGGCGTTTGGTGATTGACAGCGGCTGCAGAGGCGGCAAACAGGACCGGACTTTGCTATTGGTTTGTGATCTCGGGTTGGGGTGGGTAGGTTTATTTGGTGACCGGTCAGACCAAGAAACTGACCGTAAATAGGCTCTTCTACCACCACCGGCAAGCCGGTCTATATTACTATCCTCCTCTCCTAACATTTCCCCAATTGTAAATTTCACACAAAATTCAACAAAATCAGCTGATACCCATCAAAGGATGGTTCCTGGAAATGCTATTGAAATTAACAAAAATGAATATTGACAATAAATATACACTCTTCTCACCTAAAACCCTTGACCCAACTCTGTTTTAAGACAGAGAAATAAGAAAAAGAAAAATCAAATACGAATCCCCATCCATGACCATGACCCAGTAAAAATCTCTACGTAAAAAAAGAGACAAAAAGGAACTGCAAGCAATTAAAGTATACTAATTTATTGTTGAGATTATTGAAGAGAGACTTACTTTTTCCAAGTCTAATATGAAGATTGAAGAATCAATCAATCTATATTCTCTCTTTGCGCAGCTTAATTTTGAAAGTTGAACAGAAAAATCGTCTGATTTAGAAAGGAAATATCATACCATTCAAAAGAGAGAGAAAAGAAATGACAGCACTGAGTTGCTAGACGAGCTCAACACTTGGACTCACCAGTAATGGACGCAATTGTTACCACAGAGAGAGAGAGTCAAAGTGGCATTTCATCATGGTCAAAGTGACATGTCATCATCATAGAATGGTCATATAGTATGAATGCATGCATGCATGTATGTCGATGAACTCGAGTTGTGTGAGGTCATTTTATTGAATTGAATCGTAGAGAAGAAGATTATTAGCTAAGGGAACTGCTAATTTCACATGTCAGTGACGTAGCCTTCTTTATTAATTTTTTTTTTTTTTTTTTTTTTGATGGAACCTTCTTTATTAATTAAACCTTGGATTACTGTGACACATCTCACTAATAATCGATATATATTAATTTGTCCCACTTCAGCTATTAAACCCTAAGTGTTGGTTAGTGGGTGCTCTCTCCCAGTTTTATTAGGAGTAACCCTCTCTCCAATAATGAGAGTTATAATCCATTTATACCCTCTCTCAGATAATGGGAGTAGTACTCTGGGCTATACAAATAGAACCTAATCTCGTCAGATTCTGACAGTTGTTGTAATTCAAAATAAAATAATAATATATATATATATTAAATTTATAATTTGCACATCACAAAATTACATTTGAACTTATATGTTGGGCTGCCATTTTTTCAACCAATAGATTCCGAGTTCTGACTATAACATCACCGTGGGAAGTGGGACCCCATTTTTGTTTCAACATTTATGAATGCATTTTGTATTTTATTGGTATTTCTTGCGACTAGTATAATTACATCGGATAATTTTTTGTATTTTTCTGAGATAAAAAGACGAAAAAGAAAAACCTCGCAGAACGGGAAGGAACCCATCCAAATCAAACAATGTATATGTGTACCACCAGAATTTAAAGAGAGTGAAGAACAACTGATTGTCCATTTTAATTATTGGAAATTGCTTAGGTACTGACCAGTCAGTATCCAAGCCATCTAATGGGATGTTACCAAGTGGTAAAACTCTTTTGTTTTTTCCATGTTTCTCCTTACTTTAGGTTACGTGGCAAGCAATAAGTGGTGTGGTCAGCACCTTGGGTACTGACTAGTCAGTACCAAAGCATTATCCTTAATTATTTCAATGGACATAGACGGTTAAACAAAACTATTGAATTTATGTTAGTAGCATAAAGCTACTTCATTATCAAATGTGACAAATTGATTGTCCATTCTAATTATTTCAACAATGGACGTAGACTGTTTAACAAAAATATTGAATTTATGTTAGTAGCATATAAGGTTATCTCATTATCAAATGCGACAATCTAAGATTTTATAGGAAAAAGTTTCAAAAAAAAAGATCTTGTTTTCCGTGCTTTTTTATTTTTATTTTCAAGTAAAAGATTATTTCTTAAATTCTAAGTTTTTACTTTTTAGGGAGAGGAAGGATCCGAACCTATAACCTCATAACACAGGTGTAAGGGATTAGCTACCAGATCAACTTTATCTATCTAGTTCCTGTACTTAAAACATTCTATGTAAAACCTTTGCGTTTAGTGCTAATGTTCCGGAAATAGTTTAGATGCGAGTTTGAAGTCAAAAAAAGACTGCCAAAGCTAGCAAACTCCCAAAACTGTATGCTATCTAAGTGGACTCTAAGAGGGGGGCCAAGCAAGCTTGCTTGTTTTGTCTGGCTCTCGTATACTCACAGTCACGGAAGACTGGAAGAGGTCAACTTAAATTATTTGGAGAGTTGTTGTTTTGTAATGCGTGATGATGATAAAATTTCAGAAACTAATTGGGTAGATTAGTGGGTGAAATTTGACCCAACAATCGAGAATCAAAATGGAACCAATCTACTGTACATGTTCATGAATTGGAATGTGTATCGTCGTCACACTTGCATAGTTGATAGTTTCATTTGTAGTTTTTCCAAGAGATCACGTTGGAGACAAACACAAGTGGGTTTACGCTTCGATTTCAATGGAAAACGATGTATGAAATATGAATGGAAGACCTTTGAATATCAACTTGTTTACACCTTATTTTTCTCTACCTACTTGTCATGGGTTCTCTATCTATAAATAGAATAATATTTGTTAATTTGTGAGGATATACACACAGATTTTCTATTGTCAATTCGTTCTGATAATAAATATATCAGGATGAAGAATGTGAACCATTAGATTTTCATATTTTGACTCAAAGTGTATGCACTTATCAAAACTTCTCCATAATTTATAGTTCACATTTTTCGTCATAATATATTTATTGTCAGAACGAATTGACAATAGAAAGACTATATATATATTGCACGTACAATACTCGATCTCGATAGGTCTAGAAATATTTATCCAATAAGATTGAGAGATATAAGAATTATTATCTGGACATACGAAAACATGTTACTTACTGTAAAAATTCATGATTGTTCGAGTCAAGGAATTTGATGCCTTACAATTCAAAACAAATAAATAAACAAAGTGAAGGTCAATAAAATTGGGCGATAAACAATTATAATAAGTTAATAATTATTAATTAAGCAGCTAGCTTTCAAGCTCTGGTCCCTCCACTTTTTTTTTTTTTTTTTTGAAGTCTTAAAAAGTTGTTCATGAAGGCATCATTTTATGGCTATATACCAAAAAGTTTTGTTGCACTTTTTTTTTTTTTGGGACTATTGAAAACTTTATGGGAAAATGTCAATTTTGATATTAATTAGATTTTTTAATCGAGCTTCCTTCAATCACCGTCTAATATGACTTGACAATCAAGTAGGAATGAATCCAGAACTTTAATCTCAAGATGGGCTAAATTAAATATAATTTTTTAACGCAATACTCTACGGTATAATTAAATTTTATTAATTGAAAAATATACACTTGATATGGAAAACATAGCAAGTTTAATCTAAAAAAGATTTAAAATAAGGAATATTGTAATAGTTTTTTAATTGTTTTTACAAATAATTTTCTAATTGTTAATAATTTTTTTTTGGAAAAAAAGCAGCCTGGGCTGAAGCCCAAGCTAATTTGCATATAGCTCCACCCCTGTGATCAAGAGAATGACGTTAATTTAGTTTGATAATGTCTTAGTTTGAGTTACCTAACAAAGTTTTGATCGTACCCGTATCGATCCTAAAAAAACAAATGATATACGATTTGCGGATAAGATATAGGAAACAAGTTGAGATATAGGAAACAAATGACATGTATATATTGGTATTACCTGAGGAATGACTAATCACATTTGTCCGGACACCAACTGCTTGATGAATGTGCTAATGACATATCCGGACCTATATCCATCCTAATATATAGTTCTTCTTGCATCCTTGCTGAGTGACGCTTGATTAGGACTTCTCACTCAAATTGTTTAGTGGCATGGCATTTGTCTCACTAACATAAGTTTTAAGTATTATATCATAAATTCATTTAAAAAAAAAAGTATTATATCAAAAATTCGGGGTTTTATTAGGAATGGGGAGGACTCAAACCTATAGTCTCATAGTATAAGTGTGAGGAATTTACCATTGGACCAACCTCATCTCGTCAATTTGATGTGCACTTGATTAGAGATACACATTTGGGGAATGGGGATGGATATATGTCCCCCCATCCCCATCCCCATCCCCACTTCCCAGCCCCTTCCCCCTTACCCCCCCGTTTCCCCATTTGGGGAAAATGGGGACGGAGAATTTTTGGGGGACCTATATCCATCCTCATCCCCATCCCCATCCCCAATTTCCCAATTTTCCTGTTTTTCCGTTTCCCTCATTCCCCTTTTTTCACATTTGACTAAAAACTAAAAATTAAATTAAAAAAACAAACATTTCATTACAAATACAAAATAAAATTCATTAGTGCATTTTATATAAAATGTGTATATATACTTAGGGAGTTAGGGTTTTCAAAGAATTAAAAAAAAATTAAAAATATATATTATAATTATATTTATATATGTTTGGGGGAAATAGGGATGGGGGGACCTCCTCCCCATCCCCATTTCCATTCAATATAATTGTGGGGAAAATGGGGAAATGGGGATGGAGAGGGATCCCCACATCTCCATCCCTCTCCATTTCCCTATTTTTTCCAAAAAAAAAAATAAAAATTCCCCAAATAGGGATGGAGACGAGGAGAATTGGGACCCTAAGGAAAAATGTGCATCTCTACACTTGATATTAAAAAAGTGTTTTTCAAGAGATTCAAAAATGTTTTACATATTTTGGATTGTTTTAAAATGATCTCTTAAACAAAAAATCCATGGTTGATACTCATGATTGAATTCAATTGAGTCTTGGAATTAAATATTGATATTTTGATAGTAATCAATATTTATTGGGGACCTACATATGTTAATATTGACGTCTTGACGATATCTTCGATATTTTTAACGAAAATTAATATTTCATTAATTGAATCATGGTAGGTGGCAGCCGACTTGCCTCAATCAGGCTTGAGGGCCAGATACGAACTTGGCTTTTAAATCTTTTTGTTAGACTATTTTCGATGCATATATTAATGTCAATTTTAAATTTGGTATAAAAAAAGTATAAAATGTTATATTTGACACATCAATTTAGTATTGTGCTCCAATGCATAATCCTATTTAAAATGTTATTTTTATTATTTTATTAATTAAAATTATAGAAGTAAACACTTACCATAAATACATTAATTATTTCTTTTAATGTTCCAATGCAAAATTTCATTAATGTATTCATTATTTCAGTTGCGAGCTTCTTTTGACAATCCAATTTTTTCTTTTTACGCTTCTTTTCTAAAAACACTCCATTTTCAAAATTTAAAATTTAAAAAATTCTAAAGACGCTTCGTTTTGTTACAAAATTATCCTTTTTATTTTTTATTTTTGAATTAAATTATTAAAAACATAAATTATCTCTCCTAAATCATTAATTAATTATTACATACTAAATACTCTCTTTAAATTTTTAATTATCATATTAAACTTTCTCTCTTCCAATGCATATTTGTAATTTCCTATCTCCATTCTTTCTCTAACAATTAAGAAAAAAACTTACTGAAAATGTTTTTTGTTACTCATGTAGGTATGTGATTGCCTAGAGAACTTTAATTCTTTCATTAGTCTTAGAAATTCTAAGTTTAAACGAATTTAATTGAAACAATTCAAGCTTTCATATATCTTTAAAAAAAATTGACTCTTTATTATATATATATATATATTGAGACATGAAATGAGACATCAAGTTATTAAGAAGTGTCTAATTTCAGGCATACATAGAATAAATAGTGAAATTTGCTCATATCTAATGGATAATCTCCCTCAAAATTCTAAAAAATAGCCATTACTACCGGTTGCTGTAACTTACCATACTCTGAATTCATGCTCCTTCCACTGCAGGAACTAGAGTCAGGAGAACAGGTTTATCTCCAACCTAAAACTACATATCTTTAAGAATTGAATGAATTACTAGTTATTCGGTCGGGCTCTAGGACTCGAAGAAAGAGTAATATCCTAGAAAACTTTGAGTCTCTTGTCGATCTTCATCTGAAATACTCCTGAAGTGTTGTTGTTAGTTTATATATATATATATATATTACTATTAGTAAAAACTAAAATATTAATAAGTTTTTTTTTTTCTTTAACTATTAATCAGAGCTTGATCAGAAAGTATGAAAATACGACCTTTTTTTTTAATGGAGAGAGACTAATTAAGAGAGTGTTTAATATGGTAATTACAGATTTAGAAGAGATTTTAATACATAATATTTAATCTAATGATTTATGAGAGATAATTTTTTTTTTTTTAATAATTTAATTAGTTTGGAGTGTCTTTAACTTTTTTTTTTTTTTTTTTTTTTTTGTGTCTAGTTTAGTAATTTTAATTTAAGTTAAAATTGTCACTAACAAAAAAAATTAAATTGGAGTGTGAATAGATAATTTGTGGATTGTATGGAGAAGCTCTCCTTCATTTAATATATATATATAATAGTATTTTTGTAATTAAAAAAAGAGCATTTATTGCTGTGCCAAATTTGGCACACAATATAGCATATGCCAAATTTAACATATCATTTGGCATTGCATTAGAGGAGGATTTTTACACCCTATACTAAATTTTAACATTGTCACAATTATTTGGCACAGTATTGAAGATGCTCTTAGGCCGATTCTACCGATGAGTCCTACCTAGAGCAAGCTTGCCTGGGAGTTTAGGTGGCTCATTGTGCTTTAACTTATGACTTATGAGTAATGTTAGATTTTTCAAATTATTTTTCCAAAAAGCTTATAAGTTTATGTGATGAGTGATTTTATATTGACAACTCATATACCACGTATTTTGAGAAGTTTTTTAGGAAAATAATTTGGATAACCTAGCATTACTCTTAATTTATTATTATTATTATTAAACTAGGGCACGGGTTAACAACTAAAATTTTACTATAACAGGAAATTTAATAAATGCATGATCATTGTATAAATTATCCTGTTTTTATTTGTGCATTTATTGAGTTTCTTGTTATAGTAAAATTCTATTTTTATTTTTATATTTTTTTAGTAAAAAATTCTATTAGTTAACATTATTATTTTGAAGCAGAGCTTGAACTTATTTTGTAAGCCATATTATTGATTTTTTTTTTCTTTGGTTAAAGCCCAGTCCGGCCTTCGAGAGCACAACTATAGGGCTTGGAAGCGGGTCAAGCTTGAGAGTCCGACCAATTAGACAAATCCTGGTCGGCCCATTTACAATTAAAAAAAGAAGGAGAAATTTCATTTCTGGGCCTCCTAATAGAACTACAACTACTACACCAGTCACCAATCTCTCTGTGACTGTGAGTCTCTTCGTCCTCAACTAGCTCCACTGACTGACTCACTCACTCTCAGTCACCGAAAACAAGCAGCAGTCACACCATTACTTCTCCTTCTTTTTCTTCACTTGTGATTGTTTTCATTATACAACTTCGACTCCGATTGTATACATGCTACTACTGCATTGACTTCCACGTCAAGTTCTCACCCTCTCCGCCACCTATTATGCATTTCGCTCTGATATGATTCACAGACTGGGCGCTGACCGCCTGTTATACCGAGCTCGAATATCTAAACTGGTGAAAGCCGGCTTGATCGATCACGCCGTCCACGTGTTCGACGAAATGACCCAATCAAACTGCCGCGTTTTCAGCATCGATTATAATCGTTTCATTGGCGTCTTGGTCCGTCACTCTCGCTTCGACCTTGCTCAACACTATTACCACCAAATGGGTCCACTTGGATTCTCTTTGATACCCTTCACTTATTCAAGGTTCATTTCGGGTTTGTGTCAAGTCAAGAATTTTAGTTTGATTGACATTCTTTTAAATGACATGGATAGGCTAGGTTTGTTGCCTGATATCTGGGCTTTTAACATTTATTTGAATCTTTTGTTTATCGAGAACCGGATTGAATTTGCTTTGCAAGTGTTTTACAGTATGGTTGATAAAGGAAGAGAGCCTGATGTTGTTACGTATACTATTATTATTCATGGGTTGTGCAAAGCAAAGGAGTTTGATAATGCGGTTCAATTTTGGAATGATATGATCGAAAAGGGTTTTAGACCTGATAATGTAGTTAGTACTGCGCTTGTTGTCGGGTTGTGTGAGGGTGGAAAAGTTGATTTAGCTTATGAATTAACAATTGGTGCAATGAAGGGAAAGGTTGAGTTTGGTTTGTTGATTTATAACACTTTGATTAACGGATTCTGTAGAGCGGGTAGGATCGATAAGGCTAGAGCGATAATGAGTTTTATGAGGAGGAATGGCTGTGAGCCAGATTTGGTTACGAATAATGTATTGTTGAATTATTGTTGTGACGGTGTTATGTTGGAGGAGGCCGAGAATTTGATGAAGAAGATGGAGAGGAGTGGGATAGAACCTGATGTATATAGTTATAATCAGCTTCTTAAGGGCCTTTGTAAAGCTAGCCGACCGGATAAAGCATATTTATTTATGCTAAATAAAATGGAGGCAAAACAGTTGTTGGATGTTGTATCATATAATATTATTATCGAAGCATTCTGCAAGGAAGGTCGTACAAGAAGGGCCTATACACTGTTTGAGGAAATGAGACGGAAGGAAATTGCACCAGATGTGGTAACATTTACTATTCTAATAAATGCTTTTCTTAGAGAAGGTAGTTCTGATATAGCAAAGAAGCTTCTTGATCAGATGAGGGGGATGGGTGTGTTCGCTGATCGTATATTTTATACTACCATTGTTGATTACCTATGCAAAAGTGGGAAAATTGGGATGGCTCACAGTGTTTTTCTTGACATGGTAGAGCAGGGTATCACCCCGGATGTGGTTTCATACAATGCCCTGATTAATGGGCTCTGCAAATCTTCCAAAGTTAGTGAAGCCATGAATCTATACGACGTAATGCAGACAAGAGGATCACATCCCGATGAAGTAACTTTCAAATTACTAATTGGAGGGCTTATACGAGAGAAGAAGCTTGATATAGCTTGTAGGTTGTGGGATCAGATGATGGATAAGGGTTTTACTCTTGACAATGCAGTTTCAGAGACACTTATCAAAGCCATCAATTCAAGAGATGTTGAGCGAAAATGAGAAGAGGTAATTCACTTCTTATACTCTGCCTCATCCGCAGGGTGTGAGATTTGTACAGTGGCTTAAAACTTCTACTTGATTAATTTGCTTTAGGGCTTATTTTATATCGCTTTATTCACCCCACTGGTGTCAGTAATATCCCATTTCTACACGCAGTAGCATCTCCAATAAAACAATATATGCTAGCAATGAGATTATATTTCTGCTATATATTGCTTTACTGCTATTTGAGTCTTCGTTTTTGTAACTTATGCAAAGATCAGTATAAATCAGTGATTTATTTATTTTGTTTGTTTAGTTATATTAGGTGTAGTATTTCACTGTTTTGCTATAGTTATTGGCACAGCTGGTGGCGGCGTACAACGTTGGGCTGTGTTAATCATGCCATTATTTTGGTTACCCAAAGAGTGCCTTGTGTTTCTTTACTAAAATATTCCTCTGTGATTTTTTAGTGCCTCAATCCTACCTGCTGTTCTTGTGGTTAAGATGGATGCTTTGGTCCTTTGCCCATGATATCAAATCACTGGTCCGCCCATATTTGTCAATGCTCCGACAAATAATATTGTATGCTCATTTACAGTTATGAGTTTCAGTGTGTCCCATGAAGGAAATAGCGAGTACTTTTGCCACTGTTATTGAACGTGGGGCAAACACTTATTTATCAATGCCATGACCATTGAATGTTAGGCAGTTAATTGGGCATTCAGGATTGCTGTGCAAATGCATTAATCGTACATTGTCATAGGGGCGATGATGGTTTTAAATTTTAAATCTGATTTATACTGAACAATTTGCCAGCATAGGTTGTTCGTACCTCACTCTTAACTGTTAAAATTTCTGTATTTCAGGTTGAATTATGATGTTGGTGATATGTTGTTCTCGAGTTTACTGGAGACCTACCAGATTGGAGCCTTTGGAGGTATTTTTGGTTAGGCATAGTTGCCAAACCCATGGCAGATTCTGACAAGAAAGGCAATCAGGTTCGCGCTACTTACTTCCTTAACGTTAATCAACAAATGAAGATTATACTATTGATGCTAGTTTCTATGAGTTGTAGGTGTGTTCCATATCAATTCATTAAAAAAAGGAACACAGGGAGGACAGTTTTTAAATATATATTTTCAACTCCCATCTTAATTTTTTTTTCTGTGTTTAACCTACCTCTTGTTGATTTTTTTTTTTAAGAAAAATAATTTCTTTATTAATAAATATGTTCCTTTGTGGTTAACTGATATATCTTTTTTTTTTTTTTTTTTTCCTTTCTAAAAAAATAATAATTATATCAGTAAAATTTA
Source organism: Acer campestre (assembly GCA_954870605.1). Taxonomy (NCBI): domain Eukaryota; kingdom Viridiplantae; phylum Streptophyta; class Magnoliopsida; order Sapindales; family Sapindaceae; genus Acer; species Acer campestre. The sequence continues at coordinate 30,690,844 of OX940806.1, forward strand.
CCTGATAAAATATGATATATTCTTATTTCAAAAAAAAAAAAAAAAAATCCTGATATATTCTTGTTTGGAATTATCCAGGATGCACGATGAAGTTTTAGAATTGATTTATTTAAAGTAGAAGGAGAATGCTAACGATATATTTAAGTTTGAAACCTGGAGGCAGAGGTATGCTTTGTTTCATTTTCTTTAATTTTCTTTCCTCCCAAAATCCAATGTATCGAATTCAACTCCTGAATCCTTTTTCTTCCCTCTTCGCCCCAAAGTTTGTAGGCATGTGTACGTTTGTTTTGTGGATTATAAGAACATCAGATGACTATTGATTCTAAACAGAATAACTAATAACAATTTTTGTAACCTTTTCAACAGATCTGGTAGAAGACCAGCTAATCAGGAGGATGGAGCAGAGGTCTCATCACATTGATTTCAAATCGAAGATTATTCAAAATCCGGAGAATTAAAGACCGAATCTATGTCTCCAATCACGGATGCCTCCTTAAGTTAAGACACACTACAATGAAATGATATTGCCAAGGGTGACATGATTAACTTGTCATTTGTCTTTATAATCATAAGAGGCCAAGAGGGTGATTTCAAAATGTTAGTACTCTAGGGTGCGACGAATAAAACTTAGGCAGATACATTAAACGATTTGTTATTTAAGATCTGTAGATGTAAATTTAGGTGACAACCTTTTTATACTATAGTTTCATCAGTTGTGACCAGAAAGTTTGATTTAAATGTTGAAAAAGGACAGATAATAGAATCGGATTCTGCAAAATCTGGACAATTTTTGGTTTAAACAAAAAATTAATAGTGGTGGAAAAAGATAACTTGCCTCCTGCATTGAGTTAATGTTTGATTCTTTGCCTTTACATGAATCCTCCTTGAAGTTCTCATCAAGTAATCCTCATTCCCACTTCCTTAACAACAACTCTTCATGTTATTATTCTTCTGCTCTTCATTTTCTTATCACATTTCTTTTCTGTTCCTAGTGTCACCATGCCTCGACACTTAGAAACCAACCCTCATTTTGAACCATCACAAACACCCGGTCGGGGGGCAGCAACCCCACGGCATCGAGATCAGCGAAGCCGACCGCCTGCTACACGGGCATCACAGCCACAACATGCGGATCATCCACGGGTGGCAGCACCAAGGCCTCAAGATCAGCAAAACCCACCGCTTGGTTCATCGGTGTCACAGCCACAACGTCAAGACCAGCAAAACCGGCCTCCTGGTACATTGGAGACAGTACCACTGGAACCAGGGCACAGTCCATGGTTTTCAAGTGACCAGCGAATCCGGCGTCTTAGTCCATTGGAGATGGAACCACTGGAACCAGGACGCAGTCCATGGCTTCCAGCATGGCAAGAACCTCAGCATGACGAACGGCCCACCCAGCCACTAAATTCACCTGCGCCACGAACAAAGAAATCAAGGCGTCAAGATCGACGTAACCAGCCACTGGGTCTATGGTCAACAACTCGTGACCAACATATTCAACCATCCGGTCCACAAGCACCAAAACCAAAGGAGGCACTGCCACAGAAACAAGGCCAACATCCCCAGCCACACAGTCCCCAGGTGCTAGAGCCAGCGCATCAAGGCCAACATCCCCAGCCACAGAGTCCCCAGGTGCCACAGCCAGCGCACCAAGTCCAACATCCCCAGCCACGCCGTCCCAAGGAGCTACAGCCACACCAGCCATCAAGTCAAGAAGCGTTTCAACCTCAGCATCATGTCCACAATTCTCGCCAAGGTGGTATATGGGCGCCAGCACCACGTCGAACCAAGCTCCTAACATGGTTTCTTGCAGGATTTTGCACAATCTTCTGGATTGTCGTCATTCTAGGAGGCATAATTGTGCTCATAGTCTATCTCGTCTTTCGCCCACATAGCCCGCAGTTTGATGTAGCGGCTGTCACCTTAAACGCAGCCTATATAGACATGGACATCCTACTCAATGCCGATCTGACAGTGCTCGCAAACTTCACAAATTCTAACAAGAAAGTAAAGGTGGACTTCAGCTACGTAGTCCTTGATCTTTACTACGGGAGTACCTTTATCGCTTCTCAGTATGTTGAACCTTTCTCTGCACCCAGGACTGAATCCAAGCTCCTAGATATCCACCTGGTGACCAGTCAGGTTCGGCTTCCTGTCGCTGAAATCCAACGTCTTAAGAAGGAAATAAGCAACAATGCAGTCGTGTTCAAAATCAAAGGAGTGTTCCGGGCACGTTCTAAGCTCGGAGGTTTACTACGGTATTCCTACCGGCTCTATGGCACTTGCATGGTTATGTTGAATGGTCCTCCTACTGGGGTTATAAGAGGCAAAAGATGCAAAACCAAGCGTTGAAAAAACGCTCCATTTTTGGAATCACACAAGATTATTTAGTTTCACATCCATTGCTCTTGCCTGTAAAAATTTGAAATCAATTCTCTTCCGAGAGCATACAAGTTTGTAATTCTTTTTGATTTTTAAACATGTTTCTGAGGACCAAAGTTGTTTGTAATTGAAAATCTACAAAATATTCAGTTCCATTTCTAATGTACTCGCTCACCATTTCCAATCTCAATATAAGCTAAGTTGCACATTGACATTCAGCATCAACAGGTAACAACACCACAAAATTGTCGTCAGGAGTTTTCTAATATTCCAGAGAAACGATAAGTATGTTCTCAGGCTTATCAGCACACAATATAGGCATATTTATAGCATATTAATACACATCACCGTTCTTTGGCCATGTGTATTATTATAATTGAAGTTATCAAGATTACTTGCTTCAAGACCACCATTGCTCATGATATCAAATCACTGGTCCGCCCATATTTGTCAATGCTACGACAAATAATATTGTATGCTCATTTACAGTATTGAGTTTCAGTGTGGCCAATGAAGGAAATAGCGAGTACTTTTGCCACTGTTATTGAAAATGTGGGGCAAACACTTATTTATCAATGCCATGACCATTGTATGTTAGGCAGTTAATTGGGCGTTCAGGATTGCTGTGCAAATGCATTAATTGTACATTTTTATAGGGGCGATGATGGTTTTAAATTTTAAATCCGATTTACACTGAACAATTTGCCAGCATAGGTTGTTCATACCTCACTCTTAACTGTTAAAATTTATGTATTTCAGGTTGAATTATGATGTTGGTGATATGTTGTTCTCTAGAGTTTACTGGAGACCTGCCAGATTGGAGCCTACAGAGGTATTTTTGGTTAGGCATAGTTGCCAAACCCATGGATGATCCTGGCAAGAAAGGCAATCAGGTTCGAGCTGCTAACCTCCTTAAAGTTAATCAACAAATGAAGATTATACTAATTTAATAAATAAATTTGTTCCTTTCTAGTCACCTAATAAAATCTGATATATTTTTATTTCAAAAGAAAAAAAGAAAAAAATCCTGATATATTCTTGTTTGGAATTATCCAGGATGCACGATGAAGTTTTAGAATTGACTTATTGCAAGTAGAAGGAGAATGCTAATGATACATTTAAGCTTGAAACCTGGAGGCAGAGGTATGCTTTGTTTCTTTTTCTTTAATTTTCTTTCCTCCCAAAATCCAATGTATCGAATTCAACTCCTGGATCCTTTTTCTTCCCTCTTCGCCCCAAAGTTTGTAGGCATGTGTACGTTTGTTTTGTGGATTATAAGAACATCAGATGACTATTGATTCTAAACAGAATGACTAATAACAATTTTTGTAACCTTTTCAACAGATCTGGTAAGCTAATTAGAAGGATGGAGCAGAGGTCTCATCACATTGATTTCAATTCAAATAGATGCCCTGTTTGAGCATCTTAAAATCAAAGATTATTCAAAATCCGGAGAATTAAAGACCGAATCTATGTCTCCAATCATGGGTGCCTCCCAAAGTTAAGACACACTGCAATGAAATGTTATTGCCAAGGGTGACATGAGGAGGACTCAGAATTTGCTTTCCAGGTATAGATTAACTTGCCATTTTTCTTTATAATCATTAGAGGGTGATTTCGAAATGTTAGTACTCTAGGATGCGATGAATAAAACTTTGGCAGATACATTAAATGATTTGTTAGTTAAAGATCTGTAGATCTAAATTTAGGTGACAAACCTTTTTATACGGACTAATTACACAAGGGATAAGTTTAGGTATAATTGCACTAATATGGAACTTTTGCCTTTAATTGTAGAAACATCTCCTGCTGTTAGTTGACTTCCGTCAACTTTAACCTTTGACCACTGTTTTGATCCGAAATGACCACAATTGCCCTAATCACTTTTTTTTTTTTTTTTTAAATTATATTAATTTAAAAATATTAAAAAAAAAAAATCGATGCATTTTTTTTCTCCTAGATGCCTTTCCTTTTTTTTTTTTCCTTCCATTTTCGTTTTCCTTTCTTACATTATATGGTTCTTACTCCCCAAACACCATTTCAGATTTCAAAAATCAACTTCATCTACCATGGACTAAAAATTATCTCTCTCTTCTCTTCTCTCTCCCCAATCTCTTCTTTCTCAAACACACTGCCTCCAATCCCACCCTCTTCCCAAAACCCGATTCGTCTTTTCTCCCCCACCGCCACCGCATCATGACCATCTCACCACCACAACCACCGATCGCCGACCAACCCATAAACCTCCGTCATGGATTTTTTTTCTTTTTTTTTGTGTGGGGGAATCTGATTTAGATTCATGAAGAAAAAGTGTCATTTTTTATTTTGGGATTTGATTTTTTTTTTTTTTTTTTTTTTTAAGTAAATGGCTCCATGTTTGAGTTTGAGATGGTAGAAGATGAACATATGTTTGTGTTTGTGTTAGATGGAAATTCGTTTACAAATGAAACATGAGGTGGTGGCCATGGTTGATTTCGATTTAGGTTTGGGTTTAGTGTGGGTAGTTGTGTGGTGGTGGTGGCGGCTGGATTTTGGGGATGGTGATGGGTGTCCATGATTGGGTCTGGATTTGGGGTTGGTGATGGGTGGATTTGTGGTTCGTCGGGGTGGCGGCCAGGTTGTTGTTGGTTCGTCAGGGCAGCGGCAAGGTTGTCGGGGTGGCAACAACGTTGTTGGATTTGGGGTTGATGATCGAATTTGAATTCTAGGTTTGTTTTGGGTTTGATGATGATGATGATGGGTGATCGAATCTGAATTTCTAGGTTTGTTCTGGGTTTGATGATGATGATGATGGGTTTTGTTAAATTAATTTTAATTTATTTGTTATATAATTCTTTTAAAAAACTATTTTTATTTTTTATTTTTTTCATTTATAGATGGAGGAGAATAGATCTTATTCTCCTTCGTCCAAATATCCAATTGGATGGGAGATCTAATCTTCTCCATCCATTTTTATATTTTTAATGATTTATTATTTAAATACTTTTATACTTAAATGGACAATTTTACCCTTGTGCTGTTAACTTCTAACGGAGGATAAAAGACGGCAAGGGATGTTTGTACAATTAAAGGTAAAAGTTCCATATTAGTGCAATTATACCTAAACTGAAGGGATGTTTGTGCAATTAATCCCTTTTTATACTATAGTTGCACTTTAGTAGTTAGCAAAGCTGTTTATGAAATTCCTTGCCTCCTGCAAAATCTGGATTACTAGAATCGGATTCTGCAAAATCTGGACAATTTTTGGTTTAAACAAAAAATTAATAGTGGTGGAAAAAGATTACTTTCCTCCTGCATTGAGTTAATGTTTGATTCTTTGCCTTTACATGAATCCTCCTTGAAGTTCTCATCAAGTAATCCTCATTCCCACTTCCTTAACAACAACTCTTCATATTATTATTCTATTTTTTTGAAAATTCATATTATTATTCTTCTGCTCTTCATTTTCTTATCACATTTCTTTTCTGTTCCAAGTGTCACCATGCCTCGACACTTAGAAACCAACCCTCATTTCGAACCATCACAAACACCCGGTCAGGGGGCAGCAACCCCACAGCATCGAGATCAGCGAAGCCGACCGCCTGCTTCACGGGCATCACAGCCACAACATGCGGATCATCCACGGGTGGCAGCACCAAGGCCTCAAGATCAGCAAAACCCACCGCTTGGTTCATCGGTGTCACAGCCACAACGTCAAGACCAGCAAAACCGGCCTCCTGGTACATTGGAGACAGTACCACTGGAACCAGGGCACAGTCCATGGTTTTCAAGCGACCAGCGAAACCGGCGTCTTGTTCCATTGGGGATGGAACCACTGGAACCAGGACGCAGTCCATGGCTTCCAGCATGGCAAGAACCTCAGCATGACGAACAGCTCACCCAGCCACTAAATTCACCTGCGCCACAAACAAAGAAATCAAGGCGTCAAGATCGACGTAACCAGCCACTGGGTCTATGGCCAATAACTCGTGACCAACATATTCAACCATCCGGTCCACAAGCACCAAAACCAAAGGAGGCACTGCCACAGCAACAAGGCCAACATCCCCAGCCACACAGCCCCAAGGTGCTACAGCCACCGCACCAAGGCCAACGTCGACATTGCTCCTGCCTGTAAAAAATTGAAATCAATTTATATGCAGCCAATTCTCTTCCGTTAGTATCCAAGTTTGTAATTGTTTTGATTTTTAAACATGTTTCTGAGGACCAAAGTTGTTTGTAATTGAAAATCTACAAAATATTCAGTTTCCATTTCTAATGTACACAGCAAAATTGTCGTCAAGAGTTTTCTAATATTCCGGAGAAACGATAACTATGTTCTCAGGCTTATCGGCACACAATATAGGCATATTTATAGCATACTAATAAACATTATCACGCTTTTGCCATGTATATTATTATAATTGAAGTTATGTTGCTTACCTGGCAAAAGTGCAGTGTATTGGTATATTATAAATATGCCAATGAGAGAAAAAATGGAGCAAATAACCAGAATAAAATACTTATTAGTTAAATAAACATAACATAACAGAAACAGACGTAAAATTCCTTAGCAGTGATACGAAGTGATTCACACAACTCCAAAGAAATTGTTACAACTAAAGAAAAAGAGAGTATTAGCAGACCATGAGACCACACACATGTTACACATTCGAAAAGTTGTCCGCCAAGCTCCTAGACGAAAGAAATGCTTCAGTAAGTCGGGAAAGGGCGATAATTTTTTTATTTTTTATTTCTGAAGAGCATGATGTACAGTTGGTCCAAGCATCTGAAACACCTGTTAAAAACATTATAAATTCATACTAGTTAGTGTCAGAGAAAAAGTGAAGTATAAAGATTACTTGCTTCATGTACTTACTTATGTTTGATTCTTGCCCTTGTATGAATCCTCCTTGAAGTTCTCAAGAAGTAATCCTCCTCTTCTTTCCCACTGCTCTATCAACTCTTCTAATAATTCTTCTTCTGCTCTTCATTTCTCATCACATTTGTTTTCTGGTAAAGTGTCACCATGCCTTCGCACTTCGAATCCAACCCTCATTTTGGCATACCACAAAACCAACAGCAACATTTTCAGTCACCACTGCATCAAAATCAGCACTACCAGCCACCCGGTGCACCTCTGCCGCACACAAATAAACCAAAACGTCAAGAACGACGTAACCAGCCACTGGGTCCATGGGCAATGCTACGAGGGGATCAAGGCCAACATATTCATCCACCCGATCCACGGGTACCCCAAGGCCATCATCATCCCCAGCCACACAGTCCACAGGAGCCAAAGCCTTGGCCTCAAGACCACCATTCTCCCCCGCACGTTTTGCTGCCAACACAACCTCATACCACGCTTAAAACACGTTGTTTTGCAGGGTTTTGGGCATGCTTCTGGACTGTCATAGTTCTAATAGGGCTAGTCATCCTCGTAATCTATCTCGTCACTCGCCCACATAAACCCCAGTTTGATGTGGCAAATGTCACACTAAACGCAGCCTATCTAGCCCCGGACGTTCTGCTCCATGCAGATCTAACGATGCAAGTCAAATTCACAAATCCTAACAGGAACGCGAAGGTGGACTTCAGCTACTTCGTCATTGATCTATACTACGGGAATACCCTTATCGCTTATCAGAATGTTGAACCATTCTCTTTACCGAAGACTATATACAGCCTTCAAGTGGTGAATATGGTGACCAGCACTCAGGTTCCGCTTCCTGAACCAGACATGGAACGTCTAAAGAAGCAATTAAGCTACAATTCAGTTGAGTTTGAAATCAAGGGAGTGATTCGGTCACGAGTTACACGGGGAAGTATACTACGACTACGTTACTCCTACCGGCAAAATGTCGATTGCACTTTTACGGTGAATGGTCCTCCTAGTGGGGTATTAACAGCCAAATATTGCAAAATAAAGGGTTGAGAAGAAATCATTTTCAGACTCGCACTACATTAACTTGTTTTGCATTTGAATTCGGGTGTGTTTGTAATCTATGTAAGGTTGGATTGGATTGTGTTTTTTGTAATATTGTTTTGTTGTATATTGTTCATAATTCTTTTGTTTTCATTCAGTTTCCAGTCTCGATTTGATCTAAGTTGCATATTCAGTGCCAACGACACAACAAAATTGTTGCCAAACCATTTTTTTTTCACTGTTATTGTCTGCAAAAGACAATATTTTCTTACTATAAAAGCTAAAAGCCTAAAACAAGACAAACTTAGGGGGTGTTTGTTTTTTTCACTATAAGACTTATTGCCTCTTATATCTTAAATTAAGATAAATTAGTTTATTTGTTTTTCCAACTTATATCTTATTTTAAGATATATATGTCTTTTAGAAAAAGTAAAAAATTTTGACTTTTATCTTATTCAAAAAGTGATTCAGTATAGTGTTTTTAATAAATTTCCATAAATATCCTATAACAATTCAAACATTTATAATTTTATCCGCACATAGTAAAATCCTAAAAATTAATTTTCCAAAAATTCTCAAATTTGAAGAAACCCTAATACAAGCTAATCAATTTTATATTTGTAATAAGTCATCCAAAATGAAAAAAACAAACATATCATAGTATCTTAATTTATAAGACTTATCCATATGTCTAATAAATTAAAGTCTTATAAGACTTTAGATAAAAAAACAAACGGCCCCTTAGTACTTTAAAAATTGAAATTTGAAAGGGTAAAACATTCGATACAGTAGTAAATACAGCTACAACACTTTCATAGAACAAAAATTGGAGAAGGCTTCTCCTGCAGATGGCTTTATATACAAAAAGCTCGATACAAGATTTTATGAAATCTGGAAATCGCGGACCACCATTTGACATTTTACTTAGCCAAGAACAAACTACTATGCTCGGGAACTCATACCCGCCAATTTCACAAAAGGCACACCACTTGGTGGAAAATACTTTAGCACTGCCAAAACGATGACAAAGAAAAAGAAAATCCTACCTAAAATCTCCTGTAATAATCTCTGTTAAAGAAAGGATGCCTGAGGGCTTCATGAGCAGTTAGTCTGATGGAAGGGTCATATCGTAGAAGACCTTGCAAGAGATCTATGAGGTCCCCAGCTGAGTGATCTACGTGCTGCATTACAAGATTCTGCAAAGATAAAAAATAAAAATTGGCATACATTACTTAAAAATAAAATTACTGAAAATGTCAATGAACCAAAAGAATGATATATAACTTAAAGAAAACACAGGTATTATACACACCTGAAGACGAGGTAGCTTCAGAACAGCTTTAATGCTATCCCGAGACGTTGCACCCTCTGGCCAGTCCAACCTACCTTTTCTGACATACTTCTCAGCAGGTTTTCTGAAGCAACAATCAACAATAAACAAAAAGCAATAATTAGAATAGATGAACTAATACATATAACAGAGAAGAGTAGCAGGAATCCTTTTTAATGACACTCACTCTACTCTTTTCAACATGTGCTGAGGTAATGGCCCCAAAACCCTTTCCATCATGGCCAAGTGCTCTAAGTTCTCATGTGTCTGAAACAAAGCTTCTCCCTGCACACAAATAAATTTATTTTCCTGGTATAAGATATAGATCCTCGATAACATCTGTCCCACTCTACAATCTTAACGAAAATGCCAAAAAACTTCCAAGTTCTGAGAAATAAACATACCGAGCACAGTTCCACCAAGATACACCCAACACTCCATATGTCACAAGGATAACTCCATCCAAGTCCTGAAATCAAAACAAGCTTGCACATAAACTTCAAGAAATGCAATGACAATAAATATTTATAGACAAGAAAATACATAAGCATACCAAGGATAACCTCAGGTGCACGGTAGTGCCTGGTAGAGACAATATAGTTGTGATCTCGAATCTCATAAGCTGTGCTGCCAAAATCTATAACCTTAATAGCACTTGACTTTGGCAGCCTCTTGTAATAGGTTCCCTCCGTCGGTAAACGAGAAATAACCTGCAATAAAATATTAAGAAGTTAAAAGCTCAACAACATCTCACTTCAAAGAACAAAAAAAGCAAAAAAAGTTTGAAACATCAACAGTATAAGCTGACATACCTTGCAGTCAGGTATTTTTATATAATCAGGAGAAACAAAAAGTATGTTCTCGGGCTTCAAGTCGGTATGGATGAGGCGCAAATCATGCACAACTGCAAATAAATGAAAATGAGTGCAAACATAAGCATTTATAGACTTACTATTGCTATCCATCCTCAACAGTTGTAGTATCTTGCTTTAAGACAAATGAATGCCCCCCATGAAAGCAAAAAATAAGTGAGTAATGCTAGACATCCCAACTCATGATGTGTCAATTGGTAAGTGGATACACATTAATGAGGATCTATCTCACTTATCACATGTATTCACTTACCATTGGTTGAGATGCAAGTGGGATACTACAGAGGTGGGATGAAGCATTACTCAAAATAAATAAACAAATAAAAACTTATTAATTAAAAGAACATAAGAGAAACAGCCATTAAATTCTTTGAGGTGGTTCACGAAACTCCTAAAAATTTGTCACCAACTACAGAAAAAGGGGTGTTAGCAGACTACACACATGCTACACATTCCAACAGTTGTCTGCCAAGCTCACGGACAAGATCAACAGGAAAAGGGTGATAATTATTTTTCCGAAGAAAATCGTATACACTTGGTCCCAGCATCTCAAAGACCTGTTAAGACCATTTAAATTCACCAAGTCTTAAACCCCAAAATATTTATGAAGTTGGGAAATCATGTCATTATAAATAAATCATATACTTACAATACAGATATGGTTACGATAGTCAAACCAGTTCCGAATTTGAACACAACTGCAAAGAATAAACCCATTTATACTCTTGCATAATATGCTAAAGAAGCAAATGGTAATAATGGTAAAAGTGCAACACTTACCGACTGCCACTTCTGTCATACTTTTTGAGCAACTGGAGCACGTCAATTTCTGTCATTGCAGCTTCACGGTATTTCTTAATACTACGTACTACTTTTATGGCAACCGTCTCCCCTGTTTCCCTATCCAAGCAATCCAAAACCTGACCAAAAGTTCCTGTAGGAAAATATATATATATATATATATATATCAAAAGAGATGCAGAATATGAGGAAATAGATCAACAAAAGGCAAAGAAAACTGTACTTAGAACTTAAAAAGTTAAACTAACCTTCGCCGATTTTTCTGTTAATTGTATCTGCAAATGCGCACACAAATGAGTAAAAGGAAAAGTGTGAAAGACAACTCAAATAGATGAAGAATGACAAATCCAAACCAATAAGAATCAAATGTTGAATAAAACAAGTATTTAAACTTGAAAGAAAAGACTTCACACATACTTGAGAAGAGAAGAAGGAGAAGGAGGAGGAGGTGGTGGAGGAGAAGAAAGAATAAAAATTAATGCATGAATGATTAGCAAGACACATTAATAAATGTAAATAATCCTTGAATGATAATGATCAAGTGTAATTACATCGCGAAGTTAAATTCTCTCCAATCGCAAACATGTAATGTCCATCTTTGTCATCGCCTCGCCATTGGGGGAAGCCTTTTTGAGCTAATCCCTTTACAAACATACCGGCATTGTTCGGGTGCACCCTTGCAGCCCCATAGCTTGTCACATTGCCAACCTCTTGCCCACAATATATTCCTGACTGAGCCTACACACAATCACTCATTCATACTCCACTTAACACATAGTAATCAAAAACTTTGCACCCACTACAGCTATCCACTTCCAAACTCATCTCTCATATCAATTAATGAAAATAAATAAGACATTAGCACATACAATATCATCATCAAAACAAAATCACAATGCATTAATAAAAATTTGGTATTTTCTATCAAACTATTGCATAATCACATAAACCATTTTTCATTTTCAACCTTAAGAAGTAAATAACAAATACTAGATACAATTTTCTTTTATCAAAATATAAACTACTAAAAAAATTTCAAATGTAAAGTATTACAATCAAAATAAAACTAAAAAAAAAAAAACAATTTTTTTCTAGTCATACAAACAGAAGCCTAAACTGTATAGATATTAAGAGGAAAAAAATTATACCTTTGCGTGGGCCTGAGGGGTTTCCCAAGCTAAACGAGGTCTCTTTCTCGGACGACGATCCATGTGATTGTGAGGAAACTCTGTAACGTAGTCCATCTCCATTTGCTATGTAACCCTAACTCTAGATTGATTTATTGATTCATCGATTACGTGATGAGATCGACGCAGATATCGATCGAGAATTTTTTTTTTTTTTTTTTGGTACTGAATTTTTTTCCCTAGTTCTCCATCGTAATCGTAAACTGTTGCGAGCCGTTGGATTAGGTCGATTCACACCGCTCGTGTTTTGCTTGACCATGGTTAGTTTGATTGGCATGATTCTTACCACAGTTGAGTTAGCTTTTTTATATTTTCATTATATTATTATTTTCTGTTCGGAATATGCTGATCCTCGATTGTATAAAATATGTCAAGGGTTATTTGCACAAATATCCCTAATTTAAAGAAAAATTGCACTCTCAGACAATATCATAATCATATTATATGCCGAAATTCGATAACGTTGTGTGTCATGGCAATGTAGCTACATAAACTTTGTAGGGTTTGTCGAAACAATTCCAAAAATATATTATAGGTTCAAATCCGATAACGTTGGCCCCCTAAACGGTTTTCTTACATTAGGCTACATGTAAAAATGATTATAATTGTTAAAAAAAAATGTTGAAAGTATCAAAGGTTGAAGCAGGATATCTACTCTCATAACTAGGGATATCTACTTGAAATCACCTTACACACAATTTTTCTATTGTCAATTCGAAATGACAAAAGATATATCAGCTCTTTACATATGGGTCATTGAATTTAAATACTTTGACTTGGTTACATACATTTGTTAAAGTATCTTTTAAATCCAATAGTCCACTGGTAAAGAATTGATATATTTTATATCAGTTCGAACTGATAATAGAAAGACTGACCTTACACATACTCATAAAATGTGAATTGTGAAACTCAGACGCCTAATCATTAACGTGAAAGAAGATATGCATTACCACTTTGCACTTGTGTTAAAAGTTGACGTGCATGATGTGTCTAACTCCAAATGTTTAAAAGTGAGAGATGAATAAGTTTGCTCATGGTGAAAATTAGACCATTAAACTTTTAGTAAATAGAGAGACAATTCATTGTCCATACATTTATCATCAACAATTACAGAGAGAGACAGAGTCAAGAAGACACCAATTTGATATTGGTTGGTCATGCACACTTATTACGTACCCTCTTCCGAGGTATAATTTACATAAATATTAATCTATTTTTATAGATAATTGAGTGGCACAAGGTTGAGAGCTGTCTTTTTAGAGAGGTTAAGTCTCACACCAGCACCCTCCTCCATGTTGATATCTTCCTCTTTCATTCCATCTGGTAATTTCCAATTGAAACAATACAAGAGATTCGCAAGTGCAAGCTCCGATGTTCTTGTCCCCAGATAAATTCCAGGACAACTCTTCGACCTGATCCAAACGGCAAAAACTCAAAATTTTGTCCTTTATAATCAATAGAGTTGTCCATAAACCTTTCTGGGTAGAATTCTTCAGCATTCTTCCAGTATTTAGGATCTCTTCCAATCGCCCAAACGTTGACTTGAATCAGAGTTTTCGGGTTTATGTCGTAACCATCAACTTTAAAGTGGGAGATTGTTTCTCTTGCAATTAGTAGAGGAGCTGGAGGATGCAATCTCAGAGTTTCTTTGATAATCATCTTTAAGTATGGAAGTTGATCTAGATCGAGATCATCTTCTGTAACTCTTCCTTTCTTTCCAATACAGTTTCTGACTTCATCTTGTGCTTTTTTCATTAATCTTGGATTCCTAGCAAGCTCTGACATTGCCCAGATTACAGTAATTGAGCTGGTGTCTACTCCACCCAAAAATATATTCTGGTGGCAGGAAACAAATAAGACATAGATTTTACATTTATAATCATATATATATAAAAGAACAAATAATTCTCCGGTTAAGACCAGACCTGGAATTTTTCATGTGTCTCAATGAAAAATTCCAGCTCTAATCCTGACTAGAGAAAGACTTTGTAACAAAAACTACACAACCGTGGAAAAGAAGCTACTTACCATGAGTACCGCCTTGATGTTATCTTTGGTGATCTGAGCTTCACCGGATTTAGTCTGATCCTTCTCTAGTTTTAACATAACATCAATAATGTCTTCCTGGTCTTGATCTATTGCCCTCTCAGGTTTACGATGATCTTCGATAGCTTTCTCGAAGAAATTATCAAGATCATGGAAAGTTTTCTCAAGCTTTGCATGATAACCATTAAGCCTGTCAACTATCCAACCAACATAAGGAATGCATTCCTCTTTAGTGAATCCTCCGATGGAAGATTCAGTTGCTCGAATTAATTTTTCAAATTTATGGTTATCCAAACCGCTCCCTTGAAAAATCTGCCCGAAAGCCATCCTGAATACTATACTTCCAGTGAGAGCATATATCTTCTCGGAAAGATTAACAGGAATGGCAGAAGATGATAATGCTGATTGAGAGATGGAATTGATGAGTGAGCCAACTTCTTCTTCTCTAATGAACCGAAATGATTGCGCTCTCTTCAAGCTAAAAAGCTCGAGAACACAAATCTTCCTCATCTGTTTCCAATAATCACCATAGGGTGCAAAAGCTACGTCTAGGAAATTGTATGAGAGCTTCCTAGTCCCGGTCAATTGTGCTCTGCTGCAAGAGTCGATGTCATAAACTTTTAAGACCTCTCTTGCTGCCTCAGCAGAGTTGATTATAACAAAAGGTATACGACCGACTTTAAAAAGCATGACGGGACCGTATTTTTTGGAGAATTTGGTGAAAGATTGGTGAGGCAACGCCCCAAGTTGGTGTAAATTCCCTATAATTGGAAGCTGAGGAGGGCTTGGTGGGAGATTCTGCCCTTTAAATTTGATAATCTTTTTCAGGAGAAGCAGTAGAGGGATTAGAAGAAGAAGGAGCCACATTGGTAGATTGTAAAAAGCCATCTGATGAGGTTCAGGTTGTAAAAAACTGTTTATGAGATTCCTCAGGATTGTTGTTGGCCTTCAAATCCTGAAACCACCCGTTTTATAGCAGAACTACAAGCACAAGAGTCAACTTGGATTGGTTGCATTCAATTTACGTACGTATTGATTGATTCTAGTGACAAAATTCATGATGTAATTGCATTGATTGATTGATTTTAAAAGTTTGATTAACACATGGATTGTGACCACGTACTTAATATGATTTAGTAATACCTGATAATACGTCAAGTTCGAATCATCACTATTACAAGTTGTATATAAAAAAATAAAAATAAAAAACATATGAATTGTGATCATTAAATATATGTGTTAATATAATTATTGTTGATAGATATCATTTACGTTGGTGCAATAATTAGTATATAATAAGAGAAAAATCATTGCTACTAATTGATCAATCGTGACATATATATAGAGAAGTCATATTCATTTGGTGGACTGCTGACTCACATGAGCACCCACAGCTATTATAGTATTGTAAATTTGTAATGAATCCATCTATAGATTTCATTTTTGATCTTTTTGGATACCACTTAATCTCTGAGAAAGCAACCGCCTACGACAAATAAAATCACATTTTAAACGTGTGGTTAGGTGTTATATTATTAACTCTCCATAGTGTATTATTGAAATTTAAAAGATTTTAAAAGTTTAATTAATGTATTTATTATTCAATTGAGTTTATAAAAGTTTTGGTGTGTTAAAATGTTTAAATACTATTGATGTATCAATTTAAACTCTTAGATACGATGGTTACTAACAATTTCTTTTTATGTTTATATAGATAATACCGTTGATTTATAAGGACGATATTTCAAGGTAAAATAAGCTCGTATATATTGAATTTGGTACTTGAACAAAATAATTGAGAAATTAAAGACTATCCTTCTCTCCTAAGTATGTTTGATATTTCCTTTTAGTTTTAGTTTATTTATTTTTAATCATTTTTATAACGGGAATAATATAATTAATGAGTAATTATGAGAGGGAATACGAATTTATATTTTTTTTCAAAAATTTTGAATTTTTGAATTTTATAAAACCTTTCAATTTTATTTACAAAAATTTCATGTAGAAATTAGAATTAACTGATAATTTTGTAATTTTTAAAAATATTTTTAAAGATGTAATTATGTGAGTTTAATTGGGTTTTATTTAAGGGGCCGTAATGGAACCCGACATATTTTTTTCTGATTTTGTGCCCAAACCTCATTTTTGTGCTCGCATAGTTAACCCACCCACTTTCGTTGGGCTCACGTAGTTAGGGGTGGGCATAAAGTTCAGAACCTAACCGAATCGAATCGAACTGAACCGAACATCGAACCGAAAAAAGAGTGTTCGGTTCGGTTCATAGGATCAATTCGGTTTAATCCAATTTAAAAAAATGAAAACCGAAATTTTTTAGGTTTAAACCGGTTTAAGTGTTTAAAAACCGGTTTGAACCGATTAAACCACATATATAAATAATAATATTAAAAAAAAACCCTAACTCTATTGAATTGTACTGTATCTGTATGTGGTCTTTGAAAATTGAATTTACAATGATACACTGATACTGTGATACTGTCTATTAAATTTGAAATTGTTTTGAATGTATTATAATTAAATATTAGTACTTTATTTATTATTAGTAAAACTTGATTTCAGTTTTTTGGGGCTTGGACTATTAAAATTTGTGGCCCAAAATTAGAATCCCACAAGGGATTAGTAAACTGCATAATAAATTTTTTTTGGGCCACAACCATAAACCATATTAAAAAACTTATTAAACCATAAGGCCCATTGGCCCAAAACTGAAATGAACCGAACCGAACCGAACTGATTAAAATTAGTTCAGTTCAGTTCGGTTACCATTTCCTATTCGGTTTAAACCGGTTCAATTTTAGGTAAATCGAAATATTTTCGGTTCAATTCGGTTTTACCCAAAATCGAACCGAACCGAACCGAACCGCACCCACCCCTACACGTAGTATACCCACCCAAAGGCAGCCATGTCAGCAAATTCTGCTGACAATACATGTTTCATCATCAAATTGCCTTTACGTGCCCGGTCAAGTCATCAGATCCAGCTGATGTTACCTAACACATAGACATCGCATGTTGGCATAACAAGACACGTCAGCATTTGTGGCTGACGTGCTCGGACATATCATCATAATCGGGTCACCCGAAAGTCGAAACCCAACTTCTGCAGTTCTGCGTCTTCTTCCAAGTTCCAACCGCTCCTTTAAAAAAAAAAAAAAAAAAAACAGTGTTTTTAGGTCAAAATCAAATGAAGCCAAACAAAAATTATCCGTAGATTCTCGGGCGTTGGAAGCAATTGATGAATTGGGTTTGTTCGGATTCATGAGAACTGCGTGTGGTGTAGGATTGAAGAACAACGATGATGTCTGTGGAACAATTTGGCCCTCAGAAATTCTCCGGGAACTCGTAGCCACCTAACCGTATGCTCGCTTCTATTTGTTTTTCACTCTTCAATGTTCAAACTTGTTTTACTTTATCGTAATGTCTGCAGTGCAATGGAAATGGAACATGTAGCAAATTCTTGTTTCAGATACCAAAGTACTTGTAAAATTATTAATGGCTAATTTTGATTTTAAATTAATTCTGTTCTGATTTAGAGGATTTTGATTGGATAGGGGTTTGTTAACCGCTGCAAGCACTAACCGAAATACAGTTCTTGTTACTGAAAAGGGGTTTTCCATATTTTATGATTTTAATAAATAAATATTATGTTAGAATTCTAAAAATGATGGTAAAGTGTTCAATCGCTTTGTTATGAGTGGTTGTGCTAGACGATTTTGATTTCTAAATTGGATGGTTCTTGTTATTCTGATACTGGGAATTTTTTGGACAGACTTAAATTAGTTATCTAAAATAGTGTTCCAATTTGTATTCTCACAATCAAATTAAGATATGTGTCTACATTTATAAAAAAAAGTTGAAAAAAATAATAATTAAATGTAGATATATATATATATCCCAATTTAATCTGTAAAACATGAATAAGAACACCATTTTTGTTCCATCAAAAAAAAAAAAAAAACCATTTTTGAAAAAATTGATTTGATTCCTTTTTCACACAAGAAAAGTCAGCTTGAAGCAGACATCAATGATTTGTATATTGGTGCAATGAATCGGTGACCATCATAAAGTTTCAAGGCATTTGGAAGTATGCATGATCATTAATTCTGGACCATGGAAAAATAAATAAATTCTTAGCGATGTTTAGTCGGTCAATGATATCTTGTCGGGTTAATTTTTTATTTTATTTTTTTAATATTACAATTATACACATGTTAGGTTTTTTTTTTTAGGAAAAAACTTGAACTTACAATTTCATTATATGAGTGTGATAGATTTTACTCGAACCAATCTCATCTCGTCGATATCAGATTGAAATCCATTCGATTGATTATTGAAATTGATTGTCACATGATGTTTATTAGATATACTAAATTGCTCCTGTCCACGGTAGATTTCCTTCCATTACAGACCAATTATTGAAGATAAACTTTAAGAATAGTACTTTGTTTTTATTTGACTTTTTCAATACTGATCTTTCTCCGTGCAAGTTTTTCTCGCTTGATAGAATTTTCCACCGTAAAAACAATTTTAGGCCGACAATGCAACAAGTTTCCAAAAAATGTCACTGTCAGTGCTTGTCATACCACTTTCGTCTCTGATTTCAAAGGCCAACCAAACATTTCATTGAAATCATATCGTGTAGCAAATTCCGCTGACAATACGTCATCAAATCGCTTTGACTTGCTTGAGCACTTCACAAGTAATCGAGGATAAACTTTATTTTTTTTATTTTTTTAGTCGTCTAATCTTATGACATATAAATATTGTAATAAATGTGTGGTTAAAATGTGATTGGTTATCACAACCAATTTATCAACAGAAACCAATCATATTCTTGGAGTACTCATCATACCAATTATTAGATATATTGAAATTCTTGTAGGGTTTGGATCTTCTTACCTTTTTTTTTCCCCTGAACTCACATAATCTTAATTACGACATATAAGTATTGCTATGAATGTATTGTTAAGATATGATTGATTTCTACAATCACTTTATTAACAACCAATCACATACTTAAAAAATGTAAGGAAAAATAAAATGTAAGGAGAGGATCAGGTCTATTCTTGTAACCTTGAATGCCGCTAGCTGTATTATAAAATGATGGAAGCTACAGGTTTCAAAGTAAAGAAAATCCTGAGGGAGCTCAGATTTTTACAAGCTAAACCTCAGATGGCTCTTTACAATCTACTCATGTGGCTCCTTCTTCTTCTAATCCCTCTACTGTTTCTCCTGAAAAATATTATGCGAGTTAAAGAGATCAAATTGCAGCTCCCACCAAGCCCTCCTCAGCTTCCAATTATACAAAATTTACACCAACTTGGAGCTTTGCCTCACCAATCTTTCATGAAACTCTCCCAGAAATACGGTCCTGTCATGCTTCTTAAATTTGGTCGTATACCTTTTGTTATAATCTCTTCTGCTGAGGCAGCAAGAGAGGTCTTAAAAATTCATGACCTCAACACTTGTAACAGAGTGCAATTAACTGGGAGTCGGAAGCTTACATACAACTATCTAGACTTAGCTTTTGCACCATATGGTGATTATTGGAGACAGATGAGGAAGATATGTGTTCTCGAGCTTTTTAGCTTGAAGAGAGTACAGTCGTTTCGTTTCATCAGGGAAGGAGAAGTTGCCTCACTCATGGATACCATCTCTCAATCAGCATCCTCTGCCAGTCCTGTTGATCTTTCTGAGAAGATGTTTGCTTTCACTGCAAGTATAGTATTCAGGATGGCTTTCGGGCAGATTTTTCAAGGGAGCGATTTGGATAACCACAAATTTGAAAAATTAATTCGAGCAACTGAGTATTTCATGGGAGGATTCACTACAGAGGAGTGCATTCCTTATGTTGGTTGGATAATTGATAGGCTTAATAGTTATCATGCAAAGCTTGAGAAAGTTTTCCATGAACTCGATACTTTCTTCGAAAAAGCAATCAATGATCATCTTAAACCTGAAAGGAAAATAGAAGGCCAAGAAGACATTATTGATGTTATGCTGAAAATAGGGAAGGATCAAATTAAACCGGGTGAAGCTCAGATCACGAAAGATAACATCAAGGCAGTACTCTTGGTAAGCAGTTTAATTTACAGTTGTGTTGTTCTTGTAGATGATTATAAATCTAAATTCTAATCATCGCTTTTTTTTTTTTTTTTTTTTTTTCTGCTATGTTTGCAAACCAGGATATATTTTTGGGTGGAGTAGACACCAGCGCAATCACTGTAGTCTGGGCAATGTCAGAGCTTGCTAGGAATCCAAGATTAATGAAGAAAGCACAAGAGGAAATCAGAAACTGCATTGGAAAGAAAGGAAGAGTTACGGAAGATGATATCGATCAACTTCCATACCTAAAGATGATTATAAAAGAAACTCTGAGATTGCATCCTCCCGCCCCTCTGCTACCTCCGAGAGAAACAACATCCCACTTTAAAGTCAATGGTTACGACATAAACCCCAAAAACCTGATTCAAGTTAATGTCTGGGCAATCGGAAGAGATCCTAAATACTGGAAGAATCCTGAAGAATTCTATCCAGAAAGGTTTATAAATAACCCTATTGATTATAAAGGAAACAACTTTGACTATTTGCCATTTGGTTCAGGTCGAAGAATTTGTCCTGGAATCCATATCGGGCTAATAACATCGGAGATTGCACTTGCAAATCTCTTATATTGTTTCGATTGGAAATTGCCAAATGGAATGAAAGAGGAAGATATCAACATGGAGGAGGCTGCTGGTGTGAGTCTTACAGTCTCTAAAAAGACTGCTCTCAACCTTGTGCCAGTCAATTATCTGCAGTAGGAATCATCAGAGCATATTGATAACTACATAATTGTAAGATATTTCTTTATATCATAAAGGGGATGCAACAATGAATCCCAAATAGCACTTGGATCTTGGATCAGTTAAGTGGGTTATCTATTTATATAATCAGATTCACTAGATGCATTTACACCTAATGAAGTAAACCATTAACCATGTGTTTGTTCTTACCTACAAACACTAACATTCGAAGCTTAGCAAATAAATGGCACACAATAAAAGCACAAGAACATACCATATAAAAATATTCAACTTCACAAGACAGCAAGAAGGATGGATAGTCTGATAGTCAATACATAGCATTATTTTTAATAAGAAACAGAAAACTGGTAAACTTGTATCCATTTCTATCTGTTTTTTATTGATTTATTTATTTATTAAATATAAACTCCCTCCAAAGATTCTTGCTTCTTGTTCTCTTTGCCATTCAGATGCTTTGGATGCATCTATTGCCAAACGATAATCATTTCGTTCATCAGGAAGCATACCTTCAGGATAATCATAGGAGGAAATAGGGGTATATAGCACTTTTTTAAAATGGATTTGTGTAACTATAACCACTTTAATAACTCATGTTTTAATAGCACCAAAAATGGAATTTGGACAAAAATACCCCTCAGCTTCTTTTCTTTTCTCTTTTCTGTCCTTCATCTTCTTTCTTCTTCTTTTTCCCCAAACCTTCATTGATGGAGCTTTAATGGAGGTGTCATCGTCGACCGGCGAGTTGATGGACAAAACCACCGGCAAAACGTCCGTCGTGCGCCACCGATTGTAACGGAAGTATCCATTTTCAATTTCGAGTTGTATGGAGAGGGAAACGAAGCCAAACCTGAATAGTTTTCGAACCTTCATCGTCAGATCTGCGACGATTCGTCGCGAATCTGACGAAACCGATGGCACCAATGAACTCGACGTCGTCCAATCTTCTAGATCCGACTATCTCCGGAGTCAACTGGCGCCGTCGTCGGCATTATCACCATTGATGGAGGTCGAACAGAATAAGTCTCGAACAAACTGGGATTAAGTCTCGAAACGCATTAATAAGTCTCGAAAATGTCACAATAAGTCTCGAATTTTCGAGGAAAAAAAAATCAACAAACTGGGATTAAGTCTCGAAACGCATCAATAAGTCTCGAAAATGTCACAATAAGTCTCGAATTTTCGAGAAAAAAAAAAGCAAAGGAAAAGAGTAAGTGGGGGTATTTTTGTCTCATCACCTATTTTGGTGCTATTAAAACATGACTTATTAATGTGGTGCTATTTGCACAAGCCCTCCCCCAAAAAGTGCTATTTAATTTTTGAACCCTAATGATAGATATCTTCTTCCTCTTTTGTATCAGGGAAATTTCCCCTTAATTCTTGTTGAATTTGTTCAATCTCCCTTGCAGTTTTTTTTTTTTATTTTTATTTTTTTAATTTTTAATTTTTTTTGCAATTGAGATATTTGAAATTTAACTTCCGGTGGCACATTTGAGCATACTTTTACATTTTTATACAACTCATTACCGGTTAAATGAAATTTAAATCGAGTACTTCCTCCACTTTGCATTGTATGACCGCAAAAAGTGCATATAGTACCATTTTTATTATTCGGTATTGGTTTGCAATACTCCCATAATACTGGATCTTTTTTAGTACTATACATCTTATGCAATATAATTCCCTATCAAAACAAAATTAAATTTTGTATCAATCATTTTATAAATATGAAAACTCTAACAAGTTTTAGAAACAATACCACACAACATCTAAAATTTGCATACAATTATAATATCATTATTTTTTTATAAAAAAAATATCAAAGTAAATATTTACTTACCTAATTATTTGATGATGATATTGAGAATTTGAGATAAGCTTGTGATGTAAAATTTGTTATGCAAAGTGTAGTTGTGTAGGATGAAAACTTGAAAGGGAAGAGTGAAGATTATTTTATAAATGAATGGCCAATTTGGTATTGCTTTTAAGAAGTTAAAATCAGCTTATTTTATAATTTTGACATAAAATGTTGTTTAGTAAAACTTCCATAAGTGATTAATTGATAATCTGACAAGTTTTGACAGTGATTTTGGGAAATAGGTGAAGGGTTACTTTTTGAAAGTATTATGGAATAATCTATTACAGCATTTAATGAATCTTTTAAAATATCATTATTATCCTTATGAAATTAAATTAAAATCATTAATATTCCTTATTTCATCTTAAAATTAAAGATTCTAATTAAATATTGATTTTATTTATAAAATATTTTTAAAATATTTTTATTATTCTTATGGATTTTTTATTTTATTTTAAATATTCTACTTAAATATTGATTTAATATATATAATTAATGAAAAAAATAAAATAAGGTTCTAAAATTATGTCTATTTTAGTCATTGTAACTAAGGAGGGTGTATTCAATTAGGATTTTAAAAGACTTTTAATGACTTTTCTGAAATTAAAAAGTTTAGGTGTATTCAATGTGAACTTTTAACGACTCTATAAAAGTCATGAGGTATTCAGTACAGACTTTTATAGACTTTAAAAAAGTCTTTAGAAGTCATGTGGTATTCAATGAAGACTTTTTAACAGTCTATGAAAGTTAGGAGGTATTCAAAATCTCAATGACTTTTAATGACTTTAAAATATCAATGACTTTTAATGACTTTTAATAATTTTTAGTTATAACAAATCTCACAATTTGTCTTCCATTCCTACCAAAGACTTTGAATGACTTTTAAAAAAAAAAAATTAAAAAAAATTTCACTTTAGAAGAAAAACATAAAACTCTTTGAAAAACATCAACCACCAAACATATGTTTTATTTTCAAATAAAAGCACACTCATTCTTACTAAATTTCATAAATAAAATAAAATAAATAACTTTTAAAATGAATAAACATTATTAAAAAAAAAAAAAACATACAAACATTAACAAATTATAACAAAAAAAAAAAAAAAACTAAAAAAATAATATAAACAACTCTCCATCAGCCAATTAAGGACGAGATATTTTATTTTTTTTATCTATATTTTCAAGTCTTTTAAGTGGTGGAATGGTCTTCTTCAATTTGCCTAACTACCATATTACAGATGTCCATAAAGAGAGATAGCTAGTTTATTTTTCGACTCTGCTTTTTGTGTTTGGAGTAAAATCAATGTGGTTTTTGAATTGTTATTTACAATGATTATTTTTTGGGTGATTATCATTTGGGTCCCTAATTTTTTCTGAATTATCAATTTTTTAAACAAGTTTGTTTTTTTTATCAAAACTTTCCCTGAGTTTTGAAAAGTATAACAAATAAGTCCTACCGTCTGTCAATGGTTAGTCAACATTAACGACCAGGGGTTATTTTTGTCATTTGAACCAAAAAATGCCATGTGTCACAAAAATAGAAATAAAATAAATACAATAATTTGTATTTAAAAATTAAAAAATTAATTAAATTAAATAATTAAAAATTAAAAACCAGAAATTAAACTTTTTTTTTTTTCAAAAATAAACTTTAAAAACAAAAATTAAAAATTTAAAAAATTTAAAAAAAAAACAAAAACAAAAACGAAACTCATCATCTTCTTCCCCACCGTTAAAAAAAAAAAGTCAAAAGGATCTATTTAATATACTTTTCAAAAGTCAGGGAAATTTTTGATAAAAAAGCAAATTTGTTTAAAAAATTGATAATTCAGAAAAAGTTAGGGACCCAAATGATAATCACCCTTATTTTTTTTACTATTTTTCAAAGCAATGAATTCTGTTTTTTACTTGTTAATTGATTGTATTTATTTATTAACAGAGTTTGTTGTAACTACTATTTAATATGTTTAAAGTGCATCAAATTTTATGAAGACAATCCAAATAGTAACGTGTCTTCAGAACTTTCTTTGTTTGCACTGTTTGATAGTGTATGATTTTTAAGAGATATAAGCAACCAAACTTGAAGGCTATTGCTATTTTTTATTTTTTTTTTGAACTCCACCAAAATTACTATCTTGAATCATACCAAAATTTAGTATGAATTTGTTGCCTTAAAAAACTGTCAACAGTTTGGTATCTTAGGAACGTATGCTCCTTAGTACAACAAAGTAAATATTATTTTTAGATGTCAAAAAGTCTTTGAAAGTCTATTGATTGTCTTTGAAAGTCCATCAATGTCTTTAAAAGTCTTTAAAATGAATGTATATAAAAGTCTATGAAAGTCTTTCATACTTTTATAAAGTCTATAAAAGTCATTAAAAATCCTTAAAGTCTACAAAAGTCATTTACTTTAAAAAAGTCTTGAAAAGTCATTTGAAATCCTAATTGAATACTCCCTCCTAATTTCAGTACTTTTGAAATAAAATTATCAAGCATATGTATACTGTTTTTGAGTCATACAGGACCAACGTCAATATTCTGAAATAACTCTGGAATCCACCAAAAAACGAGAGAAACTCTCAAGAAAAATCCAAAACTTATTGATAACTGCCTTTTTTCTGGCCAAAAAGGCTTACAAACATATTTAAAGCAAAAAATAAAAAATAAAAAAAAATAACCCTAATACTTGTTGGATAAGAAATGAGACTAATTACTAAAAATTGCCAAAAATAGCAAAATTGAGATAATTGTGGAAATAAAAACTGCTAGGAATCCTAAGCAAGCCAGAATTGACGGAAGTCGATTCGGATTTGGAAAACAGAAGTTATGGCTAAAACGAAACTTTCCTAAAATAGAAAAAACGACAATTTCGAGGCCTAAACGACGGAATTAGGCTAAAAAAGGGTATGCCTCAATAGTAATTGATTATTGACGGTCTCGCCGAAACGCATCAATTGTGCAAGTTTCATGTCATTCCAACGCCTGGACTACTGGAATTCGACTGCCCCTGAATTTAGGATGTTCCCTCTTCATCATGTACGCATTGGCCACTTGTTCTACACTTCTACATCAACAACGAATAAACAATACATGATGCATAGACATCATTTTGTTTATATTTTTCAAAATTCTATCATTATTATTCTCTACCATACTATTTTTCAAACTTCTATCGTTATGATTCTCTCCCATACCACCCATACCAAATAATTGAGTTCTTATTTATTTTTTATTTTTACTTTTGAGTTTCTTTAGATTCTCTACTCAAAATAAATAATTATGGGTTTTTACATGTTTTGCACAAACAATTTTGAGATTCCTTTATTTGGAATGTTGGCACAAAGTTTTTAAAAAAACCAATTCTACATATTTATAAATTGATTGGTACATATTTTATATTATTTGAAATTAGTTTTACACATTTGAGTCACAATAATTTTTACTTCAAGTCCTCAATCATTTTACTTAGGTCCTCAATAATGTCACATTTGAGTCACATTAGGTCCACTCTTTGGTTCTTTGTCCAATTTTACTTCTAGTCCTCAATAATTTTACTATTAACTATTATGTTGGAAATTTTTATAAATTTGTTAATGCTTCTTCTAAAATAATTTTCAATATAAATTATTTTAACAATAATTTAATTGTTTAGGATTAAAAAAATTATTTTAATAATATGCAAAATATCCATGGACTTTCGAGGTGAAATTCGTGAAATTTTAGGAATATCGGGATATTTTGGGAATATCGGGAGATTTTTATGGATATTTCGAAATCAGCCGGATATTCTTCAGGATATTAGATATTTACCTGTTTCGATAGCTCCTTCAAAATACGGATATATCGGTGGATATTTCGGTATATCTATCAATATTCAGTTCCTTAGAGTAGATTATGTCAAATTAAGTGACACTAACACTATTACCATTTATTCATAAGAAAAGGACAAATGATGATAAATGTTTATTTTTTTAAATTTGATACACTTTGTCGGAACTTACTGAAATCAATAATTATATGTATATGGATTTGATGAATTTGTGGAAGAATATGTGGAGAGGTGAAGATGGACGAAAATGGATTTTAATTCTGAGATCTAGATTGAAGCAGCACCCTTGAAATATTTGGAAAAGGGATATATACAGGTAGGTCAAAGTGGGTCCCAAAAAAGATGAAAAACAAGCGGTGATAGTTATCTCGCAGTACGTCTTGCGGTTTGCTTTAACAGCTGGTATGAAGAACTCCTCTTGTTGGATTTCACAGTACGCAACTTCAATTGACGTGGTAGCTTCAAGGACACGTACTACGAAAATACTCTTTTAACCTGAAAGTCCCATATTTGCCTAGAAAAATCTACTTTATCTGGCGTAGACTCCTCCTAGATCAAAATAAACCTGCAAACACTTATTTAAACATTAAAATATGGTAATTCCAAGAAAAACAAGATCAAAACATAGGAAAATAGGGGATACGCAAATCGTATAAATGGACTTATAAATAATTCAAATATTTATTGCCATACTATCAAAAAGAAGGCTAATTGGCAAGAATACCCCTGAACTATACCCGAATTTGCAACTTACCCTCTGAACTTTTTTTTTCGGCATTAAACCCCCTAAACTCAACGAAATTTGCAATTGTTAACGGAAATTCAACGGAACCCTAATTCCGTCCAAGAAAATTACACTAAGCTCCCCTGATTATATATATAATTGTATTAAACCCCAAAAAATATAATAATATTACCCGAATACCCCTCTGACCAAATTTTTAAAATAAAATTTTAAAATTTAAAATTTAAATAATGGTTAAATAATAATAAAATTCTGAATTTTATTATAAAGACAATAAAATAAATATAGAAATGAAAAAATTAAATTGATTTAACAATTATTAAATTATCTTTTTTTTTTTAAATATCCCTAAATATAAACCCATATAAATATTTAAATTATTAATGAAAAATAAAATAATGGTTAAATAATAATACAATCCCCTTTCAATAATAATAATAATAATAATAATTTTCCATCCAATCCTATTTCTCCATCCAATCCAATCCAATCCTTAAAAATTTTCCTTCTCTAAAGAAAATAAAAAATTTAAATTTCCAACACCCAAAAAATTTAAAATAAAAAATTTAATTTTTAATTCTTCTATATGTGCTTTTAATTGGATTGATGTTCAATTTTTTAAATTTTGTATTTGTATTATTATAATTATTTTGTAATTGAGATAAATCAATCTATTTCAAAAAATATTTTTTTTTTATTTGAATTTGTTTTAATAAATATTTCTCCACCATCTATCTATGAGATGGATGATTGAGATTTTAAAGATGTTTTAATTTTTTAAAATTTTATTTTCTTTATTAAAAAAATCAGATTTGTATTTTTTTTTTGAAAGAGAATTGTATTATTATTTAACCATTATTTTTATTTTTCTTAAATAATTTATATATTTATCTAGGTTTTTATATTTAGGGATATTTAAATAAAAATTTAATTTAAATAATTGTTAAATCAATTTATTTTTTTCATTCTCTATTTATTTAATTATCTTTATAATAAAATTCAGAATTTTATTATTATTTAACCATTATTTAAATTCTAAATTTTAAATTATAATAATAATAATTATTATTATTATTGTTGTTATTATTATTATTATTATTATTATTATTATTATTATTATTATTTTATAAAGACAATTAAATAAATAGAGATTTTTTTCATTTCTCTATTTATTTAATTGTCTTTATAAAAAAAAAATTAAGAATTTTATTATTATTATTATTATTATTATTATTATTATTATTGAAAGGGGATTGTATTATTATTTAACCATTATTTTATTTTTCATTAATAATTTAAATATTTATATGGGTTTATATTTAGGGATATTTAAAAAAAAAGAAAGATAATTTAATAATTGTTAAATCAATTTAATTTTTTCATTTCTATATTTATTTTATTGTCTTTATAATAAAATTCAGAATTTTATTATTATTTAACCATTATTTAAATTTTAAATTTTTAAATTTTATTTTAAAAAATTGGTCAGAGGGGTATTCGGGTAATATTATTATATTTTTTGGGGTTTAATACAATTATATATATAATCAGGGGAGCTTAGTGTAATTTTCTTGGACGGAATTAGGGTTCCGTTGGATTTCCGTTAACAATTGTAAATTTCGTTGAGTTTAGGGGGTTTAATGCCGAAAAAAAAAGTTCAGGGGGGTAAGTTGCAAATTCGGGTATAGTTCAGGGGTTATTCTTGCCAATTAGCCCAAAAAGAAAACTCTCAAAACATATATATTAGTAAAATATAGGTGGTGAGACTCAAATTCGTTTCATCCACCACTAACTTTCCACCGTAAATAGACAATATTTGATGTAGAATTTTCCAAAGAAAACAATTTTAAGTAGACATCAATGATCTGTAAACGCAAAGAGTTTCAACTTTCAAGAAAAGAGTTGGTGCTCGACATTGACACGGCGTTTGCATCATCCTATCAGCAGCGCAAAAGCCATATATATCTCACACGTCTCCGATATTTCTGACACCTTGGATGCAGTGCCGGCCTTGGAGGGGTGCACCGAGTTCAACCACTCTGGCCCCAATTTATTTATTTAATTATTTATTTTATTTTATTTTATTAAAGTCAGTATCTATTATTGGGTTTTATGGGCCCATAGGAGATAAAATTTTGATGAATGATCAAATTCATTTTTGTTTTAAATTATGCGGTCTTTCTATTGTCAATTTGTCCTGATAATAAATATATTAGGATGAAGAATGTGAACCATAGATTATGGAAAAGTTTTGACAAGTGCATACACTTTGAGTCAAAGTATGTAAATCTAGTGGTTCACATTCTTTGTCCTGATATATTTATTATCAGGACGAGCTGATAATAGAAAATCTATTAAATTATATGTATAGAATATATTTATAAAATGGGTCTAATTCATTTTTTATATAATATGTATAAAATATATTTATAAAATTGTGACTATGAAGGAAGGTTCCAATTATTTTTTTAATTATATGCATGGAATATATTAAAAAAAAAATCAGATTTTTTAATCAAGAGAGGTCAATTTCAGATTTTTCCCTCCGGATTTTATAATACAGTAATACAGTTACTGTATTATAAAATCCAGAGGGAACCACAGGTTTTCAAGTAAACAAAATCCTAAGGTACCTCTGATGGCTTTTTACAATCTACCCATATGGCTCCTTCTTCTAATCCCTCTACTGTTTTTCCTGAAAAAGATTATGAACCTTAAAGGCCTCAAATTGCAGCTCCCACCAAGCCCTCCTCAGCTTCCAATTATAGGAAATTTACACCAACTTGGAGCTTTGCCTCACCAATCTTTCATGAAACTCTCCCAAAAATACGGTCCAGTCATGCTTCTTAAATTCGGTCGTATACCTTTTGTTATAATCTCTTCTGCTGAAGCAGCAAGAGAGGTCTTAAAAGTTCATGATCTTGATTCTTGCAGCAGAGCACAGTTAACCGGGAGTCGAAAGCTTACACACAACTATTTAGACATAGCTTTCGCACCATATGGTGATTATTGGAGACAGATAAGGAAAATATCCTTTCTCGAGCTTTTTAGCTTGAAGAGAGTGCAATCGTTTCGGTTCATTAGAGAAGGAGAAGTAGCATCACTCATGAATTCCATCTCTCAATCAGCATCCTCTGCCACTCCTGTTGATCTTTCTGAGAAGATATTTGCTCTCACTGGAAGTATAGTTTTCAGGATGTCTTTCGGGCAAAATTTTCGAGGGGGCAATTTGGATAACCAAAAATTTGAAAAATTAGTTCATGCAGCTGAGTCTATAATGGGAGGATTCACTACAGAGGAGTGTTTTCCTTATGTTGGTTGGATAATTGACAGGCTTAATGGTTATCATGCAAAGCTTGAGAAAGTTTTCCATGAACTCAATACTTTCTTCGAAAAAGCAATCGATGATCATCTTAAACCTGAGAGGATGACAATAGATCAAGACCAGGAAGATATTATTGATGTTATGCTGAAACTAGTGAAGGATCAAACTAAATCGGATCAAGCTTGGCTCACCAAAGATAACATCAAAGCAGTACTCTTGGTAAGCAGTTTAATTTACAGTTGTGTTGATCATAAAAAAAGGAAAAAAAAAGGGGGAAATTTACATATATATTTCCCCTTCTGCAATAATAATAATAATAAAATTAAAAAAAAAAAAAAAACAATACAACTAATATATATATAAACCAAATCTCACAAAATCCTAGTATATATATATATATATGTTGAATTCTATCACAAGACATTTTATATGTATATAATTAGTTCAGTCTGTTTAGTTAGGAGAGTCTCCCCAATATATGGAATAGTGAGTTCTTCTTATATATATAATTATATATATGACCAGTGGAATCTATTTAGTCAGAAGAGTCTCCTCGATATGTGGAGCAGTGAGTTTTGACATACCACAAGACATTTTATATATCTTACCAATTGAATCTATTTAGTAGGAAAGTCTTCTCACTATGTGTAGCTATGTAGCAGTGAGTTTTGACATGCCACAAGATATTATATATATATATATATCTTACCAATTTAGTTTGTTTGATTAAGAGAGTTTCTTCATTATATGGAGGCACGTCACATATTATATATGTAATGTCCAGTTCCAGAAATTTTTCCAAGCCTGGAAATCCAAGCCCAAAATTGAGTTTAGTGTAACTCAAGGAGATGAAATTGCAATTTTCTATGCATGTGAAGAATTAAAAAGGAATAAGAAATATTATAGGGTAGGAAATGTAATTTTGTAATGAAATATGATGACTCTAAAGCTATGCAAGACGTGTGTAAATTGAGAACAAAGGATAATATATATTAAAAAAAAAAAAAGATTGGTGGAGAATATTTTAGAACGTGGTGTGGACTGGTTTTGGGACATTCCAGAGCAAAAAGTAGCAAGGTGGGGGATCCCGTGAGTGAGTTGGTGAGCATCATATGTGCAAATAGAGAATGAGGAGAGAGAGGGAGAGGGTCGGTGAAGAAAAGAAGAGAGAAAGAAAGGACAGAGTGGTGTTGGGGTTTTTACGAGTTTCCGTCCAGATCTCTTCTAGGGGCATTTTGGAGGTCGGTTTGTGGTCCGATCGAGCTCAATTTGGTCAGTATGTTATACTCTTGTAGTTATGGAATCTAGACGGTGGAGATGTCAATTGGAGTTCCCTGTGGAGAGAACTACGGCTCTGAGCAGAGCTGGGTTGAAACATGAGATAAGCAATAGTTTGAAGATCTTAGAGCTAAGTAAGTTGCTCTCTTCTCCTCTATGCTCCCCTTCCATGTCAAGGATTTCTTAGATATGTTAGACTGATTTTATGAATCATTTATGAGAATAAGCATGTATAGGATTGATTTATATACATTCCATAGTTCATGGTCATTATAGCTTACAATTTTAATTATTAAGATGAGATTAAAGTTGATGTTTTTAGAAAATCCAGATTTTAGATGAAGTTGAGTATCTTGATAGAAGATGAAATAAATTCAGATTTTCAGAAGTATTAGTGAGTAGACAGTTATTATTTATAAGTTATAACTAAGTTATTCAATTAGAATTATATTTTAGAAATTGGTAGTTAAGATATCCTTTCTAGAAATAGAAGTATCTTACTAGAAATGAGAGATTCAAAATATTGGCCTTTGGGGCTTCTCTGCACGTGTATGTGGCTTTTGGGGCTTCTCTACACGTGTTTGTAAGATTACTCTATATGTGGTATAATATCACCATATATGTGAGATTACTTTGCACGTTCGATCAGATATCAACGTGTATGTGAGATTATATGTTTATATTATAGCTCTGCATGGGTGATCATATATCACCGTGTATGTGAGATATGTTTTTCCCCCTACTCTGCGTATGCATTTAGATTCTTTGCCACGTACGTGATATTTTCCCATGGGTACTAGTTTGGTAATGAGTTTCATATTATTTATATATTTACAGATTATGAAAAGTATATAAAAGATTTGAGATTATCAACATTTTATATTTTATGTTAGATAATTTATATCTTATCAAAGAAAGAAAATATTTTATTACATTATGTAGTATTCATAGGAAACTGTGATTCATTCACAGAGGATGTATTTAATTAGCTTTAAAGCTCATGTGTTAATAATTTTCAGATTGTATTTTTGTTAACAAGTATATAGTTAAATGAACTACGAGGGCTTTGATCCTTAGAGTATAAGATACATAGGCGTTTAGGGTTGTAAATCTCAAACTCAAACCCATTAGAAAAAGAAAAAAAATAAGATTCTCACAAGATTACCTTGTACTCAAGAGAGAAGTCGGGGCAGGTCTTGTCAATATATATATATATATATATCCCCTTTTCAATTAAAAAAAGAAAAAGAAAACTAAAATACATATAAACCAAATCTTCTAAATCCTAGCATAAGTTTAAGTTGAATTCTATCACAACACTTTTTACTTAATTATATAGGATACATTATATATCAACTAAACTAACTAGCACATACCTAGTCATTAAAACAACATTACCAGCCTTCAATATAAACTCATAACACGCGATAAAAGATATATGAAAATTTTCGTTTATTTAATTCAAGATATTTTTTACAAAAATAAAATTAAAATTCATAAAAACTTATTTATTACATGGTATGCATGGTTCATAGTTGCACATTTATTGGCCAGAACTATAATATTTTCACCCTCAAAATACTAAACATCTTTATGTATATGATTAAGAAAAATTAGCTGATTACATATCCATAATTTTTATAATTTACTAAAACAGTTTAACATGTACACAAATTTTAATGAAATACGTTTTAATTACAAATAAAAAGTGTGCATGCAAATTTTAATTTACAGTAGATGATTATAAATCTAAAATCTAATGATGCCTTATTGTTTTCCTGCCATTTGTGCAAACCAGAATGTATTTTTGGGAGGAGTAGACACCAGTGCAATTACTGTAGTCTGGGCAATGGCAGAGCTTGCTAGGAATCCAAGATTAATGAAGAAAGCACAAGATGAAATCAGAAACTGTATCGGAAAGAAAGGAAGAGTTTCGGAAGATGATATCGATCAACTTCCATACCTAAAGATGATTATCAAAGAAACTCTGAGATTGCATCCTCCTGCTCCTTTGTTACTTCCTAGAGAAACTATCTCCCACTTTAAAGTTGATGGTTACGACATAAACCCGAAAACCCTGATTCAAGTCAATGCTTGGGCAATCGGAAGAGATCCTAAATACTGGAAGAATCCTGAAGAATTCTACCCAGAAAGATTTATGGACAACTCTATTGACTATAAAGGACAAGATTTTGAGTTTTTGCCATTTGGGTCAGGTCGAAGAATTTGTCCAGGAATAAATATGGGACTAATAACATCGGAGATTGCACTTGCAAATCTCTTGTATTGTTTCGATTGGAAATTGCCAAATGGAATGAAAGAGGAAGGTATCAACATGGAGGAGGCTGCTGGTATGAGTCTTACACTCTCTAAAAAGACTGCTCTCAACCTTGTGCCAGTCAATTATCTGCAGTAGACAGAGATCGATCATAGCATATTGGTGCTATGCTGGTAGTAATCTATAAAAATATATTAATATTTATGTAAATTATCCCGACAATGTCCTAGGTTTGAGTGGTATCACTGTGATATATAAAATAATAATAATAATAAGCAGGGCATGACCTACAATAATGAATCGGTGTTGCCGTGACTTTTTTAACATTAATATTGAATATTTAACATTACTATTTG
Organism: Acer campestre; assembly: GCA_954870605.1. Classification (NCBI taxonomy): domain Eukaryota; kingdom Viridiplantae; phylum Streptophyta; class Magnoliopsida; order Sapindales; family Sapindaceae; genus Acer; species Acer campestre. The sequence goes on from OX940806.1 coordinate 30,725,863, forward strand.
CTTTTAACGTGCGTCTTTAGCTATTGCATTCAATGATTGTTATAGGAATAAATTCTTTTTCTATGTATGATCTCAAATTCGTTTCTCATCAAATTATTGATCAATCTCCTAGTGACTTGTTTCTTACCAATTATTGATGATAAATGAGCATTATATACTGAATGTTAAACGAATGAGTATGGTTACAAGAGAAAATCTTCGTGCATATCGTGTAAGTATTTTCCTATTAAATCAAGTTTTCAGATTACGTACTTTTCACCAAAAAAAATGTGCCTGCCGAATTGAGATCGAATGTTTGTATCATTGGATTCGGAAAGTAATCACCCGTTTGGAAAACTTCCTCTAATCACAATGCAAGAACTCTGGTTCTGAAGAATTGTTGCCTGCATAATTGCACAAACAATAACTAGAAACTGAATTCTTGTGTTTTTGTTCACTGTGTATTGTTCTTCTGTCAAGAGAGAATTAAAAATGCTGTTTACGCACACAGAAGTTGATAACACAGGCACTTTTTTTTTTTTGGCAAACACTAGGGTTTTTTTCCTCTGTGATGGGACATCTACAGTTGGTATTTGCCAATTTATAAGAGTTCAGGGGGTTTAGTGGTGAAAAAAGAAAGTATGGGGGACATAGTGCATATTTTGGAAGAGTTTTGAGGCATCAATGCCGATTAACCTTTTTTTAAAATCAAAAGCTCAATCACACCTCAAATGTAGCCCAACATGCCCCATTTTAGGTGACCAATTTTTTGTATAACTTGCATGACCCATTTTAGGTGACCAATTTTTTGTATAACTTGCATGAGTGCAATTTGATTTTCAAGTGGCCCCAATTTGAGCCCCACAAATCTAACATATCCAATAGAATGCATTATCCTGGATGGACTAGAGATTTCCTACCGATCAATTATTGATGATAAACATCCACAAATTATGGGTAGAAACCTTTTAAAAATGTTACGCGTCAATAATTCAGTGGCTCGATACAACACTCTAACACATGCACTGAAATTGTTTTTTTGTCATTATGGGTGTAAATTATAATTATTTGTTTGATAAAACATTTTTTGTCTCTGTTTTCTAAAACAAAAAAAAAAAGACAAGATCCAAAAAAAGGTCAATGCTCGTCATTTTCAATGCTTTTGGAAGTATGCATGAATTATTATTATCAGCAATTCAGCACCACACAGAGGCAAATACGGCCACACCACGCGTCTGTCTCTGATAATTTTTGCAACCTTGCAGTTGCAGTATTATAAAATGATGTAACCTACAGGTTTCAAAAGCAAAGAAAATCCTGAGGAAGCTCTGTTCTTTACAAGCTAGAACTCATCAGATGGATTTTTACAATCTACCCATGTGGCTTTTTCTTCTTCTAATCCCTCTACTACTTTTCCTGAAAAAGATTATCAAATTTAAAGGACAAAATCTCCCACCAAGCCCTCCTCAGCTTCCATTTCTAGGCAATTTACACCAACTTGGAGCTCTGCCTCATCAATCTTTCACCAAACTCTCCAAAAAATACGGCCATGTCATGCTTTTTAAATACGGTCGTATACCTTTCGTTATAATCAACTCAGCTGAGGCAGCAAAAGAGGTCTTAAAAGTTCATGACATCGACTCTTGCAGCAGAGCACAGTTAATTGGGACTGGGAAGCTTTCGTACAATTTCGTTGACATAGCTTTTGCACCCTATGGTGATTATTGGAGACAGATAAGGAAGATTTGTGTTCAAGAGCTTTTTAGCTTGAAGAGAGCGCAATCGTTTCAATTCATCAGGGAAGAAGAAGTTGGCTTGCTAGTGAATTCCATTTCTCAATCAGCATCTTCTGGTACTCCTGTTGATCTTTCCGAGAAGATATATGCTCTCATCGGAAGTATAGTATTCAGAATGGCTTTCGGGCAAATTTTTCGAGGGAGCGGTTTGGATAATCACCAATTTGAAAAATTAGTTCGTACAACTGAGTCTGTCGTGGGAGGATTCACTACAGAGGAATGTATTCCTTATGTTGGTTGGATAATTGACAGGCTTAATGGTTATCATGCAAAGCTCGAGAAAACTTTCCGGGATCTCGATGCTTTCTTCCAGAAAGTTATCGATGATCATCTTAAACCTGAGAGAGCAATGGAAGATCAGGAAGACATTATTGATGTTATGCTGAAAATAGGGAAGGATCAAATGAAATCCGGTGAAGCTCAGATCACACATGATAACATCAAGGCAGTACTCATGGTAAGTATAGCTTCATTTTTCCACATTTGTGCACGTTCTTTTTGTTTGAATCATCTACTGAACTGATCTTTATCCTGACCTACTGAACTAATCTTTATCCTGACCTACTGAACTAATCTTTATCCTGACCTAAATAGATCCGGTAATATATGTTATAAATGGATAAAATTTATTTATTTTATTTATTTCACTTGCATTATCATTAAATGCATGATATTATCTTCAAGTGTTTTAGATCAGGAAAAAAATCAGTTCATGATCTAGATATGTGTGTATATATATATAATATATATGATTATAAATCGGGAGAACTTTAAAACTAACCAAAAAATTAGTGGGTTTATTGTTTTTGTCCAAGATTATAATTTTTATTGTTTTGGTCAAAATATTCACTTTTTGGACAAGATTGCCCTTCTTTATAATTTTCTTTTTCTTTTTCTTCTTCTTCTTCCCAAACCTCCATCTTCTTCTTCTTCTTCTTCTTCTTCTCGGATGTGTTTAATTGTGTTTCTTGGTGTGTTTAATTTGGTATTGCCATGGCGTGTTTAATTGATTTTCCATGGTGGTGTTTAATTGGTTTGCCCTGATGTGTTTAATTGGGTTGCCCTGGTGTGTTTAATTGGTTTTCCATGGTGTGTTTAATTGAGTTGCCCTGATATGTTTAATTGATTTACACCTGGTGTATTTAATTGGTGGCTTGGTGGTGTGTTTAATTGGGTTACCCTGGTGTGTTTAATTGAGTTGTCTCTGTGTGTTTAATTGATTTATACATGGTGTGTTTAATTATTCTAGTGTGTTTAATTGATTTACACCCGGTGTGTTTAATTGATTTACACCCTGGTGTGTTTAATTGGGTTGTCGTAGTGTGTTTATTTGGTGGTCTGGTGTGTTTAAACAAAATGAAATCTGGAAATTTTGTTTTTAAAAAATCAAATCTAAAATTTTTTGTTTAAAAAAAATATGGATTTTTTTTTAATAAAACCAAAACCCAAACCCAAACACAAACACAACTCCCACCATTCATAAAAACAACCACAACCTGGAAAAAACGAGATCTGAAAAAAAAAAAAAATTTAAAAATCTGAAAGTTAAACACAACCACAACCACAACCCAAACTAAAACACAACCACAAAAAAAATTTAAACAAAATGAAATCTGGAAATTTTGTTAGCAAAAAAACCAAATCTGAAATGTTTTGTTTAAAAAAAAAAAAACCTGAAAATCTTTCAAAAACCTGGAAAAAAATTTGGAAAATTAAACACAACCACAACCATAACCCAAACTTAAAAAATCTGGGAAATCAAACAACAAAAATCTAGAAAATCAAATCTAAATTTTTTTTAAAAAAATAAAAATCTGAATTTTTTTTTTTAACAAAATCAAAACCCAAACACAACTCCCACCATTCATAAACACAACAACCACCCTAAAATGTGGAAATTTTCTCTTAAAAAAAAAAAAAAAAAAAAAAAAAACTAGAAAAAAACGAGAAAGAGAGAGAAGAAGAAGAAGGAGAGAAGGCGTGAGAGAGAAAAGGAGAAGAGAGGAAGGCGTGAGAGAGAAAGAGAAGAGAGGAGAGAAAGAAGAAGAAGAAGAACGTCTGAGAGAGAAAAGGAGAGAGAGAGAAAGAACAAAAAAAAATTCTGTAGAAAATGAGAGAGAAAAGGAGAGAGAAGAGGTAATGAAAAAAAAAAATAGGGGCAATTATGTCTCCATTTTGATGACAAAAACAATAAAAATAATAATGTTGAACAAAAATAATAATGCCTCTTAATTTTGGACTAAAAAGGCCTATTTCCTCTTATAAATCTCAATTTTGATCATGTCCTATTTTTTTCCTACATGTTTGCAAACCAGGATATATTTTTGGGTGGAGTAGACACAAGCTCAATTACTGTAATCTGGTCAATGGCAGAGCTTGCTAGGAATGAAAGATTAATGAAAAAAGCACAAGATGAAGTCAGAAACTGTGTTGGAAAGCAAGGAAGAGTTACGGAAGATGATCTCGATCAACTTCCATACGTAAAAATGATTATCAAAGAAACTCTGAGATTGCATCCTCCTGGTCCTCTGTTACTTGCTAGAGAAACTATCTCCCACTTCAAAGTTGATGGTTATGACATAAACCCGAAAACCCTGATTCAAGTCAATGTTTGGGCAATCGGAAGAGATCCTAAATACTGGAAGAATCCTGAAGAATTCTACCCAGAAAGGTTTATGGACAACTCTATTGACTATAAAGGACAAGATTTTGAGTTCTTGCCATTTGGGTCAGGTCGAAGAATTTGTCCAGGAATGAATCTGGGAGTAATAACATCGGAGATTGCACTTGCAAATCTCTTGTATTGTTTCGATTGGAAATTGCCAAATGGAATGAAAGAGGGAGATATCAACATGGAGGAGGGTGTTGGTGTAAGTCTTAGCCTCTCTAAGAAGACCGCTCTCAACCTTGTGCCACTCAATTATGTCCCGTAAACATCACAGTAGATTTATGTTTATGTAAATTATACCTCTGAAGAGGGTAATAAGTGAGCATGATTTACAATATCAGACTGGTGTTTTCGTGACTCCGTCTCTCTGGAATTATTGATGATAAATGTATCAGGTATTGTCTACAGTGAATTGTCTCTTTATCTACTAAAAGTTGAATGGTTTGATAAACACAATGCTTTTGTCACTGTCAACATTTGGAGTTGCAGAGAATGCATGCAATAATATGAAAGACAAAGAATTTGAAATTACAAGTGTAGCTAAGTTTTACTTGATGGACTGAACGTGTTTTGCATATTTTTTGTGATTTTGAAAACGAAAAACAGTGCTTAAAAATGCGACTGAACATATGGTTATATTTTGTACAAGATGATGAACAAAGACAAAGGTGATTAATTTCAAATTTAACAGTCCTTTATCCCACATCAACATATTATATATATCTATTAATTCGGACCATGTATTTTTTTTTAAAGATTTCGCCATTAGTAGGATTCAAGTTACTGATCTGGGAGTCATTTACCAAAACTCTAAACTCGTCTATTTACCAGCTGAGCTACGCCCTTGTTAGCCTATATCAACATATTATATATAAGCAAGGAACGTAATATCGGTATCGGCATCAATGTCGGGCTTCTAAATTTACGGATATATCGGGGATATTATCGATATCGGTGGATATTCTGTCAAAAATTAAAAAAATGATGGATATTTACATCTAAAGTTAGTTTTTTTTTTTGTGAAATTTTAGGACAAGCTTAAACAAGTAATTATACATCAAATGAATCATATTTCAATAATAAATTAGCAAAGTTATGAGTTTAATATAAATTATAGCATAAATAGAGTCTGTATATAGTTTTTAAAATTGAGTATTTAATAGAATAATATTTTGTTTCACTTTTATAATATTATATACAATATAAAGAGATTAAATGTTTAATAAACAAAATTATCATTAAAAAATATATATAGTAATAGTTCCACACTTCCAAAATTCTATCATAAATCATAATTCATACATAATAATATATTGCGTGTCTGAAATTTAAAACCAAAATGAATTCCTTGCTTGTTCAAATACATAAGATACATTTCTATCTTGATTCGAACAATAAATTTCCCAAGAAAATGTGCTTGCATAGTTTTCAATGTAGTTATTAATATGCCACACGTATGTTGCTTGATCTCTTCCAACTGATCCATGAATTGGATAGTTTGGATTTACCCAACTTGGTGGATATTGTTGATCTGCATACATAGGTATTGCATATGGTATTTGTGGAGAAAGATAATCAAATATATTGCAGCCACCATAACTACCATAATATGGTACATGAGAACCTGACATTGTCTACGAATCACCCAAAGAACTATGTTCTGTGTCTATACTCATTGAGGAGAGAGTCATATTCAAATAATCTTCATCATTTTGACTTGTTCCTCCATGCTATCTACCATGAGTTTGATCAAAATTACATGCATGAGCATCCCAACCCGCCGCACTAGCATTCCAACCTGTTGCACCAACATCCCAACCTCTAGCACGAACATCTCAACTTGTTGCACCAGCATTCCAACCTCCTGCACCAAAATCCTAACCTCTTGCCTCATCTCCACCATCCCCATCATCTCCATCATCTTTTCCTCCACTATTTACATCAGAGGTATGTTGGTCATTGGAAGAGCTGGTAACAATAACTCCACGATCTACACCAACTTATTCTCTAATCACTTGTTCAACATTTATTCCCAATTCTCAAGCATGCGAAGCAATATGTGAATCAGGATTTCCCTCATCATCATCCAAGGAGGCAGGTCTAAGCCAGTTAAACATAGGATTCTCATTATCGTCTCCTGCTTCAGCAGCTACTTGAAGTAGATCCATAAAATAAGTTTCATTTACTTTATCTTTTTCAGCTGCCATATCCCTAAGTTTCAATTTCATATTATAATAACAATAAACAAGTTGTTCAAGCTTAAAATAGGCAAGACGGTTCCTTTGTTTTGTGTGGATTAAAGCAAATGTGGACCAATTTCTTTCACATGCAGAAGATGATGATGTTTGTGATAGTATGCGAGCTGTTATTGTACTCAATGATGAAGCACAATTTTCATACATTACCCACCAATCAGCTGTAATAAAAATTATTAAGTATTATAAGTATGAATATTATTTCAATGATATTATTATTTATTATTAATATGTAAATTTTTGTAATAAAAGTTATATACCTGGTAGCATTTTGCTTCTAGCTGCAATGGCTGCTCGTTCACCAAAACTTTTCCTTCCATCCTTAAAGTATGTGAGCTACATTCATGAGATCAATATGTATAAAATATATATTAATATGAGTATATGACACAATACTCACATGCAAAGAATTAATAATACTGTAATTATAAAATTGGTTGTAAATTGTAACTTTTTACCTTATTTCCAAAATTAGCAATTCATGTAGCTTCAGTGTCTAATTGCGCATAGACATTATGTATCAAAAGATCTGAATTATCCCCAATAATACTATTTTTCAAAATTCTATCATTATGATTCTCTACCATACGGGCCATACCAAATAATTATGTTCTTATTTATTTTTTATTTTATTTTTTGATAAAAATATTTGAGTTTCTTTAGATTCTCTACTCAAAACTCAAAAGAAACAATTTGATTATTTTTAAATGTTTTACACAAATAATTTTGAGATTCTTTTATTTGGAATGTCGGCACAAAGTTACAAAAAAATCAATTCTATATATTTATAAATTGAATGGTACATATTTAATACTATTTGGAATTAGTTTTACACATTTGAGTCACCAACAATTTTTTTTTTTCATATTGCTTTCACAAAATTTTACATATTTTACATGTCCACTCTTTGGTTATTTATTCAATTTTACTTCAAGTCCTCAATAATTTTACTATTGACTATTATGTTGAAAATTTTTATAAATTTGTTAATGCTTCTTCTAAAATAATTTTCAAGCTAAATTATTTTAACAATAATTTAATTGTTTAGGATTAAAAAAATTATTTTAATAATATGCAAAATATCCCTGGACTTTCGGGGTAAAATTCATGAAATTTCGGAAATTTCGGGATATTTCGGGAATATCGGGAGATTTTAACGGATATTTCGAAATCGACCGGATATTCTGCAGGATATTGGATATTTGCCTGTTTCGATATCGGTCCCTCCAAAATATGGATATATCGGTGGATATTTCGGTATATCTATCGATTTTAAGTACTTTGTATATAAGTGGCCGTCTATCAAAGATTATGATAAATTGTTTGATTCGATAACATGAATTTTTTTTTTTATGAAGTATTACGCTATTATATAAATTTAGGGTTTTTTTTTTTTTTTTTTTTTTTTTTTTTTTTTGTAAGAGTGGGAGAGGATTTGAATTCGCAATCTCATGGTACAAATGAAGGGTTTACCACCACACTAACTTCATCTTATCTGATTTAATAACATGATCAAAAAAGACCAAAACACCATGTCAAATAATTTTGAAAAAAAATGTGAATATTAGAGAATCGGATACAGTATCGAGTGATCGATGTGACCTACCATTGAAAATTGATACGTGTTCGGTGGTGATAATTGCTATAGATTCCCCGATGTGATGTGGATAATTGAAAACTAGCCTCTATTATCAAATGCATTATTCAGTGGGACAGTGACTCAGTGAGGGACATGTGAACTAAAAAAGATGGAGACAACCATATCATGCTTGTTTTTAGTTTTTACTTATAATCAACTAGATTCAATATCTATATGTAATATTTTTTATAAAAAATAAATAAATAAACTAGATTCTATATCTGCCATTCAATTGCTGTGGAGAGTTGATTGAACCGATAAATTCGAAACTGTTTGGACCAATGACATGATCACAGGAATCAATTTTGCACTAATGACCATTTGGATTGGTTGGTGTGGTTCTTGAAAGCAGCAAAGAATAAATAATCGCGTCTGGGAAACGTCAAACAACCACTTAATTATTTTGTAAGAACAATTTTTATTTATTTTTAATTAATAATTTATCTTCATTGATAAGATTGACTTCATAGAAAGAGTAAAGTATGCATAAACTACAAGAAAAAAAAATGCTCATTTGTAGTCAGTGTAAAAAGAGTTCAATTTTTTTGGAAATTTTGATGAAAATATTAGAATTATCATAAATGCCCTCAAATATTAGAAATTGTCAGAAATATTTTTGATATTAATCCCCCAAAATATGAAAACTATCATCAATATTTCGATCATTGTATCCTTATTTACTTCCTTGATCTAAAGCTTTAACTTGTATTAAACTTAACTTCCTCAAGAATTTTTTTCACCATCAAACCAACTCTATCACCCTTTTCTTTTTTTTGTTGACAAATGCTTTACCACCCATTTATAATGCAACTAAAAGAGTGTATTATCAATAATTGAAAATCAACTGGGATCATTATTGCTAATTAATTATAAGCAATAGTCAGCCACTATTTGTGATTTACAAAGCACATCATTCAAAATCACTATCAATTAGTTGTTTTCTAAACTCTCATATTGCAAATCTATATTATGTCATCTTAAAGTTGATATTCTAATAATAGAAAAAAGATATTTTAATTTATAATGGTTAAAAACTAAAACCATCACAAATGTTAATTCATGACAGTTTAAAAAGGTCAAGAAATTTAACTGACGTTTTTAATTTATAACCTTTATTTATTTATTTATTTATTTTTTAATTATAAGATCTTGACAGTTTTTATCCATCATAAAATTATGACAGTTAAAAACCGTTATTATTTTGAAACTTTTTTTTTAATTAATTTTTATTATTGCTTATATGAATATATATATTTCAATAAATTTTATCAAATTCAATAAATCATAAAAATATATATATAATACAAATAAATATTCAACAAATGCTTCTACACGATGCCACAATTTTCATGTTGATAAACTGCATGATTGAAACAACAACAAAAAAAAAAAAAAAAAATTATGTATCAATAAAAACTAAACACAAATGGTGTAAAATAATTGCAATGACATGAATAAAAAAAAAATACAAAAAATACAAAAATATATATAAGAATCAAGTAAAAAAAAAAAAAAAACCATGTAAAAAGAACAAAAAACAATGTTTAATCATATAAATAGAACCCAAAATATGTAGGAAAAAAAACAAGAATAAAAAAATATAGTAAAAGAATCATGTAAATAAGGAGAGAAAAAAAACAAGAATATATATGAGAATCAAGTAAAATCAACCATGTAAAAGGAACAAAAAAAAATGCTTAATTATATAAATAGAACCCAAAATATGTAGGAAAAATAAAATAAAACATCAATAAAGAAATATATAGTAAAAGAATCATGTAAATAAGGAGAAAAAAAAAACAAGAAATATATAAGAATCAAGTAAAAACAACCATGTAAAAAAAAAACAAAAGACAATGCTTAATCATATAAATAGAACCCAAAATACGTAAGAAAAAAAAACAAAAATAATATATATATATATATATATATATAGTAAAAGAATCATGTAAATAAGTAGAAAAAAAAACAAGAATATATAAAAGAATCAAGTAAATTCAACCTTGTAAAAGAACAAAAAACAATGCTTAATCATATAAATAGAACCCAAAATATGTAGAGGAAAAAAAGAACAAAAAAATATATAGTAAAAGAATCATATAAATAAGGAAAAAATAAGTAAGATGTGGTGTTATACCTCTAGATACGGTGAATGATAAGAAGAACATTATGAAACAAAGAAAAATATGAACGTGAGAGAATGAGAGGTTGGAGGCAACTATGAGAGAGTGTAAGAGATATAAAGAGTGGAGAATAATTCGTTTGTCAAATATATTTATTTTATTATAAGGGATTATGACGGTTGAAAACGGTCATGGTTTTATGAAGTGAGTAGTTTATTGACTCAACTTACATAAATATCAGCTCTGATATTTATATGCAGTAATCAGCTCTGATGCTCTGATCGGCACAAGGTTGGGAGCTGTTTTTTTAGAGACCGCAAGACTTAGACCATCCGACTCTTCCACCCTCATTCCATCTGGCAATTTCCAGTCGAAATGATAAAAGAGATTCGTGAGTGCAAGTTCCACCGTTTTCATTTCCACATGAACTCCAGGACAACTTCTACGACCCGATCCAGACGGTATATACTCAAAATTTTGCCCTTTAAAATGGATAGAGTTATCCATTAACCTTTCTGGACAGAATTCATCAGGTTTCTTCAAATAGTTTGGATCTCTTGAAATTGCCCAAGCATTCACTTGTATTATCGTTTTTGGATAAATGTAGTAACCATCAACTTCAAAGTGGGATATTGCTTCTCTTGGAAGTAACAATGGGCCAGAAAGATGCAATCTCAGAGTTTCTTTGATTATCATCTTCAAGAAGTAAAGCTGTTCGATATCAACTTCTGTAACTCTTCCTTTCTTGCCAATACAATCTCTGATTTCATCTTGTGATTTACTCTTCATTCTTGGATTCCTAACAAGCTCACTCATTGCCCATTTCAGTGTAATTGCACTAGTATCCACTCCAGCCAAAAATATATACTGAAATATACAACAATATAATATAGACAAGTATATATTAAGAAATTAAGGGTGGTTCTCCGGTTTGGTCAATCCTGAAAAAAATATATTTCAAGACCGATATTACACAACGTTATATAACTAGATGTTTGGTTACACAACGTCTGAAATTTATTTTCAGACTGAACTAACTAGATTATTATTAAGATTAGGGTGAAAATGCAGACTAGCCAAAAATTAAGGAGGTTTATTGTTTTTAACCGGAATTAGTATTTTGATTGTTTTTGTCAAAAAATCCACTTTTCGGACAAAAATACTCTTCATTTAGAAATTTTGCCTGGTATGTTTAATTCGTTTTTGTTTGGTGTGTTTAATTTGTTTTGTATGGTGTGTTTAATACGTTTTGCCGGGCGTGTTTAATTCGTTTTGTCTGGTGTGTTTAATACTTTTTGCATGGTGTGTTTAATTCTCTTTGCCTGGTGTGCTTAATTCTTTTTTGTCTGATGTGTTTAATTCGTTTAGAAACATTGGTGTGTTTAATTTATTTTTGTCTGGTGTGTTTAATTCTTTTTACCTGGTGTGTTTAATACTTTTTGTCTTGTGTGTTTAATTCGTTTTTGCCCGGTGTGTTTAATTCTTTTTGTCTGGTGTGTTTTATTCGTTTTTGCCCGAAAAAAATAACTTTTTTTGTCTCTATTTTTTTTTCTTTTTCTTCTTCTTCTTCCCAGACCTCCATTTTCTTCTTCCCAGACCTCCACCTTTTTCTTCTTCTTCTTGGATGTGTTTAATTGTATTTCTTGGTGTGTTTAATTTGGGCTTGCCTTGATGTGTTTAATTGAGTTGTTGTGGTATGTTTAATTGGTGGTTTGGTGTGTTTAATTAATTTACACATGATGTGTTTAATTATTCTGGTGTGTTTAATTGATTACAACTGATATGTTTAATGGGTTCAAAAATTAAATAGCACTTTTTGGGGGAGGGCTTGTGCAAATAGCACCACATTAATAAGTCATGTTTTAATAGCACCAAAATAGGTGATGAGACCAAAATACCCCCACTTACTCTTTTCCTTTGTTTTTTTTTTCCTCGAAAATTCGAGACTTATTGTGACATTTTCGAGACTTATTGATGCGTTTTCGAGACTTAATCCCAGTTTGTTGCTTCTTTTTTTCTTCTCGAAAATTCGAGACTTATTGTGACATTTTCGAGACTTATTGATGCGTTTCGAGACTTAATCCCAGTTTGTTCGAGACTTATTCTGTTCGACCTCCATCAATGGTGACAGTGCCGACGACGGCGCCGGCGCCGGTTGACTCCGGAGATAGTCGGATCTGGAAGATTAGACGACGTCGAGTTCATTGGTGCCATCGGTTTCGTCAGATCTGCGACGGATCGTCGCAGATCTGACGATGAAGGTTCGAAAACTATTTGGGTTTGTCTTCGTTTCTCTCTCCATACAGCTCGAAATTGAAAATGGATACTTCCGTTACAATCGGTGGTGCACGACGGACGTTTTGCCGGTGGTTTTGTCCATCAACTCGCCGGTCGACGGTGACACCTCCATTGAAGCTCCATTAATGGAGGTTTGGGGAAAAAGAAGAAGAAAGAAGATGAAGGACAAAAAAGAGAAAAGAAAAGAAGCTGAGGGGTATTTTTGTCCAAATTCCATTTTTGGTGCTATTAAAACATGAGTTATTAAAGTGGTTGTAGTTACACAAATCCATTGTGAAAAAGTGCTATATACCCCTATTTCCTCTATGTTTAATTGGTTTACACACCGGTGTGTTTAATTGGGTTCCCTAGTGTGTTTAATTGATTTGCCCTAATGTGCTTAGTTGAGTTGCGCTGGTGTGTTTAATTCAACCCAATTAAACACACCAGTAACACACAATTAAACACAATCTAATGATAATGCCTATTTCTACACTTAGTGTAGCCCCATTTCCTATTCTTTTGTATCCGTTTTCCGGGTAAAAACCGAGTATTTAACCTTTAAATAAGCTTGTGCAGGTTTATTGGCTTCCAGGGGCACTTTGGCAAAGAAAGAAGAAGTTTGGGGCAAATCTGCAATTTTAGGAAATTGAGCTGGCAAAACGACTCTACACCCGCCCTACGTAGAGCGGGTGTAGAGCCATTTTGCTCCAGAGAGTCATCGCCCCCAACTCGCCCCCAAATGGCTCTACGTAGAGCCGCTGAAGAACAAAAGTAGCCCAAACCGCTCTACACCCGCCCTACGTAGAGCGGGTGTAGAGCGGTCAGGCCAAAATTCTGGGAAATTGCCTTGGTTCTCGTGCCCTAATTCCACACACTATAAATACATTCCTTCAGCTCCTTTCTAAGGACCGCTACCACGACCCTTGAAGTTCCAAACACTCCCATTTCACTCCAAACCTCCCAAAAACTCATTTTTAACTCAAATCCTTCACCAAATCACTCAACACTTCCATCAATCCACCATCTAAACACAAATCCCTCTTCACCACTTCATTCCTTCACATCCATCTACCATAAAAATCCCATCTTGGAGCTAAAGGAGTCAAGGAGAGAGGAAGCCAAGCACATCCAAGCAAGAGAGGAGGAGATCTTCACATAGTTTCTTCTAAACCTTTCTCTCTTACTTTTACTTGTTCTTTCTTATGGCTTGTACTTATTTTATATCTTTTGTAGCCATCACTTGTAATATGAACTAAATCCATCTTGGCTAAGGCCAAGATGAGACCTTTTCCATGAATTAATAATAAAGGCCATCACTTTATCTTCATTGCTTGTGTTGTGTACATTTATTTCATGCTCTTAGTGATTATTGAATGCCTAGCTAGCATTTAGTGATTATTTGGTTGTTGTGTGAAGTACCGAGAGGAGAAGCACACAACGTGCTCGATGAAATGAGTGATAGAGGATAGTAAGATAGAGATATGCGATGCTAGCCTCTAGGATTCATTTGTGTGCCATGAAACTTAATGAATTTGTATGTAGTTCGGATAACCATTGAGAAATAAGTTGTTGGTGCATATAAATATTGTTTCTTTCACTTGAGAGAGGTTAGAGATTAATTTAGGGTGTCACGAATCTACACACACACTTGCATATTTTATTTCAATGATGTGCCTAAAATTGTTAAGGATTGGATAGGTTGAATCATGGTCTTAACCTAATTTCTCATACATATTACAATCACTTGCTTGTGTTTGGTTTAGCTTTGTTTACTTACATTGTCTTGTTTCATTGTTTGCATTAGTGGTAGTTTAATCTAATTAATTTGAGTAGTGTAATTTCATTATCAAAAATTGGCTTGTCTAAATAGTAACATAATCAATCAATTGTGGTAATCGATTTCATCAATCCTCGTGGGACGAATCTTTATTCACCATTGTACTACTCTTTCGGCTCCGTACTATTGCGGACGCTCGTTTAAGAGTGGTCATCTAACCATTTGTTTAGAAAATTTTTTAAGCAAAACAAAATCTGGAAATTTTGTAAACAAACAATACCGAAACTTAAGCACAACCACAGCCACTCTTAAAATCAACAAAACTAACACTCAACCCTAATTAAAAACTTAAAATCTGGAATTTTTTCAAAATAATAATAACAAAAAAAAAAACTGAAATTTAAAAAAAAAAATCTGATTTTTTTTAAACAAAACAAAATTAGAAATTTTTTTAAATAAACAATACTAAAATCCAAAACTTTTTAAAATCTGGAAATTTTTCAACAAAAAAAAAAAATAATAAAATAAAATAAAATAAAACTGATTTTTTTTTTAAAAAATCTGGAAGTTTTTCAAATTTTTTTTTTTTTTTTTTTTAAATCTGGGTTAGGGTCACTCGATCTAGACCACATCATGGTCAAATCGGAAAACCCATAGCACGAAAAACCCATCGGAAGCCCGTCAGAAATTTTCTTTGAAAAAAAACGAAATCTGAAAATTTTTGTTTAAATTTTTTTTTGATTTTTTTTAAAAAAACCTGGAGGAGGAGGAGGAGGAGGAGAAGAAGAAGAAGAAGAAGGAGAAGAAGAAGAAGAAAGAAAGAAAGAAAGAAGAAGAACACGTGAGAGAGAAATAAAAAAAAAGGTTCTGCAGAAATAATGAGAGAGACAAGGAGAGAGAAGAGGTTTTGAAAAATAATGAGGGGCAATTATGTCTCTTTAGTGGATTGTTTGACAAATACAATCACTTTACTAATTCAGGCCAAAAACAATAAAGACCCTTAATTTGTGGTTAAAAAAACCTATTTCCTCTATTATTAAAGATATTAATAAGAAACACATTATTTTATGGTTCTAGAGTGTTGGTGCTAAGCTAATACATATATGGAAAGTTGCTCACCAAGAGTATTGCCTTAATATGATCATTTTTCATCCAAGATTCACAGGTTCAGATTGATTCCTCTGTATTTTCAGCAAAACCTCGATAATGTCTTCGTCTTCTTCCTTTGACTTCTCTTCTTTAGCATGATCTCCAATTACCTGTTCAAAGAAAGTATCCAATTCCAGGAAGACTCTCTCGAGTTTCGAATGATAACCGCTAAGCCTGTCAATGATCCAACCTATATAGGGAAAACATTCATTAGCAGTGAAGCGTGCCTGCAGTGCCAAAGCTGTTTGAACCAAGTCCTGAAATCTATTATTATCAAAATTACTTCCCCAAAATTTCTTCCCAAAAGCCATTCTAAGAATTATACTTCCTGTAAGAGAAAATAGTTTTTCAGAGATATCAATGGGTGCAGCAGCAGAGGATGATGATGATGATGATTGAGAGATGGAATTGATTAGTATGCCAACTTCTTCTTCTCTAACGGATCGAAATGACAGCACACTCTTCAAGCTGAAAAGCTTGAGAAAACATATTTTCCCTATTTCTCTCCAATAATCAACATATGGTGCGAAACCTAAACCTGAATAGTTGTACGAAAGCTTACTAGTACCGGTCAATCGTTGTCCGGTGCAGGAGTACTTAAAATCATGAATTTTTTAGACCTCTCTAGCTGCTTCAGCAGAGGAGATAACAATGACAGGAACAACACCGAATTTAAGATGCATGACAGGGGTCATATTTATCAGAGAGTTGCTTGTAAGATTGGTGAGGCAATGCACCAATTTGGTGCAAATTACCTAATAATGGAAGCTTGGGATGGCTTGGTGGTGGATTTGGAAGCTGTTTTTTTAGTGCTTTGATTTGCTTCATCCTTTTCAGAAGAAGCGGTAGTAGTGAAGAAGCAGGAACCAAATGGGTGGATTTGAACTAGCAATTGGAAGTTGGAACTGACCAGCTCTCTCAAGATTCAAGAATGTTCTTCAGCTCCAATTCTATATAATATGGTTTTTCTTAGGAAAATTCCAAAATCCATTATCTCTACAGCCCACTAGCAATGCTGGGCCAAAGAATCATCAAGTGCATGCAACAATACAACATCTATCTATCGGGATCAGCATCTTCTTTGGTTCTTCATTCTTCATCCCTTATCAGCTATTTTTCTTTTTCTATGTTTTTATCTTGACACCCTTTTCCATGCACTTTGCTTTAGCAGCATCTTCTTCTTTCTTGACCCTTACTAAAGTCACTAGACTACTAGTCTCAGCGAGTCCATAGATTGAGTTGTATTATTTGACTTAATTGCAGCAGACCTAGACCCCTATCCAGAGTTGAATTCTATCTCATTTAAAAGTTGACAAAGATTAGGGTAGAAAAAATAAAAAAGGTTGTACAGTTTTGTCTTTCTTTCTTTCTAATATTTTATTTTTATAATTTTTTAATCATATAAACTTTTAAATTTTGAAATGATTCTATTTAAATAATTAAAATTTAATAATTACTACCATCGAGGAAATAGGGGTTATTAATCAAAAATTATGGGGACTTATTATTTTTGTCAACAATTATCATTTTTATTGTTTTTGTCATTAAATGGGCTGTGAGGACATAATTACCCTTTTTTTTTCTTCTTAATCTCTTCTCCCTCCTTTCTCTCACTTCTCTCTCCTTTCTCTCTCCTTTCTCTCTCCATTCACTTCTCCTTCTTCTTCTTCTTCTTTCTCTCCTCCTCTCTCCTCCTTCTTTCTCTCCTCCTCTCTCCTCCACTTTCCTTCTTCTTTCACGCCTTCTTCTTCTTCTTCTTCTTCTTTTTTTTTTTCCAGATTTTAAAAAATATTTCAGATTTAAAAAAAAAAAAAAATCAAATAGGACGACCGACCGACGATCAGACGTCCGATCTTCCCTCCTCCTTCTTCTTCTCTTTCTCTCCTCTCTTCTCTTTCTCTTTCACATTTTTTTTAAAATTTCAGTTTTTTTTTTTTTTTTTTTTTAAATTCCAGGTTTTTTTAACACAAAAATTTTCAGATCTGAAAATTTATCTAGATTTTTTAAAAAAATTTCAGTTTTTTTTTTTTTTTTTTTTTTTTTTGTTGAAAATTTTCCAAATTTTAAAAAGGTTTGGATTTGAGTTGTGGTTGTGGTTGTGCTTAAAAAAAAATCAGATTTGTGGTTGTATTTAAGTTTGGGTTGTGGTTGGTTTTATGAATGGTGGGATTGTGTTTGGGTTTGGGTTTTGTTGAAAAAAAATTAAGATTTTTTTGGATTTGATCTTTTTCAAACTAATTTTTCATATTTCATTTTGTTTAAACACACTAGGCCACGGATTAAACACACCAGACAAACGAATTAAACACACCAGGGAAAAAACAATTAAACACAATAGGGTAAAACAAATTAAACACATCAGGCAACGAATTAAACACACCATGTCAAATGAATTAAACACATCAGGGTAAAAAGAATTAAACACACTAGGGCAAAACGAATTAAATACACCAGGCAAACGAATTAAACACACCAGGGCAAATGAATTAAACATACCAGGCAAAACGAATTAAACACACCAGACCATCAATTAAACACACCAAGGAAAAAAAACAATTAAATACACCAGGGCAAAATAAATTAAACACATCAGGCTATCAATTAAACACACCAGGTGTTTAATTCGTTTTGCCTGGTGTGTTTAATTCATTTTTGCCCTGGTGTGTTTAATTATTTTTGCCTTGGTGTGTTTAATTCGTTTTGTCTTGTGTATTTAATTGGTGGCCTAGTGTGTTTAATTGATGGTCTGGTGTGTTTAATTCGTTTTGCCTAGTGTGTTTAATTCGTTTTACTTTGGTGTGTTTAATTCACACCAGGCTATCAATTAATCAATTAAACACACCGGGTGTTTAATTCGTTTTGCTTGGTGTGTTTAATTCATTTTTGCCCTGGTGTGTTTAATTGTTTTTACCTTGATGTGTTTAATTCGTTTTGTCTTGTGTGTTTAATTGGTGGCCTGGTGTGTTTAATTGATGGCCTGGTGTGTTTAATTCGTTTTGCCTAGTGTGTTTAATTCGTTTTACTCTTGTGTGTTTAATTCGTTTTACCCTGGTGTGTTTAATTCATTTGGCCTGGTGTGTTTAATTCGTTTTGACTGGTGTGTTTAATGAGTTTTGCCTGGTGTGTTTAATTGGTGGCTTGACGTGTTTAAACAAAATAAAATATGAAATTTTTTCTTTGATAAAAATCAAATCTGAAAAAAAAATTTCAACAAAACCCAAACTCAAACACAACTCCCACCATTCATAAAAACAACCACAACCCAAACTTAAACAGAACCACAAATCTGAAATTTTTCAAAATAAAAATCTAAATTTTTTCAAATATGAAATTTTTTTTTTAAAAAAAAAGTGAAAGAGAAAGAGAAGAGAGGAGAGAAAGAGAAGAGGAAGAAGGAGAGAAGGCGTGAGAGAGAAAAGGAGAAGAGTGGAAGGCGTGAAAAAGAAAGAGAAGAGAGGAGAAAGAAGAAGAAGATGAACGTGAGAGAGAAGGAGAGAGAGAGAGAGAGAGAGAGAGAGAGAGAGAGAGAGAGAGAGAAAGATTTTGTTGAAAGGAAAGAGAAGAAGAAGAAAAAGAAAAAAAAAAGAAGAGAATTTTCTTTTTATAAACAAGGGCAATCTTGTCCAAAAAGTGGATATGCAGACAAAAATACTAAAAATGATAATTTTGAACAAAAACAATAAACCCACTAATTTTTTGGCTAGTTTTAAAGTTCTCCCTAATAGCATCACATATATGGTTAATTCTGTGGTTATTATTGGTGTCAACAAGTGAGTAGCTCAACTGGTAGATGGACGAGCTTGGGGCTTGGGTAAATGACTCTCAGGTCAGCAGCTCGAATCCTACCAATAGTGAAAACTTTCAAAAAAAAAACTTGGTCCCGAATTAATAAATATTGTCAAAAAAAATGAAATATGTGTTTATTATTGGTGTACTACCACATCCAATTTAGACCTCTAAAGTCTAATCTGATCTTTTTCAAAAAAAAACAAAAATTGGGATAAGGAAAGGATGATGGGGAACCAATACTCTTGGAGATCATTCTACCTCCAAATAGGGATGATCCATGAAGATTTTGGGCAACTCTAGTACTAAACCAACAAGATGTGGTAGGGGTGATGTACTCACTACTGAACTAAGAAGGTCCATAGAAAATTCTAGGTTATGGAAAATTGACATGATTCATTGAATTAATGTTTCTATCTGATACAAGTCAAGCAAGGACTTAGGGATGGGAATGGGGACCCAATGGGGCGGGGGAGGGTCCCCCCACCCCCATTCCTAAAACCCTCCCCCCATCACGGCCCCAAACCCCATTTAGGGGAATTGGGGATGGGGGTGTTTGGGGGGAGGTTCCTCTGCCTCCACCCTTATCCCCCATTTTCCTCATTTTTCTCATTTCTAATCATAAAAATTTTCAATCCGAAATTCAGAATTTAAAATTCGGAATTCGATCAAACTAAACTTTTATTTCATCCTGTTTCAATATCCAATCCAATAATTAACAAAATATACAATCTAAAATATATAATTGATTTAATTTAATCCAAAATTAATACAAATAACTATAATAATAGTGTTAGTGCATTACACTATTACACATGAAAGTTTAAACAAATTTAAAGTCTTCGATCAATCCAAAATATGAGTAATAGACTAATAGAATTAGAGTATTATTTTTTTTTTAAAGAAAAAAAAATTAAAAATACATAAATAAATAAATAAAAACATATGAGGGAAATGGAGGATTTGAGGCCCCACTCCCATTTAGAAAATAGGGGAATGGGGAAATGGGGGTGGAGGGAGGTTCCCCCATTTAGGTTTTGGGGGCAAAATTTGCCTCCACCCTCACCTCAAAACCCCATTTAGGGGCAAAATTTGCCCCTAAATAGAGGCGGCCCCAATGGAAGTGGGGCCCATGGGGGAAATTCTCATCCCTATTAATGCAAGGTGCGTACATCACTTTTCCTCCTCCCATGAATGTTCATTGGTTGCAAGTAATCACTAATTTCAAGTTGAAGTTGATTATGATTGTTTTTAGGAGCATACTGAGAACCATTTTTTAAGTAATAAGAATTTGATAGAGCTGGTGGCCTGGTGCTCTTGTTTAATTTTAAAAGCTCAGATGGGTCTCTACAGTTTGCCGATCTGGGTTCCTCTGCTGCTTCTCCTGATCCCTCTGCTTCTTCTCCTAAAAAAGATCAAGGAAGCTAAAACGCTAAACAGACAGCTTCCTCCTAGCCCTCCTCAGCTTCCAATTCTAGGCAATTTGCACCAACTTGGAGTGTTGCCTCACCAATCTTTCAGGAAACTCTCCCAAAAATATGGCCCCGTCATGCTTTTTAAATTCGGTCGTCTTCCTATTGTTGTAATCTCCTCAGCTGAGGCAGCAAACGAGGTCTTGAAAGTTCATGATCTTAATTCTTGCAGCAGACCATCGTTTACTGGCGTTCGGAAGCTTACATACAATTGTTCAGACGTATCTTTTTCACCATACGGTGATTATTGGAGAGAGATAAGGAAAATATGTGTTCTTCAGCTTTTTAGCTTGAAGAGGGTGCAATCATTTCAGATCATCAGAGAAGAAGAAATCGCCTCACTCCTGAATTCGATCTCTCAATCGTCGTCTTCTATCACTCCTGTGGATCTTTCAGAGAAAATATGTGCTCTTGCCGGAAGTATAATATTAAGGATAGCTTTCGGCCAAAGACTTCCGGGAAGCGTTTTAGATCATGATAAATTTTCAGAATTGATCCACGATGCGGAGGCTTTGTTTGGAAGCTTAACTGCTGATGAAATGTTTCCGTACGTAGGTTGGATCATCGACAAGCTTACCGGTTATCATACAAAACTTGAGAGAGTTTTCCATGAATTGGATATGTTCTACGAACAGACAATTGATGATCATCTTAAAGCCGAAAGGGAAACCAACGATGAGGAAGATATCATCGATGTGATGCTTAAAATAGTGAGGAATCAAAAAACTAGCGAAGCTCGGTTCACAGAGGTTCATATTAAGGCAATACTTACGGTAAGCGAACTTCCATATTTTCGATTTGCTTTCAGGATTTCTACATGATTTGTTTAATTTTTGTCCTTGTTTATTACCATTATGACATAAATTTTATACGACAGGATATATTTGTGGCAGGAGTGGGCACCAGTGCAATAACCGTGGTCTGGGCAATGGCGGAGCTTGCCAGGAATCCAAGAGCGATGAATAAAGCACAAGATGAAGTTAGAAACTTGTTTCGAAAGAAAGGAAAAGTTTCAGAAGATGATATTGATCAACTTCATTACCTGAAGTTGATAATCAAAGAAACTTTGAGATTGCATCCTGCTGCTCCTCTGCTGCTTCCTAGAGAAACAATATCTCACTTTAAAGTTGATGGTTACGACATATATCCGAAGACAATAATGCAAGTCAATGTTTGGGCAATCGGAAGAGATCCTAACTACTGGAAGGAACCTGAAGAATTCTATCCAGAAAGATTTATGGATAACCCAAGTGATTTTAAAGGGCAAAATTTCGAGTTCCTGCCATTTGGATCTGGTCGAAGAAGTTGTCCAGGAATAAATATGGGACTGAAAACAGTGGAGGTTGCACTAGCAAATCTGTTGTATGAATTCAACTGGAAATTGCCTAACGGAATGAAGGAGGAAGATATCAATATGGAGGAGGCAATTGGTATGAGTCTTACGGTTACGAAAAAGACAGCTCTCAACCTTGTGCCAGTCAAGTATCTCTAGTAAAATGCAGAGCAGGGCACTGCTAGTTTGCTATTTACACAATGCATATTTGTGTACGCTGTAAATTGGAAGATGGTAATAAGGAGGTGTGATCTGCAATGTGAACCTTCCCTTGAGTCATGAAGTCCGATCTCAGTCAGCTGCTGCTAATTGTAAAATGACTTCTGCAAATCGCAAACCTCGATTTGTTTCATCTTCAAACATCTGTAGTATAAATTATCTATGATGTGTTAATGTGACAATATTACTCTGCTATGCTTTATGGAAATCACAAAATATTCAAATTCATCCACATTCAACTAGTTCCTTCATAGACTTTTCTAAAGAAAATATCATATTAAGAGAATCATATCGTGGCTTGGATAAATATGTTTGATTCATTGAAAAATAAAGAAACTTTGTGAGTGCAGTAGCAACTACTACTTCCATGAGTAATCATGGGTCGAATGCTAATCTATCAAACGTGCCTGCAGTCCCGAAATCTATTATTATCAAAATTACTTCCCCGAAATTTCTTCCAAAAAGTCATTCTAAGAATTATACTTCCTGTAAGAGAAAACAGTTTTTCAGAAATATCAATGGGTGCAGCAGAAGATGATGATGATGATTGAGAGATGGAATTGAAAATAGCTTGAGAAAACATATTTTTCTTATCAGCTATTTTTCTTTTCTGTGTTTTTATCTTGACAGCCTTTTCCGTAATGCAAGTGCGAGTGTGCGACAGCCCACTATAGCTGTGTTGTGCCAAGAGCAGCATCTTCTTCATTCTTAACCCTTACTAGACTACTAGTCTCAGCGAGTCCATGGATTGAGTTGTATTATTTGAATAACAATAATGCTAAACATTCCACCTTAAATCCCACTTTTTTTATCCCACTACATGTGGCATGTGAGGTGTCAAATTGTGAGTAGATGCACATTAATGATGATTTATCTCACCTACCTCATGTATCCACTCACCATTTGACACCTCACATGCCATATGTAGTGGGATGAAAAATGTGGGATTTTAGGTGGGATGTGTAGCATTACTGTTTGAATAATTGCAATAACATACCTGAAGGGTTTTTTTATTTTATTTTTTATAATTGATTGACTTAATTGCAGCAGACATAGACCCCTATCCAGAGTTGAATTCTATCCCATTTAAAAGTTGACAAAGATTAGGGTAGAAAAAATAAAAAAGGTTATAGAGTTTT
Organism: Acer campestre; assembly: GCA_954870605.1. Classification (NCBI taxonomy): domain Eukaryota; kingdom Viridiplantae; phylum Streptophyta; class Magnoliopsida; order Sapindales; family Sapindaceae; genus Acer; species Acer campestre. The sequence goes on from OX940806.1 coordinate 30,749,478, forward strand.
GTCTTTCTTTCTTTCTAATATTTTATTTTTCTTTATAATATTATATTATTTTGAAGAAAAAAAAATCTAGTTTCTTCAGTTTCATGCGTGTTCTGATCAAAAACTCTAGTTCTAAACCAACAAGATGTACACGCTCCCCTGCCACATGATTATGGAAAACTGACTTGATTCATTGAATTAATGTTTCTATCTGACACAAGTCAAGCAAGGTACGTACATCACTTTTCATGAATGTTCATTGGTTGCAAGTAATCACTTATTTCAAGTTGAAGTTGATTATGATTGTTTTTAGGAGCATACTGAGAACAGTTTTTGAAGTAAGAAGAATTTGATAGAACCGGTGGCCTGGTGCTCTTGTTTAATTTTAAAAGCTCAGATGGGTCTCTACAGTTTGCCGATCTGGGTTCCTCTGCTGCTTCTCCTGATCCCTCTGCTTCTTCTCCTGAAAAAGATCAAGGAAGCTAAAACGCTAAACAGACAGCTTCCTCCTAGCCCTCCTCAGCTTCCAATTCTAGGCAATTTGCACCAACTTGGAGTGTTGCCTCACCAATCTTTCAGGAAACTCTCCCAAAAATATGGCCCCGTCATGCTTTTTAAATTCGGTCGTCTTCCTGTTGTTGTAATCTCCTCAGCTGAGGCAGCAAAAGAGGTCTTGAAAGTTCATGATCTTGATTCTTGCAGCAGGCCATCGTTCACTGGCGTTCGGAAGCTTACATACAATTGTTCAGACGTATCTTTTTCACCATACGGTGATTATTGGAGAGAGATAAGGAAAATATGTGTTCTTTAGCTTTTTAGCTTGAAGAGGGTGCAATCATTTCAGATCATCAGAGAAGAAGAAATCGCCTCACTCCTGAATTCGATCTCTCAATCATCGTCTTCTGTCACTCCTGTGGATCTTTCAGAGAAAATATATGCTCTTGCCGGAAGTATAATATTAAGGATAGCTTTCGGGCAAAGATTTCCAGGAAGCGTTTTAGATCATGATAAATTTTCAGAATTGATCAATGGTGCGGAGGCTATGTTCGGAAGCTTAACTGCTGATGAAATGTTTCCATTCGTAGGTTGGATCATCGACAAGCTTACTGGTTATCATACAAAGCTTGAGAGAGTTTTCCATGAATTGGATATGTTCTACGAACAGGTAATTGGGGATCATCTTAAAGCCGAAAGGGAAACCAACGATGAGGAAGATATCATCGATGTGATGCTTAAAATAGTGAGGAATCAAAAATTTGGTGAAGCTTGGTTCACAGAGGTTCATATTAAGGCAATACTTACGGTAAGCGAACTTCCATATTTTTGATTTCCTTTCAGGATTTCTACATGATTTGTTTAATCTTTGTCCTTGTTTACTACCATTATGATATAAGTTTTGTACGACAGGATATGTTTTTGGCAGGAGTGGACACCAGTGCAAAAACCGTGATCTGGGCAATGGCAGAGCTTGCTAGGAATCCAAGAGCGATGAATAAAGCACAAGATGAAGTTAGGAACTTCATTGGAAAGAAAGGAAAAGTTTCAGAAAATGATATTGATCAACTTCATTACCTGAAGTTGATTATCAAAGAAACTTTGAGATTGCATCCTGCTGCTCCTCTGCTGCTTCCTGGAGAAACAATATCTCACTTTAAAGTTAATGGTTACGACATATATCCAAAGACAATAATGCAAGTCAATGTTTGGGCAATTGGAAGAGATCCTAACTACTGGAAGGAACCTGAAGAATTCTATCCAGAAAGATTTATGGATAACCCAACTGATTTTAAAGGGCAAAATTTCGAGTTCCTGCCATTTGGATCTAGCCGAAGAAGTTGCCCAGGAATAAATATGGGACTGAAAACCGTGGAGGTTGCACTAGCAAATCTGTTGTATGAATTCAACTGGAAATTGCCTAATGGAATGAAGGAGGAAGATATCAATATGGAGGAGGAAATTGGTATGAATCTTACGGTTTCGAAAAAGACAGCTCTCAACCTTGTGCCAGTCAAGTATCTCTAGTAAAATGCAGAGCAGAGCACTGCTAGTTTGCTATTTACATAATTCATACTTGTGTATGCTGTAAATTGGAAGATGGTAATAAGGAGGTGTGACCTGCAATGTGAACCTTCCCTTCTGTCATGGAGTCCGATCTCAGTCAGCTGCTGCTATTAGCAAACCTCCATTTGGTTCATCTTCAAACATCTGTCGTATAAATTATCTATGATGTGCTAATGTGGCAATATTACTCTGCTATGCTTTATGGAAATCACAAAATATTCAAATTCATATCCACATTCAACTAGTTCCTTCGGAGACTTTTCTAAAGAAAATATCATATTAAGAGAATCATATTGTGGCTTGGATAAATACGTTTGATTCATTGAAAAATTAGCAACTACTACTTCCATGAGTAACCATGAGTAACATATTTTCAAAATATGTTACTACTACTACTTCCATGAGTAACCATGGAAGCGTGCCTGCAGTGCCGAAGCTGTTTGAACCAAGTCCTGAAATCTATTATTATCAAAATTACTTCCCCGAAATTTCTTCCCAAAAGCAATTCTAAGAATTATACTTCCCGTAAGAGAAAATAGTTTTTCAGAGATATCAATGGGTGCAGCAGCAGAGGATGATGATGATGATGATTGAGAGATGGAATTGATTAGTATGCCAACTTCTTCTTCTCTAACGGATCAAAATGACAGCACACTCTTCAAGCTGAAAAGCTTGAGAAAACATATTTTCCTTATTTATCTCCAATTATCACCATATGGTGCGAAACCTAAGCCTGATTAGTTGTATGAAAGCTTACTAGTACTGGTCAATCGTTGTCCGGTACAGGAGTACTAAAGATCTTGAATTTTTAAGACCTCTCTCGCTGCTTCAGCAGAGGAGAAAACAATGACAGGAACAACACCGAATTTGAGATGCATGATAGGGGTCATATTATCATAGAGTTGCTTGTAAGATTGGTGAGGCAATGCGCCCATTTGGTGCAAATTGCCTAATAATGGAAGCTTGGGATGGCTTGGTGGTGGATTTGGAAGCTGTCCTTTTAGTGCTTTGATTTGCTTCATCCTTTTCAGAAGAAGCAGTAGTAGTAGTGAGGCTAGAAGAAGCAGGAACCAAATGGGTGGATTTGAACTAGCAATTGGAAGTTGGAACTGACCAGCTCTCTCAAGATTCAAGAATGTTCTTCAGCTCCAATTCTATAAAATATGGTTTTTCTTAGGAAAATTCCAAAATCCATTAACTCTACAGCCCACTAGCAGTGTTGGGCCAAAAAATCATCAAGTGCATGCAACAATACAACATCTATCTATCGGGATCAGCATCTTCATCGGTTCTCCATTCTTCATCCCTTATCAGCTATTTTTCTTTTTCTGTGTTTTATCTTGTCACCCTTTTCCATGCACTTTGCTTTAGCAGCATCTTCTTCATTCTTGACCATTACTAGACTACTAGTCTCAGCGAGTCCATGGATTGAGTTGTATTATTTGACTTAATTGCAGCAGACCTAGACCCCTATCCAGAGTTGAATTCTATCTCATTTAAAAGTTGACAAAGATTAGGGTAGAAAAAATAAAAAAGGTTGTACAGTTTTGTCTTTCAGTTTTGTCTTTCTTTCTTTCTAGTATTTTATTTTTCTTTATAATATTATATTATTTTGAAAAAAAAAATCTAGTTTTTTCTTTAAACTATTTTATTTTTATAATTTTTTAATCATATAAACTTTTAAATTTTGAAATGATTCTATTTAAATGATTAAAATTTAATAATTACTAGCATCACATATATGGTTAATTATGTGGTTATTATTGGTGTCAATAGAGGCGTAGCTCAACTGGTAGATAGACGAACTTGGGGCTTGGGTAAACAACTCTCATTTCAGCGGCTTGAATCCTACCAACAGTGAAAGCTTTAAAAAAAAATACATAAATATTTTAAAAATAAAATAAAATATGTGGTTATTATTGGTGTACTACCACATCCAATTTAGACCTCTAAAGTCTAATCTGATTTTTTCAAAAAAAAAAAAAAAAATTGGGATAAGGAAAGGAGGATGGGGAACCAATACTCTTGGAGATCATTCTACCTCCAAATAGGGATGATCCATGAAGATTTTGGGCAACTCTAGTACTAAACCAACAAGATGTGGCAGGAGTGATGTACTCACTACTAAACTAAGAAGGTCCATAGAAAATTCTAGGTTATGGAAAACTGACATGATTCATTGAATTAATGTTTCTATCTTATACAAGTCAAGCAATGACTTAGGGATGGGAATGGGGGTCCAATGGGACGGGGGAGGGTCCCCCCATCCCCACCCCCATTGGGGAACTGGGGATGGGGGTGTTTAGGGGGAGGTTCATCTATCCCCACCCTCATCCCCAATTTTTCACATTTTTCCTATTTTTAATCCTAAAAATTTTCAATCCGAAATTCAGAATTTAAAATTTAAAATTCGAAATTCGATCAAACCAAACTTTTGTTTCAATATCTAATCCAATAATTAACAAAATATACAATTTAAAATATATAATTGATTTAATTTAATCCAAAATTAATACAAATAACTATAATATTAGTGTTAGTGCATTACACTATTACACATGAAAGTTTAAACAAATTTAAAGTCTTCGATCAATCCAAAATATGAGTAATAGAATAATAGAGTTAGAATATTATTATTATTATTTTTTTAAGAAAATAAAATTAAAAATATATGAAATGGAGGATTTGGGGCCCCACCCACATTTAAAAAATGGGGGAATGGGGAAATTTTTTTTTTTTTTTTTGGGGGGGTGGGGGGTGTTCCTCCGGTACCCCTACCCCCATTTAGGTTTTGGGGGTAAAATTTTCCCCTACCCCCACCCCCAAACCCCATTTGGGGGCAAACTTTGCCCCCAAATAGGGGGGCCCCATGGGGGTGGGGGCCGCGGGGGAAATTCCCATCCATATGTATATCACTTTTCCTCCTCCCATGAATGTTCATTGGTTGCAAGTAATCACTTATTTCAAGTTGATTATGATTGTTTTTATGAGCATAATGAGAACAGTTTTTGAAGTAAGAAGAATTTGATAAGAGCTGGTGGCCTGGTGCTCTTGTTTAATTTTAAAAGCTCAGATGGGTCTCTATAGTTTGCAGATCTGGGTTCCTCTGCTGCTTCTCCTGATCCCTCTGCTTCTTCTCCTGAAAAAGATCAAGGATGCTAAAACACTAAACAGACAGCTTCCTCCTAGCCCTCCTCAGCTTCCAATTCTAGGCAATTTGCACCAACTTGGAGTGTTGCCTCACCAATCTTTCAGGAAACTCTCCCAAAAATATGGCCCTGTCATGCTTTTTAAATTCGGTCATCTTCCTGTTGTTGTAATCTCCTCAGCTGAGGCAGCAAAAGAGGTCTTGAAAGTTCATGATCTTGATTCTTGCAGCAGGCCATCGTTCACCGGCGTTCGGAAGCTTACATACAATTGTTCAGACGTATCTTTTTCACCATACGATGATTATTGGAGAGAGATAAGGAAAATATGTGTTCTTCAGCTTTTTAGCTTGAAGAGGGTGCAATCATTTCAGATCATCAGAGAAGAAGAAATCGCCTCACTCCTGAATTCGATCTCTCAATCACCGTCTTCTGTCACTCCTGTGGATCTTTCAGAGAAAATATATGCTCTTGCCGGAAGTATAATATTAAGGATAGCTTTCGGCCAAAGATTTCCAGGAAGCGTTTTAGATAATGATAAATTTTCAGAATTGATCAATGATGCGGAGGCTTTGTTTGGAAGCTTAACTGCTGATGAAATGTTTCCATTCATAGGTTGGATCATTGACAAGCTTACCGGTTATCATACAAAGCTTGAGAGAGTTTTCCATGAAATGGATATGTTCTACGAACAGGTAATTGGTGATCATCTTAAAGCCGAAAGGGAAACCAACGATGAGGAAGATATCATCGATGTGATGCTTAAAATAGTGAGGAATCAAAAATTTGGTGATGCTTGGTTCACAGAGGTTCATATTAAGGCAATACTTACGGTAAGCGAACTTCCATATTTTTTATTTCCTTTCAGGATTTCTACATGATTTGTTTAATCTTTGTCCTTGTTTACTACCATTATGATATAAGTTTTGTACGACAGGATATATTTTTGGCAGGAGTGGACACCAGTGCAATAACCGTGATCTGGGCAATGGCGGAGCTTGCTAGGAATCCAAGAGCGATGAATAAAGCACAAGATGAAGTTAGGAACTTCATTGGAAAGAATGGAAAAGTTTCAGAAAATGATATTGATCAACTTCATTACCTGAAGTTGATAATCAAAGAAACTTTGAGATTGCATCCTGCTGTTCCTCTTCTGCTTCCTAGAGAAACAATATCCCACTTTAAAGTTAATGGTTACGACATATATCCGAAGACAATAATGCAAGTCAATGTTTGGGCAATTGGAAGAGATCCTAAATACTGGAAGGAACCTGAAGAATTCTATCCAGAAAGATTTATGGATAACCCAACTGATTTTAAAGGGCAAAATTTTGAGTTCCTGCCATTTGGATCTGGCCGAAGAAGTTGTCCAGGAATAAATATGGGACTGAAAACCGTGGAGGTTGCACTAGCAAATCTGTTGTATGAATTCAACTGGAAATTGCCTAATGGAATGAAGGAGGAAGATATCAATATGGAGGAGGCAATTGGTATGAGTCTTACAGTTTCGAAAAAGACAGCTCTCAACCTTGTGCCAGTCAAGTATCTCTAGTAAAATGCAGAGCAGAGCACTGCTAGCTAGCTATTTACATAATGTATATTTGTGTATGCTGTAAATTGGAAGATGGTAATAAGGAGGTGTGACCTGCAATGTTAAATTGTTAACCTTCCCTTCTGTCAGCTGCCGCTGTTAGCAAACCTCCATTTGGTACATCTTCAAACATCTGTAATATAAATTATCTATGATGTGTTAATGTGGCAATATTACTCTACTATGCTTTATGGAAATCACAAAATATTCAAATTCATCCACATTCAACTAGTTCCTTCAGAGACTTCTCTAAAGAAAATATCATATTAAGAGAATCATATTGTGGCTTGGATAAATATGTTGATTCATTGAAAAATAAAGAAACTTTGTAAGTGCAGTTGCAACTACTACTTCCATGAGTAATCATGGTCATGATCATCTATCAATCGGAGAATGCTAATCGATCAAGATCTTGATTAGTAATAAGAAAATTTTGGAAGTATTTTCGATTGCTTAACAATAAATTGTAACCATTTTTTGAATAATAAATTCACATAAGCTTTAATTGAAAACCCACTCATAAGTCATAATAAGCAATTCAACTCTTCTCATGGAAATTTCACTACTTTCCTATCTATGAAAACAATTATGTTGTTTCAAAAAAAAAAAAAAAAAATCAATTTTGTTAGTTCCCCTTCACTGTACACATGATAGGAAGCAACAATCGCTATAAAAAACGATGTATTGAATATTTTTTAATGGTCAATATATCTATATTTGAGGATTTATACTATCTAATTTTCTCCTAATAAAAAAGACAATTATTTCAGTTCCCTTTATCCCATCACCAGTAATAAAATGCAGTGCATGTCCATAATTTTTTTTCTCTTTTCATGGGACAGTGAAAATGTCTGTAATTGTAGACCAAACAAACAAAAAATCAAAAAGTTTAACCTTTTAAGGGGTGATGCTGGCTGCTCACCTGTTTAAATGATCAGCAATGGTCAACTTGCTTTGAAAATTTCAATTCCAATTTGACTTTATATGAGACAGGACGCCCGAACCTTGAAAAGAACACAAACTTTGAAGAGAAGACAATGTTAAAAACAGAAACTAAACTAGAAATATCAAGAAATCTGTCATATAGATGCACTTATGAGAAGAATTCACTGCAGCAGAAAGCTGTTGTGTCACCGTGTGAATAAAAAAAGGAGTCAACTCACGACAAATATTGGAGACTTGAAGAATGAAGGTGCTATAAGCTACCATTTTTTTTTTATAGAGTTGTAACATTTGAAGTGTCAAATAAATACAGTGATGGGGAGGAAGGCAAAACGAAGTATAATCAGATAAGGGGTTCAGAAAGCTCCATTTCATTTGAAGTCTGTTGTTGTGAATCAGGTCTGTGTCCCACAAAGTCCAGGCCAAGCCATTGCCATGGCCAGCACACATATCTAGGCCCATTTCGGCCCCTTGAGTCTTCCCTTGTTTCGAAAACTTCAAGTTGACGGCTGAGCTCCTCTACCCTATCCCTCAGCCTAGATGCCCTCGTATCAGCCAACCTCAATGATTTCTCAGCTGCATCTCTTGCCGCCATGGCGGCAGCAGCTGTCTCTTCTTTGAATTTCAGCTTCTTCTCTGATTCCAACAAGGCTTGTTTTGCTTCTTCAAGTTCTTGCTTAAGTGCTGACAACTGCAGGTATACAATATAATCCATAAGGATCATGTTCAGTTGATACAATCAGAACTTAAATGAAAACTATTATAAGAAAAGGAAGTGAAAGTGGTATCTTTTAAGAGGTTGCATTCGTACATAATTTTGCTATGTAAACATCAAGCTGGACCATGTAGCATAATAGGCATAGCAACCCAATCAACATGTTTATTTTTTTATTAATTATAGCAACCCAATCAATATGCCTATAAAGAAATAGAGTTTCCCATTTATTTTTCCTCAAAACACAAAATAAGCTTGGGGTTCGGCTTTTGTAGTTTAGTATTTTCAGATATAAAGTAGTTTTCAAACTTAGTACAAAATTTCTTATCCATCCTGTATGCTTCTAATAGGACATCATATAGTTCCTTCCATATTTCCAATGTTTTCATAAAACTTCTACTTACACTCTATATTTCTAATGTGATAATATACATTCTCTTCTTCCTTTAACATAATCACCTTTCCCATTCACATTCTAAGACTCTTTTCAAATCATTCTCAACTTTTTTAGTTTTTCTTTTGATCCTACACCTGAAGCAGTTGACTACTCAAGGTAATATTATTTAAGTAAACTTTATATCATTATTCCTCGAAATTGCAACGAGAAACATCTGTCTGCAACATCTCTGACTTATCCATATTGTTACTTAATATGACAGTTTACAATGCACATAAATTTACAACATGCACAAGAAAGCATCATTCACACAACTGATAAGAAAATTTTCTAGCGAACTACCTGGGACTCAAACTCTTGTTCCACAGCTCCACCAGCAGCAGCCTCTTGCTCTGCTGCTGCTTTCCATCTAGTAATTTCTTCTTCAGCAGCAGCAATGTCCAGCATAAGCCCTTCAATCTTCAATGAAGAAAATATTGTCAACAAAAATGCATAAATGGTTACAGTTCTCTATAAAGTAGATTTCTTATCATTCAGTATAGTTTACCTAATAATCAGCACACACACCAAGTAAAGAAGCGAAAAAAAATATATTATACTAAATGTCAATAAGATATATAACTTTCACTTCCATTTGCCATCAAAAAAGAGTAATATTAACATTATTAATAATTAAAACTAAATGTCAATAAAATATATAACTTACACTTTCATTTGCCACTCTCTCCTTCACCTCAAGTTCCTCTATTCGTCGCATTCTATGGCTGAGCTCCTTGGCTTGAGCCTCTACACGCTCTTTAAGTAATCTTGACTCTGACCTTAATATAGATTAAAGTAGTAAGCAGAACAGATGATACCTGGTCAGCGAATGAATTGGTATACATATACTTAAAACACTATAGGAACAATCCCCACCACCCCAGTGTTTCCTCCTGAATGATTATATGAGTTCATTCAAATCATGTGGGTTCAAAATTTCTATCATGCGAGGTTTTATGAGCTTGAGAAAAATAGAAATTACCTTAATTCTTCAACAGAATGCTTCAGGTCAATAATCTCCAGTTGGGATGCCTTCACAATATTCTCTAAAGCACCAGCCTAAGATAAATACGAACTAACCTCAGTAAGGATGATTTAATAATGAAAAAAGATTCCAACCCAAAGAAAAACTCACCAAAGTGTAAATTTCATCCTCCTCTGTCTCCACATCATTGGCATTATCATGAGAAGCTGACACCTTTCCATCCTGAAGAAGCTTACCAAATTTGAAATCTATTCCAGCCTCTCTTAATCCATTCTCTGCAACCTGAAACAACTCATTTGTTTTCGAAGATGGATCCACTGTCATCCTCTTTGACAATGCACTCCTAAGTAAAGAACCAATATGTTCTTTCTCCTTAACCAATCTACCCACTGTTTCATTCAAACTATTCACTTCACGACTCTTCTCCTCTACCAAATCCCTTGTCTTCCCAACAACAATTCTTGTTAACTGATGAATAGACTCCATACCAGCTAAGGAAGCACGTATATTCTCCTCCATGTCAGTCTGTTGTGGGAGAAACAATGACTCAGACAACTCCGACTTATCCAAATTATCATCGTCAACAATCTTGATCACATCATAAACCTGGTTGTGAATTTTAGAAACATAATTCAACTGATCAACCAACAAAGGCATCAGTGATTCCATTTTCGATTCCAAACTCCTCAACTTATCGTCATACTCGCCCACCAACTGCCTCAGCTCCCATTCTTGACTCTCAATCTCAGCAATCTTCACATCTTTTTCAACTACACTCTTCTCCAAATTCTCGACATCGTTACTTTTCTTCGCGACTTCATCTCTCAATCCACTGATTGTGGCTTCAAGCTGAGAAACCTCAATAGCAATCTCATAATTTCTCTGATCCATTTGTTCTCTCACTTCATTCCTAGACTTCGCGTTGGAATCAATGTGTTTAACAAGCTCTTCGACAATCTCATTCGTTCTCATTATCACTCCATAGACAACTGCCGGAAATCCAGTATACTTCTGTGACCTAGGCAATCCAGTAGCCGAGAAATTCTTAAAATTACTCAATTTCCCCGATATTTTATCAATTCCGGTCACAAGCATGTGAGCCGAACTTTCAATCTCTGATCTCAATCCATCTTTAGCTTTCGTTACTTCATTTAACTGCTTTGAAATCTCATCTTTTGCTTTGTTAGCTTCTGCCAGTTCTGTCGATAACTTATCGTTCGATCCCACAACCTCTTCCTTTTCACGCAGCGCTTCGTCTCTCTGCCTCGCGAACTCGTCTCGCCGCTTGATTGTCTCTTGCGTTAGAACCTTCAATCGGTTGAATTTCTCGTTCAATTCAGACTTCGAATTCTCTGCCTCTTGTCGAGCTTGCCTCTCGCGATTAAGCTCCGCTATAACTTCACGAAATCTCTCGATCGAAAAATCCTCCTCCGAAGTTTTATTTACGACGATATCACCTTCCTCGACGTCGCTAAGCACGGCATCGGCATCCTCATCAACACCACTCGCCATTTGATAATTTACAATCACCGAAACTAACAACTAAACCGAATCGATCACTACCGTTGATCGATCATAAAATCGCATTACTCCGCAATATCTCTCAATGTAAGGAAGAATCAATTTTTTTTTTGCTTCTTACGTATAGAAAACACAAATCCGTTTAGACCAGGTTTGCGTGCAATTAGGATTTCTTTGAGCAATCGAATTCGAATTCGAATTTGACAATTGAAGAAGATGATAATTTAAAACTGTACAAGGAGATCGTACCTGTCAAAATGACGGAGCGGCCAAGCGAAACTTCGAAACACAACACAACAACGATAGCTACCAACCAGTCTCTCTCTCTCCCTATCTCTCTCTCTCTGTTTTTCTCCTCGCAAATAAGAAAAATAAAATATTAAGGTGTTGTTTGCTACACCGCAGCAAGCGTCGTTGACGAGCTGCCACGTGGAGAACGGACTTTCTGTAATCTTAATCGACGGTCTGATGAGAAGACGTGGTTGACAAGATTTGGATCCGGATCTGTATATATTTCAGAATTCAATTAAGGGGGACCCATGTACATCGTTCTACCTTTTATAGGAATTTTTATCTACACTATACAATTAAGATTTTGTACTTAATACTAACTAAAAATCTTTAATTTAATAATCGTATATATTTTTAATATGATTGGACTTTAATTTGTAACGATATATTTTCAAATTTTAAATATAAAATCATAAATAAAATAAAATATGTTATTTTTCAAATTTTTAGTTGCTTTTTTTGGAATTATTTATATTTCCGCTTTTGGAAAAATTTGATATAGATCAGAATTCATATTAATCTAATATATTTTTATATTTTTTGTATTTTGTTTTTATAATTTTGCAATATTCTTCAATCAAATTTTATGGATTCTTCGATTTTTCCTTTATTCATAAAAAAAAAAAAAAACACTTTTAATAGAATTAATACTACTAATATGTCAAGTGAATCTTTTGGACTTGGGAAGACCATGGAGGTTGAGTGAGCCCACTACTAGTCAATTGGGCAACGGAATCATGTCAGCTAAAGGCAAACCAACGGAATGGTATTATTATTATTATTTAATAATAATAATGTGATTTATTCATCATACCATATAACATGATTCCGTTGATTATGATTTACGTCGTATCGAAGTTTTTCCCGATCTTATGAGATGCAATATACAGGTGGTGTAGACTTGTAGTGATCATGTTTGGAAAGAACAAGGTCAATCATCAAAATGCACAAAAATCCTATGTTTCATTCAATTATAGAAAATTTGCTGCATATCTTCTACGGAGTCAGTGACATCCATCCTCCCATCCACTAACTTTATTTAATTCTTTATTTGCCCCTAATGTTGTCTTAGGTTACGGCGCTATGTTCGATAATGAATTAAAATTGAATAACAATATATATATATATACTTCGAGGAATTATTTGTTTCAAATAATATATATAAATAATTTATAATTATAACAACATTATTTTAATGTTTAACTACAAGCAAGTTATTGCATGCTAGAATGTCTTCACTCCACTCATGTGTAAGGAATTTTCTTATTGGTTTTGTGTGATTAGATCTCTTGATTGTGAGAGATATTAGAATTGCGTATATGGTTTTTGTTCTTGGCCGATTCTATAGAATCTTTATTCATTCATTAGAAGTTAGTTTTAAAGAAAAAAAAAATTGTATGCTAGATAGTCGGCTTTCATGTTGTCTGTGTTTGTCTTTTAGTCATGAACTTGCATGTTGCCCTCAAGCAAGTCAACAGTTTTTTTTTTTTTTTTTGAATCAATCAATCAATCAAGAGGAGAAAAGCATATGAGAAATCCCATGATCCCCATTCCCAACTAGATTGGCACCCCAAAAACCTTACATTCTATGTTGCAATCCGTTGAGACGACAACTACTATCGATAGGAAAACAAGAAGACATGCAAACAATAAAAAAGGAGGTGAGAAACACCAAAACCCAAAGTTAAGTGAAAGGGTAAAAAGGTAAGGGTGACAAATCTATACAAACAAAAGAATTGCAAAACTCTAAGACAAATAAACCACCAAATATCTTGAGAAAGAGAAAGGGCACCGTGAAAAACTAAACAATTTGTGTCTGATTTCCTTCACGGTAAATGTGAAAAACATGAATTTGGATAAGTGATTTCCAATCATAAAGAAAAAGCAAATTGAATAGGTTTAATAACCACCTACAACCCAATTTCAAAAGCATGCATCATAACCAAAGAAGCAAAAACCATAGAAACCAATAGTTGATTTTCTAAAAACAAATTCATCTTTTCAATTACAGATTTTATTTTATTTCTTCACTTTATTTCTCAAACAAAATAGGTTACATGTAGAATGTGAGATGTGAGTGTACCAACATTACTTGCTGATCAGATCGAGTTTACAATTTAACTCAACAAGTTCTAATTCTAATTCTAAAACTACTTTTAATTACAAACATGCATTAATATTGCAAAGCTCATTCCTTCAATCTGATCTGGACCTGGAAAGCACATAAGGATGCTTCAAGAGTTGCGACGCCGTCCATCTCTTACTAGGATCCTTCTCCAAGCAACACTTGATAAAACTGACAAGCTCTTCCGATGCTTCTTCGGGTATGCACCATGATGTCGGAGGCTCGCCTAAGCATGTCACCATCACAAGATCCATCCAACTAATCGATTTCTTCTCCGGCGGGAAAAACGGGAAGTGACCCACAAAAAGCTCCAACAATGTCACGCCCAAGCTCCACACATCTCCCGCATACACATACTTGGGATCGTATCTGCACAAGTCCCTGTCCAACCTCTCAGGACTCATATACGCATAAGTTCCCACATCGGCCGAGTCACAATAATTATCACTTCCATGCATGTACGACATTATCTTGCTTACTCCAAAATCAGCAATCTTCACGTTCAAGTCTCTGTCCACAAGAAGATTCGATGGCTTGATATCCAAGTGTACGATATTGCATGCATGGAGATACTCTAGACCTTTGAGAACTTGATAGGCTATGTGGGCAAGTGATGATTCAGAGAAAGAACGTCGCGTATCGAGCGTCCCGCCGTCCATGTACTCCATAAGAATAGCTTTCGAACCACCACTACTCGGCAATAGCTGTTCAAAGACACGGTGGCACTTGATGACAAAAGGAGAGTCTACGAACCCTAGAATCTTGGTTTCTTGGGAGGGAGGACTAGTACTACTCTGACTCTCGCTGTCACAATCGATGTCACGTATGATTTTAAGAGCGTAGATATCTGAAGTGCGCTTGTGACATACTTTGTAGACAATGCCATAGTTTCCATGGCCTAAAACACAGATTTTTTCAAAATCACGAAAGAAATTATCTGCTTCTTGCACTACACTAGGCTTGGGGAGATTAAAACAAAAAGAAGAGCAGTGATCAGAGATCTTTAGTTGCAGATTATTTCTTTTCTTTTTCTTGATCGTGTGAAGCTGAAGATTAACTTGCAATCTTTTCATGACTAAAGACATGGTATATGATCGATATTGAAATTGAAAAGGGAACGGGGAATTGATCGAGGGAGAAAATTTAATAAAGATTGGAAGATTGAGTTAAGTATAGAAGTTGTGTACCTTGGCAGCCATTTTTGTGTATTTTGGATTTATATATATACTAAAAAGAGTAAGCGATGGACTTGTTTCCTAAAAGAGAGCGGTTACGTTGCTTAATTAGAGTGTAGCACAAGGAATAGATATTGTATTAGGGTAGTACTATTCTATTCTAATGTACAACAAAGTTCAGAGCTATAGTGTTAAAGTTGGTAAATTACATGTTGAATTTCAAAAATTTGCCCTAATTCAACCAGCAAAAAGACAATTTTAACCCTTTTTAGTTTATTTCATAAGAGTGGTGCTATTGGCACACCCCCTACTGGTTTATTTATGTCCCACTTTTTTAATTATTTAGTATTATTTTTTTTTTCCTTTATCAAAATTACTGAAAGAGACACAATTTAAGAAGAAGAAAAAATATTCTATAAAGTAAATCTAATAGAACCCCACATTTATTTTTTATTTTTTTTAAAACCCAAAGGTTCTTTTAATCAATATTAAAAATTCTACGAACAATTAAAAAATATAAATTATACTTTTATATTCAATTAAAAAAAAAACACTGTTTTTGTTAATTGTCTGTTTCTTTTGCTTTGTTTTTTCGTTGGCTGCTGTTTGTTTTTTTGCTTTGTTTTTTTGTTGGCTGCTGTTTGTTTTTGCTCTTCTTGCCTTTCTTCTTTGAGAATAAAGTTTACTGTTTTGAAAAGAAAAAAAATTGTTGGTGTTGCGTGTGTTATAACATAGAGAGATATATATCTAGTAGTAGAGAAAAAATAAATTTGTTCATGGGAGGTGAGAGAAAAACGAGACAGTAAATAGAGAGATTAGAGATGTGGTGGTGTATTAAGTTTGAAAAATAAGTAAAATGGTAGTTTTGGAAATAAATAAAATAAATTAATAAAACCATTTAACTTTATTTAATTAAATCAAAATTTAAAAAAGTGGGGCATAAATAGATCAGTAGGGGGTGTGCCAATTGCACCCCTCATTTCATAAATCTGCCCTACTTCAACCAGCAAAAAGACAATTTTAACCCTTTTTAGTTTATTTCATATACATCTTTCAAGTAATTTTTAAATTGTTGAAGAATACAGTTGTCTATACATTTTACAACGATTTATAAAAGAAAAAATAAATTAAAATGACACATCTACCCTTTTTTCACTAATAGTTAAACACACCTTTTTAGTAATAATAAGATAGGTAAAGGATATAGATGTCAATTCATTATACACTATAATTCCCAAAATCACCGCACTTTTTATATACAGAGTCGATAGAAATAGATAAAGAATTAAAGATAAATAATTGGGCTTCTTAAGAAGGGCCTTGACTGCTAATTGGGTATTTTGGGCCCATTTTTATTTGGGTCATTTCTTGGTGACATGTCTATCCACATCAAATATAACTTAGTGACGTTCCTGGGTCCATTTGCGCAGCGAAAGGCCCATATCCATATTAGTTCAGTTAGTAAGAAATGGGCTTCAACTCACTTATTCGGCCTAGAATTTATGTATATATATTTTTAAATCTATCTTTATTTTTTGACAATATCTATTAATCCGGGACGTATTTTTTTTTAAAGTTTTCGTCATTGGTAGGATTCGAGACGCTAACCTGACAGTTATTTACCCAAGCTCCAAGCTCCAAGCTCATCTATCTACCGGCTAAGCTACGCCCCTGTTGTTGTTTTTTTTTTTTTTTTTTTTTTTTTTTTTTTTTTTTTTTGAGAAAAAGGAATCATTAAAAGAAAACCAAGGTTACAGAGTACTTGGGAAATCACCAAAAACTAGACTCAGGGCCGCCCTTAAGAAAAAGGAAAAAAAATTGAAAAAATAAATTATTTTCAAAACATTAATTTGAGTCCTCATCTTTTTAGGGGGCCTAAAAAAAGTTTTTGAAAATGAAAAAAAAATTAATTTTCAAAAACATTAATTTCTTTTGAAAGTTTCACCCAATGGAATTGTTTCATTATTTGTCATTAATTAGGTAATTTGGAGTTAATTTTTATATATATATATATATATATATATGAACTCCATTTTCATTTTATAATTACAACATCATTTTTTATTTTTTTTACATTGCAAAACCTCCCGCTACATCAAGATTTCTCTTTCATCAATCTCAATCAATATTCTTCTTCAATTGCAATCAATCTCTTGTGTTTCATTGAGGAAAAAAAAGAAGGTAAATTTTAAAAGATCATGTGTCCTAGTTTAATTGTTAAGCCATTGTCACAGACTCGTTGGGAAAGTCGCATTGAAAGTGTTAAGGCAATTAGGTTTCAAGTTCCTGAAATAAGAGATGCTTTACTTAAGTTAGCACAAACCAATGATGATCCTAAAACAGTTAGTGAAGTTAATAGTTTGGCTATGTATGAGCTTGAAAACTTTGAATTTTTGGTGGGCATGATAATTTGGCATGATTTATTATTTGCTGTTAACATTGTCAGTAAAACCTTACAAGCCAAAGACATACAAATTGATATTGCTTTTGATCAATTGAAAGGTCTTCTTGCATTTCAAGAAGTACAGAGAAAATGGATTTGCAACAACATTGATTTCAACTAAGGAAATAACTATTCAAATGAATATAGAACCTGTATTCGTGAAAAAAGAATAATTCGTAGAAAGAAACAGTTTCATGAAAGTAATAATGATGAGGTAACACATTTAGCAGAAGAAGATTTTCGAATTAATTGTTCTACTTGTGTGGTTGATCAAGCTATTTCTTCTTTTGAGAGTAGATTTGAGCAATTCAAAATATATGACGATATCTTTGGATTTTTACATGATTTGGAAAAATTGAAGTCTTTAGATGATAATTGTTTGAAAACATATTGTCTTAAGCTTGAAAGTTTTTTGAAACAAGACACATCTTTTGATCTTGATGGTTTGGATTTATTTTCTAAGTTTACAGTTTTGAAGGAAGTTTTCCAAGATGAAACAAAAACGCCATTAAAAGTTCTTAATTTTATACAAAAATTGAACTCATTTCCAAATGTTTGAATTGCTTATAGAATATTGTTAACTATACATGTTACAGTTGCTTCAGCAGAGAGAAGTTTTCCGAAATTGAAATTAATAAAATCATTTTCACGATCAACTATGTCACAAGAAAGATTAAATGGATTGGCCATCATTTCTATTGAGAAACATTTAGTGTCAAAACTTGAATACAAAAATTTGATAAAGGATTATGCATCTCAAAAAGCAAGAAAAGTGAAATTTAAATAAGTATTTGATTGCATTGCAGGCATGTCAACAAAAAGATGGAGTGAAGGCGAGGATCTCAAGTTTTAATATGATACCCAACTTCATCTCAAGATTTTTCCTTCCAAAGAGCATAATACTTTGATTTTTGTAATTATATTTGTAGATCTATTTCACTTTGGTTTGTATTTTTATTTTTATTTTTAACTTGTATTTGGTAATATTGTCATTTGAATAAAATTAATTTATTTAGAAAAAAAAAAATATCACAGTTCTAATGCACCTAAGGCCTCACTTTGCCTAAGTCTGGCCTTGACTAAACTCTCCATAGATAACAGACAGTTATCCAACCACACAAACTGGCCTACATGATCAAGGGCAAGCTTTGCTAATCCTTGAGCAACCTTATTAGCTAATCTAGGCACAAAACAGACTGAAAAAACATTGACATTTCTAAGCAAATTAAGGATATCCTGAATAACAACTCCCACTTTAGTATGGGGCATATCCTTCCGGCAAATCACATCCACCATCGAATGAGCATCTGACTCCAAGACCACAGGCAAGAGACCATTGTCGAAAGCCAGGTTAATACCTTACAAAATAGCCAAAAGAATCTTTTGATTTTGATCCAACAGTTATCTTATTTGTTATCAGCCACAAAATAAAAAACAATTAATTAATTAGTTAAACATTAAAATTAAATTTTAAATTGATATACAATGTCCCACTAAAAATATAAAGAACAAAAGTATACAAGGACCACAATAGACAATATTTAATGCATGCATAGACTATATAGAGAGAGTGTCACTTTATGAATAGAAACATCAAAACATTGAAAACGAAACAACACAACTCGTGCTTCACAATTCCCCCAACCTTGAAGTAATGTTTGGTTAAAAAAAAGTCGTCGTCAGGAAATTTTAAGTTTATCGACCATTAGTTTGAGGTTTTTAATAGTGAGAATTCTCACAGGTTCTAGATCCGATTTGACAATCTCTTCTTCTTTTTTTTTGATATCGAGGATCCCGGATTTCGTCCAGGCATCCATCCATCATCCTTAACTACGTGACACACCTATAATCAACTTGTTGGTTCAAACGGTCTATTTGTTAGATGTTATGGAGTATGACAGATAAAAAACCTCGGTCTACATCTCCGACCACACAAATATGCAAACAGGTAAATCAGAACTCACCTTCACCTAGATAGGATTTGAACCGCTAACATGAGAGTTACCCGTATCTCAAGTCCGTTATTTCACCAGCTGAATGCTCTGATAGCCGGTTACAATGTAATTATTAAGAGTAGAACTAAGGATTTGAAATTTTCATCACAAACCTTGAACCACCAAGTCAACCACCTCGTGATCTTGAAGATTGTTAACCATTTTGACATCTTGAAAGTTCTTTTGTTGCAAGACCAAGACCCATTGACCCAATCAAGAAATAATTGCGATTGCACGAACTTTCCATGAAAAATGTATACATCCATACAACACAAGGTGACGCGTTCACACTTCCAACCTACATGTGCTGCGTCGACACTTCACCTAACTTTTTCTTATTTTGTTTATTTTCCAACTTTACCAAACTCAATCAATTCGATTATAAAGTTAATTTTTTATTTATTTTTTGTTTTTTCATAATATTTTATAAAAAGATATAGATTCTCTCCTCACCTTAATTGTCCTTATCTTAATAATCTATTACAACGTGTATAATATAATCAATGATCTGAATTATTTTTATTAATTTTATGTATTTATTCTATTAAAAGATAAAATTAATCAAAACCATTAATTTAAGTGAGGATATGATGAGGTAAGAAGTAAATCCAAATCCTTTATACACCGGTTCAAATTTCATAATGCTCACGAAGAAATACAATGAAATCAGTATTTAGGTGTAGAAGACTAGAAGTAGCTATTTGGATCGTAGAATTCAACCAAACACCTAGTTTATGTCAAATATATATATTTAAAAATCATAAAATTGATGTCATCACTCATATGGTTTTTCGACATCTTCATTTGCCCATTTCAGATATAGGTAAAAAATAAAAAAATAAAAAAAATAAATACATGTAAACAAAAATTAAAAGGTACAGAAGGATATAGAAAAAATATATCTGCTATGGTACCATTTGTAATGGTATAGGCACACTAAGTAGATATTGTCCGTTTTGGGTTTCAAACACGCGTCTTTCATCTATACAGATTTGCTTTGAATCATGGGTCAGACATTCTTCACCCATGACTTGTATATTAACCATGGACTTCACTTGCTAGCGATGTGGGATATGACAATAATATTGTCATCATGATTAGAAATTAGAATATACTCTTGTTATACGTATTTATAATTAAATTAAGATCTATATGAAGGAGAAAATCTTGGGTGCACCTAGTGCAGTAGTTGAGTGTTGTACCGGGCCACTAAAATATTGACATGTGTTAACTTTTAAATTAAATATAATATTTTCTCTCTCCTTTCAATATTTTTTTAAATAAAAATTACCACATACCAAGCTATTCTTAATGAGATATCAGATATGTGGTAATTTTTATTTTAAAAAATATTTAAAAAAATATTGAAAGAGGAGAGAAAATATTATATTTAATGATGATTGGTGCACCAAGTGCATCCAAATTTTTCTCCTATATGAAGATAATGACCCTGATTTTAAGGGTCGCCGTCTGAAATAGTAATTAATTATATAAAAGCAGTACTACATTTCAATAATTCGCTCTTATCTGGAGTTTGCTTAGGGTGGGCAACTACGTACTTGTATCCAAAGTTTGTAACTATTTATGAGTCAAGTAAACGATTTTCTAATTGAAAATCCTAAATTACAACTATTTATTGACAATAATAAACTATACAAAATTTCCCACCAACAGTATGGGTGTTGTCCCACCAATATTTGGGTGCTCCTTCCCTGTCTGTGGGAGCTTCAATCCGAGATGTGCTTGTAGAGCCTAATATTATCGGTCCCAGTAGTTGTTGTTTAAAATAAAAAAAATAAAAAATAAAAAAAACTTATTGATTGGTTTAAGGACACGTTTATGTAGACATAACCAAACTAGGAATTAAGTTCATTATAATTTAATTAAACTACGTTATACACTACACACATCAGGAATTAAACTCCAACCGAAAAAGAAAATTAATTTCCACTTAATTCAGTAAACATGTCTTGGGAATTAAGTTTCCTAGTAGAATTCGAATCAAGTCCTATGAGGCTATGAGGAACCGAATCATGAAAATGAAAGTGGGAGTTGGAAATCAAGTTGGATCCACATAATTTGATTCTTAATTGATTTTAAAAATAAAAAACCATAATCATAAATTAGTAATTATATTGCATTTCCTTATTAGGATTCCCTATTCGTAATCGAGTCATAATCTAATTGAGAATCCTTCTTATAGTAGTAAAGATAAGATAATTTTAAATCGTTTTTTATTTTTATTATTAATTAGCAAATACATGGATATAATTAAAAATATATATATATAAATTAGCAAACAAGTAATTAAAACAGTGACCTGAAAAACTTATAGTTGACTCGGTATAATTTATCTGAGTTTCCTAGCTCGGCAGGTTACTTGTATGAATCATATCTCAATTCGTAAGAAATTTTTTTCAATTAATTAAGCTTTTTTATATATTTCTGAATGTGATTGTGGAATGCTAAATCTTTTTTCTTGCGTGTTTATTTCTTACAACCCACTTGTCAACTCCTCACATACTTGGCTTCTTCTTGGTATTTCTTCAAAAAAAGTTATCGTCAAAAGTTCAGGTATGCAAATCATTATTAAGAAGTTTCACTGGTCGGTGTTTTCTGTTTGAACTTGTCATTGAAAGCGGCCTCTGTTTTTATTTCCATTTTGTCTTGGTCTTTGTTTCAGACTTTTCAATTTTATTTTTTTATTTTTTTATTTTTTTGAGGGGGGTGGGAAGGTTTTGTTTTTCCAAGCAGAAATTTTCATAGAATTATTATACAAGTTTTCAACTCTTAAAAAATTAAAAAATTAAAAAAAAAAAAACTCTCTTTTCGACCTCTGCAACCTATGCATTTGCCCAGTAATTCATTACATTTATTCAATTCAGAAGAAGGTCAAAGTCTGAATTTTTATTTAATTCTATGAATTGCTTTGATATATAAATGCTTTGTTGAGGCTATTCACGGTGTTTATGTGATATTTTTTTCATTTTATTTTATTGCAGGTTATCGAATCTGAACAAGTTCTTGTAGTAGATTTTATTGGTGATGGGAATCAAGAGTTCAAAAGAATCAAGTAGGAGACATTATACTTCAAGAGGGTCTGCTAGTTCTTCATCATGGGACAACAATTATGGATACCCACCACAATCTCCATATCATCCACCATCTCAGCCGAGCCCATATAACAATTACACGCCTCAGCATCACTATTCGCCTTCAACGTCCTTCAATTATGGCTCGCAAACCCCACAACCGCAGAGGAGGCTTGATAGGAAGTATTCAAAGATTGAGGACAATTACAAGACCTTGGATCAGGTTAGACCATAGTCATGTTTCAATGTGATTTGTGGTGTTTTATAAGATGTTTTTATTTTGGTTTTTGTGAATATTATAAGTATGTGAATGAATGGTGTGATAAAGAGTAAAAGTATATGTGGGTTTCATATATGACAGCTCTGGGAATTGAATTTGATGAAAAATGTTAAATGTATATAGACAATTTGTTATGTAAATGTTGTAGCTTACCTGCTGATGATAGAAAACTGGATTTTTTGTTTTCTCACTTCAAGTTTAGTTCTCAACATCGTGGTATATTTGAAAATTTTCGTACATGGTGACTGGTGAGATAAAATGGTGGTGCGTGTAATCCTAATTTCCAAGTTTTAAGAAAGAAAATTTTGGAAGGTGATATTCCAATTTGTGGATTGATAATGAGCAGCACCTATAAAGTTTCTTGAAAAGTTGACAATCCTATTTTAATTTCCGGATGCTTGAACTTATATTGCTCAAAATTTAGCCTTATTTTGTTGGAATTCTTTTTAACGCATAAATGGTTGTGATTTACTAGTTTTAATGGTTTTCATCTGTGTTCATACTAACGAGGGTTAATGATCTCACAGGTTACTGCTGCTCTCTCACATGCTGGCTTAGAATCTTCTAATCTCATTGTGGGTATAGATTTCACCAAGAGCAATGAGTGGACAGGTTTAGTCTCATCTCGATACTTGAAATTTTATAATGATTTTATGCAGCTAGCTTAAGTGCCGAACTTTCTTTAAAACAGGTGCAAGGTCATTCCACCGGCGAAGCTTGCATCATATTGGAAACAGTCCAAATCCTTATGAACAAGCAATAACGATTATTGGAAAGACTTTATCGACTTTTGATGAGGACAATTTAATTCCCTGTTTTGGATTTGGAGACGGTAATCCATATAAGCTATTGTCTTAGTATTCTGTGAATCCACATTGTTATGTAGATTGTGGAGTTGACATTTGTTTCTGGTATTCTTTTGTAGCATCAACACATGATCAAGATGTCTTCTGTTTCTATCCGGATGAGAGATTCTGTAATGGATTTGAGGAGGTACTGTCACGGTACAGAGAAATCGTTCCCACCCTTCGACTTGCAGGTGCTGAATCTACTAATTTTGTTACTTGTTTATGTTGGTATGGCATTTATGGCATGTTTTATGACTTGACATGTTTAATGTTTTCTCATGGCAGGGCCAACTTCATTTGCACCTGTCATTGAAATGGCCATGACCATTGTTGAGCAAAGTGGTGGTCAGTACCACGTTTTGCTATTAATTGCTGATGGGCAGGTAATTTTCTGTCAACATTCAAACCTTCTTTTTTGAGCATTGCACATATTGTTAATTACATTATAAGCAAACTTGCAAGTGTCATTCCAAGTGCTATAATATGGCAGTTTGATCTGTACCGGGCATCTAATCTCCTTTAGAACAACTTTTCTATAGCATATGGTAGGAGAGAACATGATACTTTTATAAGTTATTATCTAGAGATTTGGGAACTCGACAATTCTGAAACATCAGAAATTTTAAACATCATAAGTTATTATCTTGTGCTTAACTGGTTCCTGCTGTAGCAACTTTGCCTCTAATAAAAGCTTTTTATATTGTGTTA
This sequence comes from Acer campestre, assembly GCA_954870605.1. NCBI lineage: Eukaryota > Viridiplantae > Streptophyta > Magnoliopsida > Sapindales > Sapindaceae > Acer > Acer campestre. Next base: position 30,773,810 of record OX940806.1, read on the forward strand.
GGTGACGAGAAGTGTCGATACACATCATGGCCAGCTGAGCCCGCAAGAACAGAAGACGATTGATGCAATTGTTAAAGCAAGGTAATTTTCAGAAAACTTCTTGTTTTTATATCTGCCAAATATATACTTACACACATGTATATGTGCAGCGAATTCCCTTTGTCAATAATTTTAGTGGGAGTTGGAGATGGGCCTTGGGACATGATGAAAGAATTCGATGATAATATCCCTGCTCGAGCCTTTGATAATTTTCAGGTACGAAGTAGCTGGTGTCATTTAATGGTTGAGATATAACGACTTGCATGTTCAATTAGCTTAATACAGAAAGTTTGCTTGTTCTTTTTGTTCTAGTTTGTGAACTTCACAGAAATTATGTCGAAAAATATGGATCCTTCCAGAAAGGAGACAGAATTTGCTCTTTCAGCCTTGATGGAAATACCTTCTCAATATAAAGCAACTATTGAGCTCGGCCTATTGGGGTAAGTATCGAAACTTTATTATGGAGGATTTTCATGGTTTATGTTTCACTTTTAATTACCTAAATGTTTCGAAACTTCCACTTTTCCAATTGATGAAGCCATCGGCATGTAGTAAATGCTCCAGACAGAGTTTCTCTTCCCCCACCAATGTATAATGCACCTTCCAGCAGCAGGCAAAAACCATCACGGTCTAGCAGTTTTCAGCAAAATGCACCTTTGTATTCTGGATACGATGCACGAACGCCAGTCCATTCTGGATATGATACATCAATCCATTCTGGATATGATACTCCAGTCAGCACAGCACCACCTTCAAGTTCTTTATATGATAACCAGGTTTACTTTCTATTCCTTGGAGATGATGATATATTAAATTGGCTTCTGCGCCATGGTTGTTAAAACACAAAATTTCTTATTGCTGTTGTTTTCAACTGTTTTCTTTGATGAACTTGAGCAGCTTTGCCCCATCTGTCTTACAAATCCAAAAGACATGGCCTTTGGTTGTGGACATCAGGTACATTACTTTTTATTTCTATCATATTTTATTTTGACCTTGAGATCACATACAAAGGTCTATGTTAACATAATAGAGATTGGTTCCTCACTCTTTCTCCTCTTATTTGGTAGACTTGCTGTGAATGTGGAGAAGATCTCGAAACGTGCCCCATTTGTCGGAGTGAAATCCAGACTAGAATTAGGCTCTATTGACCAGCTTTGTCGCAAATGTCTTATCGGGTATTTGGTTCGGCCATAATAGCAGAATCAAATGCTCAGTTTCCAGACACAGGAACAGGTTAGCAATTGAAGATCTTCTTTATCATGTGTTTGTTTTATTTTTGTGAAAATCACGATTACTTTTTTTTTATATGAACTTCATTAGAGGGTAATCAGTACTTGATTGTACAGGGGCATTGCACTTTGGTGGACATGATGAACTCTTCCTTGGCATAAATTCAATGGGGAATGCCGATGTCAAACAATGTTACATTCGAATCCTATGTTTTGTACAAAATTACTTGGCAAAAGATACTTATGATGAGCTAGTTTTTCTATTTTTTAGTTTGCCACAAGAGCTATACATAAATAAAGACTCGGGCCACTTTACGAAGACACTATGGAGTATGAACCATCCGCATTCGTTTACTCATTTTCGTGATTGTTTGATTTTTCTTTTCACCTTTTTTCTTAGTACATATTAGAGTCCAATGTGATTTATTTAGGAATTTTGTAGCTTTCATCTGGTTCTCATGTACGTGACCTTTCCTTAAATTTGGGATTCCAGATTCATTATTTGCTTGCTTGCAGTTTGATTTGTCGTGGTATCAATATCATTAATGATGGTTCATTCATGATTCATCTAAAGGCCAAGATTCTTTGGCAGCACATAGTATGTTGATCTAACGACCAAAAGTTTTCCCAGGCTATAAAAACAGAAGCTCAGTTTAAGCTTGATCAAATTTTCACGTATCGAAGCTCGTTTATATACTTTACCTGTCAAGATTACAATAAATATAAGTTAACAGGATACAACTGACAACAAAAAACTTTCTCCAAAGTGACTTTCATTTTTTTTTTCAACCGTGACAAAATGGTATACAAAATAAAGTTTTACTTCTGTCAATAATGGTGGTATCTGGTGTATGACTCTTGGTAATTTGCATCTGGCACCATTGTACTTGATAGCAAAGCAGCCTGAAGAGTCCTCCCTTCAGGCTCCTCCAGGAATTTCCTGTCTTCTATGTAACATTGAATCTCTGCAATGATTGGCTTCAGCTCTTGATCTTCTCGCGCTCTTAGGGCATTCAGGAAGTTGTCAGTTATTATGTTCAGCATCTTCCCGAACTGAGATTTGAATTTTCTAAAGAGAGCATACCCGGCCATCTGCAGAACATTGAATTTTTTAACGCACTGCATGGTTTTCAAATATCATTTATGAAAAATACGTCAAGTATCTGTAAAAACTTACTTGGAGGAATGCATTCAATGCAGTGGCAGTATACATATTGGCAGGTAAAGCATTTAAGAATCTTGCAAGCCATGCCCAACCTTCTTTCAGGCCGTGTGCATTTTGGAGACCAGGAATTTCAGTCTGTCAAAACGGGGCATTCTTTGTTAGCTGCTGCTACTTAACTAATTACAAGTCTAGGGTAGGAATGCTATAGCACTAGTATAGTTAGAGATAGAGCAATGTCATCATAACTCAGCATACCCACAACACAAGAGTACAGGACCACAGTGACAAACCTGAACCAGTGCCGCATACAATCTCATGTAAGATTCTAATCGTCTCAAATAATCCTTGTGACTCTCAATCTTCCCATCTTCTTCTCGGTATCCAATAGTTTTGTAGTAAGCCTCTCTCGATCCAAATGCAGACTGAACAGTGAACAAGTAAACAGAATCAATATGGTGGCAGCAACAGAAACACTCAAACAAGAACCAAAAAAGAAAACAATACAAGCTAATTAACTCTGACATTTTTCCAGAAATATAGGCAATAGAGGTTGGATATTACCTCTCCTAATAGCATGGGTTTTGTGCTGGAAGGAAGTAGAAATGGTTGCTAAATTACATGTCATCTCTATGTCTTAGTTCTCATGAACGACACAACATTAGCTGACTACTTTGTAAACTTAGGGATTGAAAGGCACTCGCAGCTAATGGGAAGTTATATTTGACTGGATAAATTATCGCGTAAATTCATAATTTCATCCAAATTTTGAAGAAAATTTGGACAAAAAGAAGAAAGATGTTGAAAGTATAATATAGATATGCTGGAAATATTCTAGAATAATTTTAAGCAGTCCTAAACCAACTATACTGTACCTAGAAAACATTGAATACAGGGAGGAGGAAAGGGGGAAGGGGGAGGGAATATAATTGCCATCCAATTCATAAATAAAAATCCACCATTCCAGTTGAACTGGTTAAAAGTAGAGAAAATGGTACAAGGAACGACAAGAGAAGAGAAACATTAAATGGAGCATATATTATTCGCACGTCTACATAACTCCATAACGTTCCATGGTAACAGTTGAATGTAGGCCACGGTGATGTGATCACAACTTTAGCGAAAAATTGAAGAGGAGAGGAAATTGAACCACTCAAAGCTTTCACATAGGTCATGTAATCACAACTTCAGAATGAAATGAAAAATAAGAAAACTTCACAAAGGAGCAGATTGAATTGGTTCTCCCCGGTTAACTTTGTCCTTAGTGGCCACTCAACCTCATGTTGAAGTTAATACATAAGTTGGGGCATAATACGGGTTTGAGAGATCAACTATACATGAAATCAACTAGATTGGTGAACCCCTTAACTGTAGCGAGATGTTAGCAATAATTAAACTTAAATATAAAAATAACCATCTACTAAATGTATAGAAGATACTAATCTTATTTGTAAACGGAACATTAAATTAAAGTGTGTGTTTGTGTGTCATATTTTGGATATTAATTCAACATACATTTTCTTCTATTCTAGATGAGAATTAATGAAATGGTAGAATGAATAGTTCTCAAACTGACTCAAAACACATAACAACCACAGCATGAGACCACCTAACACTAAAAGAAGGCTATAAAGAGCTGAAAATTAAGTCACCTTGGAGAAAGCCATATGCTTTGGGACAGTGTAGATGCAAGCTTTATGAAACTCACCGAGAAGAAGATCCATGGCAACGGGAACCTGGCACGTTTTCAACAGAATCAGATAATTATCGCAATCTTAACCTTAGAAATATTTCTTTTGGGAGCAGCTAATAGTCATTAGAGAAGCAATAATCTATGTTGACACATAATGTACCTAAGATGTATTTAAGGAGAGAAGTAAAACAATAAAATTTATGTTTTATATGCTACGAAATACGCAGTAACCAAGGGCACCATACCTGAGATGTAACCATAACAATGACATGGCCACATGCAAAAGCAGCATTATCAGGGCTTTCACAATGGGAGACTACCTGTAATATCAACATTAATGTCAGAGTCTTTAAGTTAACTTACCAAGCCCTGTGACTCTGTGAGAGAATAAAAGCGCATGTACAAGCTCATAGATGCATGATAGTTGCAATAAGTTCGGTCATTAATTGGAATAAAGAAAATTGGCGATCTATTCTAATAAATAGCTCCCTTTGGCTTCCAAGAAATGTGCAGGAGAGAGAGAGAGAGAGAGAAGAAAAATTCTATGTTAGACAGTATAACATTTTTTATTGGCTCCATAGAGAGAGGGAGGGGGGGAGGGAATGGAAATGGGGTTAGGTTGAAATCATAATCTGATGTTTGCACACACCCTATCCAAATGTTACAACCATGAACCATCAAGATACACATAGTGATACGACCTTTTGCTTAGTCATTTTTGGAAATTCATTTATTGACTGGCTCCATAGAGGGGGAAAAGGGGGCGATTGAAATCATAATCTGGTGTATGCACATACCCTATCAATAATCTTTCATTAGTAAAGATTGTATAAACCTAAGCTTTGGATCATATGAATTACATTCTCAGGATAAAGCCTAATTTCAACTTCTGAATTTTCATTTATTTGGATAAATGAAAATGCTAAACAGAATGTGGAACTCCTAGGAACTAGTTTTTTTCTTCAACTCTAGCTTGTAAATAGTAAATATATAATCAAAATATCCCACTCTAATGTATACAAAATTAAGTTATGTAAATGTTCCAAAACTCTCCTGTTCTTTCCATTATCTCTATGATCGAATAAAGTTGGAAAGGAACAAAAAGAATCAGTGTGGTTACAGATACATGAAACTGGGCCAAACAACTAAGATTACCTTCTTGGCAAAAGCTGCAATGCTGATGGATTGAGGACAAAGAGGATTGTTGAAAATCTTAATAAGTTCACTTGCTTTTGTTCTGCAGAGTGGAAATAAATTTAAATAAAACAAAAATCAAAACATACTAAATACATCATGTCTCAGAATTTCAAGTAAAATGTTTGTCATTAGAACAAAAAACTTAATAGATATGGCTTAATTAAGCATCTTCATAATTTTTTGGCAATGTCGAACACAATTCAAAATTTAAAGATCTCGTTCGGTTTCTTACAACCCTTGCAAAACGGCAAATGTAAACTATTGTAAATCAGCTAGTTTAATCTGGTTACCCTGGTAATGCAGTTCAATGCCTAAACTTATCCCGTCAAACGATAATTAATGAGCTTTCTGTATGATTTATTGCTCTAGCCTACATGTCTGAGTCTAACCAATTCTGATGACAAACTTCTGAAATAGCCCAAACAGAGAAGAGGATAACACGATAATTACAAGGCATGCCCAACAGGCCAAACTGAAGATAATTGCATAAATTGATGTAATCTTATAAAAATATACCATAAAAAATATTAAGAGCTAGAATTTAGTGAGGTTGTAAGAGAATATGCATATAGATATTCTTTTAACAGAATTCTACAGGGTTAAGATAAATAACTGAATCGATCTATCATACCTGACATTGTCTTTTGTCCCCCTTATTTGTCTTATCAGCCTGGAAATATGCCTTTCATGGCTGCTGAAATCCTAAAACAAATATAACTCCACATAATTAATTGATATACAAAAGGCATTACAGTTTTAGAGCTTCAAAAGACATGTTGAGGTAGCAATACCTTATTAGTGCTTAACGTCAATGACTGGTTTTTTTCATCACACTCTTTAAGCTTTTGTGATCTTATCTGCTCTAGATTTAGTGCACTTTCTGCAGCTTTGATTATGCTAACTGTCATCAGATTAGGCGACTTCTTAGATTACAAATCCAAGGAAAACACCCACTTGGACAAAAATATTAAAAAGACTAAACTGATTCCTTTTTAAAACCCTAACTTTCCCGGCCTTTACCCTTATCCTCGAGTTCTAAACCGAAGGCTACTAGCAGACCCTAAAAAGATAGAACTGATTGATGCACAAACACAGCGTTTACAACCCAGATCTATCAAGGTGTTGAAACTAGAAACCTTTTAGGGGAAGATAGCCATATAGTAATAAAAAAAAGGTGTCGATTGCCAATGCTGAAACATAAAATATACCTGCTGATTGTGACTTGTCTATTCCATCAGCTCCAGATTCCTTGGATTGAGCATTCAAAGTTCCTGAACTGCTAACCATTTGGCGTCCTGGAGCTTCATCTTTTGATGCCCCAGCAGAAATCCTTTTAGAGACTTCAGCAGCTTCCCTATCTGCAGCTTCTTTTGAAGCTTTCTGCTCAGCTTCCAAAGCAGCTCTTTTTGCTTCCTCAGCTCTAAGTTTGGCCTGCGTTCAGAATTTATTAATTTAGCAAACACTTGAATACTACCTGCATTAGATTTTGCAAATTTATTGGATCTACTTTGTAAGAAAATCATAGTAACCAACAAACCTCTGCCTCTGCTTTAGCTTTTTCCTGGCGTAGTTTTTCTTCTACATGAGCCCTTTCCTTTCTCTTGGCCTCTTCATAAGCTGCATCACTTCTTATTTTCCTTTCTTCTATTTGTGACTTGAGTTCATGGTCTCGCTGGACCGCAGTCAAATGATTATCAAGTGCTTCTGCTCTTCAGTGGTCATAAGAAAATTGTCAAAAGCCGTTTCCAGGATTGAAAGTAATTTCAACTAGTAATGAACTACCCAAAGAATAATAACACAAGGTCCATAAGGCATGTGATATATCAAACAATAATAATATTAACACACATTATACAGCAATGACTCCAAACCTAAAAATCATAATTAAATTACGAAAGCAGGACATATGCAGTAGTGCTGAAAAGTAAAAATGAAATTGAGCCAGTTAACTTGATTCAAGGTACGTTTACCATACAGTTCTATGTTATTCCTCCCCGCTACTTTTAAATTGCATGAATAAAATGTTTCAGCTTCCTATGCAATGCTCATTAGCGTTACAAAGTAAAAATGACACCTAATTTGCAAACTTGATTCAAGGTAAGTTTACATTACTAGTTCTATGTTATTCCACCTCACTACTTTTAACATTTCAACATGAACTGGTTTATGATCTTGACTGTCTTAAAGAACTCAATCTCAGGATATTGACTTGAAGTAGTTTTATTGTATAGTATAGTAATCTTCAACTATCCAGGACCAGACATAACAGACCTCACAGAAAGCAACCTCTTATTCAAATTCAGGCAGAAGCAACTATGTATCACCAGTTTTCATTTTTCTCGTGCAGTTTCAGTAAGAGTTTGAGAGAACAGGGTGCAGATAGCACGTTAAAGTAAAAATTAACATCATGATCCAGTTACCTCTACCAAAGCTAAAATTGAAAGAATAATGAACAGAACAATTGTCATAGAGTGATTCTTGAAACTTGTATTTCAGATAATTCAACCTTTCCAAATAATGCTACATAAAGAAATAGAAGATAGATCTTACATTTTCCGCTGATATTGAGTATCTAGTTTTCTGTCCATGTCCCTTCTTGCATCTCTATATTTCTCAACTCGAGCAAGTGCAGAGTTAGACAGTTCATTTTCACTCATCAGCTCCGAGTCTAATTTTGAAATCAGATTCCTAATTTCGTCCTGTAAACAAATCAATTATTAACATACACAAAAGCATGGAATTCAATATCTCTTCTTTCTCTATCAACTTAGAAAGGTAAAGTTAGAGTCTTAGAGATACAAGTATCCAGAAAAAAACAATGTCAGATGATTATCCTTTAGTCTCATAGCTATCCCTTAAATAACTGCAAGATAATTCTACACACCTTAACTCCAAGATGATGCTCATGGGTTAGCTCGACCAAAGCACCTTCCACTAACCCCACCTCATCCATCAAGTAGGACTCAGCTTCAAATGCTGTCTCATCATCAGAAGCATCACTCTCACTGAAAGGTAAATAGTGAGTTATATTATTGTGAGCACACACATCAGCTTATCACATTAGCAAGCTATTGAATGCAGAATTTCAATAAATAACAGGTGCACAAGCATGAGAAATAAAATATACATACCTGAGATAAAGTGCATCACAATTGAATCGTCTCACTGTCACTAAACTTCGATCATGAACCTCCTCATCCTTACTCTCAATATCGTCCTCCATCTCATCATCGGATACACGCATAACAAACCCTCTTCTTGCACTACTCTCCAAACTTTTCCCATTTGCGATTTGTCTAAAAAAACACAAACACAATAAAACACAGCTTCAGGTATAAGTTATATAACCGTGTTGAAATGCATACACACGTAACTAACACAACATATCACAAACACAATATTGAACAGACAAAATTTGCATCACTGCTTCAACCATACACATAACATTACAGATACAAAAGCACGCATACTATGAGAACAAAAGATAACAGTAACAAGATATATAAAAAAGAATACATTACCGTGATTTTGTTTTGGTGAAAGGCACGGGAGTGGAAGAGGCATTGAGTTTCTTTTCAAGCGAATTGAGCTCCGATAAAACCGAATCAAAACTCCAATTGGGCTCCGGATCAATGGCGATTCCATCAACTCTCTGCGGGCATCGAAGCTCCAACTTAAAGGCTACCCTGCACATTTAACCAAAAAACTAAAAATAAAATCCCCACATCAAGTAATCATTATCGAGAACTACATTAGTTCAATAACAATTAGAACAGCGATATGTGAAGAAAATTACATGGTGAAAGATCAAAAGCAAACGCGAATTTGATTTGGGGCTTGAATATTGATCAATTGAAAATGATAACCGATAAGGGTTTAGTTAAAACCCTAACAAACAAATGGGGTTAAACCCTAATCAGAATCTCGAAGAACTGAACAATAAAATTGTAGTCGTTTGAAATGGCCCGCGTAAAATTGAAGCAGTGGATGCTTATTGTGAATTCAGATCAAGGTCCACAAACTTTCAAATAAGGTTAGAAATATAATACGGTTTACCGATTGTTAATGAAACATTTACTGATATTTCGAAACTAATTTTTTAATTAGCATTTGAATTGAACTTGTAAATAATACCTTTCAAAAATAAATAAATAAATAAAATAAACCAAGTATATTTACCATTCCATTTTTACGGTGAGTCAGTGAGTTGTCTAACGATTTAAATTTATGATTTTAATATCCAAATATTCATCAATTATTAACAATTATCTTAACCATTGAATTAAAATTAAATAGTTATATTCACTCTACAATCTACATGAATAAATATAGGATGTCGATATTGACACCTATAAATATAATAAGCACATTTATATTTTAATAAAAAATTTAATTATAAAAATATCTCAATAGAAGTTTACTTATAAGGACAAATTAATTTAATTAAAAATAAACCAAATACTACGTATACTCATATCACTTTAGTAAAAAAGAAAAAAACTAAACCCTAATTAAACTCTAATTTTATTTCAAGTATCAAAATCTCCCAATTCAATAATGCTTTGTGAATAGTTGGTTTCTTAGCAAAAATCTGAAAGATTTAATAACGTATGCACAAAAGAAACATATGTTAGAAAAAAAAAAAAAAAAAAAAAGATAAGCAAAGTGTTTGACAGTATCTTCCAGGCAACTTGAGAAGCAAAAATAATGATACCTGTCGCTAAAAAACATTAGAATTGTGTGATTGTTCTATATCACTAGCTACAATGCAAGAAACAAATTTCTTTGATGGGATGTTATCGACCTTCAATGAAACGAGTTTTTCTAAGTTGGCGATAACATTAAACTGGCTAAACAATAAACCGAGAGAACAATCATTAAATGTTGGGAATTTCTTTGATGGAAGGTTATTGACCTTCAATTAAACGAGTTTTTTCTAAGTTGGCGATAACATTAAAGTGGTTAAACAATAAACCGAAAGAACAATAATTTAATGTTGGGAATTTTTTTGATGGGATGTTATTGACCTTCAATTAAACGAGTTTTTCTAAGTTGGCGATAACGTTAAAATGGCTAGACAATAAACCGAGAGAACAATCATTTAATGTCGGGACTACCTTAAATACATGTTGTAATATTTTCTAACATATTCTATAGTTTTATCATAGGTAACAACAACTTTTTATTACTTAAAAAGTTGAGTTCTCTTTGTTTTCATTTCTCTGAAGTAAAGCTTCTCGAAATTTAAGAATTTAAGAGTTCTCCAAACTGTATTTTTGAGCCTGGAGAGTTTAAAAATATATCATTTGTGAAATTGAATATGTTAACAACTTAAAAAGGTTTATAAATAAATTGTATTAAAATGAAAACATTCATTTAAATAGGGGTACTATTGGCATTAAGATGAGTGTTTATAGTAATGTTTTAATTTAAAATTTTAGATATGAGTGTACTTATAAATATGGGTGTACTTATTATATTTATGGGTGTCAAACCCATAAATATATCACACATTTTATTTGATTTGGATTGTATAAATTAGAAGCCTTTTTATACTCAATGCCAATTTCAAATGATTTATAAATTTAAAATTAATGAAGAATACTAGTTGAACAAATAACATAATTTGATAAAAAAAATAATTATTGATATTTATATTTTAAAGAGTATTTGATTAGCAATTTAAAAATAACTTTTAGAATTATATCTAATTTCGAGTCTCGCCGTACGGGTTTTACAAGTATATATTAAATTCCTTTTTCCAGGCATATGATATCCGGATCGCAGAAATACAATTTCATAATAGAGGAGAATAAAGCAACTAAAATTTTACATGTGTACAAAATCCAAAAGTCTAATAGAAATACGATTAAAGTCAAACCAAAAAAAAAGAAAAAAAGAGAAAAGGTATATCCACCAGATTCAAACAACATATACAACAATCACTGTAATGTCATCTACTTTTCCTCCTATACGTTTGAAACCTGCTAATCTAGCAGCACATGAAAATGGTGTATCAATTTCTCTGTTCCTAGAGTTGACTAAAGCTACTTCTGCTATTTTCTGTGCTAAATTTTGTGGCATGAGACCTTGTGTTATTCCTTCAATCACAGCTCTCCGGATTTCACATGGATATAGATTATCAAACAACCCATCTGTTCCAGCAATAATCACATCTCCTGATTTTACATTCACTTCCAGCTCCTGTACACAAAAGCATTTTATAAGTATCAAGCAAGAATTTTTGAAGATGCAAAATGGTGGAACAAGAACTTTTAGATTGAATAACCTCAGCAGAGTTGGGGCATTCACTGATGTAGTCATGTCCAAGCTGAAACGGGTAATTAAACCGATGCTGCTGAACTGGGGATCGGTATATGACTTCACCGTGCCTAATAATCATAAATCCGCTATCTCCCACATTTGCAGCATGTAAGTTCTGCATCACATTTATGTTTAGAGGTTTAAATTGTCTATAATGAAAAGTAATTACGTTATGATCGACAAAATTAAAGACATACATGACCAGAGAGGGTTAATATGCAAGCAGTGGATGCTCCTTTTTGCTCGGTTTTAGAGTAAGCTTTCGCCAAAATCTTCTTGGGATCGATGGTCCCTTTAGGCTCAGTTCGAATAGCAATGACAGCATTCATCATGAGTTTTCGAGCAAATTCTCCAGAATCCACACCTACCTCAGCCCAACCGCCAACACCATCTGCTACTCCAATTGTTTGCTTCTCAGGATAAAGAAAATGAGCATCTTCCCCTAGTGGTTTCAATGCCTTGTCCTTTGGTAAGTAAAAGGCTCCCGAAATCATTTCCAAACTTCTCTTGACCCTGACATAGAAAAATCATACGAATCAAAACAAATGAAGTAATCGAAGATTTAAACGTGTACCCGGATAATGTTTTATAAAGATCAAACACACGTTACGCTATCATAGTCATATTTTGGCAATTTTGCAACTTAATAAACTAGATATGGGTATCAAACCGAGCACTGCAGACTCTAATACAAATCATTAGACACTCATCAACCAAAGAACACAAACAACAAGATATAAATACAGAATGCCTGATAAGAATTGGAAATACAAAATCTTACCTTATGCATTGACTTTGCACCTGCTCTGGTTTCGTGCAATCGTCAGTTTGAACTACTGTGGAAGCCATTGCCATCTCTTCGCATTGATTCATCAAACCCGTCTTCAATGCTAAAATTTCTGGAATTCTGTTCTCCTTTAAGAAAAGCGCATTCACAATCACAGCAATTAATAATGAAACAGTAAAATATATATCAACTTCAATCTGATTTTTAAACAATAATACACACACATACACAAATTAAATTATCTCAGGAAAAAAGAAAGAAAAAAAAAATTCAACAAACACCTTAACTACAAGCTGACTTTTCACAAATCCGACCTTATCCAACAAGAATATTAGGGTTTCATGAGACGACTTATCATCAAAACAATAACTGCAATGAAACAAAATAAAATAAAAATTATTCATACACCACATAATGTCACATATCAAACAATTGTACAAAAAAAATATAAAAAATAAAAATTCATGAACCTGAAGCGAAGTCCACCAGGAGCATCATCATGAATTCATGACTCTGTTTTTGGTGTCAGAATTACGCAAGATGGACGAAAACCCTAGAACTTCCAACCGAGCAAATAAAACAAATAAATTCCATTGAAACCCATCCAAGTTTTCTGTGAAATCAATTCAATTCTAAACAGGAAAAATCAGCAGATGATCCATTATTACCAAACAAGGTTATTTAAAACCAACATATGTAAAGGAGGTTAATGAAATGCGAGAATTGTTCAAAGTCATTGAATAGGAGTGAACAACTGGGAAGGTTTTTATTTATTTTGAAATCCAATTGAGAACGCGTCGTCCGAAGTAATCTTTAATTATAATGAAATCAAAGGTAATTTAGTCGTGCGTGATCGTGGTTGGTAATATCATGATTCCTGATCAAAATCAAACGTGAAATCCAAAATTGGAAACAAACTGCTATAATTATGGGGGATTTTTTATTTTATTTTTACTACAAATGGATTACGTAGCTGGAGATCGTACAAGTTCACGTAATCTTTTACCCCGTGTTTGTCTCTCTATTTTTGGCTACCGGGACCGGATGTGAATCAATTTTACAATGTCAATCAGTATTTTGAGTCCAATACATACGAGTGTCGGTATTTGCACCCTTTAAAAATTATATGTACACTCTTATCTTAGTACATATGAGTGTCGGTAATCTTTTTTTAGAATTATTTTAATCTCAATTTTCCCTTCCCTACCAAGTTTGTTAAATTTTAATTATTTAAAATTAAAAAGTTAACAAACATGGTTGTATTTATTGTTATGCTAAATTTGGCATATAGTATACATTATGCCAAATTTGGTACAGTTTATAGCATATACCAAATTTAACACAACTTTTAGCATTGCATTGGAGCATGCATTTTTTACTTTGTGCTAAATTATAGTATTGGCACGGTGATTTAGCATTGTATTAGAGATACTCTAATTAGTTTCCTACTTTAATTATTTGTGAACATAAAAAGTTTTCTATTAATGATTTGATACAGTATTAACATATATCATTAAAAACTCTTTCCATTTTCGTAAACCCTCAATTTTTTTTTGGAAATATAACCATAAATTCTATTTTAAATACTGATTTAAAATATATTTTTAATTTCTTTTAAGTAAATATAAATTGATTGTTAATTATGGAGAATGAATCAAATATCTAAAGTTGTTTGTGAAAAAAATATATATAAGTTTTAAATTAATTTTATTATTTTTATTAGAAGAACAATAATACTTTTACAAATTTTCCTCTATAATATATGTATTTTTTTAAAACCAAAAAAAAAAAAAAATCTAAATTTTTTTAAAATTTTTTTCAAACTCATTTTAGATTATTTTTTTTTATTAATATTAATTTTTCTTCAATTTCATTAAACATTTTTTTACATCCAAATTTGGAAATAAACTGCTATAATTATGAGGGATTTTTTATGGGTATTTTATAAATGGATATCTTTTGTCTTTACACCGTGATTGTTTCTCTATTTTTAGTTAATGGGACGGGATGTGAATGCAACGTAACCCCGTGCTATACAGTACACGTCTGTACACCTTATCCTAACTTCGAAACCATGTAATAATTCATTGAAATCGAGTCGATATACCACCAAAATTATCATAAATATTCTATAAGTTTTAAAATTTATTAAAAATATATTTACATAAACTATACCGAAAATGAGGTTTGACATATTCCCAAAAACAATCTTTTAGTTTCAAATTTGAGTAATGTTATATATTTTATATCGGTATCTTACTTTCATCTTAAATAATGTTGTGACAATTGGTAAATGAATATATGTTGTAGATGAGATAAATCATTATTAATATATATCTATTTAGAAATTGATACCTTCTAAGTTGGAATATTAGTTAGGATGTCTAACGTTACTCTATAAATTTAGGTAAAATAAAATTTTTAAAAATTATTGTATACCTAAAACACTTCGCAATTTCAAAATCTAGATCTCTTGATTGTGTACCAAAAACCCTTACAACTTAGTACATGTATATTCAAAACTAAAGGATTGTTTTCGAAGAAAGATCAAACTCAAGAGAGTTTTGGGAATCTTAATCTTACAATTGAGTGGCAATATTTATACCCTGAAAGGGCTGAAAAACTGAACGTACATCCATTTTCGTATGTAAACTCCATTAATTTTTATATTTAATTGTTTATATTGTAATAAAACAATATAACGTTTTTGTTTTCTAAATGTTTATAATATTTTTTTTTTTTCAAATTCTCAAAATATTAATTATTTATTAATATGATACAGGACATGTATTTAAAATTATTTAAATTGAGGGTAAAAGTGGAATTTAAAAAAAATTGGGGGTACACATTTTCCCCCGGATCCCCATTTCCCCGCGTCCCCATCTCCATTTGGGGAGGTTTTTTTTTTTTTTTTTTGAGGGGGGGGGGGGGGGGGGGGGGGGGGGTGGAGAAATGGGTGGGGATGGGGATGGGGAGGCTCTCCCCCATCTCCATTTCCCCATTTACCCCAAAATATTATAAGTATAATTATATATATATTTGAAAACCTAACTATATAAACCTCATTTACACCAATGGATTATTGAAATACTTTATTTTGTAATGGATTCTCTTTTATATTTGTAATGCATTTTATTTTGTATTTGTAATGGAATGTTTATTTATTTATTTATTATTTTTTTTATATTTTTAATTTTTAGTTAAACTGGGAAATGGGAAAATAGGGAAATAATGAAACAAGAAAACGGGGAAAAATGGGGAAAATGGGGAATTGGGGTTGGGGATGGGGGAGGTCGATGGGAGGGACCTCCCCCCAAAATTCTCCATCCTTATTTTCCTCAAATAAGGAAATTGGGAGAGGAAATGGGGAAGGATCTAGGAAGTGGGGATAGGGATGGGGATGGGAGAACCTATATCGATCATTATTTCCCTATGCACAAACTCTTTTAAGAAGATGCAAACATCGTCACTCATTACAATTTTGCAAACCACCAAAACCCAATCAGTATTTCCAGCCCAATCAACTTTACATAGTCAATCATTATTTCGAGTCCAACACAGTAGAAAATAGATTGTCCAGTCCAATATTACAATTTTAGCCCATTAAAATTTAAAAAACAAATGCTAAAAAACCCCCACACTCAAAGTCTTAAATTAAAAAAAAATTTCCGGCCCAATCTATTTTAACTCCATCACTACTTTTCCTCGTCAACATTACTCTTCTTCAGTCTCACATTTTTTGTTTTATTTTTATTTTTATTTTTTATATACCACCAATTTTGCGATTCATGAGATATTGTTAGACTGACGTTATAAAACTGCTTTTATTACGTTATAAAATTAAATATTCTATAATTTTTTTTAGAACTTCCATACCAGATAAGCAATCTGTATATACACACACGATGACACGAGGTGTAAAAAAATTCAAACATAGAAGAGTATGTAAATTGCCTTGTAAGTGTGATAAAGCCGAAAGCCAGAAAAAAAACATAATATTTATCTCTTTTCCCTAAAGTAAGAATGATGATTGTTGAATGGCCATTTTCTGGGCGGCCAGCTTTCCTGTTTAATCTCACAAGTAGTGCAATCCATATCTATATTACTTTGCGTGTTTCCAACATATATTAATAGTATCGTACACTTCTTCCTTCACACACACATAAATATATATATACACAGTCTTTCTATTATCAATTCGAACTGACAAAAGATATATCGGTTCCTTATATGAGGGTCATTGGATTTAAAAGATGCTTTGACAAGTGTATGCAGTCAAGTTAAATAATTTAAATCTAATGGTCCACATGTAAGGAACTGATATATCTTTTGTCAATTCGAACTGGTAATAGAAAAATTGTATATATATATATATAACATGCATCATTAATTATTATTAGTATCGCATGCTTTGTTAATTATATATGTTTTCTAATGTTTTTAGTCCTTTTTTGATGCAATTTATGTTTAATTTGATTTTAATTTGTAACAGGCAAATGAAGGTAATTAAAGGTTTAAGTACTGTGAAGTTACGTCTCTATAGATAAATATAAAATATTTTTATATTAATGCAATTTTTATTTATTTTTATTTTTTATAAACCGTCTACGGCTGTAGCTATGTCGACTCGAACCTAGGAATATTGTTGATTGGATGAGTTTTATTTACCACCAAACCACATTAAGTGGTGGTATATTAATGCAATTTTCATTTCTTTAATAGGATGATGTTAGGATATAAATATAGGGCAATTACTAATTAGGTCATGGACTTTTTTTAAAATTCCAAGTTGTTTGCAATTTTTGCAAAAGTGATCAAATTGGTCCTTTCCTTACATTTTTCCAAAGTGTTAAATTAGTCTATCTAACTAAGTTCCACTAGTCAACTTTAACTTTGTAGAGGTAAAATTGTACTTTACTCCTAAACAATATAATTGTGACTCATGCACGGTTTTTTTTAACACGTGTATATTTTTGTTTATTTTATTTGTGTGTTGTGATTTTTGAATAATTTTGACAACAGTGTTAGTGTTTGTATAATATTAACAAAATAAATAATTGTATAAAAATGGTAAAAGACTAAACTATGAATAAATGGTAACTTTATTTATAAAATAAGGGTATAATATTTTTTTAGAAAATTTTAATTACAAAAGGTACGAATGGTGTTTCATTAATAATATTTTTAGATTTTGTTGTAATTATAATAGTGAATTTAATACACAAAAGACAAAACAACTTTGTTCTAATATGATAAATAAATTATATTTATGTAATTTAACAAAAACAGTTAAAATCAACTATTATATTTAACACCGTTAAATTGTTAGAGAGACCAATTTGACCAATTCTAAAAAGAGAGGGACTAATTTGGCACTTGTAAAAAATGTGAGGATCAATTTTGCCACTTTATAAGAGTCGCAAACAACTTGAAATTTGAAAAAAAGTTCAGACCCTAATTGATAATTGCCCTTTAAACATATATGGTTTCAACTTCCATGAATAAAACTCCATTGAATCTTTTAATATAAGATTCTTTAGAAATCAATTAAATAAACACAAATTAAAATCGATCTCTACCAAACTTTGATTCCATACAAAAAGAAAAAAAAAAAAAGGACCTTTTTAAATTTTGGAATCAATACATAAATAAACTTAAAGGTAATAAAACAAAGGGTCAATGTCATTAAATCTCTTTCAAAGTATATTAATATATATGATTACACATTTACACGGAATCAACTAATTTTATTAATTTTTATATTCAAGAGAGAAAAAAGGTAATTTCTAATAAATTGTTAAATTTTAATATTAATCTCTAAAAAACTTAATTTAATATATATATATATATATAAAAAAAAAGAAAAAAAAAAAGAAAAAGAAGCAAATCTCTAAATTGTTCAATTCTGCTATTATAAATAGGACATAATAATAAGAGTTATTATCTATATGGATCAAAATTCCAAATGCAAAATCAAAGCAAAGACATGATGATGATCTTCATGAGGAGGTGCTTAGGCTTTTCCCTCCTCTGTTTTCTCTTCCTCTATCCAATCATCATCACAATATTAACACCACAAAACAAACCACACGCAGCGGCCGCTGACTTCCCTCTCTCCACCAACTCCAGATGGGTGGTGGACGAAAGCGGGCGGCGCGTGAAGTTAGCATGCGTGAACTGGGTGTCACATCTAGATGCAGTGGTGGCAGAGGGGCTGAGCAAGCAGCCCATGGACGTGATCTCCAACGGAATTGCCTCCATGGGATTCAACTGTGTTCGCTTCACTTGGCCACTTTTCTTGGCCACCAACGACTCTCTCGCTTCTCTCACCGTACGACAGTCGTTTCAAAAGCTTGGTTTGTTTGAATCCATTGCTGGTATTCAAGCCAACAATCCCTCCATCATCGATCTTCCTCTCATAAAAGCCTTCCAGGTACATGTTCTATCGTCTTATCGATTTAATTTCCATTATCGTCTTTTCAGGTTTGATTAAAATACAAACAGATTCGATCAGTTTAAAATACGATATACATGAAAGTTTGATACAGTTAGGTCAACTATGAAACTTGAGTTCCAAAAAAACTGCTTCTCCACAAGTATGGTTGATTTTTGATCATTAGTGAGCTAATTGTGACCAATAAAATGATCACACGTTGACATTTTTTATTACAAGAAGAGCTAGAGAAGACTTTTTGTGTCATGGTGGTTGTTGCAGTAGATATATGATATCAACGTTTTTTTTATGATTATTAATTTTTGAAACCTTCTGTGGATAAAAAAGTTGCGGTGTAGTCACCTTTCATGAATTCGTGACGATGACGATGTGTTGCTACTTGATAGTGACAACAAATCAACAATGCCATTTTGTACCTTTGATTGCATTCAATTCTGTTTTCGTAGACCATGATGTTAAAATTATAAAACGTCACCCATGACGTATGGTTGGATAATTTCCATTTTCCTATTTCACCCATCAAATTTGAAGGTCTGGAATGATTAATTTAAAAACTTGATAAAATTTTAATAGAAAAATATAAATAAAATTTTTAAAAATTTACGAGTTTTGTGGGGTCATAGCCCCACGTCACAAGGTGGCTTCACCACGGCCTAAATTAAGATTTTTATATTATTTATCGATAGTCACAAGTGATTTTTGATAAACTTTGTAATATATTATTATTTATGATGTGATTTCAGATGGTGGTGGGTAGCCTTGGAGATAACAATGTGATGGTGATATTAGACAATCACATAAGCAATCCAGGTTGGTGTTGCAGTAACTATGACGGCAATGGCTTCTTCGGCGATAAGTATTTCAACCCTGATGTCTGGATCACAGGCCTGACTAAAATGGCTACCTTGTTCAATGGTGTCTCTAATGTGGTTGGCATGAGCTTGAGGAATGAACTGAGAGGCTCCAGACAGAATGTTAATGATTGGTACAGGTACTATATCATAAAATATCTTGTATTCAAAACAAAATAAATCAATATATATATATATAAGCATATAATCTATAATCATGAAATGATTGACGGGTTTCGTTCAGGTGCTCTAACTATGTAACGTTACGTAATTAGGTCACATAAAAATTTGGATTCAGGACTCGGCCTAAGCCCAATTAGTTCAGTCCCATAGATCTATACCACCTTATTGTAAATCCATGCCACAAAAATTTGTCTTGAAAAGTTTGGTCTCTAATATAAAAAAAAAAAAAACAAGGCCTAATTTGGGATATGTTCATGAAATGAGCTAGATACATGCAGAAAGGAGCAGAAGCAGTGCACTCAGCAAACCCAAATGTTCTCGTCATTCTCTCCGGCTTAAGTTACGACAAAGATTTATCGTTCATTAGCAACCAACCGGTGAACCTCTCATTTACCGGAAAACTAGTGTTCGAGGTACACTGGTACGGCTTTACAGACGGGCAGGCATGGGCGGAAGGTAACCCTAATCAAGTGTGCGGTAACGTTGTGAACAACATGATGAGAACGTCTGGGTTCTTGTTGGATCAGGGGTGGCCGTTGTTTGTGAGTGAGTTTGGGGTGGACTTGAGAGGTGGAAATGTGAATGACAATAGGTACTTTAATTGTTTCTTGGGTTGGGCTGCCGAGCATGACTTGGATTGGGCCTATTGGACTATGGTTGGGAGTTACTATCTGAGAGAAGGTGTTGCTGGGTTAAATGAGTACTATGGACTGCTGAATTGGAACTGGTGTGACATCAGGAATTCAAGCTTTTTACAGAGATTATCAGCTCTTCAATCTCCTTTTCGAGGTAAAACATTATTGATTTATATGAATATGATCTGAGTTTGATATCATACCGGAATTTACGTTCCGATGTTGTTCATATCCTTCTGTATCTCCTGAAACCAAAGGGTATAAACAGGTTCGGAAAGTAAAGATTCATCTTCAACAGTTAGTATTCTGCATAAAACATGAACTGTGTTTGACATGCAGGACCAGGAATTGAAGAAACTAATCTGCATAAAGTGATTTTCCATCCACTAACAGGACTCTGTGTCCTGAGGAAATCAATATTTGACCCTTTGAGATTGGGTCCGTGCTCGGAGTCCGAAGCATGGAGCTACACAGCCGAGAAAACTTTATCACTAAAGGGGACATATCTCTGCTTACAAGCAGACGGCTTACAGAAGCCAGCAAGACTTAGTATAATATGTACAGACTCTGGTTCAAGATGGGATATCATATCAGATTCTAAAATGCACCTGTCATCTAAGGCCAGCAATGGTTCTACCGTTTGCCTTGATGTAGATTCCGGCAACACCATTGTTACGAAACCTTGTAAATGCTTGAACAAAGATAAGACCTGTGATCCTGCAAGCCAGTGGTTCAAACTCGTCGACAGCACAAAAAGTTCAACCAAAACAAAATCGATAATTCAGTTCAATCCCATCTCTAATTTACCCGGAAAGGATAACTTAGGGAAATTGTTTGACTTGTTCTAACAGCAGCTGCCAATAGAACAAATACAGAAGGATATTTACAACTAACAAAGCCGAAAAGCCTTGCCATGTATCAATCAAATATGGCATCAATTGAAATAATCAAGTACATGTTCATTGTAATTCAATCACAGATGTAAATTCAGTACAAGTGATCATACTCTACTGTTACGATAGTGGTTATACACTTGAACTATCCAATCTCATTCCGTAGTAGAATGGTGAGGTGAGAACCTATTCGACAAGGAATGAGTACTTTGATATTTCCTATAAACGGACTTTGCCTATATTCATTATGATAATTAAAATGCAAGTACAAAATTACCACACAGGAATGTACTACTTCAGGATATCCAGATAAATGTGAAATTATCAAAAATAAATTTTAAAAAAGTGACTGCTGAAACCCAATCACATTTCTTCTATGGTTTGTACTCAAAATTTATGATAAAACATACAGCATCCAGAGGGTTCAACTAGTTCAAATCATAAAATGTAAAACAAGCACTTATTCTTCCATTGCATCTCCTCCTTCAATCACTTCCACTTGTTCTTTCAAAGGTGTAATCTTTGTAAGTAGGACCTCTGCAATCAGGACATAATTACATATCAAAATTTAGTTTATTGAACCAGGACTGCATCAGCTTGTAGGAAAACACAAAAGGTGGGTTTACATGCATTTTAGTCCTTGCACTATACATTTCAACCTGAGATATACTGAAAAGTGAAAGAAAACGAGAAAAATACCATTACTGCAATATGAAGAACTAAGCACAAGTTTACGTTTGGGTTTCGGTTTCTGTTTGTATGACGAACCATATGTGATCTACCCTACCCTACTACAAGAGTAAGCCCAAAGCCAAGACAGTTTATTATTTTATTACCCCTTTCTTCTTTATATTAATAATCCAATAAAGTATGTAAGCCACTAAGCCCAAGAGCCATGCTTGCCAAAACCATTAAGATTTTATATAATTTAGTAATTTCCATGTAATTTACTTTAGCAAAAATATTAGTGAGTTATCACTTCACAAGGCTAATGACAGATAGCAAGATGAAAGTGTTACGGGGAGGAAGTCACTAACCAGTCTTCTTAGGAAATGGATATCCTTTGGAACTGACATAGGTGCGAGGGTTGGGTAACTGATGGTTTCTCAAGTACTCTTTGTGCCCCTACATGAGCAAGCATCATAAACCAAGAGTTAATGAATCACTAGAAAAAGAAAGAAGGAAATATATTACACGATGGAGAACTCTTAGGTAATGTGATTGGGGAATATCAATTAACCTTTGTTATCACGCAAACATCGACATTGCTTCCACTTCCCAAATCATTAAATATGCCAGAGCAAATAGCCTCACACACCAAATTAATTCCTTCATCCTTCTGCACAAATGTATAGTGAAATTCATGTTTCATGAAAAAATATGATTGCAATATCTACAAAAACGAAATCCCAGAAACAGGATTCTAGAGCTAAGAGGTACTTCATGTCTTGCAGCACAACTACTTCACACTAGATTTATCTTTTTATTAAAAAAAATAATAATCATAATAATAAAGAATTATATTGATTAAATGAATACCGAATAAGACATTTTTTAATCAAAATAAGGACATAATTACACTAATTTATAATTTCTTGATCTAAGCACTTCCAACTATATAGTACACCAACTTACAATCAACCCTTCACGGTACTTTGACTCGAAAACAGCCATTGCGGCAAGAGAACCAGACCCCATTGTAGCAAATGGCAATGTGTCTGTAGATCCATGAGGATAGATCTGAGAAATAAGATAAATCAATAGTAAAAATAAGCACCATTTGCAGCAAGACAACATGACAGTTCAAATTCTCAAAAGTACACTGACTTACAGTATGCAAATGTGGTCCAGTGGCATCAACTCCCCCAAGCACCAATGCAGCTTGGACATGACCTTGGTATCTGGACAACAGGAAAATTAATCAGTCATGCCTTTTTTAATAGTTACAATAAAACTTCAGATAACGCTGATGGCAGTTCTCTCACTAAATTGACTTACTTGAAAAGGTGAGACTTCAAAAGAGTAAGAGCTGTCACAACCCTTGATTCTCGACTAGTATGATATCGATGGAGCTGCAGCTGTGAACTGACCATGTCTGAAGGCCAGCATCATGCGAAGAGAAAAATAAGTACAAGATTGTAAGAGGTCATTGAATTTCCAGATGCAACAGATATGATGATGTCACAGTAGAGGAAACAACGGCATGGGAGTTTGTAATGTAGAAAGACAGCATTTGCCTTGGACTTTACCTGTTACTGACTCCGTATCAGCAGCAGTTCCAGCACCACAACAGTAGATATTAGGTGCCATATAGTGTATCTTTTCACAATTCTTATCGCAAACAATGGGTCCTGCTGTGGCTCTAGTATCTGCTCCAAGGATGACTCCATCCTGAGCATAATTTCAAGAAAGAAAAAAATGAAATTTGAGACTAGTACTCCAGAAAGAATATAAAAGTACCGAGAAGTTTGAAAAAGTATGTGGTTTGAAACTAAGATGTAGCATTATAGATTAGTAAATTGTAAAGGTATATGGTCAATATTTTGTTGACAGACAGAACTGAAAAGTTGCATTAATTGATGTGCTTATCAGCTTATGTTCATAAATCATAACATAACAAACTACTCCGTTGGTTCCTATCCAAGAAATTAAACTTTAGTTACATCGATGGCCATTGGCAACCTTATGATCATTCAATCAACACGAATCCTAAACGAATAAAAAGGAAACCATATGCCTCCTGGTATAGATGTATAGTATAGCATAATACGTAACAACTAATAAACTAAAGAATCTAAAAAGAAACCAAGCAATAAACAAGTTGCAATCTAAAAGGGTATCAACTAATGGCTCAAAAGAATGAAAATACCTGAAAGATTAGGCCAACGATGGTCGTCCCCGTCTTGAAATACGATGGGGATTTATGGCCTTTCTTCGAAAGCATATCATTCCTTCTACACAGATCGAAAGAGAACCCGCCACTGGGAGGAAGTTCTACCACTGCTGCCTTCGACATTTTGAATTTCACAAAAAACCTAACCACTTGAAAGACATGAAATAAAACAAAAGCTCCATAAACACATAAATACCACATACATTCAACCAACAAACTAAAAAGCAATAAACCAAAAGCCAGTTATAACTCAAAAAGGTAAAAAATTTTAAAGTCCAATCGATCATAGAAAACTCTCAACGGCGTCGTTCAAGATCGTATTCACAGAAACCGAAATAATCTTAAAATTAATTAAAAAAAGACGAGAAAACCGAATAATGGTAATGTGCAGAAAACGAACCCTAATAATATGTGAATCAGTAAATGCAACTTACAAGAGCTTGAAGACGCGACGATCGGTGAAAAATCTGTGTGATGGATCTCTCTGAGAGAACTGGTAGGCGTAGAAGAAGGCTTTGAAGCTTAAAACAACTGAGACTTGGAGAATAAGAAACAGAGAGGATTTCAACTCTGGTTAATTTTTGGTAATTTCGGTTTTATTTAAATCTAATATGTAATTAATGTAAAAATTTAGCTGCGTTTACTGTTCTTTTAAAATATTTTTGCAATTAAGTCCTTCGGTAATGTTTAATTTCCCAATTCTTGTTCAAAGTATGAAATTATTTCCATTTGGTCCTTTTGTCTTTGTATAATAATATATATATATAAACTAAAATAATTGAGAAATTGTACAATTTTTTAATGATAAAAATAAAAAATATACATGTGTGAAGGAAAGTAAATATATAAAAGAAAGAAGAATTACATTTGTGGTGGTTTATCCTCCAAAATCAACTGTTTCACGCAGAGGAGATTCTTCTAACCAAACAGACTCAGAATTTAAAGACTCGTCATCTTTACTAGAGAATGAGCCACTATTTTAATTTTTTAATTCTTTTTTTTTATATATATATATATAATGAATTAGTGCTACTTTCTTGTGATCAATTGTAAGCTTCCTTATAATCACATTTTTTTTTTAATGATAGAATCATTTCCAAATAAAATTTTTAAATCACTCCATTCATGCATTCTAGTCTAGAAATTAGGTCTACATTTAGTCGTTTTTAGCCTCACTTTGGGTTCGTTATCTATTCAAATTATGTTAAACTTTAACTTTATACCTCAAGAATCTTGAATTCAAATCTTAATAAATTATAAAATCTATCAAATTTCATGCACAAAACAAAAAGAAACTTGTCACACATGTATATAAAATAGATGGATTCTTAATGCAATAACAAAATACTAGTTCAAGTTGTTCAACACACATAAATAATAATATGTTGGCAACAAATAAGCATTCCCTCCAACACTCCCTTGAAGATTTGACATGATCATGATTCATGCACTGTGTTCCAACCTTGGCTTGAGAGTCACCATCAATCCATTCTTCATATAAAGTGTGGTTGTGACTTTTGGAACAACATCATGGCCTTCAACTACCTTAACTGAATATTTCATCAGGATTGAAGCAGCCACCATTTTCATCTGCATATAAGCAAATTTCTTGCCAATACACAGCCTTGGACCAGCATTAAAGACTGGATACTTGAACTGATTCTCACTCACAAATTCCCCATCTTGGTTGATCCACCTCTCAGGCTTGAATTCCAGGCAGTCTTTGCCCCATATGGACTCGATTCGAGCCATTGAAAAGATACAGTACAGAACCCGAGCTCCTTTCCTGACAATGTTTCCATCAGGAAGCACGTCATCTTCCAGGACTTCTTTCATTTCAATTGGCACTGATGGGTAGAGCCTCAGGGACTCTGATAATGCTGCTTGGAGATACACCATTTTCTTTAGTTCTTCAACTGTGAACAACACTGCATGATTGTTTTGTTTTTTAGTCCTCTGGCGACCTGAAGAAATTTCATTGATTTCCCTGAGCACTCTGGTTTCTACTTCAGGGTTTTTGTCAAGTAACCAGAAAAACCAGGACAATGCTACTGAAGTTGTGTCTCTTCCTGCTAGACTAAAACTTAGACAGAAATCTCTGAAAAACTTATCTGGGATATGCCTGTTTGTGTATTCTGTCTCCATGAGCCTAGACAAGAGATCAGATTGATCGTTTAAGGTACCGAAACTGTTTAGTTTCTTCCTTCTGTCTCCTACAGTCTTGTCTGCAAAATCATGTACAATTTCAAGTGCTTTCTTCAACCTTTTCTCATATCCTAGACCAAAGAACTTCAAGGGTTTCCATACAAAAGGTGGCATCAAGAATCTGCACAAAGAGAGTTCTGTGGCTTCTTCGAAAGCTTTTGCGAAGGGAACTTCTGGTAAATCAAGGGACAAACAACCAGGATCAACCCCGAGAGCAGCAGTGCAAATGTTGTCAAACGTAAACCGAAGAAGCAATTCTTGGAGATCAAAGCTATCTCCTGATTTCACCAGTTTCTCAGTCAGTTTCAACAACTTGTGGTGAACCAAATCCTGCATTGTCTTGATAGAATGCTCCATAAACCTGCTTGAATGCATCAGTACTTTCACCATTCGCCTTTGTTCCTTCCATGTTTCGCCATCAGCATTGAGTATACCATCTCCAAGCAAATCATGAAACCTCTCTCTCAAGTAACTTCCTTTGGGGAAGTTCTTGAAATTTGTTTTCATAATATACTCAATGTTGGAAGGATCAGCTGTAAAAACTCCATAGGCTCTTCCCATCCACACACCTCTGTAGTGAAATGTCCTCCCAGCTTCGATCAAAACCTCAGTGACCCAGCTATACATGTCGTTGATATGGAGGATCAAGGCCGGTAAGTTTCCCAACACAGGCCACAACATGAGACCTTTGTTGGTGAGTTTCTGGTGGATGCAACTGAAAATTAGTAGTCCCAACAGAGCTGAAGCTATGTCCCAAAAACATATGTTGGCACACAACCAGTCTATTGCAGACAACATAAGTTTTCCTGTCTTCGTTGCCATTCTCTCTGCTAGATTTTGCACAGTTGAATAGGATTATTGGTGGGTTTAACTCTATAAATATGAATAAGAAAACGATCATGAATCATAATTCTAGTAGAGAGCCATTGAATTAATTTAGATGCTATGAAGATATTAATTATCACACCGGCCAGCTACTTTGACCTTTGTGGGACATTGAATCCTTTTCTACAGATTTATTTCAGTTCCATGTAATAGGTGGATTAGCTGTGGTAGGCATTAAACAAAATTGACATTAATCTAGAAATCATCTCACATGTCACTTAATTAAATGATTTCATTGTATATGGGGTGTCTTTGGTTCTGTAATTAGAAAGGCGGTTTGAAAGTGTATGGGAATTTTTTGGAACTTATTCCAAAAAGGGAAATAAAATAATGAAAATCTCACTTGCTAGCTACCACTTAACCACTTCAGCTTGAATGTTCATCAAAAGATTGTGAAGAATTTTTTTTGGTGAAATTCAAATCTTGGTGAATCCTGAAAACCATCAACTGATATAATATGCTTCACCTATAAAGATGACCTAATTGTTGTTGTTTTGAGATAAATTATGTGGGGGGTTTTGTTGAATGTGACTTGCTACCAGCCATTGCCTTATATAGTTTTGTTTATATAATGTCTACCCATTTAATTGGATCACTAACATTGAGATTATAGTAATTGTGAGGAATTTTAGAGATTGGAAAACTCAGAAGTAGTTGGGAAGCAGAGAATTGGATAATTATGACTTACTAAAACTCTCTTTCTTTAGTTTTCCAACAACTTCTGAGTTAATCTTCTCTACTAAACCTGCCTTTTGATTTATTAGGATAAAAAGAATTGTTGATAGAGAAGAGAACTTGAGTCTTACAGTGGGCAATAAGCGAAAAAGCCTCCTACCATCTTATGTTAATTTTTTAAATAACTCACTAGAAGAAATTGCTGTTTTTGCCGCACATATTTTACCGCTTCCTACCATCTTATGTTAATTTTTTAAATAACTCACTGGAAGAAATAGCTGTTTTTGCCGCACATATTTACCACGGATGTCCATCCGTGGTAAATATTATATAAAAAAAAAAAAACTAAAAAAAAACTTTAGGAAATTATTATTCTTCCCCAGTAGTTTGTCATATTCTCTATTTTCCCCTCTCTAGTTTTAAAATTCTTTAAATTCCCCCCTCCCATACACAAATACAATCAATTTCATCTTATAAAAATAGACATGAGAGGGGGGAAATTGAAGAATTTTAAAACTAAAGGGGGGAAAAATAGAGAATATGGAAAACTATAGGGATATAATGGTAATTACCCAATAACTTTTCAATAAATTTTTCTACGGATTGCAGATTTGCTAGTTGTAAGAGCATCTTCAAAAGACTCTTCTATTTTCACTCTTCAAATGTTTATTTGCTTACCTATGTGGCAATTTGAAGAGTGAAAAAAGAGAAGCCCCTCCAAAAGACTATTCAATTAGAAATAGGTTTATATTATTTTAATGAAAGCACTCAAATTCCTCCCCTAACAAATATAATTACCCTTCATTTTTTTTCAAGTTAGATATAATAATATGTTATTATTAAATATTCAATATTAGTCTCATTTTAAAGATCTAAATGAGATCTTTCTAATGATATAATTTTTATGATGATAAAATTTATAAATTAAAACTTATTATATATTAATTGAATTTAATTAAAAAAATAAAAAGATATAGATGTCAAATATTAATGATGATATGATATAAAAAATAATATAATAATAATTGAAGAGGGAGAAGTTGCTCTTCAATATTGAAGAGAGAGAAGCAAAATCTTATTTGATGAATCTCATTTGAAGAATCTGTTGGAGCAAAATATGCTGATGTGGCTTTTTTGACTTTAACAAATATCTCATTTGAAAAGCCTTTTGGCACACTAACACCTATTTGCCTCAGTTATTTACCACGGATATATCCAGTAATTAAAATAAAATAAAATAAAATAAAATAAAATAAAATTAAAAAAAAAACTAGTAAGAGCATCCCCAAAAGACTCTTCTATTTATACTCTTCAAATGTCTATTTGCTTACTTATGTGGCAATTTGAGGAGTGAAAAAAGAAAAGCTCTTCCAAAAGACTCTTCAATTAGAAATAAGTTTATATTATTTTAATGAAAGTGTTCAAATTCCCCTCTCACCACCAAAAAATCTAATTGCCCTCTATTTTTTTCGAGTTAGAAATAATAACTTTTCATGTTATTTATATGTTATTATTAAATATTCAATATTAGTCTCGTTTTAAAGATCTACATGAGACCTTTTTAGTGATATAATTTTTATGATGATATAATTTATAAATTAAAACTTATTATATATTAATTGAATTTAATTAAAAAGATAAAAGATATAGATGTTAAATATTAATGATGATGTGATATAAAAAATAATATAATAATAATTGAAGAGGGAGAAGTTGCTCTTCAATATTGAAGAGTGAGAAGCAAAATCTCATTTGAAGAATCTCATTTGAAGAGTCTGTTGGAGACATATATGCTAACGTGGCTCGTTTAATTTTTAGATATATCTTATTTGAAGAGTCTTTTTGGGATTCACTCTACTTTTATTTTGAGTTTTTGACTATTTCACTTTTAAGGAAAAAAAAAAAACTAAATTGTTTCAACTTGCACGCCTCCTTCGCCGACTGCCGCCTTCGCCGCTGCCTTCGCTAACCGACACCTTTGTCGCCTACGCCGCCTTTCCGACCCTCACCATTCTTCGCTGTCTTTCCGACCCTCACTATTCTTCGCCGTCATCGGTTAGTTGCCTCTCGTTTCCATTCACTAATTTCTCCAACGTGGTTAGTTTAATCTTCACTATTTCTTCATTTTTTTTTTTTTAATTCAGTGGTTAGATTGGAGGCTTCTGTTTGTGAAAGAGCCATGATTTGGCTACTTCTTTGCTTTTGGTTGGAGAAGGATATTAGTTTAGTGTTGAGGTTCGATTCAAATTTTTTTTTTTAGCTTAATTACGTTTTTAATTGGTATAATCATAATAAAAATTATCATCTTCAATTCAGTTTTTTAGGTTATTTATGCTATAATTTTTATCAACTCTGTAATCAGGTTAGATTCGCCTCAACTTTGATCCAAATTGGTGTGAGCTTCATAATGTGAAAAAATATTTTTTCTACTTCTATTCTGTCTACATCATATCAGATCAGTTCCTCTACCATAGGAACGGACGCAGTGGCGCTAGTGTGCAAAAGGTGGTACGAACTAGATGCAGTGACTTAGAAGCTTTGTGATACACGAAGATGTCAGAGAGGTGCAGCGTCATTTCAGGGACTTTGAGTCATTGAAGTTGAGTTTGACAATGTTAAATCTGACATCTGAGGACTAGAGTGGGTACGTGATGTTTCGGTTTGGAAATCTTGGACCAGAGGAAGCTCGATAAGTGTTTTGGATTCTCTACTGACGAGCTTCCACACGAGTCACTCTTGCAGGTGATTGATTCTTGCTTGATAGTCTCTGCTTGTTGAATTAGATAGATAACAGTTTTTTTTAATCGGTGTTCTTGTATAATATTTGTTTTGTTTTTAATTTTTTGAATGAATTGGTAATTGGTTTTGTATTCACCATTGGATTGACTTTTGGATTCTAATTAGTTAAATTTTTAACTGGATGTTGATTCAGATTGAGGTGAGTCAATATTGGAATCCAACATTTAGGTTTTAGTTAAATTTTTAATTGGATGTACTAGATTTAGATTGAGGTGAGTCGACATTGGAGATTCTCATGAGGTTGTTTAATTATTTTTTTATATCTATTTTATGTTTTTCCTTATCTAGATATTGATTATATCGTTTAGATGAATTTTTTAATAGATAAGAGATTTGCTAATTAATTGAGTCAGCTATCAACATGTGTTGTCCCGTGCGTCTTTACGTAAAATCGTATTGCAGGGGGGGTGGGGGGTGGTGGCGGCGCTGTTAACGTAGAGGAAATAGGTGAAGGGAGTTAGCAAAGTTGAAGAAAATGAAGTTATTTGATGTGCCCTATCACCTTCAAGACCTAAGAATCTTCAACAAATCCCCATAACTGATATCCACCACCATCGATTTTAGGGTCCTCCATTTCACTGTAAATGTAGTTTCTAAGGACTGGAATTTGGTGAAAGATACAGTGAGATATGAGTGAGTGCTATTCTTTTATAATACCTTGCTATGGAGTTCATCCTTGGTTAGTACACCAATTTGTAATAACAATTTAGTCAAATCTTGTTAATGACTAACTTTGAGAAATGTTGTTTTTCTTTCAAGTGTGTGCAGGAGAGGGAAATGTAGTTGGTGGCAGGGAAATGTAGGTTTTTGATCAAATGACGGTTCATGCATTTAATGTCTCATTTGTATGCTTGTACGTACTGTGTTAAATTCATTGAGGATTGAGGAAGAGAGAGCAGACTTTTATTTGTTTATTTATTTTTGAAATTTGTTTATATATATATATATATTTCAAATTCTTGCATTTTCAAATATTAGCTGAAATGGGATATGAATTCATTTGTGTGGTATATTTTGTTCCTTCCAACTTGTTGACGAATGCAGGGAGCACACACGGAAGTTGGTTGAGAAAAATATTATAGTGGCGCTCAATATACTAAAGTCCAGAACAAGAGCAGCGTATGCCCACTGTTACCCGGCTCTAATGTTTTTTATATAATTATTTATGATGTCTTTCTTTTCCATATCAATTGGTGAACTGTGATTGTATGATTATTGGTGAACTGTGATTGTATTTGGACACTAATATTGTATTTACTTTTATAATTGTATTTACTTCATATAAAATCCTACTCTTATTCACTACAAAAAAAATGTTGCTTTTGCTGCAGATATTTTACCGTTGTAGATTGCCGGATTGAAGTAGTTGAGAAATAAATATATCTAGTTTGGGAAAACGAGAGGGCGGAAGCCATTGCATTCGATGTTACCTCCAAGGTTAATTTCCCGATAATTCCTAGATTTTATGCAATGCCTGTTTTTCAAATTATGTATTTATAATTTCAATAATGCTAAACATCCCACCTAAAATCCCACTTTTTTCATCTCACTACATGTGGCATGTGAGGTGTCAAATTGTGAGTGAATATACATTAATGATGATTTATCTCATCTACCTCATGTATCCACTCATCATTTGACACCTCGCATACCACATGTAGTGGGATGAAAAAGGTGGGATGTATAGCATTACTGTTATAATTTTATAAACTATTTTTACAGGTTATAGAGGGTTGAAGAATGATGGTTCTAGATGGTTTACGAATGAGAGCGTTTTCTATATTATTGTGAGAATATTCTATATTATTGTGAGAATATTGTAATTGTATTCATTACATTAGTAACTTAAGATTTTTATTTTTTATTTTTTTTAAAGGATATTATTTATTTGTTTGTTTAATTTTAATGAATTTTGATAAATCCAACATTAGATATTTTGATGGTTTCTCTCTATTTTATGATATAATTTATTTTTTCTTTTGTTATCTCAAGAATTTCTTTTTTGATTTATTATTTATATTTAAATCTCTAAAAAAAATAGCATAAAAGGAAAATAAAAAAAAGTTGAAATAATTTTTTACCATGGAAAGCTACTGCAGCAAA
Organism: Acer campestre; assembly: GCA_954870605.1. Lineage (NCBI taxonomy): Eukaryota > Viridiplantae > Streptophyta > Magnoliopsida > Sapindales > Sapindaceae > Acer > Acer campestre. The sequence continues at coordinate 30,806,817 of OX940806.1, forward strand.
TATAAAAAACTTTGGGTATTTTACCGTAGCAAGAACACCTTTTGCCACGGTAACATCCGTGGCAAAACTTTTTACAACGGCCGTATTTGTAACACCTCAAATCTGTTGCAAATCCGCGGCAAAAGGCTTTTTGCCACAGATTTCATTGCGGATCTGTCCGCAATGAAAAACCTTTATTTTTGTAGTGACTGTTACACCCGAAAGTTTAAGCTTACAGGTAACGACTCAAACAATGGTATTCAGCAGAGCAACATACTTGAACAATAGACCGAACTCAAATACGAATACAATCACAGATTCAGATACCCAATACAGAAACTTTAAAGGGTTATGCATCTCTAAGCTCACTATAAATATAAGACATGATGTGTTGTTACATTAGCAAAACAGATATTTTCCCCAGTTAGAAGTCTTGAAACCAAGGGAATTTGAAGCAATTGAGAGCACCGACATTGATTGATAACCAAGCAAACTGAAGAAAGACAAATTAAATAAAGGCCAATTTGGTCTAGGAAGTGAGTAGTACAAGCTGCAGGAGTTGATGATCTACTTGTCTAATTGCTTTTTCTTTTTGTCATATGCCACTTTTTCTTTTGTCCCTCTTGAATGAGATACTACAAGATCTATGCAGGACTCCTCTTTATCTTTTTCTTTTAGTTCTTATTCCTCTCTTTCCTTTCATATATCAGGTTTTCGAGGCAGTAATTTCACTAATTTGTACTAAATGCAAACTCAAATCACAACAAAGTACAATTTTTTAGCTGAAAATGTGTCGTTTTTCTCTATAGGCATATAACTGTGAACATACTTATAACATACTTATTCACCTCATTATTTTTTAGCATGTTAGCATTATTTGACCTAATTGCATTGTTTTTTCTAGTAAAAAGTGATGAGATGGATAAGTATGCTATAATATGTTATATGTCAACCAAAGAAAAACTTATGAAATACAGTTTTTCTCTAATAGGCATATAACTGTGAGTATATTTATAGCATACTTATCGGATATGAACATTTTAACATGAGTAATATGTGCATATTATATATTATATATCCTTCTTTTGGTGATCTTGTCATTAGAAAGGCTTCAAACAAATTGCCCTTTTAAAGTAAATATATATATAACAGTAGTAACAAAAAGAATAAACGAATCAGATGCAACAGAATATAAAAAATAATTACCTGGCCAAGCAAAGTAAGTTCATTCATATCTACGTGATGAGATAAATAACATATTTTCAATGCATTACTTTATTTCTGGTTCTTCATTTTCATTTGCCATGCCTCAACCGACACTATCTATAGAAGAAGATAATCTCATCAGGAAACTCCTCATCAGCCATGATCCTGATGGCCGTCGGCTTGATTCTGAGCAGTTGCTTTGTGCCATGGAGAATATCATGTGTTATGCTACTACATCAGAACTGCAAGTAACTCTCTGCTTGGTTACATTGTTGTTATTCTGGATTATATGTTCTTCCATAAGCTTTATCCAAGTTTTATTACTTGATTTTATATTTAACTTATTGAATTCATCTTATAACAGGTTTCTGATATCTATAGAGATACATTAACAATAGATAATGAAAGCAACATTGAAGTTTTTGGATCAATAGAACCACTGGGATACACTATCTATGGACTTTCACACGAGGTTATTCCCCTCACTATATATCTGTCTATGTCTATGTGTCTGCGTCTTTGATGCACTCAAAGCAGTATTAAACATATTTTTTTGTAATTTCAGTTACTCTGCAAGTGTTCTGGAGAAGGGGATTTACACACAAGGACAATGAACATTTTTGATTTGTTGAGGAATCATAGATGGGATGCAAAAGTGGTTTTAGTACTTGCAGCATTCGCGACAATCTATGGCGAATTCTGGCTCATAATGCGGCTGTACCCTCAAAACCCCTTGGCGGTATTAGTTGCAATGCTAAAGCGATTGCCTAGCAACATGAACACGTTGAATCCTCGATTTAAGGCCTTAAGCTTGGTGGTTAGGACAATGGTTGATGTAACAAAGTGCATCATTAAGTTCGAAGGCCTGCCAATTAAATATCTAAAGCTCGACGATGAGAAGATTTCGACAACAAAGTCTAAGATCTTCATAGCTGCTTACTGGATCACTAGAAGCACCTTGATTTGTTCTTCTCATATCAAAAACTTGATAGCTTTTAAACCTGAGCAAGTGCATGTTCTTTCCCTTCAATCATCCCTTTATAATATTTTGATTTTCCTTTTTCTTTTATGCATACATTTTTATTTTCAATGTTTCATGGTCTAATGGATTGAATTAAGATCAAATCACAGAAATTTTTGACATAGAAGTTAGAATGTTGCTGTCAACAGATATTCAAATTCAACAACAATTGCAACATGGGAGCTCTCAAGTTTGGTCTATAGATTGAGCAGTATGTGCAGTCGCCTCAAACAGCACGTGGATGCCTGTCATCAACTAACAGGTTTCCTTTCAGATTCCTCTGAGTGATTCAGAAACTTTTCACTCGTTACACGAAACATGAACTGTGCATAGTTATAATTTAGTTTCTTTGCGAAATGGGCAGAGACAAAGATGTATCAGAAGATTTTAGAAGTTTTACAAGAGTCCCATGCAGACAACCAAGAGGTGCTTAGAATGTTATTTGCTTTGAAGAATGACTTTCCACTCAAGAATTGTTCTACACAAGCAAAGGTAAATATTCTTTTTTCCTTTGTTCTTTTTTCAATCAGAATTTTAATCATAGCAATCTAAGTCAAGAATAGCACCAAAAGTAAATAGAATTTCTTGAAAACTGAACAGCAGGATTTGTTAAATTGATGGCTTTTACTTATGGTTCCTTCTCCAGTGAGGATTAGGCCTGAAATTTTTTGTGCAGTTTTAAGGATTATCACATGTGATCTCCTGTTGAGACCGCACGAAAAATTTTAGGTCCGGTCGTGACCAGAGAATTATTTTTTACTTATTAACCAAATTTTGGGTTCATTTACAGCTAGGAGTGTCTGAATTGAAAGACAAGATAGTTATACTTTTGGTCTCAAAGCCAGAGATACTTCCATTGGAGGAACTGTTTTTGCTGATTCACCAAACATATGATCATCCAGACAACAAGAAGTTAGAGGGAAGTTATGAAATTGTATGGATTCCCATTTCATTTTCTGATACCACATGGACCGATGATGAAGAGATAAGTTTTGAATTTTTGTCGAGCTCTTTGCCATGGTATTCCGTTCGAAAACCAAAGCTACTCGATTCAGCAGTGATACAGTTCATAAAAGAAGATTTGAACTTCAAGGACAACCCTATCATGGTAGTGTTGGATTCTCATGGGATGGTTACAAACTTAAATGCACTTGATATGGTAGTGGTATGGGGTGCCCGGGGATATCCATTTTCAGTTTTGAAAGAAAGTGAGCTTTGGGAAGAAGAGAAATGGACGCTGAAACTTATAATTGAAGAAATCAACCCTCTATTCACTAAATATGTAAGACACTACTGACTCAATAGTTAAGAAGGGTCATTGATCACTCATTGCACATACTTCCAATTCAATTTTGTGTACTTTCTCACTGTGTTGCTATGATTTCAGGCTGAAGAAGGCAAAACTATTTGCCTTTATGGAAGCAGCAACCTGGATTGGATTAGAGAATTCAATGCTAAAATGCAGGAAATTATTAGTAAAGGCCTGCAAGTTGAGCTGGTGTATGTTGGTGAGAAGAACCCAAATGAAAAGGTGAGAAATATTTTAGGCATCATCCATGAAGAAATGCATAGTTGTTTACTCTCTTTTGCAGAAATACAATTCTTTTGGTATCGGTTGGAGAGTATGAGAAAATCAATACTCCAACTTGGAGAGATTGCTGATACTGACCATATCCTGAAAGAGGTGTCAGTATTGCTGGATAATGATGATGAAAACAACAACGGTTGGGCTGTATTCGGAAAAGGGTCATCGCCAAACATTGTTAAGCTTCAAGGAAACAAGCTCATGGAGTGCTTGAAGCTGTTTCCAGAGTGGGTAGAAAATGTGGCAAAGTTGGGTTTCATTGGTGCACTAAGATATGCAATTGAACCACCTCATGTTCTTAACGAACCTTGCAGTCACTCTACTGTTACTTCCTATGAAGAGGGGTCAGCAGAAGAACCGGTAGTATGTGAAAAATGTAATCGGCTGATGAAAAAGTTCGTAGTTTACGAATGAAATGTAATTTGAGTAAGGCAGTCTCAAACTGTGTTGCTTTTTACAAGGATATATATGCGTTTCTAACTTTATATAGTTAGTAGAGATAATACTTATGAAGAGACTAATGAAAATAATGGTTCTTGGCTTTTGAAATACCTGTATCTGCAGTTTATGACAGTTTTTAACAAAATGAATTATCAATATAGTTCTATCTTGTCAGGAATTTTGTTTACATATTCAATTAGAGTTAAATGAAATTCTCATATTTCTTCTGTATCATCTCCAGTGGCATCAACAGATCATTTTCTGAAGCATGTCAAGAGAGATCTGTAATTTTCTGATGCCCTCTTCGACAATGCTACCTAAAAACAAGCATGCGTGCAAGTGCAATCGAATATTGTAGCATAGATGATAAAGAAATCAAATGATATAATTGAAAGAGAATTGTTTTATGCTGAGAACTAGAACCAAGAAATCATCTCTAGAAATTTAAGCATAAATTACAATATTGATCGAGAAGCTTAAATGACTATGCATAGATCAAACTTCCTTGTATTACGTAAGCTTCGTAAAGTTGCAGCCTTTAATAACCCCCTGCTGTTAATTGTTATAGAGCCCAATGGCACACCGGATCAATCCCAAACCACATACACTACATACGTTACACCGAAGTTTATGTTGTCGAGAAAGAATGGGTATCACACAAATCTAAAACAGAACACACAACATAGGTAATAAGAAAGTAATAAAGAAGAAAGAACGACACCAAAGATTTTACGTGGTTTAACAATTTGCCTACGTCCACGGAGCACACCGCACTCAATCCACTATTATCAGAGTTGATTACAATCTCTCTGTCTCTCTCTCAAGTCTCTCTACAATTGCTCTCAATATCTCTCCCACTCTTTTTCAACACACCCCTTAGGGTTTACATAATGTAGTATTTATATGGGAACACTAGGGTAAGCCAAAACCCAAATAAGGTCACTTTCCTTTTCTACGTAAACTTCCGATTCGCACAATTTCCAACATTACCGTGGTCTAGACCGCTCCTTGTGCAGGTGTCTAGGTGGCGGTCTGAGCATCGTGACTTCTCTGGAGTCCACCGCTGCGTGGGCTGCCCCCTAGGCACCATGCCTAAGCCGCGGTATGTGCAGTGCAAAATCCTCTGGAGTTCACCGTTGCGTGTGCCGCTCCCTGGGCACGTGTTTGGCCAGCGGTACGTGCTGCGCTAATTATTGAGAAAAGGTTCTCAATGCTAGTTTTAGGCTTCACAAACCCAACAGTTTATTAGCCTCGCCGAGTTCTGAAACCTTGAGGCTATGTTTGATAGGGAGGAAAAGGGAGAGGAAAGAAAAAGGTGGAGGGAAAAGGGACTAAGGGAGAAGAAAGTGGAGAAATGTGTATTTGGTATGGAGAGAAAAGGGGCAGGAAAGGAAAAATGGGAGGAAAGAAATGTGGGTTGGACCCACCAATTTTAATCCTCCCAAAAGTGGGAGGAAATGGGAGGGAAAGAAATTTGCTTTTTGACTTGACTTACAATTACAATTTTGTCCATTTTTTTTAATATATAAAATATAATGTTATGGTAAAATAGTAAAATTAATAAAAAGATCATTTTTTTCCTTCCTGTTTACCAAATAACTCAAGGGAAAATCATTTTCCTTTCTTTCCCTCATGTTTTCTATCCTTCATATTTTCTTTCTTCCCTACCAAACGGACCCTAAAGTCCTTAGATGTTTTCAGCACAGTCACTAATTGAAGGCTCCATTATTACTAATTCAATGGATCAAAAGTCACAGAAATATTAAACATTTTAATGTTGTCTTGTTTGGGGTAACAAATATGGTCAAGAGCAATAGGCTGTGGTTGGCTTCAAGCCAATAGCTGTCTCACATTCTTCTCTTTAAGACAAAGAAGAGAATTTCAAGCTTTTTCATCATTTTTATTCTTTCCTCTTTTGCCTATGTGATATTCTATAATAGGCAATATTCGAGGTGCCCCCTGCACTTGCCTTCCCGCGATTTACGTTCTTGGAAGCTACTAGCCTCAAGAATCTTAACTACCTTTTGGGTACTATACTTCCATTCCAGGTCACAATTAACAGTATTATTTTAAACCCTGGTACAAGTAAGGAAGCAACTCCACGTTAAAAGAAACTTGGAACATTGACTAGACATTTTGCATCTCATTTATGTACCATGCTTATTCTGCTACATAGCATTTTGCTTTAATGTTACAATACAAGGAAGCTTATGTCACAAAATTGCAGTGCTCAGTTTTACAATTTTTATTTGCAATATCAGATTTTACTACTGGTGTTGGATTCTCAGGACAAAGCTTTTATACTGTAAAGGAAGAAGTTAACTGAAGAATGTTGCCAATCCCTATTCTGAAATTCTAAAACTCCAATTTTTGCTTTATTTTTAAACCATATTGGAAGCAAGGTAGCACATTCATTGAGCCTTCATTACTTTTACTTGAATTATATAAGGCCTTGAAATTAAACCAATTTCAAACCAACACAAAGCCTCTTTGTTAATATCTTCCTTCTGTCTCATTCATTTCCCGAGTCCCCGACAGTCTTACCTCTCTACCTTCAGTATGGATTTGGCAATTGTCCCACATAAGATGATGCAACACCAATTCGGCAGGGGGGATCGCCATATGTTCTCGTCTTCAGATGACCAAGGAATGTTGAAGCAAGTTCAGGCCTCTCATGCCCCTGATGGCCGCGAATTCGCTGTGAAACCTCTTCTTTTCATCATTGAGGACATCTTTAAACGATCTGCCCCTGGCATCCCTGGCTTCATTCTGGTATAAATCTTGTTTTTATGGTTCTTTGCGCTTATACATCTAGATATTACACATTGTCTCTTTAGTTTCAATTGTTGCTTGCTGATCAATTTTGAACCATGAATGCAGGGATCAAAAGATGCCCAACCAGATGTATTGGATGACAAGGCTTTCCAATCTGGCTTTTTCGACATGCTTGATCTTTTGTCATTCACCATAAACAAAGTTTCCTGCGAGGTTTACACTATAACTTATCATTGTTCTATTCTTCATATGACAATAGAAAATTTCCATGTTTTACAATTTTAGTCTTACTTATTGCTTCAAATTGCTGCTCCAAGACCGTAAAAACTTTAATTGGCCTTCAACTCCATTTTAAAACTTCCATTGATTCCATGAAAAAATATGTTATGACAGATATCCTGCAAGTGTTCTGGCGGAGGAGATGCTCACGCAACAACTTTGGGAATCTTCAACAATCTTGGAAGCTATGCTTGGGATGCAAAAGTGGTGTTAGCCATGGCTGCATTTGCTTTGAACTATGGTGAATTCTGGGTGGTCGCACAACTTTACCCCACAAACCAACTTGCCAAATCGGTTGCACTGCTCAAGCAATTGCCAGAGATACTAGAACGCGCTGACACTCTGAAATCAAGGTTCGAGGCACTTAGCAATCTTATCAAGGCCATGCTGGAAGTGGCCAAATGCATTGTTGAGTTCAAGGAGCTTCCATCGCAGTACATTAGCCCAGATATACCTGAAATGGTGACTGCAACTGCTCATATTCCCACAGCCGTTTACTGGACCATCCGGAGTATTGTGGCTTGCTCAGCACAAATTATGGGTCTTATAGGCATGGGACATGAGTATGTTATCGCCCGTTTCTGCTAACCACAAACTGTGCTATACATGTTATAATTAACACAAAAGCATCCTTAAATAACCTGTTATATATCTCAGGTACGTAGTGTCAACATCAGAATCATGGGAGCTATCAAGCTTAGCGCACAAGGTCAACAGCATACACACCCATCTGAAGAACCAGCTCGATCTTTGTTATAAGATTATAGGTGAGTCATCCTCATCCACACTGGAAGTACAAGATTAAAATATTTTGATTATGATATTTCCGGATAGTTTTACAAGTGATATTGGTGCGATGCAGATGAAAAAAGGCATATTGAAGCATATCAAGCACTTGTGAGGCTCATGGAAACACCCCACATTGATAACTTGAAGGTCCTCAGGGCATTGATTTACGCCAAGGACGACCAGCTGCCACTCATTGAGGGATCTACCGATAGAAGGGTTTGCTAATATATATTTCTCTCTTGTTTCTCTCTATCAATATTGTCAATGATGAGATACTTGACCACATTTCCAAAAAACAGGCTGGCCTTGAGTTGTTGAGGAGGAAGAATGTGCTGCTACTGATATCAGACTTGGACGTCTCCCATGATGAGCTATTCATTCTAGAACAAATGTATGACGAATCCCGCCAGAACCCAACAAGGACAGAGTCCCAGTACGAGGTGGTGTGGATGCCTGTCCTGGACAGGACAGCCCCATGGACTGAAGAAAAGCATCAAAGGTTCAAGACTCTACAGAGGACGATGCCCTGGTACTCGATTCACCACCCTTCAATGGTTGATCCAGCTGTGATCAGATACGTCAAGGAATTCTGGCATTTCAAAAAGAAGCCAATCCTTGTAGTCTTAGACCCTCAAGGGAGAGTTGTCAACACCAATGCCCTCCACATGATGTGGATTTGGGGCAGTCTTGCTTTCCCTTTCACCAGCTCCAGAGAAGAAGCTCTCTGGAGAGAAGAATCCTGGAGACTCGAACTGTTGGCTGATAGTGTCGATCCAGCTATTCCTGTCTGGGTAAGTACTTTTAGATCTATGGTTACTAACATGATATTAGAGTCACCTGATTTGACTCAGAAGTACTTGAAACTCATCTTGGTTTTTTTTTGGCAATTCAGGTATCAGAAGAAAAATACGTATGCCTGTACGGAGGAGAAGACACGGAGTGGATCCGGAAATTCACAACGACTGCACAGGCAATGGCTAAAGCTGCAGGAATTCCATGGGAGATGCTTTATGTGGGAAAAAGCAATCCAAAAGAGAAAGTGAGAAGAAACATGGCCACCATTGCTGTGGAGCGTCTCAGCCACACTTTACAGGACATCCCACTCATCTGGTTCTTCTGGGTCCGTCTTGAAAGCATGTGGCACTCCAAGATGAAGCATGGAAAGAGTGCAGAGAACGACCCGATAATGCAGGAGATAGTGACTATGCTGAGCTTCGATGGAAGCGACCAGGGGTGGGCTGTGATCTGTAAAGGGTCAGAGATGGCAAAATCCAAGGGTGAGACCATATTGAAGTGCTTTGGTAACTATGAGTTGTGGAAGTTGAATGCCAAACAGAAGGGTCCCATTGCTGCAATAAATGATTATCTCCGGGAACTCTACAGCCCACATCACTGCAACCGTCTGATCTTGCCAGGGACAACAGGAAGCATCCCGGAGAGGATTGTCTGCGCTGAATGTGGACAGGCGATGGAGAAGTTCATCATGTACCGCTGCTGCACCGATTAAGCTCTGTCATATTATGGGCAAATATGAATATAAGTATAAATAAACCAGTGTAACTGTTGCTTGTTTTCCTTTTTTGTTATTATTGTATTCATGATTTCTCTAAATTGATATCTCCCATTCTTGGGCAAATATGTTGAGTTTTCTGTTCATCGAATAATAATAATACTATGGATACTTAATCTAATTCTCGGCTCCTGGACTTTATTTTTCTTTCAAGTAGTTTCTCCTTCTCTTCTCTGCCATTGATGACAGATTTTCTATTTTTTGTGGATTTTTTTCCAGACCCAGTTCTATGGCTTTGAGTTACCCTATCAATCAAACAAATACAATCGTCGTCATCAAGACGAGCTTTTTTTAATTTTATTTTTATTTTTTATTATCAAATTCCTTGCTTTAGCTCGCAAGTGAAATCAAACGAGTATTGAAAAAAATAAATAAATAAATAAATGGAGAGCCAAGACCACTCGAATTACTACATCGTGATTCGTGAGGCGACTCAGTTACCCTCCGAGTTAACCCGTGACCGTGTCGGGACACATCTCGAGTCAACTTGTGACTCGGCCATCAACTCAAGGAGCTCGATTCACGCTCAAAGAGTCGACTTCATGGGCCTCTTCATGTTTTAACAGGCCCAATAGCTCGAATTTGTTCGGAATCAGCTCGAAAAATGAATTCGGACTCGGTCATAAATCAAAACTGGCTCTTGCTTGAGGTTTTTCGTTTCCGATTTTGTAAGTACATCCCTTTAAAAATGTATGTACATACATTTAATGATAACATCAATCAAAATTTTTAAAATTTTCTATTTTGTAAATAAATCCCACTTAATGCTAAAAATATTATTTCTTTAATTATATTGTATTGTATTTAGATACGAATATTGACACTCATAAATATGATAAGCACACCCATATTTATAAATACACACTTGTGTAAAATTTAAAATTAAAACATTACTATAAACACCCATCTTAATGCCAATAGTACCCTTATTTAAATGAATGTTTTCATTTTAATACAATTTATTTATAAACCCTCATAAGTTATTTACACACCCAATTTTACAAATACACAGCTCCTACACAAATTTTTAAACATTAATTGACAGATTTTCCTCCATCAAAACTGGATAAAGCACCACAAAAACAGAAAAATTATATAAATAAAATAAGAATGTACAAAATACAAGCTGTAAGGAAAGAGAGCATCATCAACTAATCGAAAATCGATTAAAGAACAAAGCAAATCCTCAATTTTTTCTTTTGCTTCTTCTGCTTTGGAGGCAGGAGAATAGCCTTGATAGCAACATCAAATACGACCTTAACATTCTGCATTTGCAACACAGCATTTATTTGCATATGCCTAATTAGCCTTTTCAGGCACTATGTTGATCTTATGTTCTTCTGTTCTTCCAAAGACTAGTAAAGGCAAGAAAAAAGCCCTCCCTATTAACAAAGACAGATTCATAATCAAGATATTCCTCCGTGGAGATTCTGTGATCATTGTTTTGAGGAATCCCAAGTAGGTAGATAGATCTAATCTGATGGTATTAACAATTTCAATGATGAAGAGAAATGGACTTCTTTGTATGTGTATTCTACCCAGTTAAGTATCCTATCAACAATTCATTTGTTTAATAATGCTTCTAACATTTTACATCTTCACTTATGATGATGCAACAGCTGGATAGGATTGGTCGGAGGCTTGTTTTTTTTATTTTTTTTATTTTATATATATATATATATTATCGGAGGCTTGTGTTACTGCATAGTGAAAATTTGATGGATAATTCTCGAGGGATCGGTTTAGACATTTGGTTGTAATGAGTGATACTATAGAAACCTAGACGAGTATGCACTGTAACATTGCAGCTTTAGACAATCATAACTGATTTTCAATGCTTATCATGGAAGAATTTAAAACTGAAATACGTTGACAGGATTTCTTGGTAAAGTTGGTTTTTAATAAAAAAAATAAAAAAAAAAATAGAATTAGGGTTTAATTAGAGTTTTTATTTTTATTTTTTTATTTTTTTTTTTTTTTTTTTAATAAAGTAATGTAGTTGAAGATACAGGTGTAATGAATGGGTGTAAATAGTTTTTTATTTTATTTTTTTTATTTTTAATTAAACTAATTTGTCCTTATTGGTAAATTTCTATTTGATATTTTTGTAATTAATTTTTTTTATTCAAATATGGGTGTGCATAACATTTTTATGGGTGTCAATATCGACTCCCATTGTATTTTTGTAAATACATATTATTATATTATTTAATCAAATTAATTATTATTTTTAATTATTTCATTGTTCTTTCTCTTCTTATTTCTTTTATCTTCTATATTTTCCTTCCACAAAATCAAAATCCATTCTTTTTCGCTTTTCATGTCAAGCAGCTCCCTCCATTTCTTCTTAGTTGTTTTCTGGATTTGTGTCATGTCCCATTTGATGTGGAAGTAGAAAAATGTTTGATGAAAAATGAACTTTTTTTGTTATCAATATTAAAAAAACGAAAAGAGTTTTTAATGTTGTATATTCCAATCATTAATAGGAAAAAAAAAAATCATAAAAGATTAAAATATGAAACTATTTAATAATTATTAGTGGGTGTACTTATAACTTTATTATTTTTAGTCTTTTTAATAACTTTATTGAAGGCTATTATTGAATTTTAAAAAACATATAAATTTAGGAAACACATACACAATTTTTAAAGGGTCTAAATATTTCCACTCTTTTTGTTATTATTCCATATGGGGTCTCAGAGTTTGTTTTATATCTCAAAATCTTGTGTCGGAAAAAGTTTTATTTTTTATTTTATTTTTTAACAACAAATAAACAATATGTCAAGAAAAGAAAAGAAAAGAAAAAACAGTATTTAAACAAAAATTGTAAATCAAATTATTTAGGAAGGATGTATTGGTTCAAGATTTTATTAGACAATTTGGGGAAGTAAAAGTCTAGTGGTATTTGATTGAGACTTTTTAACAAGTTAGATAAGTTTTGTGGTATTCAATCAAGACTTTTAAGATTTTGTAAAAAAGTCCATATTGTCTTATGGTATTGAATCTAAACTTTCAAGAGACAACAAATTGTCTGTTGGTATTAAATTGAGATCAAGATTTTTAGGATTTAATGACAATATGAATTTTCTAGACTTTTTAGTGATATATATAAATAGCTTGAACCCAAAATTGTCTTGCCCTCTCCCTCAATACTTTCCAGATTTTTTATTTGATTTCAGATATTTGGTGGGTGTATTGGTATATAATAAATGTGGCGGTCAAACATGCAAAAGACAGTATAAAACTACACTTAAAAGACGAATACCAAATGACTGATAAAATGCCTTTGCGAGTTAAAAATAGTTTTATGTTAGATTTCCATGATCCCACCACCACCATCGGTATCTAAAATCTTTAGGACAACTAGTAAAAATTGATCAAATGTTTTATCTACATTTACAAAAGATAGATTTGGCAAAAAGTAAAGATAAAGAGTAAGTTGATTTTTTTTATTTTATAAATATATGTATATATATATACCTGATAAAAAGAGCTGGTCCATTACTGATAATATCGCCCTTTGTGTAGATTGAGTTCAAAGACAAAATAAAATGGTCACAATTTCTATTGTATGAGCCTCGCATAAAACCATGCTTCTATAAAATTTAGATACATGTTTTTTTTTTTTTTTTTGAAATCCGATAACGGAAGGGTATGCCGAAACCTGTCAAGAGCAAGCACTAGTTATTTTCTTATATATCAAAAAAAAAAAAAAATTTGTTATTTGTATTTATATTAAAAAATTTCTTGTCATGCCCCGACCTCCAAATTTAACTAATGCATGCATAGTTTGTATATCAACTCATCTCACTGAACTTTAATCATCTAATTACTAACATGAAAAGGGGAGGTACACTGTACAAACCACTAGAGGAAAAAAATAATAATTAAATAACATATGAATTAATGAAGTCCAACAAGCCAAACGGAAATACTTCAGTGTTCAAGCTATTTTTTTCCCTGTTTCATGTCATTTCTAGTGAGATAGTGGAGGATGGGTTGTTGGTTATTATATTTATTTTATATGGTGACATTTTCTGCACCATAAGAACCAGTCGAAGGTTATGTGTTGGTTGGTGGTATTTTAAAATTTTATTAATTCTCTTCATAGCTTATATATGTTTCTCATTTAATTTTTGTTGTTCAGTGATTGCCCTCAACAAGATTATAGAATACTGGAACTGTGGAGGAAAATTGAATACTACAATCAACTCTTGGAAGTCGATATTTTTAAAAGTCCAAAAAGTCTTGAAATAAAGTTTAGATAATCCTAATAGTCTATAAATAAAGTCCAAATACTCTTTCAGAATCCTAAAAGTCTAGTCCATATAATTATAAAATCCTAAAAGTATAATCCTAACAATCCTAATAATCCTAATAGTCTTGCAAATCCATAAAATCCTTACACCTCAAAATTGTCTATTAAAATCCCAATCCAATACACCTCCTAATTATTTTTAAAAATTCAAATTAATTAATCACATAAATATATTTTATAAATGCGTAGGTCATCAATATAATTAAGTTAAATACTTTTTTATTTTAATATATTATAGTTAATGATGAATAAATTGATTTTGATTTTCAATAGAATAAATTTAAGGTTACCGATATTGAAATATGATAAGCACACCCATATTTTAGAGAGTTGCTTTTGACAATCTAATTTTTTCTTTTTACACTTCTTTTCTAAAAACACTTCAGTCTCAAAATTAAAATTTTAAAACATTTTAAAGACACTTCATTTTATTATAAGATTATTCTTTTTATCTTTTTTGAATTAAATTATTAAAAAAAGAAATTATCTCTACTAAATCATTAAATTAATTATTACATATTAAATACTCTCTCCTAAATTTTTAATTACCATATTAAACTCTCTCCTCCAATACATCTCTAATTTTCTATCTCCATTCTTTCTCAAGCAAGACTAATAGTTAAGAAAAAAAAAAAAAACTTACTAATAAACTTGATTTTTAGAAACCATATGTACGTATATATTAAAAAAAAAATTTGAAATATGAAAATGATTTTTGTTACTCTTGTAGGGATATGATTGTTTAGAGAACTTTAATTATTTCATTAGTCTTAAAAATTCTGAATTTAATCGAATCTAGTTGAAACAATTCAAACTTTCATATATATATATATATATATTGAAAATTGACTTTTTAATATATATATATATTCAATTTTCAATATATATATATATATATATTGTTAGTAAAAAACTAAAATATTCATAAGTTTTTTTTTTTCTTTAACTATTAATCAAAGATTGATCGAGAAAATATGGAAATATGAATTTTTTTTATTTTTTTTTATTTTTTTTTTTTGAAAAATGGAGATAGATTACTTAGGAGAGAGTGTTTAAAATGGTAATAAGTAATAACAGATTTAGGAAAGAGAGTTTAATACGTAATATTTAATCTAATGATTTAGGAGAGAGATTTTTTTTTTTTTTAATAATTTAATTAGTTTGGAATGTCTTTAAATTTTTTTGTCTTGTTTAGTAATTTTAATTTAGGTTAAAATTGTCATTAATAAAAAAAAAATGGAGTGTGAATAGATAATTTGTGGATTGTAAGGAGAAGCTTTCCATATTTTAATAAAAAAATTAATTACAAAAATATCTCAATAGAAATTTATCAATAAGGACAAATTGGTTTAATTAAAAATAAACCAAATACTGTATGTACACGTACACGGTACATCCATTAATTATACTTATATCTTAGACTATATCTCTTTATTAAAAAAATAAAAATAAATAAATAACTTATGATAAACCCTAATTTAAAAAATAATTAGCACTAAGTCATATCCTGAGCTTTTCTTGTTGAATAACATAATACGCGATAGATGATCATATATATATATAAACTTATTTAAATAATAATAATAAATTAAAACTTAATATTAATATTGGTATTGGTGTACTGGCCCTGAGTTCTGGATCCATTATCCTTGTCAAAACAAGCAAGTAAACCATCGATGAACCACTTTAATTTATATACACCCATGTTACTACATTTCCTTCTTGTTGTCTCCATATGGAACAAGCTATTTTGTTTCACACATACCATGCTATTTTGAACATCATGAAGGAAAATTTATTGAATAATCAATAATGAATGGATGAAATTTATTGAAACAAATTTATTAATTAATGAAATTTATTAAAACAAATTGTTGATTAATCAAGTTATCTTCATCCACCATTTATTTCCCTTATGAATATAATTAACTATATATATATATATGAATTTTTTCGATGATGATTTTATATATATCATTTATGCAGCAGTTGCAAAAGAAATAATAATATTCAACTCCTGAAGTGCTAAAATATTGAATAAAAAAAAAGTTGGGTTGGTTGGTGAGATCATGATTCACTTGTATTTTTTTTCCTATCTTTTCACAATCTAATCTAGTGGTACATAAGTATAAACCAAAATGATTTGTTAGGAAGTTTAACTTACACATATTGTTTATTACGTAAACTATGTATATTTCCTCTTCTATTGTATAGCCTATAATATAGCTAGATTATTTATTCCTTTTGTAATTACTCTCCTGACTTGTAGGAGTAGTAGTTTTACTTTCTGTACAAATACGTGATTGAGCTTCAATAATATTGAATAAGTTAAATTCTATATTCATCTTTTCATGGTATCAGAGCAAAATTAAGATCCAGATTCATCACTACACTTTAATCTTCCGTGTAGTATCTATTTCGTTTCAGTCATCATGGCCATTGACGAAATATCACCAACATCTTCTGTCCTTGGCAAAGAAATAGCCGATCCTACCAATTCTGCAGATTCTTCAAGAGTGAATATTTCAAACCCCTATTTCACTCATCATTCAGATCATCCAGGCTTGGTTTTGATTTCCAAACCTTTGAACGGAGACAATTATTCAACTTGGAAAAGGGCTATGACTCTGGCCTTGAATTCCAAAAACAAACTAGGATTTGTCGATGGTTCAATCAATGCTCCTCCAAAAATATCAGATCCCGACGGTTATGCAGCCTGGTCTCGCTGCAATGATATGGTCCATTCTTGGATTATCAATACTCTCAGCCCAGAGATTTCTGACAGTGTTATTTACTACTCTACCGCTAATGAAGTATGGGAAGATCTTCGTGAGCGATTCTCTCAAAGCAACGCACCTCGTATCTTCGAGATCTAGCGAGATATCGCTTATCTTCGACAAGAACAATTATCTGTCTCTGTCTATTACACAAAATTGAAGGGCCTATGGGATGAACTAAACTCCTACAATGATGCAGTACTTGGGGCGCAGCAAGACCAACAGAAGTTGATGCAGTTTCTGATGGGATTGAATGATTCCTATAGTGCCGTTCGTGGACAAATCCTCCTCATGAATCCTCTTCCTTCGGTTCGCCAAGCATATTCCTCCGTCTCTCAAGAAGAAAAGCAACGTCTCTTGAGTTCAGCGCACACTGATTCAACCGGCGCCTCTGGCAGCGCTGCTATGGCTGTTCGAACCAACACCAGCAGCAGGTTTGTTCATTCTACAGGTACTGGTACAGGGAAGTCAGATCGGTCATATGGTTCACAAGACTTCAAGTCACAAGAAAAACCACCAGACAACTTCAGTGGAGGTCGTCGGTTTGATCAAGACAGGAGGCGTTCTAATTCAGGCAGGGGACGCCCTCATTGCACCCATTGTGGAGAATTGGGTCATTGGATCCAAACTTGCTATGAATTACATGGATATCCAGCGGGTCACCCAAAAGCAAAGTTTCATTCTGGCACCAAACGTTTTCACAACAATAACAGAACTGCTGTTAATAATGTCTCTGAGGGTCTTTCTAAGGAAGACAATAATCATGTTGTTGGGATTTCAGAAAATCAATTGAAGCAGCTCCTGTCACTTCTTGACAACAAAAATGACGGGTCTAGTTCTCACGCAAATGCTGTGGCCAAGCCAGGTTTGTCTACGATCACTTCCCGCAATTGGATCATTGATAGCGGAGCAACGGATCATATTGCTTCATCTTCTACATTATTTTTTCACAAAAATAAAAATTGCTCTTTGCCTCCTGTACTGTTGCCTAGCGGAGAAAAAGCACCTATTGTTACAACGGGATCATTGCCTCTGAATTCCGTCTATTATTTGCATAATGTGCTTTGTGTACCTACATTCAAAGTTGATTTAATGTCAGTTAGTCGTCTGACGAAAGGCCTGAATTGTTCAATAACCTTTTTCCCTTATTGGTGTATTTTGCAGGATCTGGCTACGAGGAGGATGATTGGTTTGGGTAAACAACGTAATGGCCTTTATTATTTGGTGGCACTAGCGACGAAGAAATCCGTTACCACACAACAACCAGCCTGCAATCTCACCATATCTTCAACTGATCTCTGGCATAATCGCTTAGGCCATGTCTCATCTCCCCGTTTGAGTTTCATTGCCAAGAATTTTTAAAATTTTTCCGTTCAATCAAATAATGCTTGTCCTATATGTCCTTTGGCTAAGCAGAGTCGTTTACCTTTCAGTTCTAGTGTAATCTCTTCTGTAAAACCTTTTGAGATAATACACTGTGACATTTGGGGTCGTTATCGACATCCTTCTCTTTCTGGTGCTTATTATTTTCTTACTGTTGTTGACGATTATTCACGTTTCACATGGATTTTTTTGATGCGACACAAAAATGAGGCACAATCACTTTTAAAACAATTTTTCAGTTATGTTTTCACACAATTTGAGTCTCCTATTAAAATTCTTCGAAGTGATAATGGTGGGGAATTTATTTCCCTTCGTTCTTTTTTTCATGATAATGGTGTCATTTTTCAGCATTCTTGTGTTTACACGCCTCAACAAAATGGGGTTGTGGAACGCAAGCATCGTCACATTTTACAGGTGGCTCGAGCTTTGAAATTTCAGGCTCATCTTCCTACCCAATTTTGGGGGGAATGTGTTCTCACTGCTGTGCACATAATTAATAGGCTTCCTTCTCCAGTTCTCTCTTTCAAAACCCCTTTCGAACTTCTTTACTCCAAACCACCTTCTTTTTCTCATTTACGTATCTTTGGTTGTTTAGCTTATGCTACAAATGTCCATCCTTCCCATAAATTTGCCTACCGTTCCATTCCCTCCGTTTTTATTGGCTATCCTATCGGTCAAAAGGCTTACAAATTATTCGATTTGTCGACCGAGAAGGTTTTCACTAGCCGTGACGTCAAATTTCATGAATCTATTTTTCCTTTTTCCTCTGGTCGGTCTAGCTCTCCTTTGTCATCCTCCTACTCTAATTCTGGTCCAATACCACTTGTCACTCATGACATCCCTTACCCACACACTTCCTCACCTACTCAGCCCGACACACAACCACCGCCTGCCTCATCTCCTCCTCCTTCTCCGTTAGCACCCTCATCCATAGAACCAGACCCACCAGTCGGTCAGCCTCATCCACCACTTCCCTCTTCTTCTGCCCCTGTTTCCGCATCAGAATCATTTGCCACCGATCCCGCGCATGGTTCTTCTGTCCCTGTTACCGCACCAGACCTCTCTGCCACTGGTCCCGCACCAGCTGCTGTCCCTCTTCGTCGCTCCAGCCGCCATGCTGATCCACCAGCCAAGCTCCGTGATTATGTTTGCTCCACCGTTTCCTCGACCCAATCGTCCTCCTTGCTGCCTGGTCCGACGAAAGGTACTCGGTTTCCTCTTGCGAATTTTATTTCGTATCACAGATATACACCTGCATATTGTTCGTTTGTTGCTCAGGTTAGTACTGTCACCGAGCCTAGATCCTATTCGGAGGCTGCTGCTCATCCAAAGTGGCAGGAGGCGATGCGTTCTGAATTATTGGCTCTCCAGGCCAATGGCACTTGGTCTCTCACTCCGCTTCCGGACGGCAAAACTCCTATTGGCTGCCGATGGGTATATAAAATCGAACATCGTTCTGATGGTTCAATTGAGAGGTACAAAGCCCGTTTGGTCGCCAAAGGATTTACTCAGCTGGAGGGTGTCGATTTTCAGGACACTTTTTCCCCTACTGCCAAGATCATCTTCGTTCGCTGTCTGCTCGCTTTGGCTGCTGCTCATGGTTGGTCCATTCATCAAATGGACGTCAACAATGCTTTTCTTCCTGGCGACTTAGCTGAAGAAATATACATGTCTCCGCCGCCAGGTCTTCGGCGACAGGGGGAGGAACACTTAGTGTGTCGCCTTCACAAGTCATTGTATGGTTTGAAACAAGCGTCTCGCCAATGGTTCGCCAAGTTCTCCAAAGCCATTTGCTCTGCTGGTTATACACAATCTAAGGCTGATTATTCTTTGTTCACCAAAAATCAAGGCAAGTCTTTTACTGCTCTCCTGATATATGTAGATGATATTCTGATAACTGGAAATGATCCTGTTAGTATTGCTGCAACTAAGAAGTTTCTACATAGTCATTTTCATCTCAAAGATCTTGGTGATTTGAAATACTTTCTTGGTATTGAGATTTCTTCTTCTAAGAATGGAATTTTTATTTCCCAACGTAAGTATGCTTTAGAAATTATTGAGGATGCAGGGTTATTAGGTGCAGCTCCTATTGATACTCCTATGGAACGGGGCTTGAAATTATCAGACAAGAGTGACTTACTCAAAGATTCGAGTCGATATAGAAGGTTAGTCGGTCGATTAATCTACTTGACTGTTTCGAGACCAGATGTAACGTATGCTGTGCATGTCCTGAGTAGATTCATGCATCAACCCCGAAAACTTCATATGGAGGCAGCTCTTCGAGTTGTCCGATATCTAAAAGGTGCTCCTGGCAAAGGCTTATTCTTCTCTTCGAATAGTGATTTCAAATTGAGAGCTTACTGTGATTCAGATTGGGCAGGTTGTCCACTCACTAGGAGATCAACTACAGGTTATTGTGTATTTCTTGGACCTTCATTGATATCTTGGAGGTCAAAGCGACAGAAAACAGTCTCACTTTCTTCTGCTGAGGCGGAATACCGAGCAATGACAGGAGCTTGTTGTGAGTTGACGTGGCTTCGATATCTATTAAAAGACTTGGGACTTTTACATCATGAACCTGCTTTGCTATATTGTGATAACAAGGCTGCTCTTCACATTGCAGCCAACCCGGTTTTTCATGAGCGAACTCGACACATTGAGATGGATTGCCATTACATTAGAGACAAGATCCAAGATGGTTACGTGACTACAAGATACATAAATTCAGCACATCAGCTAGCAGATGTCTTGACCAAGCCCTTGGGTAAAGAAATTTTTGTTCCTATGATTCACAAGTTGGGATTGCAGGATATCCACTCTCCAACTTGAGGGGGAGTGTTAGGAAGTTTAACTTACACATATTGTTTATTACGTAAACTATGTATATTTCCTCTTCTATTGTATAGCCTATAATATAGCTAGATTATTTATTCCTTTTGTAATTACTCTCCTGACTTGTAGGAGTAGTAGTTTTATTTTCTGTACAAATACGTGATTGAGCTTCAATAATATTGAATAAGTTAAATTCTATATTCATCTTTTCATGATTAAGATTTATTTACTTTTTTCTCTCGTATGTAAGTATAGTGTTTGAATGCTTACACTCGAAAAAAAACCAGAAAAAAAAAAAAAGATAAGGAGATAATCGTAACTCTGGTTGGATATGATTAATGATTGAACCATGGCTGTAAAGGAGTTGAAGAGATAGCTACTACTTCCTTTCCAACCTATACATGTGGCCGTAGTTCATGCACATCACACACACACAGATTCCAACACCCTTAATTCTCATCATATATATATATATAAACATTGAAATTAAAGCATCAATGAGAGATGTCATTTTCATTTGGGCAGCTAAGAGGATGAGGATTGATGATGAAGTTTCAAAAAGACAAGAGTTTAGCTCTGATCAGGATTCGGCTACTGTACTTGATCTGGTTTATTCTTCACCCAACGTTTACACATGAGTCCGGGTCATAAAAGATAAGTAATTAAAGTGTTTAACACTTATCAGATTTAGCTACTATACATTATCTTGTTTCTCCTTCACCCCACGCCTACATGTGTGCCTGGGCCATCACAACAGGTGCAGACGACTAGAGTCACGGTGTGGGTCTGTAACGATCGACCCGGTCAGACCCACCCTCCAACTGTCCAACAGGCGTGAAGATTGCGCATGATATGAAAATTAAGTTGCATTCCAAATTTCTTGCTGGAAATTCGTGAACATGAAAAAAAAAATGCTGAGAGATGTGTCAGGACTCAGGACAACATGCAAGCATATATATCATGGATTTCTAAATTTCTGAATCTTTTGCACTGCAAATTTATGGCAGTACATACAATCGTAGAATAAGAAAATCTAACATATTTTGTGTTACAGAATAAACAAACCAAACGGTAGTCAAACTATTACTCACGGACCAAAAAAACAATAATAATAAAGAGATGAGATTGTACACGGTTGGACGATCAGTGTGACCTCTATCTCCATGGAGTATACCAGTACTCATTCCCACTATAAATGTTTAAAATAGTTAAAATGTATATATATATATATGATTCTAGGACTACACACAATATATGTTGCGAAAAGTCTTGAGATCTTGGCAATAGGTGTATCAACAATGCACATGCATAGATATGCGTTGTCAGGGCGTACTCGGGATTTTTTGTTAGGGTGAGTTAAAACAAAACTATATATATAAACATTTTTTTGTTTCGACGTATGGAAGTATAGTTTTTCTTACCTTTATAAATTATGATATAACACTATAAATAATAAATTGTAGTTTGAAAACAAATTAATAAAAAAAAATTAACAAAACACTAACTTAAAATTATAATTAACAAACACAAAGCTCTAACTTCTTAATTAGAAAAAAATAAATTATAACTAAGAAAAATACATGAATTAAAATAACTGAATATAAATAATAGATTAAGAGTGATTCTATATAATCCAAATAATTAATCATAAATTCAACACAAATAATGTTGCAACTGAGTTGCTAGGTCGAAGATAATTATTAATGGGAGAGAGAATTGATTTGTGATATCTGATGGAGAGAGAGAGAGAAAGAATTAATTAATTGGGAGATTGGACTTGATTGATTGAGAAAGAGAAAAAGAGAGAGAGAAAGTGTGTGTGAGTATGTTGAGTTGAGACTTGGGGTATTAGAGCATCTCCAATAAGGCTCCCTATTTTTCCCTTAGATTTAGGGAGTCAATTATACTTTTTAGGAATAGGGAGCCATATAAGGAGTGAAGACTCCAACAAACCTCCCTAAAAATGGCTCCCTATTATTATTTATTTATTTTTAAATTAAAAAATTATTATTTTTAAATAAATTTAAAATATTATTATTTACAATTAATGGTCATATATTTAACGGCTATATTTTAACCGAATTTTCGTTCAAAAGATTAGTGAAAAACAAATCACCTTGAGAATCCATCTATATAAATATTAAAAACAATACAAATTAGTACTCACAATATTATTATTTCAAGTAAATGTAAACTAAAACAATACATGAATAAAACTACAATGGTATAAAATAATTAATAATTTACCAAAAAATAATTATTATAACTATACAATAAAAATAACTGAAAAATAAAATAGATTACAAAATTTATTTTTACCTTAATAAATTGGCAAAGGAGAATTGGATAGATGAAAATTTGAAAGTTGAAAGTGTAATAAAAATTGAAGTAGTTCAATTGTATTTATACCAAAAAAAAATGATAAAAAAAAAAAAAAAAAAGTCGTTCTACTGCACAAGTGTAATAAAAAAAATAATAAATAAAAATGAATTATTTATGTTTAAATTAAAAGAATTTGAGTTAAATAAAAAATAAGGAGAATGGATTTGGACCATTGAAAATGAGTGATGTGGACTCATCCTCACCATCCATTTCATTTGAGGAGAGAGAATCAAAAAATAGGGAGGATGTCTTGGCTCCTTAAATTTAGGGAGGCTTTGGCCGGAATTAAAAATAGGGAGCGAGATAGGGAGCATATTGGAGCACTTTCCGATCATGGCTCCCTAAATATAGTCAAGGAGGTCTCCAATTCCGGCCTATTGGAGATGCTCTTAGTGGCTGAGACTGAGAGTATGTGTTGGAAGTTGGGACGTGAGAGAGGTGAGAAGTGAGATTAATAATAATAATAATAATTATTTATTTTTTTATAGAAGGTTGATCCGTTTATAGCTTAGGCAGGGGCGGACCCACGTGGAGACTAGGTAGGGACCATGGCCTACCTTGTTTTTAAAAAAACAATTGATTCTATGTATATTTTATATATACACACTTATTAAGAACATTAACAGTAAGTTATTGTTAGTATGGCGGGTTGTGGATCTTCTTTTTCGGACTTAGTCTCATCTCAAGTAAATTGGTACTTCTTTAATTCAATTTTATCTTCTAAATTTTTATGTGTCTTTTTTAATTCAATTTTATGTTCTAATTTTTTATGTCTAATTTATTTGGGGTAATTACCTCTGGTGGCTATCAACTTTTGCAACCACTATCAAAATGGCCACTATATGGGAAATTGGTTTCAAAATGATCATTTTTTGCCAACACCATTACACTAATGGTTATTTCATCCAATTCCATCAAATGAGTGGCATTTTGGTAAATAAGGGGATAACTTAATTTATTTTAAATATTTTTTGAAAATCAATTTTTTCTTTTGTTTTTTGAAACAAATAATTATATTTAGTGTGTGTATATATGTATAGCATATCTCAAACATATATATATATATATACAGTCTTTCTATTGTCAATTCGTCCTGACAATAAATATATCAGGACGAAGAATGTGGACCATATAGATTATGGAGAAGTTTTGACCGGTGCATACACTTTGAATCAAAGTATGTAAATTTAGTGGTCCACATTCTTCGTTTTGATATATTTATTGTCAGGACGAACTGACAATAGAAAATCTGTATATATATATATATTAATTTTCTAAAAAAAGAATATATATATATTTTATTTTATTTTTCTTTTCAATTTATCTCAAATATATTTTTTAGAATTTTTAGATTTTGTAGCCGTAATATTCTAATATATATATATATTCTTTTCAACTTATCTCAAATATACTTTTTAGAATTTTTAGGTTTTATAGCCTTAATATTCTAATATATATATATATATATATATTCTTTTCAACTTATCTCAAATATACTTTTTAGAATTTTTAGATTTTGTAGCGTTGATCTTTTCAATATATATATATATATATATTTTGAGATATGTTATACGTATATACACACACTAAATATAATTATTTTTTTCAAAAAAAAAAAATGATTTCCAAAAAATATATAAAATAAATTAACGTCATCTACTTATTTACCAAAATGCCACTCATTGGATAGAATTGGATGAAAATTGATGAAATTGGATAGAATGACCATTAATGTAATAGTGTTTGCCAAAAATGACCATTTTGAAACCAATTTCCCATCTGGTGGCAATTTTGATAGTGGTGGCATAAGTTGATTGCCACTAAAGTAATTACCCCTATTCATTTTACCATTTTTTTCAATTCATTTTCTCCATTCAACTACCATTACTTTATGTTTATTTAATTAAATTTTATTTTATATTAAATTATATATTACTATTTGGATTTTTATTATTTCCAATAGTTTTAATTTGACATAACTAACACGTCCAATCAATAAACCCTAAAATCTCATATATTACTTTATGGGATCAAAACAGTCAATCTATTACTATGATTCATTTATTTTATCCTTAGCAATTTTTCTTTATTTTGTAGTTTTAATTTAATTAAAATAAATAAATCAATAATTTACCAATAATTTGAAGAATAAAAATTTTAAAAACATGTCCAATAATAGTTATTAATAAATTATTTTTATATAAATTTAAATTGATTTCATTATAAATGCAAAACAAAATTTCAAATTTTATTCTTTTATTTATTTTTTCATTATTTATGTTGTTTTTCTTGTTTTATTTCTTTTTGAATGTAAAATTATTTAATTCATCTGAGTAAATGTTCTATTTATTTTATTTTATCTATTAAAAAAAAAAATTATT
This sequence comes from Acer campestre, assembly GCA_954870605.1. NCBI lineage: Eukaryota > Viridiplantae > Streptophyta > Magnoliopsida > Sapindales > Sapindaceae > Acer > Acer campestre. The sequence goes on from OX940806.1 coordinate 30,832,535, forward strand.
TTACTATGATCTTAATTTTTCTTTAGTTTTTAATATAATTGCGATTTTAATTTATTCAAATGCCCTACCTGATTAAAATTCTTGGATCGGTCACTGAACCCAGGTCAACCCCCATTAAGGTCCACCCCTATGGTTGTGAAAATGTTTTACAATGCATTTTACAAGTTACGTATCGAAAGGCCAAATTTCTTGTAGATCTTGGTATTCTATTATCTTTAATATACAGAAACCTAAAAATACAAAATCTTAATATTAAAACCCTTGGTGGAAAAACTTGTCACTTCACAATCGATAATCGACCCCCATGTTGCGTCCTGGTAGTGCAACATTTTCTATTTCAAAAATAAAATAAACAAACAAACAAATAACGTGGTCTGCATTGATTAAAAAGTTGATTGCACTTTATTTTTAAACTATTTGGGAAGTAAGGTAGGACATTCACATTCACTGCCTTTATTTTTTTTTATTTTTTTTTGAATATACAACAACTGCCGGGACCAGCGAGATTAGACTCCAAAGCATAGCCCGAAACTCTACTCCCACAATAGGGGAGAGAGTACCCACACATGGTGGGATAAATAATGTATATATATACATACCAAGGCCAAGGATTGAACCTTGGTGGTGGAGCCTATAGGGTGCTCCAACCACCAAGGCAATGGGCCATTGCTTCAATGCCTTTATTATATTCCATTTATTTGAACTATATATTATATATATATATGTGGAAATTACCCAGAATGACCACAAGTATTAGGGGAAATTCTTTTTTAACCACAAACGAACTTTTATTTATTAATAACCACTTTTTTGAGAAATTACTGAAAAACCCTCATATAAAAACCTCCCCAAAACTCTCTCTCCTTCTTTTCTCTCTTTCTCCTTCTCTCTCCTCTGCTCTCTCCCGATCTGCTGCTCTCTCCGATCTACTCTCTCTCTCTACGCTCTCTCCCTCTGCTCTCTCTCGGGACGACGCCTGGGTTGCCTGGACCGCCGGACGGTGACGACCAACGGCGCACGAAGGCACCGCTGGTTGTCACCGTGGCTGGTCCAGGAGACGACCGACGGTCTGCTGATCCAGATCTCCGACGATGGCGACGGCGACGGCATCTGCAACAAAAAAGAGTAATCAACAAAACCTAAACCTAATTTAATTTGAGGAAGAAGAAAAGGAAGAAGAAAAAGGGGAAAAAAAACTTAAGCGTAATTTCAATTTAGTCCATATTTCAAGTTTCAATATTTTCAATTTAGGCATGATTTCAAGTTTGGATATTTTAATTTATTTGTGATTTCAAGTTTGGTCATTTTCAATTTAGTCATGATTTCAAGTTTCAAGAAATAAAAAAAAAGAAAACTAATTTCAGAGGTAATCTTGTAATTTATTGACATACACTGAAATTTTTTTTAAAAAGTGGTTATTAACAATTAAAATTTTAAAAGTGGTTATTAACAAAAGTTTAATGTTTCCTATGACTACTTTTGAATTTCTCTCTATATATAAAAGGCCAAGCATTAATAAGAAATGTAAACCAACACAAAGCCTTATAAATTCTTCCTCGATCTCTCGTCAAATATTCCCTCTACATTCAGTATGGAAGTGTCGAGTGTCACCACCCAGAAGGTCACCACCCAGAAGATGACACAATTGAGGCCAGACCGCCATATGTTCGCAACCTCAGATGACCAATATGAAATGTTGAAGCAAGTTGAGGCCACTCATGCCCCTGATGGCCGTCAATTCGCTCTGAAACCACTGCTTTACATCATTGACGACATCTTTCAACGTGCTGCCCCTAGTGTTCCTGGCTTTGTTCAGGTATTATATAAACCAAATATATCGTTCTTTTTTGTCTATAAATCTAGGTATTGTACATCCATCTATCACTATATATGTACTTTCAATGGTGTTGCTGATCAACTAGTGTGACCATAATATGTAGCAGGGATCAACACAAGCACAACAGGAAATACTGGATGACAAAGCTTTTCAATCTGGCCTTTTCGACACGCTTCATATCTTGTCAATCGCCATAAACAAAGTTTCCTGCGAGGTTTACCTTATAACTTGACATGATCAATTTATTTAGTTTCAAATTGCTGTACCCAGATCACAAAATGCTCACTGATTCCATATATATAATGACAGATATCATGCAGGTGTTCTGGTACTGGAGGAGACGCACATGCAACAACTTTGGGAATCTTCAACAATTTTGGAAGCTATGCCTGGGATGCAAAACTGGTGTTAGCCATGGCTGCATTTGCTTTGAAATATGGTGAATTCTGGTTGGTGGCACAACTTTATTCCACAAACCCACTTGCCAAATCAATTGCACTGCTCAAGCAACTGCCGGCGATACTAGAAAAACGGGCTGACACAATATTGAAGTCAAAGTTCGAGGCACTTAGCAACCTCATCAAGGTCATGTTGGATGTGACCAAATGCATTCTTGAGTTCAAGGAGCTTCCGTCCAAGTACATTACTCCTGATACACCTGAAATGGTGACCGCAACTGCTAATATTCCCACAGCTGTTTACTGGACCATCCGGAGTACTGTGGCTTGCTCTGCACAAATCATGGGCCTTGTCGGCATGGGACATGAGTATGTTATCGCCCGTTTATGCTAGCCACAAATGCTCATCATCCTTTTTCTTTCTTTATATCTCAAAAAGAAATTGTGCTATACATGTTATAATTAATTAAAACAAAAGCATCATTAAATAATCTGGTATATATTGGCTGGTTGATCACAGGTGCATAGCATCAACAGCAGAATCATGGGAGCTATCAAGCTTAGCGCACAAGCTGGACAGCATACACACCCTTCTTAAGAACCAGCTCAATCTTTGTTATAAGATCATAGGTGAGTCGCCTCCCCACAAGAAGTACAAGAAAAAATACTTTCAAATACAATGAGAATATCAATTCATGATTCCACAAAACAAAAATGAAAGTAAAATTAAATATATTTTTCGATTTTTATAGCTCAGGATAGTTTTACGAGTGATATCGGTATGATGCAGATGAAAAAACAGATATTGAAGCATATCAAGCACTTGTAACGCTCACGGAAAAACCTGACATTGAGAAGTTCCTCAGGGCATTGATTTATGCTAAGGACGACCAGCCGCCACTCGTTGAGGGCTGTACCGGGAGAAGGGTTTGCTAATATTCTCTATCTGATATATTTATTAATCAATGAAGAGATACTTCAAGAAAAATTAACCTGACTACATTTCCAAAAACAGGCCGGCCTTGATGTACTGTTGAGGAAGAAGAATGTTCTGCTACTGATATCAGACCTGGACATCTCCCACGACGAGCTATTCTTTCTAGAACAAATGTATCAAGAATCCCGTCAGAACCCAACAAAGATAGAGTCTCAGTACGAGGTGGTGTGGATGCCTGTCGTGGACAGGACCACCCCATGGACCGAAGAAATGCAAAAACAGTTCGAGACTATACAGATTGTGATGCCCTGGTACTCAATTTACCACCCTTCAATGGTTGACCAAGCTGTGATCAGATACGTCAAGGAATTCTGGAATTTCAAGAAGAAGCCGATCGTTGTGGTCTTAGACCTTCAAGGGAAAGTTGTCAACACCAATGCCCTCCACATGTTATTGATTTGGGGCAGTCTTGCTTTCCCTTTCACCAGCTCCAAAGAAGAAGCTCTCTGGAAAGAAGAGTCCTGGAGACTCGAACTGTTGGCCGGTAGTGTCGATGCAGCTATCCCTGTCTGGGTACGTACATTACTAGCTCTACCTCATTATAATATTGCAATAACCTGTTAAGAGTGCTTAAATATGGTTAATAGAGCCCTAATTTGACTCAAGAGTCCTGGATTTGAGTCCCACATGTGATTGTATTTGTATCTGAATTTGGGTCATTTCCTATTAGCTTAACCTTTTAGGTTACTAACATTACTAACTCAAAACATCACTTGAAACTCATCTTTGTATTTTTTGGTAATTCAGATAGCAGAAGAAAAATACATATGCCTGTACGGAGGAGAAGACAGAGAATGGATCCGGAAAATCACGAAGACTGCACAGGAAATGGCTAAAGCTGCAGGAATTCCACTGGAGTTGCTTTATGTAGGGAAGAGCAATCCGAAAGAGAAAGTCAGAAGAAACATAGCCACCATTGCTGCGGAGAATCTCAGCCACACGTTGCAGGATATCACACAAATCTGGTTCTTCTGGGTCCGGCTGGAAAGCATGTGGCAATCCAAGATCAAGCAAGGAAAGAGCGAAGAGGACGACCAGATAATGCAGGAGATAGTGACTATGCTGAGCTTCGATGGAAGCGGCCAGGGGTGGGCTATAATCTGTAAAGGGTCGGAGATGGCAAAGTCCAAAGGTGAGACAGTATTGAAGTGCTTCGGTGACTATGAGTTGTGGAAGTCGAATGCCAACAAGAAGGGTGTGATTTGTGCAATAAATGATCATCTCCGTGAACTCTACAGCCCCGATCACTGCAACCATGTGATCTTGCCAGGGACCTCAGCAACCATCCCGGAGAAGATTGTCTGCACTGAATGTGGACAGGCGATGGAGAAATTCATCATGTACCGCTGCTGCACCGAATAAGCTTGAGTAAACCTATGGAATACATAAAAGTAAAAATAATCCTGTGAAACTGCTATTTGTTTGGTTTTCTCTCTCTTCTTGTTATTGTATTCATTTCTCTCCCATTATTGGGCAAATATGTTGAGCTGTCTGTTAATGATTGAATAATAATAATTAATACTATATGACTATATCTAATTCTCGGCTCACTTGCATTTGCTCCTGGACTTGACTTGCAGATATGTTGAGTTTCGATCCTTATCTTTCTGCAATTGATAACAGATTTTCTATTTTTTGTCGGCTTTTTTTTCCGGACACAAACCTATGGCTTCAGCCTTCAAGTTACCCTATCAAACAAATACAATCGTCGTCATCAAGACAGAGCTTTTTTTTTTTTTTTTTTTTCCCTTTTCAATTTCCTCGCTTTAGCTCGTAAGGCACCGTTTGGTGCGTGGGATTGGATTGGACTATTTCATAGGATTGGATTGGACTGAGATGGAACTGGGATTAGATGAGATTGGATTGGATTGGATTTGACTAAATTAATACTATACTGTGTTTGGAAAAACATCGGACTGGACTGAATTAATACTATACTTTGTTTGGTGAAACATAGGATTGGACTAAATATAATAATTTTTTAATTTAAAAAAATATTAAAAGAAAAATAAAAAAACTGTAATATGAGATTCATTAAAAAAAGGACTTCAATGGAATAATAATAAAACAAAAAACTATGGAGGACTGTTTGTCTTTTGACAGACCTCCGTGGAACTTAAAAAAAATAAAAATCTGAGACATCCAAATTGGAAGAAGTGGAAGAAGAAGAATAGAAAAATTCCAAACCCAGAAATCAACAGCCACACTCACACCATAATCTCCAAAATCAATACCCACATCCATACACCATCATCTAAAAACAAAATTGAATAACGATTTTTTTTTTTTTTAAAAGTATCTGAAGAAGCCCCACAAGAGAGAGAGAGATTCACACCCACCATTGTTGGGTCCTATAATGGAGTTTCTTTGAGTGATTTCTCTCTCTTTCGATTTGATTTCCGGTTGTCGTCGTCGTTGAAGGTGGTCGATGCGTGGAGACTTGAAGGGGGCACACTTGGAAGTTGGATTTGCTTGATTGAAACGATAAAGAATTCTTTCGAAAATTCTGGTGTGGTGGTATGGTGTTTTGTTTCTGGGTCTGGTGGGTATGTTTGGTTTGTGATAAATAAGATGATGTTTTGTTCTTCAATTTCAATTTTGTGTGTTTTTTTTTTTTTTTTTGGTTAAGATGAATCTGGTGGAGTGGTGTTTTTCAATAAGATGGTGTTTTGGTTTTCTGGTGTGGTTTGAGATTGGTATTGTCATGTAGTTGCTTGAGATTGATGATGAAGATGTTGTTTGAGATTGATGACTGGGAAATTTGTTTGAGGTGAGGAATTTTATAATTTATTTATTATTAAATTATTAAAGAAACAAAAAAAATTAGTCCCGCGTGACTTAGGACAACTAAACCCAACAATTTGGTGGGTTTATTTGTCCAGCGTTTTGTTGGACTATTTCACTAAAAATGGGCCCCACTGGATTTTTTTGTCCAGTCCAATACTGCCTCCAAACATAGGATTGGATTAAAATTAGTCCAATCCTATGTACCAAACGGTGCCTAAGTGAAATCAAACTCCAGTACTTAAATAAAAAAGATTTTTTAGTCGTTTTGACTCAATTACAGTACCACATCTTGACACAACTCGGTCACCCTCCAAGTTGTCTCGTGAGGCACGTCACGAGTTAACCCGTGACTTGGCCATCGACTCAAGGAGCTCGACACGCGCTCAAACTCTCAAAGAGTTGACTCCATGGGCCTCTTCATGTTTCAACAGGCCCAACAGCTCAAATTTGTTTGGGCTCGTCCTGCAAAACTGAATTTGGGCTCAAGTCATAAATCAAAACAGGTTATTATTATTATTTTTTTTTTCTGATTTCGTTTCGAAAATCATGGCATTGAACTCATCAACTCAAAAACCGGCATCTCTGCCTCTTGCTTCAGGTTTTTCGTTTCCCAATTTTTTTTTGGTTGTTTTTTTATTTTATTTATTATTATTATTGTTTTTTTTTTTTTTAAGTATTACATGTTACAACTACTACAATCGAATTGCCAAACCTGCTAAGATCGGATAATACATATGCGGCCCAGATAACTACTCCTATAAACTCGGAAAAAACTATTCATACATACTTATAAAATGTGTATGGTGGGACTCGAACCCTTCACTACTATTATGAAAGGGAGGTACACTACCATCTCTGTTTATTATCCTTTAGGAGTCTCCAAGTCTGTTTTATATCCTGGGATCTAGTGTCTCACAAAGTTATATATTTTTTTTCAACAACATAATTAACAAAATTGTAAATCAAATTATTTAATTATTTCAAACAAAAAAAATCAAAATATTTTAATCAAATAAATATATTTTATAAATAGATCAGCATTATAATTATATTAAATACTTTCTTTATTTAATACATTACAGTTAAGAATGAATAAACTGATTTTGATTTTCAATAGAATGTTATGGTTTGTCAAAAGGTAGCTTTATGACATATAGGTATAATACAGTGACCAATTTCTTTCTTTTCAAATTAGACAATTATGCCAAATGCATAAGATAATATTTTAATTTTTTAGAAAAAAAACATTCAGGAATCAGGATCCAACAAATATATAAATTAAAAAAACATTCAGGAATCAGGATCCAACTTTTGGACACCTCACTCCTCAGGGTCTCATTCTAATACTATTATAAACCCTCGTGTAAGTAAAGAAGCAAATCCACGTAAAAGTAAACATTGTTAATTGATAATTTGCATGTGATACGTACTATCATCCATGTTAATTAATTTGTTCTGCTAGATGAATATAGCTTTAATGATGCACTGCTGCTTATGTCACAAAATTCCAATATTGTTTATCAGCTTGCATTTTTTTTTTTTTTTTTTTTAAATTTGCATGCATGATATGAAAATTATGTGCATTCCAAATTTCTTACATATATGCAAGCATATCATGGAGATTTCTAAGTTTAAGAAATTACAGTGTCTGGATCTTCTGTTGTGATCAATACTTGTGATCTTCCACCAGAGAAATTGGAATCCTGAAACATCATTACAAATTTACAATCCTATGACAGCACAATATGTATACAATCGTAGAATAAGAAAATCTACTAATTTTGGACAAATTTAAACTAAGAAATTGTCTAGATTGAGTAATAAATAACCTGTTGGTTTGGTGACTGCCGAAGACTTCGCAATCTTCATCTATCTACAAATGTTTAAAGTTCAAACATTGACACCTTGTATATATTGTCTCACTATTACCTATATAAAAACTGCAACAGGTGTGGGCCAGACCTATCACAACTCCCATGTTGCCATGTTGGGAGCCTATAGACTTCTTACGATTATGGAAATAGACATCTAGATTCCAAACCGTGCTTGTAGTGTTTGACCATGATAGGTCCGGACGTTAGACATTGTTAAAAAGAAAACAAAAAATTAATAAATAACTTGTCATGAGTGCTTCTAAGATGAAAAATAACCTTTCAATGTTGTGAAGCCCTTATACGAAGCAAGGTAGCACATTCATTGCCTTTTTTCCATTTAATTACTTAAACTATAAAATGCCAAGCAATAATAAACTAAGATTTGGTACTAATTTAAGCGTTAGAGCTAGCTAGTATAAACGGTACGGTCACCACCTATTACCACCTGAACAAGTACACCTATAAACAAACTAAAAAAGCAAGTGTCAAATGAAAAATCGATACAATATTTATATAAAAGAACCTGTTTTGTTGTTTTGACGGATTCGGTTTCAAACCGAAACCACACCAAAACTCGAATTCTCATAATTAAGCTATAAGAAATGAGTATGAATTGTACTAAGAACACAATTTTAATATAAATATAAGCAAGAAAAACAATCATATGATAAAATTGTTATAATACTTTGCACATAAGAACTCATGCGTTTTGTTAGTTTTGACGGATTCACTTTCAAACCGAAACCTCGAAACCTCCAAAACTCGGGTTCTCATAGTTAAGCTGCAAAAGGTAAGTATAAATTGAATTAATAACATAAGTTTAATTAAATATAAGCAACAAAACAATTAAATTTTAAATATTGTACGTAGCAATACATGCATATAAAAACCTGTTTTGTGGTTATGATGAATTTGGTTTGAACGAACTTGGGTTCTCACAGTTGAGATACAAAACATGAGTATAAATTGTAATAAGAATGTAAATTTAATGTAAATATAACTAGTGGTGTCAAAATGTGCCGGGCCTGGAGGGCCCGGCACGGCCGGCCCGCCCAGACTGGCGGGCCGTTCTTGTCACGGCCTGCTTGTAGCGCGGGCCAGGCCAGGCACGGCCCACAGTGTGGCCCGGGCCGGGTCACATTTTATGGCCTGGCGGGTCGGCCCAAAACGGGCCAACAGGCCGGTGGGCCAAGCCCACCAGGCCGAATGTTAATTTTTTTTTTTTACTGCTAAAAAAGTAAAAAAAAATAAAAAAAATTAATGTGGCACGTGCCGGGCCTACTGTCCATGAAAACGGGCCGGCCCGGCCCGACACAGCCAATTCCTGTGCCGTGCCAGGCCAAACTCGTTTTCATAAATGGGCTCATTAGGTACGGCACATGTGGGCCGGGTCGGCCGATATTGACACCACTGAATATAACTGGCAAAAATGATCAAATGAAAAATGGTTATAATATTTACATATAAGAACTCGTTTTGTTGCTTTGACAGATTCGGTTTCAAACCGAAACCGTCCTGAAACTCGAGTTCTCATAGTTAAACTACAAGAAATAAGTATACATTGTACTAAAAACATAATTTTAACGTAAATATAAATAAGAAAAACAATCAAATGAAAAAATTGCTACAATATTTTTGCATATAAGAACCTTTTTTATTGGTTTCGACGGATTTGGTTTAAAACCGAAACCATCAAAACCTCTGAAACTCTAGTTATCATAGTTAAGAAATCGTTTTTTTGGTTTCAAAACCGAATTCGTCGAAATAGTTGAAATCTGGGTTCTCATAGTTGAGCTGCAAAATATAAGGATAAATTGTATTAAGAATGCAAGTTTAATGCAAATATAACCAACAAAAACGAGCAAAATGATAAACGGCTACTATATGTACATAAAAGAACCTGTTTCGTGGTTTCGTTAGATTCGATTTCAAACTGAAACCACACTGAAACTCAGGTTCTTATAGTTAAGCTACAAGAAATAAATATAAATTGGATTAAGAATGTAAATACTGGTAGATTTGTAACTTTCTTGAGAAAATAGCTAAAAGAAAATGAGAGAAAGTTTCAGAGAAAATACTGGAAAGATTTTCTATTTCGTTTCTTCTTCACTTGAAAGAATTACAGAGAGGCTCTTTAAATAGAGCTTTTGATTATCAGATTCTAGAACTTTCACAGCTGACTTGGCATTAAATGATTGGTTGTTAATAGTCTGACGTGGCACATGACAAACTCATGACAATTAGGCACCGTTTGGTGCGTGGGATTGGATTGGACTGGACTATTTCATGGGATTGGATTGGATTAAGATGAGACTGAGATTAAATGGGATTGGATTGGATTGGACTGGATTGGACTGGACTAAATTAATACTATACTGTGTTTGGAGAAACATGAGACTGGACTGATTTAATACCGTGTTTTGTTTGGTCAAACATCAGATTGGACTAAATTAATAATTTTTGTTAAAGGAAAATATAATAATATTTTGAATTTGATAATATGAACACATTATTTCGATAAACCCAGATCCAAAAAATTGATAAACCCAGATCATCAATCTTCATCAACAAACCCAGTCATGTTATTATATTGTTTTTGCTCATTTGGTTTGCTTAGCCTCAACATCTCTCCTGTCAAAATAATGAGAACTAAACAAAAGTCAATTTTTTGTCGAGCAAAAAATTTGACAATTAACCCAGATCATAATTTTTGACAAAAACAAGATTATAATTTTTAAACCCAGATACAAAAATTTGACAAACCCAGATCATCAATAATCATCAATAAATCCAGTTTTTCCAGTTTCATTTCAGTTTTTCGAATCTCTCTTTCAATCTCAAAACCCATTTCATTTCAATTTTTCCAGTTTCTTTCAACAAACCCCAGAATCACCGCCACCACCACCACCACCATCCACGGCCAACTTCAGAATCATCATCATCATCACCACCACGGCCACCATCTCACAAACCCCAGAATCATCATCACCACCACCACCATCCACGGCCAACTTCAGGATCATCATCACCACCACCACGGCCACCAGATCTCGGGGCTATCATCATCACCACCATCACAACAACCATCCACGACCATCATCATCATCATAATAAAGAAAAAAAAAGTCAACAAAGAAAAAAAAACCCAAGATCTGGTGAGAGGAAGAGAGGAAGAGAGAGAGAGAGAGAAAAAAAAATACTAAGGCTGCCACGGCGGAACGAGAAGAAGATGAAGGCCGCCGCGCCGTAACGAGACGAAGACAAAGGCTGGTGTGGTGGAAGGAGACGAAGACGAAGACATCGGCGGCGGAAGGAGAAGGAAAGGTTGAAGAAAGAGAGATGAAAGGGTTGAAGAAAGAGAGAGAGGAAGAAGAAGTCTGGTTTGGTTTCACACAGAGAGAGAGAGAGAGAGAGAGAGAGAGAGAGAGAGAGAGGAAACGTTGGAAAAAAGTGATGAAAAAAAATTAAATGGGTGGGGTCCACTTATAAATTAGTCCTGGGATAAATAGAGTTAAGGTTGGAGGTGGGTTTATTTAATCCCACTATCATGGGATTATTTAGTTGGTGGGACTAATAATCCCATGTCTTAAAACTTCACCAAACGTGGGATTGAGACTAAAATAGTCCAATCCCAGTCCAATCCCAGGTGCCAAACGGTGCCTTACGGTTGTAACAACTTTTCTGATTATTTCTGGTTGTAACAACTTTTCCCGCTCATTCTTAGTTTTGATTCTCTGTACGCAGAACATACGGTGAGCCTCCTTTCTCCACACTGTTGATCTTGATCATCATCATACTCTTGATCAATCACAGTGTTAACAAATACAAGCAAGAAGATCAATTAAATGAAAAAATTGCTATAATACTTTGCACAAAATATCTCATTTTGTTGGCTTTGATGGATATGGTTTGAAACCTAAACCTCTTAAACTTGAGAAAAACTTGGGTGCAACTGATGTACCACGCGGGAATCTGATGGTGGTGCATCGGTTCCACTCAACGAGTGACATGTGGCATTTATTAAAAAAAAAAAATTTCTATGCCTTTTCTGCTGAAACCGAATATTCCCTTTCTATCTTCTTCCCCAAATCTCACCGCCACTTGCCGTGACCGCGTCGTTCCGGTCTCACCATATTCTGGTGACCGTAATAGTAGTGCACGTGTCTTTCTCTCTCTTTGAGGAGTCAAGAAAAATAATTGGGGAAATTTGGGATTAGATTTCCTCAAAGACAAATTAATTCAATTTAGGAATTGTGCCGGAGCTGTCAGGTGCACAATCGGACGTTTACCCAGTCGCCGATGACGAAACTTATTCTAGATATCATGATTTTTTTTTATTTTGCTTTAACGATCAAGTTCTAATGCTTTTGTAATTTGTTTGAATTTTTTTTTTCCAAGATCATCTGAAGGACAATCCAAGGTTTGGTTTCACTTCAAATAATAGTGTGAAAATTAGTATTGCAGCAGCTGAACCAAACCAAGAAATCAAAAGGATTGAGCTCCAATGACCAAACCCAGAAAAAAAAAATATCAAAAAGATTGAACTCCAATCTCCCAAAACAAACCCATAAAAAAATATCCAAAACCAACTCAGAACAAAAATAAAGAAGAGCAGTCCTTGGTCTCCTTCGACGCAGATCTTCTCCATCTGTGTTGGATATCCTCCGACCAGTGAAGATGACTAGTGTTGGTTCAGCTGACCGAAGGGAAAGGCTATCGTAGGAACTCTTCGTATTGGAGATGGGAACTTTTCCAGATGGAATAAGGCGAGACTGGAACAACGATGGTCACAGCAAGTAGAGAGTGAGATTTGGGAAGAAAAAAAAGAGGACATATCGGCTTCAGAGAAAATGAAAAAAAAAAATAAAAATGCCACGTGTCAATCGTTGAGTGAAACCGATACACCACCATCAGATTCTAGCGTGGTGGATCGGATGCACCTAAGTTTTTCTCCTTAAACTTAGGTTTTCATAATTTAGGTTGTCATAGTTAAGCTATAAAAGTTGAGTATAAATTGGACTAATAAAACAAGTTAATGCAGCTATTGGGCCTAGAGATGCACATTTCCCCCCGGGGCCCCAATTTTCCCCGTCTCCATCCCCATTTGGGGATTTTTTTTTTATAGGGAAAAATGGGGAATTGGGGGGGGGGGGGGGGGGGGGGGGGGTGGGGGGGGGATGAAAATTATCTCCAAATTGAAATGGAGATGGGGATGGGGATGGGGGACCCCCCATCCCCATTTCCCCATTTCCCCCAATTATATATAATAATATAAATATAATTATAATATATATATTTTATATATCTTTTTATTCTTTGAAAACCTAACTCCCTAACCCTAAGTATATATACAATTTTACTCATTTTAACTTCAAGGCCTAAGACCTAAAACCTAAAGTTGCTTTTATTTTCTCAACAATTAGTTGTTATTGTAATGAACTTGTGAATTTTAAAACACTTTATTTTGTATTTGTAATGCACTAATGAATTTTATTTTATATTTGCAATGGAATGTTTGATTTTTCAGTTTAATTTGTAATTTTTATTCAAATGGGAAAATGGAGGAACGGGGTAAATAGGGAAACGGGGAAAAACGGGGAAAATAGAGAATTGGGGATGAGGATGGATATAGGTCCCCCCCAAAATTCCTCATCCCCATTTTCCCCAAATGGGGAAATGGGGAGGGATGAGGGAAGGGTCTAGGTAGTGGGGATGGGGGGACCTATATCCATCCACATTCCCCAAACGTGCATCTCTAATTGGGCCTCTTACCAATGTGGTTGGACTCTCCAATTGGAGCCTCCACCACCAAGGTTTAACACCCATGGCACGCGTGTATATATATACTTATATTATTTGTACCTCCTTGGCTGTCAAGTGTGGATGCTCTCTCCCCTTTAATAGGAGTAGTTGTCCGGGCTATGTTAATAGAATCCAATTCTCATAGGGTCCCGACGGTTGTTGTAATTTATAAAAAAAAAAAATAAATAAATAAATAAATGCTAATGCAAATAAAATCAACAAACACTAATAAAGTTATAGGATTGGACCATGAAATGGGTTTTGGCGGGTCGTGTGTTCGGATTTAACATGTGATCATCTGTTCAGCATGAACAATTAGGTCCTTGACTATCATGACTCATGAAGTACAGTTACACTACAGTAGTTGTGAAAATAGGTTGGCCTGTCAACCCGACTCAAAAGTTTGCTATTCCTGAACTAGCCCAGCCCATGCCCGCCGATTCTAGTATTCGATTTATGATTGAGTTGTGGTATTTACATCCCTTAAAAACTGTATATACACCCCTCTCGTAATAACATCCCATTAAATTTAAAAAAAAACTTATAGTTTGTTAATAAATCCCACTTAATGACAAAAATACCCTTTCTTTATTTCTATTGTGTTGTATTTTTGTAACTACACCTCACCTACACCTATTTTATTATCTAATCAATTTTATTATTTTATTTCTTGTTTTTCAAAAAAAAATAAAAATTCTAACTCTTAAATACAGAAATTATAACAAAATGAGTTTGGGTTTGTACTAATTTTATTTACAATAGTTTATACAGAAATTGTCCTTAAAAAAAGTTTCAGAAATTTGTCATACATATACATAGTGAAGGGGAAATGGAATTAAATAATCCATTTTGTTACAATTATGGCGTGTTTACTAATCAGGAATCCTACTTGGGAAAAAGAATTAAGTTCCTGATTTCTGAATTACACTGTTTACTAAATTTTTAGGGAATTAAATTCAGTAGACCCTACTCATAAATCAGGAATTAAGTTCCATTTGGAAAGGGAACTTGATTCCTCCCACACACCTTAGGAATCAAGTTCCCTTTCCTGATTGAAAAAAGGAATTCATGATTTATTTACTAAAATATCTTTACTTTAAAAAAAAACAACAACCGTTTTCTTCATGATTATTGACTTTTGTTTTTAATTTACGTAAATCATATTGGTTTACTTTTTTTTAATCTTAATATTGGTTTACATAATTAATAATTTATATTATTCTAGATGTGTGATTTATAAAAAATTTCATCTTTATATATACATATTACAATATAGTTTATGAACTAAAACTAAAAATAATTACAACACTTTTCAAAATAATAACAATAATAATAATTAGTGTCACAAAGTTTGCCAAAAATGGTCATTTTGGAGCAACTTTCCAATCCAGTGGCTATTTTGATAGTGTGTCATCAATTCAATGGCCACCAGGGTAATTATCTCTAATAATAACTATGGCATATTCATATCTCTTATATATACGATTGCGGCTTCGTTTTTTTTTTTTTTTTTTTAATCAAGTTATCTCAATAGTTCTTTATCTAATTAGTTCAAATATTACAATATAAAGATGTTAATTATTATATTTATAGTATTATGAGTAATATAAAATATATTTTTTCATAATAAATTATATATATATATTTCATCTGTTTTATACATAAATGTATTTTTGTAATCAATTATGTATTATTTCGATTACGTAGTTTAAGTAAACATTAGAAATGGAATAAATTTGATTATATTTCCGATTCCTAAATTAGTAGTAAACAATGTAATGTAATTTAATAATTTGATTATGATTCCCTTCCATTCCTTTTCCGGTGGAACTTAATTCTGATTCCATTCATTCCTGATTAGTAAGCACGCCCTCAATGTATTTTTTGCTATTGTTTATGTATGTGTTTTGCCAATGTAATATACAGGCACATAAAAAATACAGATGGATGGTTGTGAGAAAAATCAATATAATATTTTTTTTTCTCTATTCTTTATCTAATAGTGTGGGTTCTTGTGGTGTGAATTGAGAAGACTTTTCAAATTCGTAATTGTTTCCTGATCGGTTCTATAATCCACTAACGATTTTAAATTTCCAATTTGTTTTTGAAAGTAATATTTAGAAAATAAATTAGGGATTGAGAAAATGGAAAGGGTTTTGGGATATAAAAAAACTGATTAGTAATTTTTGGGAATTACAAACTATTTTGTCCTTTTAGTCATTTTAATCAAGGGTAATATTGAATTTTTGAAAACGTATTAATTTGGGGTGTACATATAGTTTTTGAGGGGTACAGATATCGTCACTCTTTATGATTTTAGACAAATTGAACAATTTCAAAATGAGTTGTGATCACGTTAATTCACCCCTCAAAATCACGGGGCATTTAATATTATCGCATCAAATGTATATTGTATTTTGGATCACGTTAATTCACCCGGGCCATCGGAAGCGTAGTGGAATGTTACGACGTTTTTTAGTAAATAAAAATAGTTAGTTTTTAGTTTAAATTTAAATAAGTTGTTAGCTAATAGGATTCTTATCCTATTTTTGGTTATCAAATCATGCTCGTATTTTTTGGTATCAAAACTGGTTATAAAGCACTTCTGT
This sequence comes from Acer campestre, assembly GCA_954870605.1. NCBI lineage: Eukaryota > Viridiplantae > Streptophyta > Magnoliopsida > Sapindales > Sapindaceae > Acer > Acer campestre. The sequence continues at coordinate 30,848,839 of OX940806.1, forward strand.
TAGGTTCATGTTGAACTACAATTCTGCTATTTGAAGCGATGAATTTGGTCAGCAATTTATAGTCTAAATTAAGATGTGTTAGTATTATATCAATATGGGCATAATATTATCGCAATGATAAATCCTAGTTGCAAACCAAAAGGAAAGACCTTTTTTTTGTTTTGTTTTGATAATAAGGAAATACAATTGTTAAAGATAGATAATATGTGAAAATGATATCTAATCTTAATAAAATTAGTTAGTCATAGTTACAGATTCAAATATATGTGAACTTATGAAGCTTCTAAAAAGAATGATTGTTTTATTCTTTTTCCACTTCATTTCGGATATTTTTATCCTATAATTTAATCATATGAAATTCTATTTTCTTTAATTTTTTTTTATAGATGTATGTGGGGTGTAGTTACAAAAATACAACACAATAGAATTAAATAAATGGTAATTTTATCATTAAATGGGGTTTATTTACGAACAATAACTATTTTAAATTTTTAATTGAATGTATTTACGAAACATGTGTATTATAGTTTTTAAGGGGTACAAATATCTTCACTCTTTCCAAATGGACAAAGATTATGCTATGTAAGTACATTAAAATTTGGACCTCGGCCATTAACTTCATGAGCCCCATAAGCTTGGTCCAATAAAATCAGGCCTCTAGAGCCGAATCGCACACTGGCTCAATCCCAAACCACATGAGTCATGACATGAGTGAACCTAACCGAACAATTCAACTTAGTTCGGTTCGATTTGATTCTCCTCATAATATCATGATCATCAGTTCGATTAGGTTCAACTCAGGCCTTAAAATGCTTGGCATCACCACCAACCAAATCAATCAAAATCACAGAAATATTTTAACACTTGAATGTTATCCTGTTTGCTTGGAGCAATAAAGATCATGGTCCAAGCAGGGACCTAATTTAATATGCCTTTTCCTTTTATATGTGGGGTTGGACTCATCACTCATGCCAACAGATTGGATTGTCTCTCAATCTCAACTTCTTCTCTTTAGAACAAAGAAGAGAAGAGAAGAGAATTTCCAAGCTCTATATATTCCTTTCTTCTTGATCTTTTGTTTTTATGCTTTAATAAGGTAATTTATGGGTCCCTCGATCTGGACTTCACTTGGCTTGTCATGATCAACGGTTTGGAAGCTGCCAGCCAGGCTTGTTATTGCCCTGGAAGTCTGGATTAACCCAACAAAATCTCTGTTTATAGCCTCAGGATTTTTCATCGATTTCCAGGGTCTGGTTTTAATATTATTATAAACCATCGTACAAGCAAAGAAGCAAAATCCACGTTTAAAAGTAAACTAGGATAACATCTGACAAGACATAAGTTTGCATGTCATGATCGATGTTTGTTCTGCTAGCTTTTCCCTTTAATGATGCAATGTTGCTTATGTCATAAACTTGCAAATGTTTATCTGATTTCAATTTTTTGATTTGCATGAATGATATGAAAATGATATGTGCATTCCACCAAATTTCTTGCTGGAAATTTGTGAACAGAAATAAATTAAGAAACAAAGTTAAGAGATGTGTCATGTACTCATGTTACATACAGAGCATATCATGGATTTCTAAGTTTTCAGAAATTGTACAGAGTTTGAATCTTCTGTGGTGATCCTCTACCAGCAGAGAAATTGAATCCTGAAACAGCATTACAAATTTTACAAGGACAATATCCTACTACAGCTAGCAGAGAAAGAAAAAGAAAAAAGAAAAGTTGAGGAAAAGAATCCTATGACTGTACACGGTATACGATCGTACAGCAAGAAAATCTAAACTAAGAAAAATGTCTGCAGCAACAAATAACGTGTTCTGCATGGACTAAAGTTGATGAAAATTTCTGGTGTTTGATTCTCAGGACTGAGCTGTTTCTACCAAAAAAAGTAAAAGATGAAAATAATCTATCAATGTTGCCAAGCCCTTATCCGAAATTATGTACTTTATTTTTAAACCAATTTGCAAGCAAGGTAGCACATTTACTGCCTTTATTCCACTTACTTCAACTATATAAGGCCATGCATTAAACCAAATGTAAACCAACACAAAGCCTTCTAAATAAATCTCTTCTAATTCTCTATAGTTAATCAACTCCCTCTTTGTTCGATATGGATTTGTCGATTGTCCCCAATAATAAGATGCAACAATTGATGAGGTCTGACCGTCATATGTTCGCAACCTCGGATGATCGTGCAATGTTGAAGCAAGTTGAGGCTACTCATGTCCCTGATGGCCGTCAATTTGCTGTGAAGCCCCTTCTTCACATCATTGAAGACATCTTTCAACGTGCTGCCCCTAGTGTCCCTGGCTTTGTTCAGGTATATATAAACCAAGTCTGTTGCTCTTTTTCGCCTATATATATATATATTATTGAACATTCACTATGTATATGTACTTTCAATGGTGTTGTTGATATCAACTACGTACTCTGACCATGTAGCAAGGATCGACACAAGCACAACTGGATTTAATGGATGACAAGACTTATCAATCTGGCTTTTTCGACATGCTTGATCTATTGTCATTCACCATAAACAAAGTTTCATGCGAGGTTTACTCAATAACTTGACTTCATTCTATTCCTCCTATAATAGTAAAACGCTTTTCATTTTTTAAGTCTTACCTATAGTTTCAAATTGCTACACCCATATCACAAAATGCTCATTGATTCCATGAAAATATGTATATGAAATATGACAGATATCTTGCAAGTGCTCTGGCGGAGGAGATGCACATGCAACAACTTTGGGAATCTTCAGCACTCTTTCAAGTTATTCTTGGGATGCAAAAGTGGTGTTAGCCTTGGCTGCATTTGCTTTGAACTACGGTGAATTCTGGGTGGTTGCACAACTTTACCCCACAAACCCACTTGCCAAATCAGTTGCACTGCTCAAGCAACTGCCAGAGATACTAGAACGGGCTGACACATTGAAGTCAAAGTTCGAGGCACTTAGCAACCTTATCAAGGCCATGCTGGATGTGGCGAAATGCATTATTGAGTTCAAGGAGCTTCCAGCCCAGTACATTACCCCTGATACACCAGAAATGGCGACGGCAACTGCTCATATCCCCACAGCTGTATACTGGACCATACGGAGCATTGTGGCTTGCTCAGCACAAATTATGGGCCTTGTTGGCATGGGACACGAGTATGTTATCTCCGCTTATGCTAACCTAAAATACTTTGCTATAACATAGGCATGTTATAGTTTACATAAAATCATCCATAAATATTCTCCTACTTCTTGGCTGATCAACTCAGGTACATAGTATCAACAGCAGAATCATGGGAGCTATCAAGCTTAGCGCACAAGGTCAACAGCATACACACCCATCTTAAGAACCAGCTCAATCTTTGTTATAAGATCATTGGTAAGTCATTCATCCCCAAACGAGGTTACAATATTTATATATTTCTGAATAATGTTACAAGCAATGATGTTGGTTTTATGCAGACGAAAAAAGGCACATTGAAGCATATCAAGCACTTATTAGGCTCATCGAAGCAGCCCACATTGACAACATGAAGGTTGTCAGGGCATTGATTTATGCTAAGGACGACCAGCTGCCACTCGTTATCGTTGAGGACTCTATCCAGAAAAGGGTTTGCTAATACTAATTTCCAATTGTTTCTAATTTATCCGAATTATTAATACACTAATTTTGTGGAGAAATAAACCTGACTACATGATTTCCAAAAACAGGCCAGCCTTGATGTGTTAAGGAGGAAGAATGTGCTGCTACTGATAACAGACCTGGATGTCTCCCTCGACGAGCTAATGATTCTAGAACAAATGTATCGGGAATCCCGCCAGCAATCAACAAGGACAGAGTCTCAGTACGAGGTGGTGTGGATGCCAGTCATGGACAGTACAGCCCAATCGACCGAAGAAAAGCAACAAAAGTTCGAGTATGTACAGGGGATTGTGCCCTGGTATTCAATTCACCACCCTTCAATGGTTGATCCAGCTGTGATCAGGTACATCAAGGAATTCTGGCATTTCAAGAAGAAGCCTATTCTTGTTGTCATAGACCTACAAGGGAAAGTTGTCAACACCAACGCCCTCCACATGATGTGGATTTGGGGAAGTGGTGCCTTCCCTTTCACCAGCGCCAGAGAAGAAGCTCTTTGGAGAGAAGAGGCCTGGAGGCTCGAACTCTTGGCTGATTCTGTCGATGCATATATCCCTTCCTGGGTACATTACATTTACTATCTCTACCTCATTATAATTACTTAATTAGACAAGAACTTCATTTATAAATGTGGATTTAGCTAATTAACTCAACTATGCTTTTCTGCGATGCAGATAGAAAAAAAAAGTTTGGTATGTTTGTATGGAGGAGAAGACATAGAGTGGATTCGGAACTTCACAACGACTGCAAAGAAAGTGGCTCGAGATGCAGGCATTACATTGGAGATGCTTTACGTGGGGAAGGGCAATCCAAAAGATAAAGTTAAAAAAATCACTACCACCATTCTTTCGGAGAATCTCAGTCACACATTGCAGGACATCCGACTTATTTGGTTCTTCTGGGTCCGGCTGGAAAGCATGTGGCACTCCAAGATGAAGCAGGGAAAGAGTGCCGAGAACGACCCGATACTGCAGGAGATCGTATCAATGCTCAGCTTCGATGGAAGCGAACACTGCTGGGCTGTGTTTTGTTTAGGGGCTGAAAATGAGATGGCCAAGGCCACGGGTGAAACCATTATGAGATGCTTAACTGATTTTGAAGCGTGGAAGAAGAATGCCGAGGACGTTGGTTTCCTTCCTGCACTCATTTATCATGTCAAGGAAATCAAACCCCCGGGTCACTGCAACCGTCTAATCTTGCCAGGGATCATCGGCACCATCCCGGAGAAGGTTGTCTGCTCCGAATGTAACAGACCGATGGAGAGGTTCATCATGTACCGCTGCTGCGACGAGTAAGTTGTGAACTTGTGATGGGTTGTTAAAAAACCAATCAACAAGTATAATATACTACTACTACTACTACTAGCAGCTGCTAGCTGCTAGTGTTTGAGAAGTGAAAGCAGTATCAATATGGAGGAAATTTCAGTTTGTGTTCCTCTCTAGTAATGTATTTGTATGTGTGTTTTCTGTATAATATGTTTTATTGTGCTTAATGATGTAATCATCTAATTGTTCGTGTGATAAATTTGTTTTAATTTGCTCATTTTCCTACCTCTGACTTAAAACAAATTAAATCCAAAGGAAGGAGGAAGATTCCATTCATCACCACAAATAGCAGAGGAAACCATGGACTTAAAACAGCAATACCACCAGTCCCATGAAGCATTGTTTAAAATAGGCGCCATTTTGGAGCAAATTAATTACACCATACTTCCGTGAAATTTAAATTTTTGATTTGCAAATTTCTTGAAGTTTAAAAAATTACAGAGTCTGAATCTTCTGTACTGTTGATCTGCCACCAGAGAAATATATAGGAATCCTGAAACAGCATTGCAAATTTACAAGGAAAAAAAGCTGAGGAAAAGAATCATATGACAGTACATATATACAATCAAAGAACAAGAAAATGTCTGCAGCAACAAATTAAACAACGTGTTTTTTTTTTTTTTCTTCTTTAATTTGGAATACGTTTAGAACTCCACAGGATTGAAAAATACTTGATGGCCAAACACAGTATCACTTTATTCTTTAATTAGAATTGAGTAGTGATGGTAAAGACGCGTGGGTTTTCAATATTGATGAGACTCTCTTGTCGAATAGAAAAACTTACCTGCACCTGGATCAGTCTTCGTTTTCGATTATTTTATTTTAGTTTGGACAAATTGCACTGAACCTCTTGAGGTTTGGACAAGTTACATTTACATGGAAAAGTTTTGTTATTATACACTAACACCCCCAAAACTTAAATTTGAATTTAAAATGCCTAAAATACCTCTAGTTATATTATTTTATACTTTATTTTTTTTACCTTTTAACTAAAAACTTTATAAACTTTAATAAAATAAAAAAATTAAATAAAAGATATGATTCATTAAATAAATAAATAGTTTAAAAAAAATAAAATAAATAGTTTTAAGAAATCAAATAAATAAATATTTTAAATAAATAAATAAATTGAAAACATTAATTTTTTTAAAAGGGTATCCATTAATAGGGACAAAAAAAAAACTCTAAATATCCAAACTTTTACGGTAAGGATGATGGTGAGAGAAAGTTCATGGTTCCCAACACTAAATGAAGTGGTTGAAGAAGGCAAAAAGACTCCCAGTGTTGGGAACCTTGAAGCTTCTCTCACCATCATCCTTACCGTAAAAGTTTAGATATTTAAAACTTTTTTTGTCCCTATTAATAGATATCTTTAAAAAAAATTAATTTTTTAAATTTTTTAAAACTATTTATTTATTTGATTTTTTTAAACTATTTATTTTTTTAGTTTTTTAAAGTATTTATTAATTTATTTATTTTAAAACTATTTATTTATTTAAATTTTTAAAACTATTTATTTATTTAATGAATCATATATTTTATTTAATTTTTTTATTTTATTAAAGTTTATAAAGTTTTTGGTTAAAAGGTAAAAAAATAAAGTATAAAATAATATAACTAGGAGCATTTTAGGCATTTTAAAATTCAAATTTAAGTTTTGGGGGTGTTAGTGTATAATAACAAAATTTTTCCATCTAAGTGTAACTTGTCCAAACCTCAACGAGTTCAGTGCAATTTGCCCTTTTAGTTTTGACCTTTTTCGTTAGTATTTTTAAAGCTTTTTGACTGTTGATGTATAGAAATTGGACTTTATTTCACTGTTTGGATTGATTAGGTGGCATTTTTATGATTAGATTCCAGAATAAAGTAAAAAGGAGAATGCTAGCTACTTTTCCTATTTGTCTTTCCTATTTACATTTCTCACTCATTGTTTAACATGTATACACTTTTTTATTTAATAAAACAGTAATGCTACGCATCCCACCTATAATCTCACCATTTTCATCTTAACACACATGGTAGTTGAGGTGTCACTTGGTGAGTGGACAAACATTAATTGGTGAGTAAATACATGGGTAAGAGAGATAAGTATTAATTAATGTGTGTCCACTCACCAAGTGACACCTAAACTGCCACGTGCGTTAGGATAAAAATGGTGGGATTGTAGGTGGGATGTTTAGAGCATCTCCAATGCAAGCGTGGCTTATGAAAAAAAGAGATGCCACGTAGGATAAATAAATATTATGTTAATAATTATGTTTCCAATGCAACCGTGCATATTCATCCTCAAGCTGACGTGGCAAAAAAAATATTAGACATTGTCAACATGACCGTCCACTTTCAGACGGTCTGTTGCACACCTATTTTTTAGATTGACTCAGCAAACATTTAAAATTGACATTAATTTTTCATATATTTTTGGTAAGGAAATAAAATATAAAATAATAAAAAAAAAATGGACACGTCATTAAAAAAATTGTGTTTTAGACGGAAGCATTGGAGACAAAATTTTGAATTGATTGTCTATCAAGTCTATTTTTATGCCACATAAGAAGCAAGCCTCTTGACATTGTTGCCATGTCAATAATTATTGGTATGCAAGCCACTTTTGCATTGGAGATGCTCTTAGCATTATTGTTAATAAAAAACTCCCACTTTTTGCTACAAAACTTGTTTATGTATTTATCCTTGATGACTGATTCTATCATTTCATTAATAAGGGGTAAAGACGTAAACAAGTTTTATGGCAAAATGTGAGAGTTTTTTATTAAATGAAAAAGTGTATACGTATCAAACAATTAGTGAGAAAGGTAAATAGGAAAGGTAGATAGCATTCTCATAAAATAAAAGATACTATTCAGAATTTTGTTTTTTGTCCTTATCTAATCAGTTTAAATCAACTATTTGGATCTGTGAGGTTTTTGTTTTTGTTTTTGTTTTTTTTTGAAATCAAAATAAGGCAAAACATATGATTTTCTATTATGTGTTGTATGATTCAAGTTTATTGGACCAATGATTTTTGTTGAATTGCTTTCGCGGATTTCTGATGGGAATTCTATTGGATATTTGTAGTTTGGAGATTTTTGATTCAGTGGAGTTTGATAAGTGGGTTGAAAAGGCCAATGCACCAGCTATAGAGTCCAGTCTTAAACTCTATGAAGAGGTTTTGGGATTGGGATTTAAGGTTTTCTTGCTGATGGATCGACGCGACATCCTCGACGATTTAAGGCTTGGGATGCACAGAGAGATTTTAAAAGGATTGAAGCAGCTGTGGTGGTGAAAAGGTAAAATTTAGGTGTAGGGTTTTGATTTTCACATTATACCGTATAAGAAAAATCAACCGAAATATCCCTTAACAATAAATTTATATATTTAGATTTATAATAATGAAAAAAAAAAAAAAGTACAAGCAATTAACTCTATTTAATGGAAAGCTTTGACCTTTGTTAACGTTAAAATATGGTACTAAACTTCAATAAAGTTAGATTTAGTAGGGTAGAGTTTAATTTAGTCACCCGGCTGAGCCAACTTTCTTCATTAGAATATCCCCAGAAAGGCTGAGGCGCTGAGCCAACTTTCTTCATTCTCACAAGTCACAACACAAAAATAAATAGGGGTATTATCACTAAAGTCCCTATTTTTTCATGAATTGTCACCTATTTAAACGTCTTTGCCATATTAATCACTTTAGTCCCTTATTTTTTCAAAATACATCACTTTAGTCTATTTGACCAAAAAACTAGCAATCAACTATAACAGAATGTGTAAAAATACAATTTTAACCTTTATTGTTATTTTAAAATTTTTTTCTTTTAGTTCCTCTAGTTTCAAAAATAGCTGGTCAACCCCTAAAACAAATTAAAATGCCTTCATCAAGGATTGAACCTTCAACCTTAAAGTTAAAAGTCACAAGCTTCAACCAGCTAAGCTACTCTAGCTCAATGTTGAAGGTTTGTTGATTTAAATGTATATATAGTTATATAATTTGTTTAAACTAATTTAAATATTTTATATAATTTAAAACAAACTCGTATTTAATAATAATATGTAAAAACATATTTATGAAAATAAAAAAGAAAATGACAAAACAAAAGCCAAAGGAAACCCAGAAAATCCAGAAAAACAAAACCTACAATTTTTTTTTTCTTTATTTTTTTGGATTTTTTTTCTTTTCAAAAAATATATTATTTCAATTTGATAAAAAAAAAACCCAGAAAATCAAATCCCATAAATTGAAAATTTCTTTTTTTTTTCTTTTTTTTCCTTTTGTTTTGTTATTTTATTTTTCATTCTCATAAATATGTTTTTATATATTATTATTATATATTAGTAAAAAAATCCAAAAAAAGAAAGAAAAAAAAAATTACAGGCTTTGATTTTAAATTATATAAATAAATTTAAATTTGTTTAAACAAGTTATATAACTATATATATATACATTTAAATCAACAAACCTTCAAAATGAGCTAAAGTAGGTCAGTTGGTTAAAGTTTGTGACTTTTAACCTTTAGGTTGAAGGTTCAATCCTTGATGAAAACATTTTAATTTTTTTTCAGGGGTTGACCAACTATTATTAAAACTAGAGGGACTTAAATTAAATATTAAAAAATTACAATAGAGGGTAAAATTGTATTTTTACACATTCTGTTATAGTTGACCATTAGTTTTTTGGTCAAATGGACTAAAGTGATGTATTTAAAAAAAAACAATGGACTAAAGTGATTAATATAGTAAAGACGTTTAAATAGGTGACAATTCATAAAAAAGTAGGGACTTTAGTGATAATACCCCAAAGAAATAATCTTCTATAAGAATGATATATCTGGTAATATTCGTATAGTATTTTAAAACTTTCACAAGATATAATTTGTGGGTTTCAACTTTCAACATAAGTAAGCAGAAAATAATATTAATAACATTAAATATATATATATATATATATATATCTAAACCATCAAACAGATACAAATAAACTGAGAAGTGAAAGGAAAAGGAACATAAATGTTGTTGAATGCAAGGAATGTAATATCGGTATCGGCATCAATGTCGGGCTTCTAAATTTACGGATATATCGGGGATATTATCGATATCGGTGGATATTCTGTTAAAAATTAAAAAAATGATGGATATTTACATCTAAAGTTAGTTTTTTTTTTGTGAAATTTTATGACAAGCTTAAACAAGTAATTATACATCAAATGAATCATATTTCAATAATAAATTAGCATAGTTATGAGTTTAATATAAATTATAACATAAATAGAGTCTGTATATAATTTTTAAAATTGAGTATTTAATAGAATAATATTTTGTTTCACTTTTATAATATTATATACAATATAAAGAGATTAAATATTTAATAAACAAAATTATCATTAAAAAATATATATAGTAATAGTTCCACACTTCCAAAATTCTATCATAAATCATAATTCATACATAATAATACATTGCGTGTCTGAAATTTAAAACCAAAATGAATTCCTTGCTGGTTCAAATACATAAGATTCATTTCTATCTTGATTTGAACAATAAATTTCCCAAGAAAACGTGATTGCATAGTTTTCAATGTAGTTATTAATATGCCACACGTATGCTGCTTGATCTCTTCCAACTGATCCATGAATTGGGTAGTTTGGATTTACCCAACTTGGTGGATATTGTTGATCTGCATACATAGGTATTGCATATGGCATTTGTGGAGAAGGATAATCAAATATATTGCAGCCACCATAACTACCATAATATGGTACATGAGAACCTGACATTGTCTGCGAATCACCCAAAGAACTATGTTCTGTGTCTATACTCATTGAGGAGAGAGTCATATTCAAAGAATCTTCATCATTTTGACTTGTTCCTCCATGCTATCTACCATGAGTTTGACCAAAATTACATGCATGAGCATCCCAACCCGCCGCACTAGCATTCCAACCCGTTGCACCAACATCCCAACCTCCAGCACGAACATCCCAACTTGTTGCACCAGCATTCCAACCTCTTGCACCAAAATCCTAACCTCTTGCTTCATCCCCACCATCCCCATCATCTCCATCATCTTTTCCTCCACTATTTACATTAGAGGTATGTTAGTCATAGGAAGAGCTGGTAACAATAACTCCACGATCTATACCAACTTCTTCTCTAATCACTTGTTCAACATTTATTCCCATTTCTCGAGCATGCGAAGCAATATGTGAATCAAGATTTCCCTCGTCATCATCCAAGGAGGCAGGTCTAAGCCAGTTAAAAATATGATTCTCATTATCGTTTCCTGCTTCAGCAGCTACTTGAAGTAGATCCATAAAATCAGTTTCATTTACTTTATCTTTTTCAGCTGCCATATCCTTAAGTTTCAATTTCATATTATAATAACAATAAATAAGTTGTTCAAGCTTAAAATAGGCAAGATGGTTCCTTTGTTTTGTGTGGATTAAAGCAAATGTGGACCAATTTCTTTCACATGCAGAAGATGATGATGTTTGTGATAGTATACGAACTGCTATTGCACTCAATGATGGAGCACAGTTTCCATACATTACCCACCAATCAGCTGTAATAAAAATTATTAAGTATTATAAGTATGAATATTATTTCAATGCTATTATTATTTATTATTAATATGTAAATTTTTGTAATAAAAGTTATATACCTGGTTGCATTTTGCTTCTAGCTGCAATGGCTGCTCGTTCACCAAAACTTTTCCTTCCATCCTTAAAGTATGTGAGCTACATTCATGAGATCAATATGTATATAATATATATTAATATGAGTATATGACACAATACTCACATGCAAAGAATTAATAATACTGGAATTATAAAATTGGTTGTAAATTGTAACTTTTTACCTTATTTCCAAAATTAGCAATTCCTGCAGCTTCAGTGTCTAATTGCGCATAGACATTATGTATCAGAAGATCCGAATTATCCCCAATATACTATTTTTCAAAATTCTATCATTATGATTCTCTACCATACGGGCCATACCAAATAATTATGTTCTTATTTATTTTTTATTTTATTTTTTGATAAAAATATTTGAGTTTCTTTAGATTCTCTACTCAAAACTCAAAAGAAACAATTTGATTATTTTTACACGTTTTACACAAATAATTTTGAGATTCTTTTATTTGGAATGTCGGCACAAAGTTACAAAAAAATCAATTCTATATATTTATAAATTGATTGGTACATATTTAATACTATTTGGAATTAATTTTACACATTTGAGTCACCAACAATTTTTTTTTTTTTCATATTGCTTTCACAAAATTTTACATATTTTACATGTCCACTCTTTGGTTCTTTATTCAATTTTACTTCAAGTCCTCAATAATTTTACTATTGACTATTATGTTGAAATTTTTTATAAATTTGTTAATGCTTCTTCTAAAATAATTTTCAAGCTAAATTATTTTAACAATAATTTAATTGTTTAGGATTAAAAAAAATTATTTTAATAATATGCAAAATATCCCTGGACTTTCGGGGTAAAATTCATGAAATTTCGGGAATTTCGGGATATTTCGGGAATATCGGGAGATTTTAACGGATATTTCGAAATCGGCCGGATATTCTGCAGGATATTGGATATTTGCCTGTTTCGATATCGGTCCCTCCAAAATACGGATATATCGGCGGATATATCGGTATATCTATCGATTTTAAGTACTCTGGTTGAATGTACCATTATAACATGTTCAAAAAAACCATTGATGGGGAAGTTTAGGAAAAGTAATTAGTCATTTGGGGATTCCTAAACTTCTAACGTAAATTCTCAAATCTCTAAATGGTTCCCCATCGTTCTCCTCTAATCGATAAAAATGATATCACCCCCCTTCAAGGGAGGTAACCATTACCCCTTTCCTAAATGGGTAACATGTGTCCATAGAGAGGGTAAATTTCTCCAAAAAGATAATCTTTTTGGACAAATTTACCCCTCCCTAAACACATGTCATCTTTTTGGAAAGGAGGTAATGCTTACCCCCTTGTAGGGAGTAAGAAAAATATTTATCTCTTGATATTTAATAATGGTATCTAACGAAACGAATAAAGAATAGTTGTTTTTCAATCTCCTTTATTTGTTTCCACATCACAAACAAACCAAACAGCTATTCTACCAAAAAAAAAAAAATAATAAATAAATTAATTAAAAAAAAAAATTGAAAGTCCAGTAGGAAATACTCAAACAGCAGTTATCATAGCCTCGCACCAATTCAAACTTTAATTCAATTTCATTTAAATTTTATATGATATTAATCATAGCCTCACACCAAATTATTGTACGTATTACAATACAAATATACAATGATATTATTTTGTTTAAGATATATTCAACTTAAAGTCTTTGTTTTACCAAAATAATTAATTAACGGTAAGGATAAATATACATAGTAAATTATAAATATTTAATATAATTGAAAAACTTTTTTTACTACCATTAAGTGTAACCGTAAAGGCGTAAACTATGCAAATCATCTCTTATTATAGCTGGTAATAAGAGATGAGGAATTCTAATCCCGCCATGTGTATTTTACAAGCATATATGAGGAGTTTTCTTCCCGAATTGTGAAGAGTAATTATTTTCCATTATGAAAGTAGATATTTAGACCGTACATATATTGTTTGATTTCAAAAGCCATATTATAATAGTTCTTACAATATTAAGAAAGAAAAAGAGTGTAACCTATATGGGAAGAACAAATATAGAGATTCTTAATTCTTTCTCCGGTGTTTCTTCGACAGAAATAGATAATAAATTTAGTGAAATATTTGTGAGGTTTCATTTGTAAATTTAGAGATTCTTAATATTTGTAAATTTAGTTAAACAAACTTGTTTTAAATTTTATTTTTTTAGAAAGCTAAAATGCTAATGTGTGTGAAAATTGTAAAATTTCCTTAAAATAATTTGTGTTATTATTTATTTTAATTTTGTTGAGGGGTGTGGCCTTGATTGTGTTCCCAATCTACAACAATTAAAGACATTAATTGATAATGCCATTGTCACTTGTCAGTGCCCCCGCACAACGAGAAAATCTCGGTGCACCGAGTGTATGAGCTGAATATTACACCCGGTCATTAGGGATGCACATTGGGGAAATGGGGATGGATATAGGTCCCCCCATCCCCATCCCCATCCCAACTTCTCAAACCATTCCCCATCCCTCCCTCCCCATTTCCCCATTTGGGGTAAATGGGGATGAGGGAGTTTTGGGGGGAGGTCCCCCCATCACCATCCTCATTTCCCCGTTTTCCCCATTTCCCCGTTTACCCTATTCCTCCATTTCTCCATTTGACTGAAAATTACAGATTAAACTAAAAAAAAAAAAAAAAAAACATTCCATTACAAATGTTAAAGAAAATACATTACAAAATAATGTTATATATATATTACAAAATAATGTCAAAGAAAATACATTACAAAATATATATAAATATATATATATATAATATTTTTATAATATTGTGGAGGAAATGGGGAAATGGGGATGGGGGGAGGTCTCCCCATCCCCATCCACATCCCCATCCCCATCCCCATCCCCATTTCAATTTGGGGATGATTTTCATCCCCATCCCTCCCCATTTCCCCATTTTTCTCCAAAAATTTTCCCCCAAATGGGGATGGGGATAGGGAAGTGGGGAAACGGGGATCTGGGGAAAAATGTGCAACCCTACCGGTCATTCAGATGGTGATACATCGATATGTGTCAGCTTTTTTGTTTGGTTTTTATATTTATTATTATTATTTTATTTCTTTCATCCAATTAAATTTATTATTATTATTTTAACCGAAACATGCTGAGATGTTAACATCTAAGTGGTTGAGTACAACACTCGACTCATACACAAGGTACGCTGAAGATTTTCTCCCTCACAACCCTCTAGTCCCACCAGACCAATCAGATCCAACGGCAGATGTTTGTTTCATTTTAATTGATCACAGTGTCTAGTCAAATACTTTCTCATCATTTTTACGATCAAATAAATCAAACGCATGCCCTGACTTCATAAGTGCCCTTTAAACTTGGGGCAGTGTGCCTTTCTCTTGTTAATCCAAAAGAGCATTATATTTAAAATATCGAAAACGCCCCTCCGTTTAGATGGAAGAGCGCTTATGCTTAGGGGTAATTGCGTACTTTGATCCATAAAGAGAGATACATGCATGCCACGTATCACCTACTCTTCTATCGATATTTAAAATTTTTAAGAGTACTCTTACATTTAATAATTCAAGCTTATCAATAATTCCTATGTTCAACGGAGAAAACCCAGGTGAGGCCACCAAAGAAGAAACTCCCATCTCCGAGTGAACACGCCGGCAGCGACGACCCATTCTGCAGACACAGAGGTGTGTCATTTAAACCTAATTTCTTCTTCTTCTTCTTCTCCTTCTGTTTTTTAGGATTTGATCAAATTTCTTGAAAAATGAACTTTTTTTTCCTTGAAAAAACAATTTTGTTTCCTGAGAAATAATTTTCTTTTGACAAATATATAAATATAGTGTAAATTTTTTATTTTTTTTTGTAAAATAATTATTTTTTATAAATTTATTTATCACGGAATAATTATTTTTCGTGGCAAATCTGAAATAATAAGTTTTACTGATTTGTACTGATTTGTCACGAAATAATTAATTTTCGTGACAAATCCTTTTTATTCTCGTAAAATAGCTCTTTTCAAGCAATTTTTTTTTTTTTTTTCGATTTTCGATTTATTTGTAACGAAATGTTTATTTTTCGTGACAAATCCATTTAATTGCCTCGAAATAATCTGTAGATTTGTCACGAAAAATCCATTTATTTGTCACGAAGTAATCAATAGATTTGTCAACATTTTTTAATAAATTTATTTGTCACGGAATAATTATTTTCGTGACAAATCCGAAATAATAATTTTTACTGATTTATTTCGTGACAAATTCTTTTTATTCTCGTAAAATAACTCTTTTCAAGCAATTTTTTTTTTTTCGATTTTCGATTTATTTGTCACGAAATGATTATTTTTCGTGACAAATCCATCTATTTGCCTCGAAATAATCTGTAGATTTGCCACGAACTAATCAGCTTATTCAGTTTTCGTGACAAATCATTTTTGTTCTTGTATAATAACTATTTTCATTCAAAACCAATTATTTTTCGTGACAAATCAATTTATCTGTCTCGAGATAATCATTTTTCGTGACAAATAAATATATTTGTCACGAAATAATCAGTTTTTGTGACTTCGTGACAAATCATTTTTTTCTTGTAAAATATCTATTATCGTGACAATTTTTTTCGTGATGATTTGTCACGATATAATTGTTTTTTTGTATGGATTTGTCACGAATTAATCTTTTTTTTTTTTTTTTTTTTGCAAATCATTTGTTTTTAATTTTTTATTATTTATTTTTCTCAGATTTGTCACGAAATTTTACTATTTAATTTGTCACGATAACTGATTTTTTTCGAATTTTCGTGACAAATCATTTTTCGTGGAAAATCATTTTTTTTTTATTTGTCACGATGTCACGAATAATTATATTTCGTGAATTCGTGACAAATCCGAAATAATAAGTTTTCGTGGCAAATCATTTTTATTCTCATACAATAACGATTTTTTTTACAAAATCAATTTTTTTTTTGTCACGAAAAAAAATACAAATCCATTTATTAGTCACGAAATAATCAGTTTTTTTACTTTTTCGTGACAAGTCATTTTATTCTTGTTTCATGACAAATCCATGTATTTGTAAATACCATTTTATTTGTCTCGAAATAATTATTTTTCATGACAAATCCATTTATTTGTCACGAAATAATCAGTTTTCGTGACAAATCTTCCGTGACAAATCATTTTTTTTTCTTGTAAAGTAACTTTTTTCGTCACGATATAATTGTTTTTTATTTGGATTTGTCACGAAGTAATCAGTTTTAGTGAAAGATAATTATTTGTTTTAACTTTTTTTTATTTATTTTTCACCGATTTGTCACGAAGTAACCAGTTTTAGTGAAAGATAATTATTTGTTTTTAACTTTTTTTATTTATTTTTCACCGATTTGTCACGAAATTTTACTATTTCGTGATTTGTCATGAAAACTGATTTTTTTCGAAGGATTTGTCACGAACTTTAAATTCTGTACAGGACAAATAAATTATAGGGAAATTATTATTCTCCCTCCTGTAGTTAAGTCTCTTTCCTCTAGTTTTAATATTCTTCAATTTCCTCCTCCCATTTTTAAATACAACCAATCTCACCCTATAAAAATAGATAGGAGGGGGAAATTGGAGAATTTTGAAACTAGAGGGAGAGACTGGAGAATACAGCAAACTGTAGGGGGAGAATAATAATTTCCCTAAATTATATTGTTTCAAAAATAATTATTTTTTATTTTTCACTGTTTTAAATTAATTTTATCGATTTTTATTAATTTTTACTGATTTATCACCAAATTTGGATTCTCACGTAAACATATATTTTTTATTTGTCACGAACTTTAAAGGATTTGTCACGTAAGCAGATTTTTTTTTTTTTTGTCACGAACTTTATTTTTTTTCTTTCGTGACAAATGAATTATTTTGTCTATAATAATATATATTTTTTTATTTTCCACTATTTTAAATTATTTTAAACATTATTTCTATAATTTTCACGGTTTTTCACAGACAAATGGATTTGTCATGAACATTAATTTTTTTTCGTGACAAATGAATTAATTTGTCTTGATTTTTTTCTCTCTCAATATTTTAAATTATTCTTAACGTTTTGAATTTGATATTCTTTTTCTCATAAACACAATCAAATAAAAAACAATCATACTTTATGTAAATTATATTAAGAAGATCGAGAGAAACTAGACTTTGTCGGAATTTACTTGATGCCGCTGTAATTCTTTATAAATTTAATCCCTTTAATGTTATTTTTTTTATTGGGATTTTACTTGCTTCATCAATTTAGATATTAATTTAAAATGTGAATTTTTGTTGGCATTAATTAACATGCATGAAAAATAATTACCACATAGAAGAATCCAGATTATGTGCAAGCACTTGTTAAATTATCAAGCTCGAAGCTCGAAGAGTTATTGATTCTAGAACAAATGTATCAAGAATCCCGCAAGCACCCAACAAGGACAGAGTCTCTCAGTACGAGGTGGTGAGGATGCCTGTCGTGTACAGGACCACCCCATGGACCGAAAAAATGAAAAAACAGTTAGAGACTCTACAGGGGATGATGCCCTGGTATTCAATTCATCACCCTTTAATGGTTAATCCAGCAGTGATCAGTTACTTCAAGGAACACTGTCATTTCAAGAGGAATCCGATTCTTGTAGTGTTAAACATCCAAGGGAAAGTTGTAAACACTAATGCCCTCCACAGGATGTGGATTTGGGGAAGTCTTGCTTTCCCTTTCACCAGCGCCAGAGGAGAAACTCTCTGGAGCAAAGAGCAAAGAGGTCGGGAGACTCCAACTGTTGACTGGTAGTATCGATCCAGCTATTCTCGTTTGGGTACGGTACCTATCTCATATTATATATATATAGAATAATTCTCTAGTCAGGTTTAGTCCTGAAATTTTTTGTCAGATCATAAGTGGGAACTCAATTTTGGTTTTTTGTGATAAACAGGAGGATGAAAGAAAGTTCGTATGTTTGTATGGAGGAGAAGACATAGAGTGGATTCGGGAATTCACCTATACTGCACAGAAAGTGGCCAAAGTTATAGTCCTTTCATTGGAGATGCTTTACGTGGGGAAGAGCAATCCAAAAGAGAAAGTGAGAAGAAACATGGCCATCATTGCTGTGGAGCGTCACAGCCACACTTTGCAGGACATTTGCTTCTTCTGGGTCCGTCTCGAAAGCATGTGGCACTCCAAGACGAAGCACAATCACTGTAAGAACGATGAAACCGACCCGATACTGCAGGAGATCATGACGATTCTCAGCTTCGATGGAACCGATCACTGCTGGGCAGGCTTCTACTTGTTCGTATGATAAAATTGTTTTTGATCATTTGCTTGCTTTGCCTCTCAACTTTTTGCTCATTTTTCATATTGATTTTTATTCAAATTTAATGTAGAATCAAGAATGCCGATGTCCACCTCATGGCGTCTCAAGAATTGAGAGTATTTGTCCTTTGAATCAACAACCAAGTAATTGAAGAAAACATATTTGAATACATCTAATTTTATAAATCCATATACAATGTTCGATACAATACCAATACCCCGACACTAAAATGTTTAGGGTTTGGACAAAGCCATTCGATAAAATGTTTAATAACTGGTCCTTGAAAATCCAGGTCTTTAAAACAAAAACAAAAAACAAAAAAAAAACAAAAAAGTTTTCAAGAAATATACCAGGAGACAGGTAGCAGAGTGCAATGAAAATTATACACAGTGCTGTTTAATACTGGCAAAATCGATTAATATATGCTCCGGAAACTTGAACATCCCTCATTTTGATATGAGAGAGTTCACCATAATGAAGCAACAACCAAATTACACACAACATCAAAATTGTAAATCAATCAAGTTGAGCCAAAAACAATTCTTCAAAGAAGAAGATGGCACAATCCACCGTCAATACAAACTACAAATGATTATTAGTAGCCTGTAATTAGATTGAAAATAAATAAATAAATTCAAATCAAATGGCAGGGATTGACGTTAATTTACGCTTTCGTTGACACGTCCCTCTGGATTTACAGATCCAAACGAAGAACGCAACGCCTATCAAAAGCGACCGATCGATGGCAAAATCAAACAGAGGAATCAGATATATTTAAAATAAAAAAATAAAAAAAGACGAATGAAAAATCAAGATTTGATTTATTTTTCCGTGGAAATGAAGAAGCAGCCTCAGGGTTTTTCGTATAACGAAACCGATTGAGAGCTTGGAGGGTTTTATATAGGAGCAGCATTTGTCAAACACGCGATGGAAACCCTAGAGTGGTACGAAATGACAAAACTACTCCTTGAGATTTGCAATTGGGCTTGGGTTGAGAAACTTGGGCCGGCCCATCACAATATGTCCAAAATCTTGTTGATGGACTTTATTAAAGAAGATGGTAGTTCTATTGGCAACCCTCCTCGTAAAATTATAAATTTTATTTTTTAAAGAAAGACTTAAGAGCATGTATGCTAATCGGGAATCAAGTTACATGCCCCTCACAAACGAGATAATCAAATTACTTGGACCTCACACATAATACAGAAATTAAGTTTTTGGTGGAAAGACAACTTAATTCCTCATTTCATCCACAAAAATTATGTTTTATCTCCCGATTCTATTTCCTGATCAATTGGAAACCTATCTTACAAATATTTTATGGGAAGCAATAATAGTATTACGGTGTAATATTGGGTATCTCAACTACAATGCAATGCGATTTGATGGTAAAAAAAGCTCATTCGATTTATTAATATCTCATATTCAAACCGTGGAACCGCATCGATCATAAGCAAAACTGGAGTAGCAGTTAAAATGTCGCATTGACATATAATTAAGTATAATATACGTGTTAGAATAGTACACTCACGGACTCACCACGTACCAAAGTTGGAGTTCATAATATTCTTGATTCTGTATTATTGAATTTTGAATTCTAATTTTATTGATTTTAGTTTTGCTTCACCTGTACAAATCAGACTATTCTATTAATACACACACGTAAGATCATCATGGACTCATGTCAGCATTATCTGTTTTTTATATATTTTTAATAATATTCTTTAATTAACAACCAATAATCATAATCCCTGATCATTAAAGTCTAATTAATAAAAGGGTAACTTACGCAAATTTACCCTGATTATATGTATAATAACATAGAACCCTACGAAAAAATCATAATAACACTCACTACCCCTTGACCCATTGACTAACAGTTGACTAACCATTAATCAATGTTAGTCCATAACTAATTAAGAGTAATTTGGTCTTTTGAAATATTCTTAAATAAATGAAAAAATTAATTCTAAGTTCTCCAATCAAACCTCACCACATCAAAACCTATTATTAATTAACTATAATATTAATTAAAAATTATACAAGTTAAAAATAAAAAGATATAAAAAAATGAAAAAGATAATTTTTACCCTGCCCAGTGCCTATAAGCCATAAACCCACCCAAACCCATCTCTTTCTCTCAAAATCTCATCGCCATCTTTTTCTCACTGCAATCTTCTTCTTCTTCTTATGCCCATCTTCTTCTTCTTTTATACCCATAATCACATACAAACACAACCAATAATTTTTAATTTTTTTTTTAAGATTGGCGATCTCCATTGGATCTCCATTAATGGAGATCGCCGATTTCCATGGAGGACATGTGAACGATATTCAACCCATGAGAAAGAAGATCAATTGTTTGATTAATATAATGATAATGGTTGATTGAAAATGGTTATGGTTGAGGTTGAAAATTTGGGTTTTTTTAATCCCTCTACAATTTTTATTTTTTTTAATATGGGCCTTTTGTTCATGATTATTTCCTATCATCATTTTCGTTGAAATTGAAGTTTTGACATGAATAAATTTTACAAGTGAAACAAAAATATGGATCAATATTTAATTATTATTTTTTTGTGTATGTTTTCTAGAAATTTTTTAGGTAAATGGGAGAAGACTCAAGATGATGAAGTAAATCTGGAGATTTGGAATCTCCATAGATGGAGAGCCAAATTTCTCCATGGTTATCAGATATCTAATTTATATGAAGAGATCAATTTCATTTATTTATTTTTTATTTTTTCAAAAATAAAAATTTTATTTAATATAATATTTAAAATTTTCCAAATATAGATGAAGGGCAAAACTGTCATTGCATAGTTTCCGTGATTGACTAACTAGGTCAACTGTTAGTCAACGGATCAAAGGGTAGTGAGTGTTATTATGATTTTTTTGTGGGGTTTTGTGTTACTATGTATATAATCAAGGTTAGTTTATGTAATTTGCCCTTAATAAAAATGCAGGATGATATCATGTATGACGTGATCATTAATCAAAGAGTTTTTCTTTTTCTTTTTCTTTTTTTAAAGGGATTAATCAAAGAGGATTTCATAACATTGTTATGTAGTATATACTATATAGTATGTACCCACATTAAGAAGCTTCTGGAAACTGTATAGGTTTTTATTTATTAAAAAAAAAAAAAAAAAAAAATCTAACACCAATCGGGTTAGGATCTAAATGTTCTAACGAGATCAACTACTACAAAAATATATGATTGTCCACACATTTTATGATTTTATAAACAAATTTGAGACTTGAAATCATATAATTAATAACGAACTCCTATCATAAATATGAAAAAAGAAGTGTACAAGTAATCAACGGAGTATTATATTGCATCGTGGTGTTGAATTAATTCACTAGTGCTCTTGTTTACAATTTCTTTATTATATATTAGGTTGATTTCATGAAACAAAACACAATAATAACTTATAAATAAAAATAAGAGTAAATTGCAGCCAATCTCTCTGAGGTTTGTCATTTAACAATCAAAAACAACTTTATCATTAATTGACAATAATCTCCCCTAATGTTAGTCAAAGTTGGTCAAATTTAATCATTGATCGGATTTGGGCACTACAAATTCCAAAATGTCAAAAAAATTCTGATTTTAAAAATATATAAATATATGAAAACTAAAAAAAAAAATAAAAAAAAAATTGGCTCATCTAAATCTAATCTAATATTTTCTTCTTCCATTGATATATCTCCAGATTTTTCTTTAGATTCAAGTTTTTCAGATTTTTCAAAAATAAAAAATAAAGTGTGTGGCTCATCCAAATCTAATCTTATAACAGTTTCTTTTTCCATTGATGTATCTCCAGATTCAAAATTTTCAAAATTTTCAAAAATAAAAAATAAAAAGTGTGGCTCACCTAAATCCAATCTAACAACATTTTCTTTAGTTTTTTTTTTTTCATTCTTCCATTTTAGTAAAACTTGAGAAGAAAATGGAAAAGAAAAAGAAAAAAACTTGAGAAAACTTGAGATCTGTGTTTTTTTTAAAAAAAAAAATCAATAAATAAAAAGGGCTTACAAGGATAAAAATACATTTATCTTTGTTAAATTTGACTTTACTTTAATTAACAATAGGGGAGGTCATTGTCAATTAAACATAAAATTATTTTTGGTTGTCAAAGACCAAATCTTAGGAAGGTGGGTTGCAATTTGCTCTAAAAATAAACAATATAGACCCCTTTGGTGCATGTTTAATGTTTCCATCGAAAACAACATAAGTCTCTGAAATGGCAAAATCATGCATATATTGAAATTTATATCAACTCTTTCAACAGCTAGCTGTAACGATTCCATCTCCAAGTCTTTTCAGTTTTCACATCGCTTGCATGAAACTTTTTTATTTTTTTTATTTTTTTTTTTTTTGTGCTTTTTAATTGTTATCATTATGTATATATCCAGCTGCCTTTTGATCATTTCCTGAATGTTGAAGACAGCTCACAATTAATTTCACACACACATGAGTCATGACACATCAATTTTCGTGTTGAATATAAACTTGCCCGAATTTTGAAAACGACCATTTTTAAAAATGTCTCTGGTTGTTTGTATATTAGCGAGCTGGTGAGAGGAAAGCACACAAGCACTGTCGCACACGCACCATATTATGGAAAGAAACGTTTTGACTGTTTTTTGTTGTCTCCAAGTATACTCTACAATAAAATATATATGCGATTCAACTAAATAAAATAGTTTACAAGTTGTGCAACTTGAATCTTCAAGTTGGTGTAATGGTGTTAGTGCAAACTGCAGAGCTCATGCAAATACGAAAGCTACGAGTAGAACTGTGGACACCGTTTGAACAGCCAATCATTTCACTGTTTTTCCGATTTATTTATAGTTTGTTCTCATCAAGTTTCAGATATTTACAGTACAAATATATATATATATATTTATATTATCTGATATCAACTACTCCGTTACGTAATGGACCAATTAGATCGCTGTATGGAGCTCAAAGTTGATAGTTTTTGTGATCTATAAAGTCATCTGAAATCTGAATTGTTTAGTTTTATATGTATCCAATGTGAATTTGAATTATCTAGAAAGACAAGAGGCCAGGGAAGACGGAAAGTGCATGTCCACTCCACCACCAACCATATACATTGGTCAATAATGAACATGAATGTACGTGGTTCGTTTTGATGCAGACCTTTTGATAGAAAGTAGAAACAGATATTATATATGTTTTCAATCTTATCGTGACAATTCTCTAGTGCTGATCCACAGTGTTAATTACAAAACCAGTTTAGTAAACGTCTTGTTTTTACAGTTTTTCTCTCATGATCAAAATGTCGAAATCACTTTGAAGTTGCTTTAATTGGTTGACCCAAATTAACCTGCTCTTAATTAAACAATTTTAATGTTGATTGGAGCGTAAGTCACAGAGAAACAAGTAGACAAGTTTAATCAATGTTCTTTATTGTCAACAAACCATTTGTTTTCTAATGTTTTTCTTTCAAGAAAATTTCGTATTCTGATGTTTCGTATTATTTGACGGTGTTTAGGTAGGTAAGGCCTGATATTAAGCCATTGATTAGACAAAGAGAAATTGAGATTACACCAAATTAAAGTTATTTAAAAAAATAATAATAAATCTATTTCAAGTTTGAGGTATGCCCTCATGTTTATTAACAATATAAATTAATAATGCTAATGATAATAATAATATATAGTATACAATAATAATACATTTAATAATAATAATATTGATAATAAATTTTAATAATAATAATAATAATTTTTAAAATAATATAATTTTATTGTAATGTTAAATTTAAAATTAAAATTAAATTAAATAAATATTATTTAAATTTAATTAAACAAAAATAAAAATAAAATGTTATTCAAATAATATAAATATAATAATAAAAAAATTATAAAATATTATCAATATTTGTTACATCATACAAGAATGATAATTTATGTAATAAAAATATAAATCATATTTTAATTATTATTTTTTAAAATATGATGCAATAAATATATGTATTTTATAATATGCTTTTTTATTCTAAAAATATATTAATTTTATTAGTTAATAAAATATTGAAGAACAAAAATCACATCCAAACATTATATAGCTTAATACAGTCTAATACAAAATATCATCAAATACATGATTGTATAAGAATAATATAGTAAAATACAATCCAATACAATCCAACCTAATTCAACACAATCCAGTACGATAAAATACAGTGTGTCGAACGAGCCCTTAACTCTATGAACCATGCACTAATTCAAAATTAGATGTATAATTAGTCTAACACGTATGGATATATCTACTATAAAAGATAAATTATCAAAATCAACAAAACTTGATTTTTATAATAATATCAATTAGTGCACATCATCATAAAATAAAATAAAAAACGTAAGCTAATATAAACAGAATCACGAAGATTACATAAATAATCCTATCATACTCTGAATTTAACCAACATTGTTAGTTATTTAATTTAGCACACTAATATATTTATATATATATATATATTTTTTCTATTATCAGTTCGTCTTGACAATAAATATATCAGGACGAATAATGTGGATCACTAGATTTTCATACTTTAACTCAAAGCGTATATATACTTGTCAAAACTTCTCCATAATCTATGGTTCACATTCTTCGTCCTGATATATTTATTGTCAAGACGAACTCACAATAAAAAGACTATATATATATATATATCAAAGCATATATATATTGACCTTGATATCATTATTATCATATATATAATATATATACTCAACTTGCCAACTTGTTTGCTCACTTTCATCGTAAAATTTAAATGGTGGAGGAATTAATTATAAAGAACATTACACGAAATATTATTCTGTTTTTCTTTTCTATTTTCAATTTTTTTTTTTTTTTCATTTTTTGAGCTGTTTATATAGTCTGAGTGTAAACTAAAAACTATGAAGAAGGCAAGAGAAGAAGATCGTGATGTACAATTTGGTCTGCCATTGATGCAATTGGACCTAACTTGTATGTTGTCTATTAATTGACGAAGATATATATATATATATATATAACTTTATTTAATTTTCCAATATAATTACATATAAAGGAATATTAGAACCTTCTTCATCTTTTTTCCAAAATTCAATATTTCAAACCCTAGAGGGACCAGCCGCCCGCCACCGAATAGTCCTCCGTGACCCCGTCAGTACAACCTACTGACCCTAGAATTATATTCGTTTAACAATATAATTATATAAATTTTTTTTAAAAGAATTATATACAAAACTTTGTATTAATATTGATTAATACATGATGATTAACATAATAACCATGTGATTAATTGAAGATTTATATGTTCATTTTTATTGAAAAGTTCCTCTTTTATGAGATCCACTAGCCCCCATATATACAATTATTAATTATAACTGGAATATATAAATGTGTTACAATGTATGTAATATGAATGGATATAGTATATATGAAGCTATAATCATTAATTATTTGAATTTAATTATAGTGGAAATGGATTCTAATTAAGCATTAATAAATATTTAAAAATGGGGCCACATTGATTGAAATCAAAAAAGTAGTATTGGTTTGGTAAAGCATGAATAGATGGACTGATATGTACCGACCGAGACAATATAACCTTATATATGTTATTATATATGTTCATTTATTAAAAATTAGGCTTCATTAAGGAAATAAAGTGACTTTATTCAAAAAATAACACAATAATTTACTTGACTTCAAACTTTTTAGTATTGCTTTTGTACACATCATCTCTTAGTAGAGATGGTTGTGCACCACCCTTCCACACTTAGTGGTCAGGGGTTCGAGTCTCAATATGCGCGCGCATTTTACAAGCATGTGTGGGGAGTTTTCTCCCGGTTTGTGGGAGTAACCCTCTCTCTGATTGTGAGAGTCATAGTCCATATATGTAACCTCTCCTTAGTAGTTGTATTTCAATATATATATATATATATATATTGCTTTTGCAAAATAAGATAAGAAAATGTCAATTATTACTATTGGTTTATAAAAAATTAGACAAGAAATGTCAATAATCCAACAACCATTCATCAATTTATCATAAATGCTAATTATTCAATCATTTCTTAAAAAACAATCAACATTTTACTCTTTAATTAATAATCCGAGACAACATGTGTGGTGAATTAGTAATTGATCTCGATAGTTTACATAGATATATCTCTACTCATTTGGTATAAAAATTTCCAATTATATTATTTAGAGTTTTATGTTTATGTATTCTTAGGGAAACCATTTTATGACGTGTTTACTAATCAGTAATCAAACTCAGGAAAGGGAATTAAGTTACTGATTTATGTAACTTAATTCCCGTGTTTACTAAATATTTAGGAAATTAAGTTACGTGGACCCCACTCTTAAATCAGTAATTAAGTTACTAATGGGAAGAGAATTTGATTCCTCCCACCCACCCTAGGAATCAAGTTCCCTTTCCTGATTGAAAAGGGGAATTCATATATTTTTACTAAAATATCCTCATTTATAATAATTAAAGAAAAATGTTTTTCCATTCTGTTTTAGGAACAAAATAAACAAAGAAAATTCACCCAAAACATATGTATAACAGTTTACTATTATGACTATTATCAAGGACCTCCGTGCCTGACGACTTCAAGTTCTTAATATCATTTGCAGGAAGGCCAAGGTGCTCTTGCTTTAGTTTTCGTTTCTCGGAGTAAACTACATAACCCTGCAATATATCATGTACAATGGCAGTTAGTACCCTATTACAATTGAAATTTTATATATATAAACTACAGTGAGTAATTCATGGAAACCCAAAAGTTATTGATTAATTAGTTCAGTGTTTACGATATAAAGATGTTAATTATTGTAGTTACAGTGTTATGAACAGTATAAAAAAAATATTTTTTTCATAATAATTTTTTTTCAACATGTTATATACACAAGGGTATTTTTGTAATCAACTATATATCATTCTGACTCCTTAGTTTAAGTAAACACTAGAAAGGGAATAATTTGATTCCATTTATGATTCCTAAATTGTTAGTAAACACTGAAATGAAATTTAATAACTTAATTCCGATTCCCCTCCATTCCCTTTCCATTGGAACTTGATTCCGATTCCACTCATTAGATTAGTAAACGCACCCTTATTTCTACTCAATTATTCATGTTGAGAAAAATAAAATATGTCTTTATAGTACACAAATAAAATATTTTTATTTATTTGAAAGGACACAAATAAGACATTTAGTTCATTAATTAATTAGTTGTTATGCCAGTTAATTAATTAAGTACAAATTGATTTTTTTTTAAAATAAATTAAGTGCAAATGGATGGTTTATCCAGCTATGCAGGACATTGATAAAAAAGGATGATTTGTCTTAATATTTCAGAATTTTGTTTTTATCATTATAATTATTAGTTTTATACTAATAAATTAGTATTTGAATTTTGCAACTTGCAACTTGCAAAATAAAAATTCATTCAAACAATAATTCATGATTGATGATAACCCAGTTTGCTGTTGACTTTTAATTATATTCTCACATAAATTCATGTCTACTTTGATTAGTATAGAAACCTGAACTTCATTTTTCAAACTTTATTTTTGGTATTTCACATGGTTTGTCCCACAGAATATTAGGTCGAAGTCCGATTTCAAGGACCAAGGTTTTCGAAGTAACTTAATTGCCGCCGATATTCAATTTTTATGTACAGAGAATGTAATTTTAAAATTATACATAATTGATTAGATGCAGAATCTCATATTTATTTCGTATGAACTCTTATTTTATACCGTTATAAAATGTATAGGATTCTGATAACCTGATAATTTTCTTTAATATATATAGTCAATTATTCATTAATTAAATTGTAATAAAACGAACCCGAATAAGAAAAGATTCTGAATTTTATCAAGTACTAAAATTGTTTCTAATGGTAGCTTATAATGAGCAAAAACAAGAAGAAAGTAACAAAGTATATCCTTGAATTTTTCTCCTAATACGGTAAGTTTAAGGCAACTTAAATTCAAAACCGGACATTGATATTCCCTTTTAGTTTTTTTGGCCATTTCGATACACATCAATTTTTTTTACTTTGATTCTAAAGTGGACGAGGGCGGCTGTGCATGTCAACATTAACCGATAAAAGGGTTATATATATATATATAATATGTCGAATTTATATTATATGGTGAATTATTGAAGCCTTTCTCGCCTGCTTTGTCTAAATTTTTGAAATATAAATTTTTGGTGTGTTTGTAATTATACAAGATACTATTGGATATTTATTGTCATAAATGGATGTTTATATAATTATAAATTTATAATCAAAATATTTTACTTTATTGATCACTCCTAATGTATCATCTTAAATATCTTCTTCTTCTTTTTCTTCTTTGAAAATATCTTCTTCTTTTTTGAAAATATCTTCTTCTTTTTTAAATAAAGAATTAAAAATTAATTATTTTAATTGGAAAACTTCATTAATATATACGATCAAGTTAACATTGTTTAGAATTAAAATCACACCTTATAATTATTATATGAATGTAATATATTCAAAAATAGACTGTAGTTTGAACCAACATGTGAAGCTAAAGAGTTGAGATCATAAAATTAATCCAACATTGAAAACATACCGGTCCTTTTCCCCTCAATGCACTGATATAATAATTTTAGTTTAATTTCTTAACTATCAGCAGTTAGATTTATGTACTTTAATTTAATCGACATTCACTTATGTTTAATCCATTACTCATGTGCATTGCACCAACTTTAATTACATCAATATGTACCGAGAACAAAACTCTTCAAAAACATATAAACCAATATATATATATATATAATATGAATGTCATAACTCAATAGATTAATCTTTTGTGTTTTAGAGTATCACGGCCTCACGGGTATCAAAAAATAAAATTTACTATTGCTGGGAAAAAGAAATACAGAAGTATATACAAAGACAATCAACAAACATTAGATTAAACTAACTTCTCTGTCGTACATTCATAGATAATCACTTCACTAAACAAACCCAAATCCAAAAGATTACAATGAATAAACAAATAACCATTGTAGGGAAAAAAAAATTAAATTTAAAAATCTCCAAATCATGTTCAAAAAAATTGCTGACTGGAGTGACCCAGTGAAATGGAATTATACTTTCGTCTAAATTAATAATTATTATTATTTTAATTTCACAATTTCCATTTTTGCAAATCTACCGGGCTGCCCGAATTCGAAACCGAGACCTGCCACACCTTGATTTCACCATCAAGACTTCCGCTGAAAACCGAAACGACACCGTTTTTTCCTTCTTCCTTAACTGCCGCCAACTGCTTCACTGGCTTCAAATGACCGTCCATAACAGCCAAACAGCCGTACCTCCCATCATTTCCACGCTGCCAAATCCTCACTGTCCGATCAGCTGAACCACTCAACAGCAAATCAGAAACGTTGATCAAACACAGTATCGCCTTGTTATGACCTCTCAAAGCACCAGTCACCACCATGTGATTGGCGCTGTCTTCTCTCTCCCACACCAAGATCGAACGGTCGCAAGCTCCCGAAAACAAAACCGATCCGTCGCCACTTAACGCCAGAGCGTTAACGGCAGATTTGTGCTTCTCCAGAGTCGCTACCAACTCGTGCCGCTTTTCGTTATGAGGCTTGGCCCAAACCCGAATCCGTCTGTCAGCGGATCCAGTGTACACGGTTCCGTCACCGGAGACTACCACGGCGTTGATGGCATCCTCGTGCGCTTTAACGGACTCTAAACAGCGGAGATCAGAGGCTCTCCAAATCTTCAAGCTCTTGTCCCAAGAAACCGAATAGATCAAACCGTTGTTAACGGCGAGACCGGTGACTGCGTCAGCATGTTCAATCCAAAGTTTCTTCCTGTGACGGCGGACGGTGACGTAGTTCTTCGGAAGAACGAAACGGCACAAACGGTCGTTGACGGTGGGGAGTGTGGTTTTAAGTTTGTGCCGTTTAGTAGGCGTTAACTGCCAGACTCGTATCTTGCAGTCCTGGTGAGCAGTGATGATTTTCCCACCGGAGAAATCGATGGACTTGACGGAACCGGAGGAGGAATCGTCGTTGTTAAATGTGTCGAGACAAGTCCACGTGGTGCGGTCGTAGACGCTGATTTCGTGTGAGGGGGCGGCGTAGAGTAGGTTGCCGTGGACGGCGGCGATGCAGCCGATGGGGAGATTGAGTCTTGGTTTGAAAGATGTGACGCAGTGGTGAGAAGCTGAGAAGTTTAGGGTTTCATCTGGTGAAATTATTTGGAGGGAAGGTAAGGAAGGCAGAGTTTGAAGAGAAAGATTGCTTTGGAGGCTACTACAAGCGCTGTTATCGCTTGTCGACGTGGCACTCCCGGCGGCATCGGAGAAGCTGCTAGTGTCAGAAACTAGATTCTTTTGAGTTTTGTTAAATGTGTCGGCGGAGTCCTCCGCGGTTGTGGCGGCGCAGAGAGCTAGACATGATCGGAGTCTCATCTTCGCTTCGTTTCGAGAGAGAGATAGAGAAGAGAAGAGAGGAGTTATATAGGAACTCGTGAATAAGACTGACGAATGATATAGAGCCACGTGGATATAAGGGGTAGTACGATTTATCCTAGGTTATTATAAAGACATTAAGACAGGAAAGGGCATGTAGCCATGTAGGAAACTTACATGGCAAGTGGCAACATGTCCAGCGGAGGGTATATTGGTAAATAAAAATACGTGGTGATAAAAAGTGGGATCCAAGTCCCACTCATTAGAGTTTCGCTTTACAGAAGTGAGTAGGGTGTGTATAAACGCGTTTAGAGATGTTTCCTAGTAGCGGTTGATTCATTGTTTCTGGTTTTTGGCACTTGTTGGCCTTTTAAAAAGAAATATAAACTGGCATTTTAAAGAGGAATATAAAACAATGAAGTAAATATATGTAGAGGTTTTGAAATTTTGGTGTAATTTCAGTGCAAATACCATTACTATTCTCTCGGTATCAACGATATAAGACTGGTTTCGTTACATGACTCTCATGTCTACGTTTAAGATTGGTTGTTGATAAAATGATTGTAAAAACCAATCTCATCTTAACTACCCATTTATTGTAATGTTTTTGTGTCATGAGATTAAATAAGATCAGGAAAAATATTAGATCGACAGAAGATCCAAATCTTATACCTATCTCACAATCTAGATTAGGTGACAAAATATATTCTCTCAATGTATAAGAATATTCAAAAAAAAAATAAAAAAAATTTGATATTATCCGAAAATATGAGAAATATGAGAATATTTTAATATTAAAAGCATTAGATATTTATTTTCTTGGATAAAAAATCACGAGATTCAATTGGTTTGTTCTACTGCAGAACCGTAAGCAACATGTTTTGACTGTTGATCGTTGATTGTTGAAGCTTTTTACCATTGACTTTGACCTTTTGGTGCAAAATAATAAAAGGAATCTTGTTTCTCTTTTATCTGTTTCCATTGGTTTTTATTTTCATGTACTAGACGTCTAGACGTTTTAGTTTACAACAGCTGTTTAATTGATTATGAGACATATTTCATTAATCCTCTTCAAAGTATATCCTAATTAATTATAAGAAATGTAAAATGTTTATTTATTTATTTTTATTTATTTTAAAAAAATTTATATTAAGGATCCCAGACTTCGTTCAGACACTCATCAGCCTGTCCTCCCCAACTGTGTGACTCACTGTGACCTGAACCCTGGCCCACACCCTTGGCCACACAAAGATACAAACGGGTAAATCATAACTTGCATTCGTCTGGGTATGATTCAAACAGCTGACCTAGTTTTACTAGTACCCCAAGCTAGTCCTTCCACTAGCTGAACTAGCGCCCTGATGGATAACCACAATGTAATTGCCAAGAGTAGAACCAAGGACTTGGGATTTTCATCTCAAACCTTGGACCACCAAGACAACCACCTTGTGGTTAAAATGTAAAATGTTATTGCCTTGTATACTTTTAGTTAATTATGACTGAGATTACAGTCTATATATTTCATGTAATATTTATTTTGAAATTAATCGTTTTAAATTTAAGTGTTAGTAATTTAGTATGTCTATGTTTAATGTGTTTTGCTATAAGGATAGGAGCTTGATAAAATTTAAAGGTTTAATTTTAATCAATTTCTAAAATTGAAGTAATGTTTTTAATGATTATGTGATTCAACTCTATATTAATTTCGAGACCAACCATGCATGAATGTGACCTGAAATATATATAGAGAGAGAATTTCTATTATCAATTCGTCATGACAATAAATATATCAGGACGAAGAATGTGGACCACTAGATTTACCCCACATTCTTTGACTCAAAGTGTATGTATTTATCAAAACTTCTCCATAATCTATGGTCCACATTTTTCGTACTGATATATTTATTGTCATGATGAATTGACAATAGAAAGACTATATATATATCATATATATCCTGAATGCAAATAAAATTGCAGTCAAAGCAAATTAAAATCGATGTTCATATAATCAAAGCAAACATTTAGAAAAGGTTGAAAGCAATGGACAGTTTCATACCACAAGCAATTAGAAACATAAGCTCACATCAACAAATCCTAATCAAGAGAAATTTCTTTAATTATTATCTCAGAAATAGTTTTCAGATGACTTGTTCTTTCTAGGGTATCATACTATAATCAATAATCCACTTGCAAGAAAAAACAATCTCTTAATGGCAATAATTTTGTAATTAGGTTAATGGATGTTTTCATGGTTAATTTTGACGGCAGAGACATTGAAATTGTATCTGAAAATTATATATCTGTAAATCTGTAATCGTTGATAACAAGGACCACAGTGACAAATCCCCATTTGTTTACTAAAATTTTGATTCACTTTTATTTATTTATCACATTCATGTATATATATTCGTCTTGTTTATATAGTGAAAGTTCAAGTATTCATATAATTATTTCTCTTTTTGACTCGTTTCCCTCTCAATGAATGTTGCTTGGAAAAAAATAAATTATAAGGAAGTGTTATGAAATATACAAATCCAACAACTAGCAATATAACAAACACACACGAGAGAAAATAAAGATAATAAAAAGAGGCACAAAATTTTCTGTGGTTCGAGGATATGATTAATGTAATACTTATATTTATGGAGCGCATCAACACTCATAATTTACATTGTCAAATTGTTGTTTAACTCACGTGTTGCGTCTGTGTAGCGTAACATTACTGATTCAAACTTCACAACCCATGAATCTAACGCGAAGAAAATTTGATTTTAATTATTATTGTTTATTTTAATTAGCTTAAAACTAATTAAGCTAAGTTGTATATACAATTAATCTATGTAAATGAATTAATGATATGTTTGGCAGAATTTCACATAGGTTCCATTTTTTTAACCATTTATCATATTTATAAATGTCTTTCCATATTCATCACTTTAGTCCTTATTTTTTTCAAAACTCATCACTTTTGTCCATTTAACCAAATATTTGAAAGTTAACTATTTTAAAACCTGTAAAAGTACACTTTTACCCTTATTACTATTTAATTTAGCAAAAATGATTATCTTAACTTTAAATTAAAATGAAAAACAATAAAATTTTCAATAATAAAATCTTAAATAAATAGATTACAAAAAAAAAAAAAAAAATCTTAAATAAATAATAAAAAAAAATCCATTAATTGTTTCTTATTTTGTATTTTTTTTTTCATAATGGATTTTTATTTGGTTAAAATGATTATCTTAGCTTTAAATTAAAATGAAAAACAATAAAATTCTCAATATTAATACAATCTTAAATAAATATATTACAAAAAAAAAATTTATGAAAAATAATCATTTAAAGCAAATATAATCATTTTAGCTAAATAAATATCCATTACGAAAAAAAATACAAAATAAGAAAAGATTAATGGATTTTATTATTATTATTTATTTAAGAATTTTTTTAAATATATTTATTTAAGATTTAATTATTGAGAATTTTATTGCTTTTCATTTTAATTTGAAGCTAAAATAATCATTTTAGTTAAATTAAATAATAATAAGGGCAAAAGTGTATTTTCATAGGTTTTAAAATAGTTGAATTTCAAATATTTGATCAAATAGACTAAAGTGATGAGTTTTGAAAAAAATAAATACTAAAATGATGAATATGAAAAAATATTTATAACGGTGACAAATCATTAAAAGAGTAAGACTTATGTGAAATTCTGCAGATATATTTTATGTTTTACAGAAAACTATTGATAATGCTTTTATTACTGTCAAAAGTTGATGACTTTTACGGGTTATTATTGTAAGCACAAAATTAGACACAAAAAAGGAGACAAAGTTCTGCGTATCAAGAGAAACAAAACCACTATTTGTATATAACAATCTCTTCATGCATGAACAGAATATAAACAACTATATATTTAAGTACTTTGATTATTTGATATCTTAAAAAGATTTGGAAACGATGTCGATTAATCGCACTAATGCATATTTAAGCTAAATTAACTCTTAAAAATGATACGTGTCGAAACTAAACCTAATCATTTCCAATAATTAAACTGTTTCTAATCTCAAAAAGTTTTTGGTATTTGTGTAGGTCATTTTGCAAGAATCACGTGAAGATCCGATGAGGATGAGAAATCATGTGATGGGCATTTTCTTGATAATGATTAATAGCAGAATTAGCTACTAATCAAAACATTATTCTCTCTATTTGGTGAGATTTTTTTTTTTTTTTTTTTTTTTATGAAATTGAGCACCTAATGGGTCTGTAATTAGTTGTGACATGTCAGGATTAAGTACTATATGCGTGACATAAATATCTAGAGACGAAGTTAGCTCTAGGAATTTAGAGGGCTAATTTGAAAAAAATATTAAAATTTTAATAGAAAATAGAAATAACAAAATAATTACGTAAATAAATTTTGAAAATAAAAAAGTGGGGATAGGCCATTGTCCCCACACTCACTACTATCATTTTCGAGCATAATCTAGGAGAAAACTAATCACACATAATTATAAAATACGTATAGTGAAACTCGAATTCCCCATCACAAATGTGAAAGAGGAGATGCTCACCGGCTGTACTAAGAAGGGATTTGCGATTAGGTGAGGAGATTTGTAATTGGTTAATGAGAATTTTGGATTTTGTTTGTATATGTTATCGTGTTTCATGCTTTTGTTCATATTAGAAAATCAGATATAACGTGTTGGTTGAGATCTTTGAACAACTTTAAGTCAGCAATTATCAGACCAAATTTGTTTCAGTTACATCAGCTCTATATTGTCATGCTTTTTACCATATTATTTTGTAAAATACAATTCCAACTTTAACGAACCTTTATCCTTTATAAAAAAAATAAAAAAAAAAATAAAAATAAAAAAAAAAAAAACCTTTTAGCTCTAATTGATTTTTTTTTTTTTTGGCAAAAAAAAAAAAGAAAGAAGGAGAAGAAGAAGAAGAAGAAAGTAATGCTAGTGAATGTCATCTTCGTGACTGGTTTTAGCAGTACTAACAGAAATTAACAAAACAAATATATTTGATCCAATTTTAAATGCCCATATCAAATTAAGAAAACTTTCAAAAATATACTTTAATATAATACTGTTATATATGCAAATGATCTTATTTAGCTGCTAATTATAGAAAAAAAGTGCAGGATTCCGCTCTTTTTTTTAAAATATATATACAGGGTTTCGACTCTGTAACGTTACATAGTGATTTTGTAACATCGAAATCCTTATAAAAGAAAACTTGTCAGATCCCGCAAATGATTAGTGCTCCTTATTTGGTTATCCAAATAAATATCATATATAAACTACTATAATATCTTATAAACTGAGTTAAATTTAAATCCCATATTAAGATTCAATTTGATCTTCATAATAAACAATAACAATTCGTGGCAAGTTTCAAATTTGTTTGGGCCGGTTGGTCCATTGATGGTGGGATAGTATTTGGGCTGTAGTCATTAGATTAGATCAAAAACTGAGCCTAGGGCCAGCCCAGAACTTCATTATCGAATAGTCTAATAACTTTTGAAAGCCACGTAGAAATTACCAAGTGCAGGATTCCGTTTGTTTTTTTCATGTAGGATCACAGTTTATTGTGTGACCACGCACGGAAAAAAATATTCGGGATCCTGCCTGAAATGTACTCAGGAAAAAAGGTGTACATATTTGACAAAATTTTAACTTTTAGTATGCAGCATTTCACCTGTAAGGAGAGTGACTTCCTTGTAACTTAATCAGAGAGTAATAAGCTCCTCTATTTCCAAGAGCTAGTAGATTAGAATGTGATCCTTGTTCTGCAACTTTCCCATTCTTTATCACAGCAATGGTGTCTGCCTTCTGTATTGTAGACAACCTGTGAGCTACAACTACACATGTTCTTCCCACCATCATCTTCCCAAGTGCTTCCTGGACAAGATTTTCTGACACACTGTCAAGGGCACTGGTTGCTTCATCTAGAAGTAAGATCCTAGGATTCTTCAGAATCGCTCGAGCAAGTGCAATTCTCTGCTTCTGGCCTCCTGATAGCTGAACTCCTCTTTCTCCGCAGTATGTGTCGTAACCATCTCTCATGGAACTGCACCCGTCATTGATATATAGATATGTTTTACACAAAAGCAAATGTAAATTTGTAATGATCAAAAAAAGACAAAAGAGTTACCTTATAAACTCATGAGCATTAGCTAAACTTGCAGCTTTTCTTACTTCAGCTTCGGTTGCATCATCCTCCTTACCGTAAGCAATATTTTCGCGGATAGTTCCTGCGAAAAGTGTTGGCTCCTGACTCACTAGTGCAATACATGACCTCAAACTTCTCAAGTTGTACATCTTGATGTCACAGTCATCCACCAGGACCAATCCACTTTGTGGGTCGTAAAATCTTTCAATTAACCCGATAATAGTAGATTTTCCTGATCCACTTTGTCCCACAAGTGCAACTGTTTTTCCTGCTTCAATTTTGAGACTAAGACCTCTGAAGATCATTTGGTCAGGCCTTGCCGGGTAACAGAAGAATACATTTTTTAATTCTATGCGTCCGGATGTACCTTTTTCTACTTCAATTCCTTCAGGATCTTCAGGCTCTATCTCAGTTTCCCTATCCAGGATTGCAAAAATCGTTTTGATGGCACCAACACCTTTTGCTAAATCAGAAGTCATGCTTCCTGCATCTGCAATGTTTTTACCGGTGCTCATCAAGATGAAAAATACTTGAAAAAGGTGCTTTGAGGATACTAATCCTTGATTCAATAGCCTCCCTCCATACCAGTAAGTCAAAGTTATAGTAGCTGTTGTGAGAAATTGGGAGCTGAAAAGGCCAAAACCTGAAATCCATGACTGTTTGATGCTCTCATTTTTCGGTCCCTTCATTGTTTCTCTGTAAAGACTCAAAATCCTGCTCTGAGAGGAAAATGCAGTAATAGTCCTGTGGTTAATTGTGGCTTCACTTGCAAGTTGGCTTCCCTCAGTTTGCGCTTTTCGAGCTTTTTCTGACATACCTTTCATCAGAACACTCCTGGAATATAAACAACCGATGACTAAAGGCTGCGTGGCAATCATGACAATGGCTACCCTCCACGTTAGCAACAACCCAAGCGTATAGGCCAACGAAGCACTGAATAAAACCTGAATCAATAATGATGTGCGATCTGCAACTAAGGATCGAACCATGTTGGCTTCATTAGCTAGCCGTGCACATATTGCTGCACTTGTATTCTCATCATGATCAAACCATCCAATCTCAAAAGAGAGCACTTTCCCAAGCATTTTCTCTCTCACTCTTTTAACTAAGCGCTCCCCCATGACAGCGAAATTGTAATGTTGGAGGAGATTAGTAATGAAACTTAGCACTGTTAAGGCTAAAAACATGATGCAATAGAATCTTATTTCTGATTCGATTTTGGAATTGTCTTCGAGTAAGTATACCGAGACAACTGATCCTAAAAAGTAAGTATAGGTTGGATGAACCGCTCCAACTCCAGCAGCACCTAAACAACCAAGTAATGTTCTCTTCCAGTCAATTGCACTCATTCGCATCAAACGCAGCTGTGGAGAAAAAGAAGAATGAGAATAATTCTTCAGATTATTGTCAATTTGGTTGTCATAGTTAGGTGTTTGGAAGGAATGTGTCATGGTGATGGAAAATGTAGGGCTGAAAAGGTCAGCTGGGCTGTTTTGATAACTTGTCCTTGGTGTCTGTGGTGGTGTTCTGGCTTTCATCAAATCACGATAGTTATTATCGAGTGTTTGATTATAAGGACTGCGAGAGACTTGATCATTTCTCATTGTTGATTGCTGCAATTGCACCATTTTGCTATAGGCTCCCCCACCTTCTCTATTGTTCAATTGCATTAGCTCATCATGAGAACCAGATTCACTTACTTTGCCAGATTGAAGTACAACAATCAAATCAGCTTTACGAATTGTGGAGAGGCGGTGAGCAATAATAAGTGTTGTCCTTCCTTGTGATGCCTGGTCCAAGGCTTCTTGTACTACTCTTTCAGATTCTGCATCCAAAGCACTTGTGGCTTCATCAAGTAGAAGAATCCTGGGGTCTCTAATTAAAGCCCTTGCTATTGCAATCCTCTGCTTTTGCCCTCCTGACAACTGAATTCCAAGTTGTCCTACCTGAAATCAAATTGAATCTACACCAAGTCAATTACAATAACAGAAATCACTTTATATGCATAGCTTGAATACAAAAATATTCTTACTTGAGTTTCGTATCCATCAGTTAACTTGAGGATGAAATCATGTGCATTTGCAGCCTTAGCTGCCTTTACAACAAGATCCATTGAAGCATCTTCCTTGCCAAACAAAATGTTCTCCTTTATAGATGTTGCAAAAAGTATCGGTTCTTGATTAACCAGTCCCATTCGGGATCTCAACCATTTGAGCTTAAGCTTATTTATTTTGTGTCCATCAAGAAGAATATTTCCCTTTACAGGATCATAAAATCTTTCTAGTAAAGAAATGACTGTGGACTTGCCAGAACCACTGCCTCCAACAAGACCAACAGTTTTTCCAGCTTCCACTTTAAGATTTAGTCTTTGAAGAATTGGAGTATCAGGCCTTGTTGGGTAACTGAAGTCAACCTCTTTGAATTGAATTTCTCCTCTGACATATGCTAGGATTTTCCCCTTTTCATCTTCAGAATTTATAGCCGGAATTCGATCAATCATCACAAAAATCCGTGTAGCAGCATTCGTTGCCTCAGAGATGAAAGACAGGTTTGGCAGTGCACCCATAATTGCCCTGAACATGAAAAAAACTTAACCTGTCAGAATTTTTCTTGATTTGTACAACATAGATAAGTGAAGCTATCAAAGAGAGGTAATTACTCACATTCCTCCCAGTATTGTAAAGATTCCAGAAATGAAAACAGAACCGCCTTTTTCTCCTTTCTCGATAACAAGGACACTACCAGCCCAAGCCTGGAAAGCCCAAGTAGCATAAATCATTCCCATGCTCCCAATCAACAATCCTTTAGTTAAACCTTGCTTCATACCAAGCGTCAAACTTTTCTGAAGAGCATGACTAAACCTGTCAAGTGTTTGATGCTCCCCAACATATGAATAAACATTTCTAATCGATGATATAGCTTGCTCCGCGATCCCACCAGCAACTCCGTATGCATCCTTAGCCTTGGCTCCCAGTTTCATTAGTACTTTCCCAAATACAATTCCCGGAACTATGAACAAGAGCGAGAATGGCAAAGCAGCTATTGCCAGTCGCCAAGAGAGTACAAACGAAAATATGATGCTAAATATGAATGATGTGAGGTGAGTGAGACAGTTAGGTATCTGCAGACCATGAAAATTCAGATGTTTATAATTATGTATAAGAGAAACTATGAGGAGAAGAGTTGAATCTGAGTCTTCGACAATTAACAATTAACGAACCTTCTCAGCCATAGTGTCCTGGATCGACTGAGCATCTGAAGAGATGGTAGAGATGACCTGGAAGGTAGTGGAAGAAGCAGCTTGGTTTTCAAAGAAACTAACTTCTTGCCTGAGAACTGATTTCAGGTACTCCATCCTTATACGAGACGTCTGTCTCTCCGCGGTTCTTGTCCAACAAAGTCCTGCAAAATGAACAAATGTAGGCACAGAATGATATTACAAGTTTAATAACAATCTGAATCTCTACGCATTTACACATCCTAAACTGACCAATTGGGTTTCTGAGATTTGTTCAACAGAAATCACAGAATCACAATACACCATAACAGAATTATACATACCAATGAAAGCTGAAATTCCCACTCCGATTGCAACAAAGAGCAGCCTGAGCGAGTACTGTAAATAGAATGGTCACATATAACAAACAGGATTTCTCAAGATAAATTTTCAACACTATAAGCATTATTAGAATAGTATAACTTATCAAGTACCTTGTTCACAATTTCATTTGAGAAAGTGACACCAGAACCTCCATAGTCATTGATCACACCACTGAGTACATACATTGTCAAAGGAGACATCAACCCATCTCCAATGCTTCCCATTGTTCCAAACAACAGCAGCAACGTGTCGGTTCTATCAGCATATCGAAAAAGGCCACCCTTTTTCCCCATATTATCAACAGCTTCAAGCGAATACTAAACCCACTTTGAATTCTTCCACAACATAACTTTATATGCTAAATGAAGAGAACAAAAACGTGCTTGTTCATGCTAATTTCCACATTTTGATTGTCTTGTTTCGAACAAAGCCGGCAAAAATTTCATATAAACTTTGATCCTGTGACCTGTCAGAATGTTGGTTTCCAATCCAACTCGCTGTCCAGATTATTAATTTGGAAATTTCTTCAAGTCGTTTGGCTACTTCTGGAATGATAAAAACTAAAAATTCTCAAGCTTTTGCTCTCTAGATATCATCAAATATAATAAAACAGTGACATCTATTATATATATATATTCCATCAGGATCATGTTAACAGTGACGGAGAATCTGTGATCTCTTAGTACCATGCCACAAAAATTCAAATGTTCCGGAAACAATGAGCTGTTAGGACGATTTGGAAACAAGTTCTTAGAATAAGCAGGCAAAAGTAAGCTCTAGTGTCTGGATCAAGAACTAGTCAATCCACAAGTGAACGGGAAAGGCGGCACTAATATCAAACAAATAAAGAAACTTTAATAACTTGATTCAATGTATAAACAAAAGATTTTTGTTGAATCTTACATAAAGGGTTCTCGGAAACTACCGAAATCAAACACTATATCCAACATCAATGAGAAAACTTTCGGATATACTTGTAAAATGTGCATATTGATACTCGAAACAAAGACCTGTAATGGCTTTATTTATTGAGTGATGACACATGAGTTCTATTGAGCATTATTTTAGACAAATAATTTGGGCACTATACCCTTATTTTATTACCATTTTCGCGGAGAACGAAAATTTCGTTAATGGAACCAAAAAAGAAATGACAATGTTAATCATTGCCTTGTTTTACAATGACACGTCGTCGTTTCTTTTGCAAGTCTGTGAAAAGCAATGAGTTCTAAATGGGCCTGGCCGTTCGAAGCCCACTAAAGGCCCAAACACAAAAAACGTCGTCGTGTAATGTACGGAGGAAAAAGAGGTGTGTTTTTTTTTTTCCTTCAAAATAGTCCTATTTTGCCCCTCTCGAAATTTCGATAGATCGATATTCGATAACTTGACAGTCGCGAGACTCAACAGGCACGAAAGAGGAAGAAGAAGAAGAAGAAGAAGCGAAAAAAATGGTGAAAGTGGCAACCTACTTTGCAATGACTTTGGGTGCCTTCGTATTTTGGCAGTCCATGGACAAAGTCCATGTCTGGATCGCCCTCCATCAAGACGAAAAGGTCCCATCTTTTTCCTCTCAAAAATTATTATCAACATTAACAATTTCTAATTCGTCGCTTTATTGTTGTGAATTATCAATATTTTCCTCTGAAATTTCACTTTTTTACTGTTTATAAAACCCTAGAGTTCTTAATTGGGTGTTAGCTTGAAATTGATGATTGATTTTGAAATTTGTGATTTTGATGTAACAGAAGGAGAGGTTGGAGAAGGAAGCTGAGATTAGGAGAGTGAGAGAAGAGCTGCTTCAACAGGCCAAACAGAGGGATTCTCTCGCTTGATTTTCTCTGTAATTCGCATTATTGCCATTTTTCTTGTTTTTAAGGTTTTCTTTTAATGAATTGTTAATGTTATGACTCGGTTGAATCTGCATAAGCTGAGTTTCTACTATAAGCTCTTGCTGTGATTGTTTATGGACGCATTGGTGGAATTTGTAGTTCACTTTGCCTTTTTATCTTTACAAATGAATAAGTTCAGGCTTCATGATCAGGAATTCTGAAATGTTTGTGTTTTCACATCTGTTTTGATGATTGAGGCGCAGCATTGTGTAAAAAAAAAAAAACGATTGAATGTTGTAGAAGTACACTGGGAAATACTGTTGTTCAACTTGAAAGGCTATGATCAGTTATGAGCCTCTAGATTTCATTCATTTTTCGAGTGACTAAGCAAAAGCCAAGCAATTCCAGCTTCGGTCTTTTGTATGTTGTGTGCGTTTGTGTGCATTGCTGATGCATCTTTTCTGTTCAAGCATAATGTGTGAGTTGTTTACATGAGACTTAATGTGTACTCTTTTTCATTGGGTAACCCTTGTTTACCGTACCAGCAACCTTTTTCAAGGCTGTTGTATGACCTGAAGATAGGAATCAGTAGGGTAAGAATGTTTATAGTCAGATCTTATAAACACTGACCGGAATCAGTTTACTTATTCTCCTATAACTTATTCTTTGCAACCTTTTTCAACAATGCCTTCTCTAGATGTTATATTAAACTTGAGGACCTTTATTTTTTCTTCGTAAAAATGGTGAATATAGCAGCGGTCACACCTTAACTCTCCTTTGTAACTGTATTCGGACAATATATTCACATTGACAGCCTTGTGGGTTATATTGTGTAATGCTAAAGAGAAGCAAATTAGTTGTCGAAATAATGGCTTCATGT
Source organism: Acer campestre (assembly GCA_954870605.1). Lineage (NCBI taxonomy): Eukaryota > Viridiplantae > Streptophyta > Magnoliopsida > Sapindales > Sapindaceae > Acer > Acer campestre. The sequence continues at coordinate 30,892,803 of OX940806.1, forward strand.
TTAAACAATTGCCTGAGCTTAGTTTTACCTTACAGTTATGTTGAAATTGCATGAAGAAGAAATATCCAAGTTTGCTGATTTATTAGAAAAGTCATCCTGTAATCTTTTTCCACGGATTGATGACAGCACTAAGACATATGACATATCTGTATGAAACTTCTTGCGGTTTAGCTTCAATTAGAAATCCTTTCTCCATAGCAATTTATAGTTAGGTTTGTACACAATGTTGCTGGCTATGTTTGCCAATTTTGTAGCAACCTATCGATATAGAATGCTATTTATCTTGGCAACGTATTAGTCTTCTGCTGCCTTGTATAGCTGTGAGAAACTAGAAGAAAGTTGTATTTTCAAACCACATGCAAAACAGAGCATATCCATTCTTTTAGTGAACATGTTAGGCACAACTTCGACAGTGTCTTTGATGAGCAGAGAACTAAACTCATTTTGGTTGAATGAAATCTTCTTCTTCTTCTTCTTCTTCTCTTCTTTGTCGGTTGTGATTCATAATCTCATTGCAACTACTAAAAAACATTGAGTTACCAGCTGAATATATCAAATTTAGGCTTAAAAGATACAGTTTATTTCATCAATGTAAGAATTGATTGTTACATTTTCTTGTCCTCTAAACATATCAATGTATGTTTAGGAAACTAATCAAACTTATTGTCTAAACTACAGTTGAAAGGAAAAAAGAAAAAGGTGTCAATATAACATACTACACCGCTTCATGAATGCAGCCATTCAGAGCGTAGAAATGAACTAATACAGATACTCTATGACAGACACGAAACCCCTATACCTTCACGTTCATGCCTTCACCTCCTTTGGCCGACATGCCTCCTTTCATTTTAATCAGTGTATCGAAAGATGGTTTGCAGAAACCCTGATTGAGGAAGAGATCAGCAATTGTTCGATGCATGGCTTCTGTGAAATGGACCCCATCCCAGCTAATGTAGCGACTTGGGTCTTTGCAAGCGGATGTGCCGGACGTTCCACATGTAGATTCCGAGTTGAAGTTGAGAGCACCACCTCCAGATCCACAGCAAGCCTTGAAGGGCTCCTCAAAGTTGAACTTGTTATGATTTGCTAGTACTGTTTTGTATGCGTTCCAGTAATCAGCGTAGACAACGGTACAATGGGTGTTATTTTTCTGAAAATTGACCAACATTTTCTGAAGGAGCTCGTTGTGGGTCTTTATTATTCCATTGATCACTGATGCGCAACCCATATTATCACGATCAGTTGATTTTGTTAGAAACAGCTCTAATGGACAACACCCCACTGGTGGTAGCCCTTGAACCACAATGTACTTTGCACCACTCTCTGTCAATGTCTGTCATGTAAAATCAGAAGAAAGATTAGATGACTAACAGTTGTCCCGTTAATATTATGATTGTGTTATGGTGTTATAGATAAGCATACCTGAAGAAACTTGGAGATATAAGCAACGGTCATCTCTTTGAGGCGGGGAATTTGAAAAGTGGAACCGGCGCCAAGAGTACGAGCATAGTCATTTCGACCCATTCCACCGATCCAGAAGAGTGAGTTTTCCATATCAGCTTTGCATGCACCACCAGTCATTTTATTACATTCTTTTTCTTGAAGAAACTTGTTGAACCAATCCAGTTGTGTCTGGAAGCTCGATGGAATCCCCTTCCACATAAGGTTCGCATTCTTAGCATTGTTATTGTTTTTGAGTTTATTGAAGAAATTAGCAGACAGAGAAGTTGCTCCTGCTATTGCAAAGTTGGCACCGTGACTGAAGTTAACTTTGGTTTGTTTGTAGGGTGGCAAGTATGGAATGTTTAGGCTATCACAGAGGAAATCGACAACCAAGCGGCCATTGGATTGGCGGTTTCCGGATAACTTAGAAGAGGAGTTAAAGGAATTGGCAAATCGAGAGAATAGAGAACCGAAGAAGGTGGATTTAAGACCACCCAACAAGTAGGCATTGCCTGTATCTGTAAAGGAGTCTCCAAAAGCAAAGACCTTGTTGAAGGAACCATTATAGCTGAAAGATGCAGAGAAGGAGCCATTGAATTTGAAAGATGCAGAGAAGGAGCCATTGTATTTGCTTGAAGCGGTTGCTGTTGCTGTTCTTGTTGATGCTTCTTGGTTGGAGAGTTGAACTTGAGGTGTTGCTGCTACAGGGGTGGAGAGTTGAGGTGCTGCTACTGCTGGGATCGACGGTTGAGATGGATTGATGTTGCTTGAAGGAACTACTGCTGCTGCTGGGATTGACGGTTGAGATGGATTGTTGATGGGGGGATTGGAAGGTATTGTTGTTTGAGGTGGTGGTGCTACTGGGATTGACGGTTGAGATGGATAGATGTTGTCTGAAGGAACTGGTGGTGGCTTGGGGTGAGCATTGGAAAGAGAGAATGATAGAAAAAGAATGGAGAGTGTAATTTGAAGGAAGAGAGTATTAGAATTTGTCATTTTGTTGAATGAAATGGAACAACTTGGTTTTGTTTGGTTTCCAAGAATATGTTGGATTGAAGAGGTATTTATACATGTAATCCTCTCTGTTTTGGGAAATGTCATTAGTGAAGCTCCTTTGTTGTAGGATACCAAAGGTCCTTCTTCTTCTTCTGCATTTGTTTGGACAGGAGACTTTGAGAATTTGACGCTCAATTGAACTTGTCCATGGACGAAAGACACTAAGGGGTAAAATGGGAAGTTTGAGGGTAAAGTTATATGTGTTTCCACTTTGTCTTGTTTGAGCCCAGTCTATATGGGCTGATTTTGCACAACGTTAATGGGCCGAGATTTACTGCAATGTCTGTCTGACTTCTTTCATGTTATGCTCATGAAGCTTGGTTATGGAGTTTTTGTTCCTCAAAACATAATCAGCTAACCATGAACAAGCCTAAATGCCAAACACTACTAGTGTAAAAAAGAACCAAATGTTATAGGCTGGAAGCCTTCTGAGTTGGGCCAACCGTATTTTTTGGCCCAGCCTTTGACATGAGCCACACAAAAGAAAACATCAATCTTCATTTAACTGAGTGTGTGAAGGGGTAAGTAACTTTCACTTCTTAGCCTAAGACCCCGTTTGATTTTTTGTCTAAAGACTGAACAGTGCTGAATGTTACTGAAGACTGAATAGTGACTAAAACTGAAAACTGAAAAACATGTTTGTTTTTTTTCACTGAAAACTGAATATAAATGATAAGTTGTTTGGTTTTTTTTAAGTTATAAATATCTGAAAACAAATATTTTTGCATCTATGCTCTTCTAACTATTATTTGTTATATATTTACATTTTAATATATTACAGACAACTCTAACATATAAATTAATTCTAAAATAAATTTATTTAGTTATTAATAATATTTCAAATTTATATTATTGTATATAATCTAATAATTACTAAGCTCTTAGCTAGTGACATTATAAAACTAATGGGCCACTTCATGTATATATTACGAACAAAATGAAGTTCATTAATATGTTCTTATTAGCAATCTACTTCATGTGTATAATTTATTCTTTAATTGATTTGAAAAAAACTTGGATAATTATATAATTTATAGATTTCATGTAAAAATAAAATAAAAAATTATAGAACAAGTGGTTGGTTTTGGAAATAGATTAAATTAGTGAGGTTAGTTTTGGAAGTAAAACTTTGCATTAAATTCTACTGGATTTGTGTTAAGTGAAAAGTGAAAATTGAAAAATTTTCATTTTTCAAAACAAGTGGTTTTAGAGGTTCATTAAGTGATTTTAAAACTGAAAAAATCAAACAAAATAACTTAATAGAATAAATTAAGTACCATTCAGTGTTAAATGGAAAAATCAAACAGGGCCTAAGTGGCCCTACAGTCCTACTCTTTGCTTTCCATGTTATTAGTGATGGATTTAAATCTCACCATTTGTATTTTACTAGCATTTATGGAGAGAATAGATATTCAAACAATATATTTAATATTTGTAGTGAGAATAGATATTTGGAATGGACATCAAATGTTTTAATGTGTGCATAAGAAAAGAAAAAAAAAAATTTCGATAATAAGCTCTATAGAGCTAGCTTTTTTTATTAACAATAATAAAAATAAAAAATAAAAAAAATGAAAACAAAAACAAAAACAACGAGACACGCAAACCCTAAAACACATTAATCTAAAAAGACACGCAGGCCTTAACATAATACAATATATATATGATCTCAATCTGGTCAGTGTGTACTGATATAATTTCATAGAGATTGAATGTGAACCACTAGTTTTGACAAGTGCATACACACTTGAGTCAAAGCATGTAAAACTAGTAGCTCACATTCAATATTCTCATATATTTATATCATTGCACACTGACTTGAACATTTATATATATATATAAACCTAATTAATTTGACTAGCGGAATCATTCCTTTCTGCTTCAACCTGTGCGTCTCAATTAGCGACAATGCTTAATTCTGCTTGGGCCGCTGAAGCTGCAGAATTAGTACAAATCTTAGTCTCAGCTACAGGGAGGCGCTTAGAACTTCCCTTACTCATTTGAGACTTGGAACTAGATAAAATCTTAAAATTTGGGTTCACTTTTCTTTTTTATTTTGTCACCACGAGAATCCAACTATTGTTAAACACGGGATCTTTTGGACTATGATTAGAATTTGAAACATGAATATCTTGGTCTTCTGATATATTCTCCAAATTAATTTTTCCTCTTTTATCTCTTGAAAACCCATCAAAAACTTGATGATCACTTCTAATCCTTGGATTGTCAAGAATCAATCTGTCATTAATGCAGATATTCTCTAGAGAACATTGATTATTCTCATTATTATCTTTCAAATTTAAATACTTGGTATTCAAACTATTGAAGATATGAACATTAATTCTTGCATCTTGATTAAGAGATTGTTCAACTGTTTGACTCTCAAATAGATCATGATCTTCTACAAGTGTATTAAATGTTTTGGTCATCACCGGAAACCGCCCTTCATGGATTGTGTCAACTTCTTGAAACCCAAATAAAATTAAATTCAAATAAGTGTCGAGATAATTGGGTGCTCCCATTTTTGTCTTCCACATTAATTACAGGATTTTCAAAATTTTGAATCTATACAATTTGCACTTCTTCTATCGTTTCCTGATTTTGTAGAATTGTTTTGAAAGATTGTTCATCCACAGCAACCTGCCCATTATGGTGGCCTGAAAAAATCACTATTTACAGCATCACATCTTTGATCTTGAATTTTGTATTTTATACCACTAGCCATACCAATGGTGTTGGTTGTCGTGATAGGCCGATAGGTTTGCCTTGTATTTCTTGATCGCGATCGACCTCTGTCAAAATTGATCTCCTTGTTCTTTTGGTAGCATCTAGCATAGTCATGACTAAAAGCTTTATACTTCATACATCTCTCTGGAAGATTTTCATTTACAACATCGACAGAGAAACCTTTATGGTCATCTCTCTCCACATTAAAAAATGATGGCTGATTCGAAGTTAAATCAATGTCCACAATAACTAGGTCATAAAACTCATATGCTTGATCCCAACTCCTCGTGCAATCTCCATGATTGCAGTTGGATGCCAATATTCTAAGCATAGACTGTAGAACCTCACCAAAACTTGAGCATGCGATAATTATTGATTATATGGATTAAAATCTGGTTGCTATTGAAAAATACGGTTTGAAATTGAGCAAGAACCTCCACTCCAAACCCTCTTTAAATCTTCTTCACTAGAAATATGAATATCAAAATATCATCCTAAAAACGGAGTAAACTTCTAAGGATTTTGGAGTTGCCAAATCAATTGTAATACATATTTTAACTCACTAGGCTTTAAAGGTACAAAACCTTTTCTTAAAAGGAAATGCCCAAAAAGATTTTTATGACAATATTTCAGTCTTTCTTGAACATATTCTTGTCTGATGTGAACACATGTAATGTCCCTTTTCATAACTGGCATCGGGAGAAGATTTGGTTGAACCTGTGCTTTATCGGTTTTGAGTAGAGTTGTAAAAGTTTTCGGCTTTAATTAGGGGTGGCAAAACGGGTTGGCGGGTCGTGTTGAGCCCAACACGAACACGACCCGTTTATTTTGGACACGACACGAACACGACACGTTTAATAAACGGGTCAGACTTTCTAAACACGAACACGACACGAATATAAATGGGTCAACACGACACGACACGACTAACCTGTTTATTATAAGGGCCAAATCGTGTCGGGTCAACACGACACGTTTAAATAACCCGTTTAACCCGTTTAATAAAAAATTAAGTATGAACCCGTGTAAAATGACATAAAAATCCTTCAAAATAATGAAATTACAGTTATACCCCCAATAATCGTGTCAACCCGTGACACGGTGGGTCAACACGAACACGACCCGTTTATTAAACGGGTTAAACGGGTTGACACGATTATTGACACGACCCGTTTATCCTCAACCCAAACCCGCAATAATCGTGTTCGTGTCGTGTCGACCCGTCGTGTCGTGACCCATATTGCCACCCCTAGCTTTAATAATGGATGTGGTAAAGTATGAGAAACATTTGAGAGAGAAGGGCCAGGAAATTTCACGGATATACTTTTAAAGGATTCATGGATAAGGCTATAAAAATTAGAGAAAACTCAAGAGAGATAAAGTCATCCATCTATAATGAAAAAAAAAAAAAAAAGATTTGAAGCAGGCCAAAAGAAGACAAGCAGCCGTACAAATGGTGTTTCCAAAGTTCTCCCCTATCCAAGTATGTAATGTAAAAAATGTAATGGCAAGATGTATAAATATAATTCTCCTTTTTATTGGGTTTCCAAACAAATCGTTTGATTTATTTAATTAATAATAAACATTTAAGTGGCCAACCGTGTGGCCTTGATCACCTCAAAAAGACACTCTCGAGTCTCGACCACGCACGCACGCACGCTACTGTTTCCTTGCTCCCGCCATTTCTTTGACCACATATTTTTACCGGTCTTTCCCTGTTCCCGGTCAACTTTCTTACAAGACACAAACTACAACATATCTTATAACTCACTGTTAACTATTTAGTTTAATGGCTGCAAGCTTTGATATATAATATATATATATATAGTTATGGGGCTTTCCTTTGGCGGTGGGTTATTTTTTATTTATTTTTTTGTCTCTTGTTTTTTACCTCTCATATGATTATACTAATTAATTTTATTTATCATCTTAATACTCTTAAAAATGGTAACAATAGCTGGTGGTGCCATTACCATATACATATATATGATAAAAGAAAAGTGATGAGTAATCATTTATGGCCATAATCTTGTGCTTGCTTGAAACTCGCAGTGAGTCAGACCTGAGTGTGAAAACATATGTTTCCTGGAATCCCAAGAGCATCCAATGATATAACTATATAATATATATATATATACCCATTATCATTTCATTAATAATTCTACTTGTCGTTTCACTCATCTATAGCTTGTTGCCTTTCAAATTCCAATATAAGATTTTAGAAAACATGGAAAATTTTGGTCTCATATAGAAAAAAACAGTAATTAGTTTGATACATAGATGAAAAATTATTACTTTACCAGGTCTTGTGGAATTGGTGATTTTAATTAGTTTGATACATATTTGTCTGGTATATACGGGATTGGTCAACACAGTTAACTGACAAGAACAATATTATTATTGTCATTGACATTAACAATAATACGAGGTTCATCAACTGTTGCAAACAGCAAAACGGCACCACACAGTGCCTGGATTGTGGAGGGGACGACGTAGGTGTAAACCATCAGGTGGTCCACTTGTCAAAACCCCAGAAGCAGAAGCACAAACGAGAGGAGATGGTCGCCAGATAAGAGAGAGAGAGAGAGAGAAAAGGAGCAATTGGAAGATAGTGCACGTAACAGTGAAATGTCAAGTGAGAACTGTAGAGGATGGTGCTGGACCACCATAAACAGTTCAAAATCAAAATCCAATAGAGACATCGAGTGTGACAAAAAAACAAAAATGAAAATAAAAAGACAGAAGCTTTTAGCTAGTGCTTTTTAAAGCTTTAATGCAGGAGACCCCTGAACATCATCCAGCTAGATAGGTCAAAGCCTCAACATCCACCACAGAGTGGAAGACATGACACGTCAGATGGATTTTCCAACGTGGCACCAACTTAATGTCACCTTGTCAGCAATTTCACGTGGCCGGGTCTACTATGTCTCTGTCTCTGGGTATTGGTACTACAATTTCACGTAGACAACCGAGCCAAAGCTTATTAATCAAAACTCTCTGCAAAAGAGATGGATATTTGACCTAATTATCCAACCAGCTCTCTCTCTATCTCTCTCTATCTCTGCAACTACTTTTGCTTAATTTCTTTTTAGTTTATTAGCTGATCCAACCTATGAACCGTTGTTTAAAAGGTGGCATTGTAGATAAAAAAAAGCCTTTGGATTATTGTGTTGAAATGTTAAATAAAAATATTCTATTGATTGTTGCAAATGGATATGGACGTCAATGGAAACTGTGGAATGTTAGGTTATATCTATAAGCAGTAAAAGCCTGCGCAAACTGAGAAAGGGTATGAATCCGGCACTCATTTCAGTGATAACAACTTCAATGCATCGTTTGGCTGCCTAATACGCTCTGCCCGATAATATCATATTATTTATGTGCCCTTAATCATTTCTGTTTTTCATGTTACATGCTCCATTTCTGTTCTAATAATAGATTAATATCATAAATCTCATATTTGTTATTATAACAATTTTATGAAGTAGAAAACATGTATCCAAAAGTGGGATGCTCAATTATATTGTAATCTGTAGGTGCATAGATACTTCAAGGCTTTTTGTAATTTGTAAAGCTTCAAAGTTGATATGTTCCCACTTAGAGCAATCTTGAGCTCAGATTTATAAACAGATCCATTGACTCCCAAGTCACATCTCTTTCTTCTCTTCGACAAAAAACAAATAATTAAATGTGAAAAATGAGGTAATATATTCGACATTTAATTTTAAGAGAAATCGAAATTTCAATTTCATATATCCAGCTTTTAAAGATTAGATTTGACGTGGCATTAAAAAAAAAGGTTAACTTTAGCGAAAAAGATGAAGATAGGACTAAAGTGCGCCAGGAGAGCAAAGAGACTCGAGAGAAAATGACAGTCACAGTCCATTAACAACAGACAAGACAGCAACACGAAATAATAAAAAAAAAACAAAAATTAAATTGACAACGGTATCTATAAAGAGTGACGTAAACAGTCGACAGTTGCTTGCCATATGCCCACCATACAACGGCGGTTGACGGTGGCTGCTCTTTTACCGATGGTCACTTTCATATATAATTAATTTCTAAGAATAATTAGATAAAAAAAGCAGCAGCATAAACCCAAAAGGAAAAAAATAATAAAATAACATTAAAGCCAAATACAACACTAAACTTCTCCTTTCTTTCTTAATTTCAATTCTAATTTGCTGTTTTACAAACAAGCAACAAGCAGCGTACAGTACTGGAAATATTTAGAAAGATAAAGCAAGAAGAAGAAGAAGACGACGACGGTAGATGAGTTGGTTTTTTCTCAGCTAAAATACAAGAGAGAAGTTAATGGAGGTGATGGGTTGGCGGTTGACAGAGTCTGGGCTCGGTGCTCAACAAGCACCGCCATTGGGTGTTATGTTACAGCAGCAGAGACTTGCTCTGGTTGTAAAAGATGACAAATAAATAAAAATAAAAATAAATAAACATAACAAACATATTTTTTTTTATATTTATTATGTAATTTTTTTTGCAATGTTGTACCTTCCTTTATGATCAGTTTCTCTCTCTAACTTTGGCTTACAACAACACTACTGCTACTGCCACTGTATCTGTCTTCGTCGTCATCATAGTCTTCATCATCATCATCATCACCATCACCATCACCAACAACCACGAGGTCGCCGCCGTTTGTTGGGTCTGCGTAATCAGAGTCGTTGGAGTTATCTACCGTATCTGCACCGTCCAACTCATCATCATGATCATGAAGAACAAGATCATTTGGGTGACTGGTTTGAGCAAGACCAACAATGGGGAGTGGCTCAGTAAGGTGGTGCCTCCCGTCTCGAGGTGGCGAGAACACTACTGGCAGATAGTGGTCCATCTCGCCTGGGAACTTGGAGTTCTTGAAGTGCTCTTTCAATGCTTCCAATCCCTGATCATTCAATTTTTATTATTTTTTTTCCATTCTCACATTACAACAATCACAATAATTGTAATGTAGTTTACATTTATGATGATTTTATAATTAAATACCTGAACTCTAGCATAGGTTACTTCACAAATTTTTCTTGAGTTGAAGACCTCCCAATTTTGAAGATGAAAAGCTTTGTACAGCCTCAGTGTAGCCTCCGGAGACGTCATGTTCACAAACCCATATCCCACGTTGCACTTGTTGCTATTACCAATTTTAATTACAACATTTGTTAATAATTATGATTTAATTAAAGAAATTAATTAATCAATCTATCAAAACTATTTTGAAAAGTAGAATTTACTTGAAATCGATGGGAAGATAAACGAAATCGTAAGAAGACAATGGCTGGTCATTCCCGTCGACTATCTGCTCATTGCAGTGAATACAGTGGTTGTCCAACATGTTCAATAACAGTTTCTGACTGCAACATGCTCCAAAATAATCATATACTACAATTCTATAAATATATATAATATAAAATAAATAAAAAACACACGTAAAAATCATTATATAGAAAAAGAGATTAAAGAATCTATAGAGCACAAACCTGTACTTGTTGGGTATGTTTTTTATCATGACAGTGGTTCGAGAATCTTTGCAATTGGAATCCACCATGGCATCTCCGTTTATAAGAAAACGAGCATCAAATTTCTTGGCTTGTCTTCCTTTCCACAGCCTAGTCTTGTTTTTAACTTGTTGCTGCTTATTATTAGTAGCAGAGGCAACAGCAACTGCTGACTGATTGTTTTGGCTTTTCTTAAAGCTCCTCCTAGGATTCCCATGAACAGGGACATCAGCTAACGACAAAGAAGAAGCCACTTGAGCTTCAATTGAAGTAGCGGTATGGCCATTAGGGTTTCCTTTGTTAGAGGATGAGCTTGGAGAGTGTGGTTTCTTCTTAAAGGGTGGTTGTTGTTGTTGGGTTTGAGTTTGTTGATAGACAAGAGAACGAGAGAAATTACTAGAAGGTGAGATGTAATTGTTAATAGTCAAGCTTGGTGGAGGTGGTGGTGATGGTGGTGGATTATAATCAGAATTTATGAAGTGGTGGTGAGTGTTGATGGTGGGGTGGTGAGCATTGAAGAATTTCTTGCTAAACCCACCTGGACGACTGAATTCAATAACAACTGGTTTGCCATAAATTTCTCTACCATTCATTTCTTTGAGAGCCTTGGCTGCATCTCTTATATCATAAAACTCTACAAATCTTTGATGTTTCTTCAATGGTGTCTCTCTTAATTCCTTCACTGCACCTGAAATTATAAAGTTCAAAATTATAATGAGAAAAAGTGATAATGAAATAAAGAGGAAAAAAAAGGCTCTCTTTCAGTTTTTCTAGTCAAAGACATTAATGAAAAGGGCATGAAAAATGAGAAAATGACCCATCAAACTTGTACAAAAAAAATAAAAAAGTCTCCCCACAAAATCCTAGTCAATATACAACAACGACACAAATCTATGAACTTTTAGATCTTACATGAGCACTTTTTGTTAACTTCAAATTGGAAGAAACTAGAACAAAATCAAGCACTAAAACCCCATTAAACCCCACAAAAAGGGAAAAAATATGAAATGACTCACCAAAAGCTTGAAAAACATCTTTGAGACTAGAAGAAGAGACCCCAGAGTCCAAATTGAAGACCACGATCGTGCCTTGATTGTTCCCTTCAGGGACCGCATTACTCGCCGGAATCATGAATTGGGCCCACACGGCCCGACCCGCCACGAGCCCACGCGCGAGAGGAGGAAGTGGGGCAGCAGACGAGCACAAGCTCAAGCTCTCGAATTCGCAGCCGGAATTTTGCACCATCAAAGCACAGTAGTAATTCCTCAGCCGATTTTGTTGTTGCATGTGTTGCTCTCGTATCTCCTTCAAAGCCTTCTCTGCATGTCTTAGATCATAAAAATGAACGGTCACGATCCCATCAACCACTCTCTCCATCTGGACACCTCTAACCTCCCCAAAAACCTCCAGGTCTCTCCTCACAATCGACTCACTGATATCACCAGCCACCGAGCTCAAAAACAACGTCCGCGTCGCCGTCGCAGAAGGAGGCGGCAGCGGGAGATGCGCCGTAGAAGTGCTAACGTACGCCGGGTGTGGAGTATAGTGAGAGTAACCGCCGGTTCCGCCGCCGCCAGAACAACCAACATCACCAAAAGGTAGTACTTGAACGTCGTTCGAGGGGTATAACGGAGAGAGAGGAAGAGGAGGAGGCGGAGGAGGAACGGCGTACGGGTAGTAAATTTGTGGTGGCGGTCTAAAGACTGTAAATTGAGTTTGGTTGTTTTCTGGGTTTCTAGGTCTGAACTCCTGCGCTGTCGGGTCTAAGTTACCCGGAAACCGGACAAAACCGGTTTCACCCATTTTGGTTTTTTTTTTTTTCACAAAACCTCCACAAACCGGAAAACAAGACAGAGTACGAGAAAAAAAAAAAAACAGTGGTTTTCCGATGAAGCAAGGGTTAGTTTCCAGTGGAGTTTTGTTTTTGTTTTTTGTTGTTGCCAAAATTATTGTGTGTTGCTCTATTACTGCCTCTTTATCTTCCCAAGTAAAACAGTACAAAGTGTATCTCTCTAATATCTGTATCAATACTTAATACTCTTTCTCTCTCTAGATTTTCTCTCTCTAGATTTTCTCTCTGTGAGTTTCCTTTTCCTCCCACCTGCTTTGAGGACCAAAGTTGCTAAAAATGTCCTTTGGTTTGGCCATCTATCTAATACTCTCTCTTTGTGATTTGAAATTACAATAACATCCCTGGAAGAATGGATGTGGTCCGTACACGTGGCGGATGATGGTATTAATGTTTTTTTTTTTTTTTTTTTTCCTTGGGAGGGATAGGATGGGGTAAGCAACAGGTGAAGGAGAAGGTACACACGAGACTCAAAAGGGAGGAAAAGCGCTTATGCAGAAACAGAAGCAGAAATAAGAGTGAGAAAATCTTGTACGAGATGGTTTTATTGTTACTTAGTGAGACTATCCAATGAAATCGTATTAAATTAAAGTTTTATAATATATTTTTATATTTCTAAAATAAATAACACGATTTCATTCGACAGTCACACCAAGTGACAGGTGTTACCTTCCTATACAAGATTTTCTCAACAAGAGGTGGAAGAGTAATAATTGCCTGGTGCATGGTACTTTTCAATTTTCATGTTGTTATTTTGACTACTCATATGCTTTACTTTCAAGTTTCTACATCCTTATTTATTTCTTTTGTCTTGACATCTCATATTCTCTCATTGAAACAAAACCCTTCAAATTCCATCAAAAAAAAAAAAAAAAAAAAAAAAAAAAAAAAAAACAAAACAAAACCCTTCAAATAAATCCAAAAAGAAATTCAAATTTCTCATATGCTGTTTAATTCAGTTCCACTCGATATGATATGAATGGTAAAATTGTTTTGTTATGATCATTTTAATCGTACCGTTATATGAAATTATATGATCATTTAAAAAAAGTATATATACCAAACAGAGAGTATCTTCAAAAGACTCTTCTATTTTCACTCTTCAAATATCTATTTGCTTACCTATATGGTAATTTGTATAGTGAAAAATATGAACTCTTCCAAAAGGCTCTTCAATTAGAAGGATAATGATAGAGATCCAATACTTTTGTCCATTATTTATATCCAACTTGATATGACAACTGATATGACATTTCCTTATTAGCCGGCACATCATTACATCAAATGAATTGAATTAAAAATAATAATAATTTGTATTCTTTAAATCTAGTATTTTAATATAAATAAATAAAAAATTAAAATGTGATGATGTAGTAATGTGTCAGCTGATATGGAAATGCCATGTCAGCTGTTACATCAAGTTGAATATAAATGATGGATAAAAGTGTTGAATGTCTACTATTATCCTCAATTAGAAATATGTTTTATATTATTTTAATAAAAACACTCAAATTCCACCCAATAAATATAATTTAAATATAATTACCCTCCATTTTATTCAAGTTAATAATAATAATATATTATTAAATATTTAATATTAGTCTCATTTAAAGAGAGAAAACCAAAACTAATCACTTGAAACATTAAACTTTTGTCAGTAACTACTTTTGAAATTTTAATTGTTAATAACTTTTTTTTTAAAAAAAAATTCAATATATGTCCATAAATTACCAGAGTACTCTTGAAAATAGTTTTATTTTAAATCTCGAAGCAAACTTGAAATTATGGGTAAATTGAAATGTCAAAACTTGAAATCATGCCTAAAATTAAAATGTCCAAACTTGAAATCTGGACTAAATTGAAATTTTCTCTTTCTTCTTCTTCCCCCTTTTCTTCTTCCTCAAACATTAGGGTTTTTTTTTTTTTTTTTTTGGGTTTGTTTTGTTTCCCTTTTCCTGTAGATCACCTCGCCGGCGAAGGGGGATCGATTTCGTCGCCGACGAAGCAGCAGCGGTCGGCGAGGAGCAGCGCACGACCGTGGCCCGTGGCCCACGCCTGGCCGTCGCACGAACCAGCGAAGCCCACTGCCGTAAAGCCCAGAAGGTCGTCGGCGCTCGGCGACCCTGAAAGCAAGCCGGCGAGAGAGATCGAGGAGAGAGAGACCAGAAGAGAGATAAAGAAAGAGAGAGAGAGAGAGAGAGAGAGTGTGTGTGTGTGTGTGTTTGGAGACCCTTTTTATATGAGGTTTTCCAGTAATTTTTCAAAAAGGTGATTATTAATAAATAAAATTTTGTTTGTAGTTAAAAACAAATTTTCCATAATATATATGATCAGTTTTGACAATTTTCACTCATTTAAAAGATCTAAATGAGACATAATGGTATAATTTTTATGACGATAAAATTTATAAATTAAAAATTATTATATATTAATTTAATTAAATTAAAAAGATAAATATATATATATATCAACTATTAATGATGATATGATATAAAAAAATAATATAATAATAATTGAAGAGAGAGAAGTTTCTATTCGATCAATATTGAAAAGAGAGAAGCAAAATCTTATTTGAATAGTCTTATTTGAAGAGTCTATTGAAATCAAATATACTGATGTGACTCGTTTGACTTTTATAAATATCTTATTTAAAGAGTCTTTAATGATACTCTTAGGAAATTGATGTACATACCGATATTAAAAACGTCTAGATATCTACATAGGCAGAGAAATATAAATTTTGAATACAACTACCTTGAGCTGGGTTGGTATATTACAAATTCAATGCCATTTTCTGCTACTGTTCAGGTTTAAATTTGTTTTCTGACATTTAAAATTCTTCATCTGTTTTTTTTGAAAGGCAAAATTCTTCATCTGTGAAGGCATTATATATATATATATGAAGGATAACCAAAAAGGTGATGATGGTGAGACCAGATTTTAATCAAAATAAAAGTTGATAATTACAAGTAATTCTTTTCTCTTTTTGTACGTACTAATCTTGATTAATGTCAGTGTTTCCTGAGGTAGCCTAGCTAGCTAGGAGAGGCTATAATCGTCATATTATTTTATTTGTTCTTTTTGTTGTACGCTTTACCATCTAAAATCTAAATTGAGGGTGTTACCGAAAACAAATTAGTTATTTTTGTGCTAATCTGTATGAATTTTCAGTTTATATCAGTGTGAAAACTTAAAAAAGGGTTTGCCGAGTCACAATACTTGCATTCTGATATTTACTCGCACAATATCTAGAGAAAAAAAAACTCTTTAAACAGATTCGTAAAATGTGTATACTGTATAACGAGATTTGAAACCTACCGTCAACGTAAAACGGAATAATAATGCTAAACATTCCACCTAAAATCTCATATTTTTCATCCCACTATATGTGGCAAGTGAGGTGTCAAATGGTGAGTAGGTACATAGGGTAGGTATGGATACACATTAATGATGATTATCTTATCTACCTTATGTATCCACTTACCATTTGACACCTCACATGTCACATGTAATGAGATAAAAATTATGAGATTTTAGATGGAATGTGTAACATTACCGAAAACGGAAATATCTGCCAATAATATTAAGAAGTGATGTGTAGCAAATTGTTCCTTTGTATGGTTCAATATATATCATATTATTGTCAATATAACCTAACTCATTCCAAAACTTTAAATCATTGTAATATTTTAATTTTCAGCAATGTTATTATATTTGACTCATTCCCAAAACCTCATATTATTATAATATTTATATATATAGTCTTTCTATTATCAGTTCGAACCAATAATAAATATATCATGACGAAAAATATGGACCATATATTATGGAAAAGTTTTGACAAGTGCATATACTTTGAGTCAAAGTATGTAAATCTAGTAATCCACATTCTTTGTCCTGATATATTTATTGTCAGTTCGAACTGATAATAGAAAATCTGTGTATATATATAACCTAACTCATAACTCAGGTATAATCTTACTGGAAAACAGTAAAAATAAAATTATTTATGTTAGTGACTTTGATACACGTGTTTCAAAAAAAAATTGTATAGTTAAATAGACCAAAATATAAAAATATTAATATTAATTGTACAGTTAAAAAATTTTATTGGTAATTTGTGCGGTTAGGCCACTTTAGGGTATAAAATTATCATTAATTTTGAATAAAAAAAATATATTAATATTTGGTAGGGAGTAGGGAGTAGGGAGCGGTAGGGAGCATGGACATTAATGTGTATGAGAAATTGAAAACGAAGTCGGCGTTGAGGGAGGCGGTGGTGCATGAATTTTTATTTTTATTTTTCTGAAAAACAAGTGGTGCATGAATTGAAATGACATGTTCATCATTTGTTCTAAATCTTTTTGATATCCAAATCTTTTCACCATATCACTTCTTTAATGAACTGTGCAAATCTTTCTTTTTCTACCAACTTTTTATTTATTTTTTTATTTTTTATTAAATCCATTATGAATTATGAATAAATGTTGATTACAACATGTGTTCATGTGTATTATTATTATTATTTTTTAATTTTTTTTTTTGAAGAAAACAAAGATTACAAATAAATCCAATGATCAGTCAAAACCACATAATCAACACAAGACAGAAATTCTTCCAACCAAAACATGTCCTCAACACATGAGAGACCGTTTTTAGCCAATAGATGGGCTACCTAATTAGCCTTCCTAGAAACAAAGTTAACAAAGGGGCCAAGCATATGACTCAAAAGGGAATGAATATCAGCAATGATTACACCGATATCAGAAGCAAGAGAAATACCATTGTTAATCCAACCCACAACAACCTCAGCATCAGATACATCCTTAGATATTAAATTAAAACTGTATATCTATATTACTATATATGAATATGATCTATTATTTCGAAGTTTAGAAGAGAATATACAGTTATCTTTGAAAAATGTAACTCGGTAAATTTTAATATGAGTACTTTTGCTAAATTATATCATGTTCATATTTTATTGTTCTTTAGGGATGACAACGGTTGTGGGTTCAGACGGGTTTTGCTAAATCCAAATCTAAACCTGTGAAATTAAATAGGTTCGAGTTCGGTTTTCACCCGCGGGTTTTGGCATCACCCATACCCATCCCGTGAACCCGTGAACTAATATGGGCGAGTGTGTTTCACCTACGAATCTGCGATAATCAACGATCAAACTTATTTGGATTTCGATTTCGATGTCTTCTCTTCTATGTGTCTATGTGATTGAAGTGATTCCATTCTTAGTTCTTACACGTATTCATATAAAAGTGAACTCATACATATCTTAAATTGGGTGTAAAAGTACAAAAAATTAACCATTTAAGCAAGAAGAAGAAGAAGACAACCAAATTACAGACCCCCAACTAGTAATCTTAATTTGTTTACAGGCCCTAAAATTCATAAACCATAAGAAGAAGAAGAGATGAACTTGTGAACGTGTGAAGCGATGAAGCGAATGAAGAGATGAGAGCCGCTTTGGTGAAGTAATGAAGTAGTTTCAATTCCAAACCCTTGCCCTCACCCGAACCTGTGACGGGTTGCAAAATCACATCTAAACCCATTCGTGGGTTATATTTTCAAAATTCATACCCTCCCGTTAATGGTCGGGTTTAGATAAAATTATTGTCCACACAAAAATCCTGAAAATAAATCTCAAGTGAATATCACTAGTTAAATCATGTTTTCAAAATAAACAAATAAATGCTAAGAAAATTTGCCACTTGCCCACTTAATTTAAAGTTTGTTGACAGTAAAATCTAAATATCTACCAATGGCCCGTTGCCTTGGTGGTTGGAGCCTCCCATAGGGTGTTTCACCACCAAGGTTCAATCCTTGGCCTTGGTATGTATATATATTCATTATTTGTCCCACTTTGTGTGGGTGCTCTCTCCCCTGTTGTGGAAGCAGAGTTTTTGACCGTGCTTTGGAGTCTAATCTCGCTGGTCCCGGCAGTTGTTGTATATTAAAAAAAAAAAATCTAAATATCTATGTGCTCTTAATGAGTTGTAAATATATGTAAGCTCAACGGCTATCTCAATCATTTGATTAAAAGGACAAATCGTTGTATATCGAAGTCGAAAGAATTAAATCATAAATTTTAAATAGATTGAGCCTCCCATAAAAATATTCGAATACTTTTATCAAAGAAAAAAACACGAAATGAAGGACGAAACAATAAAAAATAGAAACAGAAATGAAGCATCAAAGAGATAAGCACACAACACAGCACACGTGCGGTAGAGATTATAGTGGCAGCTCCAACTCCTCCAACATGAGATTTCCAAAGCCACCACCATCACTACCACTGCCACCACCACCACCACCACCATCCATTTTATCTTTATAAATATATATATATATATAAAAATTCAATTAATTATTTTTTACTTTGTACACTTTTGTCTCCCCTTCCGTGTCCTTTGTTGTCTACAATTAATGTAATGGTGCTTGCCACCTTTTGTTGTCTTGAATTTTACATTCAAATATGTGAATATGGATCCTATGTATTCAGACTTGAGATTCTATTTGTATCATTTATTTTCTTTTAATTATCATTATATATATATATACAAATTTTCTATTATCAGTTCATCCAGACAATAAATATATCAGGACGAAAAATGTGGACCACTAGATTTACATACTTTGACTTAAAGTGTAATGCATTTGTCAAAACTTTTTCATAATCTATGGTCCACATTCTTCATAACTGACAATAGAAAGACTATACATATATATATTATTATTATTGTAACATTCATTTAATAGAAACGGATTGGTCAACACATTTTCATAAATTGAAAAGGAGAATTTATTTTTTTAAGTGATATTGAAAAATTAACTTCTCTATCCAGGAGCTTAATTAATTCCTGGTTTGTGTATGAAGTCCATTGTCCACATAACTCGATCCGTTACTGTTTTTAATTAGTAAATACACAAATTAAATTTGCTTTTCCCACATTATAATTCTAGATAGGTGATCTAAACTTATCTGCTTAATCAATTGATAATTACAGATTATGTGGAGGAAGTGAGTTGGTAATTATATAGTAGCTATAGGCATATAGGCAGTGTTGGTTTGTTCCCCATTTGGTCCACATAAATTGATGGGCCACTCTTGTACATGCAACAGTCCCCAACTCAACCTTTTAAGGTGACACCTAAAAGTATTTGAAAGTGATATTTTACTCTTCACTTCAATATTCTTTAATCTTTTTTCTACCCCACACCCTTTTTTAAGGAGCTTTTTATATGTTAGCTTCCAACCAAACATATACTCTGTTATAAATCACATTCCATTTGCAGCTCTACCCTTTCCAGATATTCTCTCAATATTACCACCAACTATTATTTTATTATTACCGGGTTCCGTAAGTATATATAGTTCTTACCGTTGAAGCAAGAGGTTTAGAGATCGATCATAGTTGAACAAACCTTTTTTATGAGAAAATTTATTTAAACTTGTGTCATGGCCTCATGGGTGCAAGGTGTGCTTTTAAAGAGAAAAAGCACGTAATTTTTATCGTTTGGATTGTGTAGCATTATTTTATAATGATAATGATAAACAATGTGGGTAGCAAGCAATACTACAATAGTACAATTATAGATTAGTAAAATATTTGGGTGTTAATGTTAAATGATATAAAGTGCAAGCTGTGAAGAACACAGTCAGTGGTCCATGGGACCATCCTCCTTTGCTTCCCCTTGTTACCAGGAATGTTGCGGGCCTAAAAAGGATGTAGACCACCATGCTAGTACTCCAATTTAGCAACGGCAGAAGCGCGTGTGCGTGACGTATCTCGTCACTGTTCGTGTCGTGTCATCGTGTCATCGTGGCGAATCGCCGCCCACCATGGACATGTGTTTAATGAGGAGAAGGAGGGCGGGTTTGTAAAGCATTTTCTTACTATGCAGGTAACTTTCAAGGGGTGCAATTATATGTTGGTGTTATTAATTAACCAGTAACCACTTTCTGGAAATTAATTAACACTATGATCAAGAATGTTCAAATATTAAATTACACAGCAAAGCAGCCCAATCTAGAAAATAATAATAGTAATGAGTTTTGATAATTCCCAGATTACAGTTCCATTGAGAGTTTCAACTTGTTTAAATGACCACCTTGGAGCTCAACAAGCAATGAATTTTTATGTTCATTTTTGCTTAGTCAGTGGGAGGCTTAAAGTCCACAATGTACAACCTAAATTAATAGTTTAGAGCTTCTGTTCAAAGCACTTTCCAGTAAAAGCACTTTTTTTTCTATATAAAAGCATGCAAAAATACTTTTTTTATAAATACAATGCTTATTTCAGGAAAACATCTACCTGCCACCACATTATTTTATAGATTATGCACGAGCTTGTTATCTATGGTCTTGAAAGTTTCCAAACAACAGAATATTGAGCTCACAACACAAACCATTTATGCTGATATACTGTCTCCTCATTCTTATTATTATTTACCATACATTATTTCTAGAAAGGTGGAACATGAACATTGGGAAATTGCATACAAACACGGTTTCGGACGACATCGGAGGGCAGTTGTTTTAGGTCATCCAGCCTGCATCAGGGTAATGTAATGACTTCTCTCACTCACCTTTCTCTGTATGCAACTTATGGTTGCATAGATTGCTTGAAAGGTTTTGATATAGGTCCTAGCTGAAACTGAAAACCTGTCGTAAATTAACTCACCAATTTTGCTATCATTTCTTTGACAGGTAATTGTTTCAGATAATTCCCGACCTAATAAATACAGAACAAACATTTCACGTAGTGATTCAGAAACAGACGCATACAACATTGTAACCTTGTCCGGAACTTAAAGCGTTGCCATTTTCCAACTGGCATGGACACCCTGAGTTCGCATACTAAATGTGACACACTAGTTATCCATGTACATGTATCACCAGAAAACGGAAGAATTACTCAGAGAAATAACGAAATATATTTAAATATACAGACATCCACATACACCAGGAGAAACGTGCACTTTTGACTCGACTCACATTCCTACACCAAAGTTTTAAGCAAAGACATAATAATGCCGCCATGAATTTGTGATGCACAAAATTAATTGTCTGTTACTTTAAATCAGAAATTCCATCTTTGAGCAAACGGAAGTCGGATTTGTACCTCTGAGCTAATCCAAACATGCCAAGTGTGCCGCCTGTGTGAAGCATCACGACATTTGCATCACCCTTCAATTCCTTATCACTAAGTAGTGTAGCCATCTGCCAGGCAGATAAAGTATACACAGGATCCACTAGAATACCAGTTAGCTGTGCAATCTGTTGGCATGTCTTTATTTCCCCTTCCGACACATTGCCAAATCTGATAGTAACGGCGAGAGTGAGAGTGGGAATTTAATTTCTCTAATCCAAATACAATAGCAACAGATAATTTCATTTGAACACTTGATATTCGTCTCCAAAGCAGAAGTATGTCCAAATATCTTTTTCTCAAGCAGCTTTGCAGGTCAATAACTATTTTATTTATGCAAGTTCAGTGCATTAAAATAAGTGAGATGTTAGTTTGAAAGAACTCCATTGACTATGACAAACAGAGCAGAAATCACATACCTTCTTGGCCGATAGCGCTCTACCCACTTCACAATTCCACCGTCTACTTCATTTAACCTGTTAGTGAGAAGAAAACCAAACAGCCTCTTGAATTCAGATATCAAGTGTTTCTCATGTTTCCTGTACATGTCAATTGTATCTGCCAGCATTATGGCCGTTACTTCCCACGGGAGCCTGAGATAAAGCAATAGAAGCGGTAAATAAGCTATTACACCATGCTTCAATAAAATTCAATTCCCTAAGGAAAATTTATTATCTAAAATCAAAAGTTTTAGGCGGTTCAACTAGAAATAACTGAATCACACCCCAAACATATGGCTCCAAGCCCTAAACCAACAGCTGTTGTCCCAGTACCAGCATCTACAACGAGTTTAACAGCCCTCTTTTTTCCAAGTAAATGATCCTGGGATAAGTACTGGACCAGTCGAAAGATACCTATAAGAAAGAAGTCATCTTAATCAAGCTATTTTAGCAATCCACTACTAGAGAACCAGTGATACAGAATATAAATATTTAATAAATTTGATTGACCTTAATGTCTTTCCATTAAAAAAATTAACATTATAAATCAAATCAATGTTGAAAATAGTACACTCTATCAAGTGATACAACTGGTCTACATTCAAATCTGTGTTTATGCTCACTTAGAACAACTAATTGTTATACAGGGAAGGCGAAAGAGTCCTTAAAAAGACTAGTAAGTGCATTAAAGTTAATTAAAATGCATAACGTAAATCACACCAAAACTATGATTTTGAGTTACCTAGTAATGCCACAGCATCCCCTGCACCCTCATTAACAATTACAACCTTTCTTGGACACTCATCAGCACCTCTATGAGCATTCATTTGCACAGCAGTTGAAGCTCCAGACGTTTGAGTTGTGAAAGATTTGTCAAAAATATCATTACAACATAAAACATAACCATTACTGCCCGCAACCAATCTAGCATGACTTGTTAGCATTTCTATCCTATTGGCATAAAGAGATCTTGGTATGTATTCGACATTTCCATAAATTGTTGAAATAAGGTTATAACCAGTGAGAATTTCAGGCTGCTCCCCTCGCAGCAGCAAATGTGAATTTATTCCTCTCTCTGCACACGAAACAGCTGCAAATATACACAGATCAGTAATTTGAATAAGTAAGATTCCAAATGGCTGACTTCACTCAACAAGGCAAAAGTTTTGTAGCACAAAATATTCAGAGAAACTTCCAAGTGTAACTATAGCTGGAATTTACATACCAACAGATGTTGCATGAGCGCTTTGACAACCTCCACATGTAACCTAAAAAAGGTCTCATTTGAGTGTTATTTGGTCTTTAAAGTCCCTAAAATTGAGAAGAACAATGCCTGGTAATGAAATAATGTTTTTATGTAACACCACAAATTAATTAAACACACACACATGGAGACACAAACACAAACAAAGAATCTCATGTAAGGTTAGATCCACCCAAAGACATTTTTCAATAATCGACATGACTAGAATACACAACCATTTGTTCTATAAATGCTGAAATGACTGACATCGACTATATAAGGAATTCCATCTGCCCATAAATTAACAAAATACATTTCATACCTGTTCTGTCCTTTAAGTTAATGATGAAAACAGAAGATATTAGTACCAAGGAAAATTGTCGTTTGATAATCCTATATTTAAGCTTGTGCAACCATAAATTGCTGATGGGCATGTGATATCTTCAATAGCACAATGGTATCCATCGGATAGATACATTGACACGCACATGTATGAGCACTCACATGCAAGCATGAGTTTTCGAGAGCCAACAATGAGATGCACTAACATGTGTACATCAAAGGAAGCCTAGGTTCCATCTAACAAACATATATTTCTATCATGTAGTTGCTAACTGATATCTAAAAGACATACAATCTCACCACATCAGTCACTGCATGTTCTTCAAGAAGAGGAAACAGTCCATCCAATTTCCGTGCTTTATTACCATTTATCAGAGGATGCAGCAAATCATCCCTCACAACATAAAAGCATCTATCCTGATCTTCCACTATCATGTTATCACCAAGACAGGGACAAGTATTGTTAGAAAAGGAAATGTTACCAAATGGTCCATCTCCATGCTTTCCTTTTGTAGCAGAAACCGATATCTGGTTAATCTTGGTATCGGGGCTCGTCAATGTCCATTTCCTGTCAAGCAATTTCGACATCAACTCTTCACCATTCCATCTGACATTGTTAACCCCCTGAAAAACATCGATCAACTTTAAGTAGAAACCTTATAAACCAATTTGCGTAGAAATACACTAGAACTTGATACAATTTTAGCAATTCAATAGTAGTTTAAACTTGGATTGCGTACAGAATTCTATACAGGATAATCCAGGCTCCTTTTATCTGCTAAAGGTTTCAACACACCTACTTCCTTTCTCAATGAAATCAAATGAAAAAAGTAATAATATTAATATAACATTCGTCAAATTGGGTATATAACATGGATCAAGTCACAACCTTTCAACTAATATACCTCTCATTAACCCGACTACAAAATTCAAAAGAAAATACAAAGAGAGAGGTAAATGTCATTCTAAATGCAACAGAACGGTAAAAAATCTTGATGGGTATATTAAAAAAAAAATATTACAAAGACGGAGGAGACCTGGGGGCAGTTGAAAAGCTCGGCAGAAGCAGCAGAATGGATGGTTTTTCTCATCGCTGCAAAAGCGGTTTTAGTGGGTAAATTCTGCAGTTTCATAGCGGCCGCCGCCGAAAAGTTGAAGAGAATGGAATCTCAATATAGCAAAACAAAAGCAGTAACAGAAGGCGGTGCAGTCTCAACTCCCAAGCAGTTTGTGAAAGACGGTCGACACAACAGACCTGCTTATTACACTTATCTGCGTTCATGCTCCATTGTGTTGTACACTTGTACCCTCCAATTCTTTCTATTTTTGTTTCTTAAATTATCAAACTTTGCCCTCTATTTTATCCTATTCCCCGTTTTCCCTCTCTAGTTTCATTAGTATCCAAAATCCCCCCTAATCTACTTTATTTCCCATTATCTACCCTCAGAAGGCGCTAAAATTAGCACGCCCCTACAAAAGTTTTATTGATATTTTACCGTGTGACTTCTCAATTATTTTAAGGGTTAATTGTAGTAACATACCCTAACATTTTACAATAATACAACTATATTCAACTTTTGCATTTGTTAACGAAAACATACCCTTGACTACTTTGACTAACTGTAAATTTAACGGTAGACTAACACTTTATTATGGATTGTCAAAATTGCCCTTCTTTTACTGTGTTATGAAGAATTATAATATTATTCTTAAAAAAAAATCCACCCAATATTATCATAGATTAATATATATATATATTATCTAAGGCAGTTTAAGAAAATAAAAAGTAAAATCTCAAACATGGATTGATTTGCCCAAAAATATAATCGAGAATAATAATGATTAACAAAACTGATTTTGGCAAGACTTCGGTAAAACTGATTTTCTTGACCAAAAATCTCATATAAACCACACAAATTCAATATCCCATATTTGAAAATCAACCTCCCAAAACACATTTTATCGCTTTAACATCAATCAACAAAAAAGCAAGAAAAAAAAAATGAACAATGTAACCCAAAACCAAAGGGGTGACATTGACAGTAGCAGATGGAAGGGGGAGGAGAAGGGAGGGAGACGGTTAGAGGAGGGAGTGAGATGGCCGGAGAAGAAAGTTGTAGAGGTTGGTGGTTTAGAGGGACACAAATAAGGAAGGATGCCATAGAGATCTCCTCCATGAGAGATTCATTTGAGATCTGGTTGGATACTTGGATATTTGGTTGGAGAGATAAGATAGCACAAATGGTGCGATCTCCCATGAATTTATTTATTTATATTTTGTATAGTTTTTTTAGTTTTTAAATATTTTATTTAAAGGTTTTTTCTATTTTACATATTTTTTATATTAATATATATATATATATATATTATTTTTTGCTATTAAAAGACAGTTTTTCCCTTCGGCTATTAAATGCATCGTTAAGTTTCAAGTTAGTCAAAGTAGTCAAGGGTATGTTTTCGTAATAAACATAAAAGTTGAATATAACTGTGTTATTGCAAAACGACAGGGCATATTATTGCAATTAACCCTTATTTTAAATATTATTATTTTGAAAATTTGATACCATTTAGGTTAGGGATTCAAAACACCACACAAGAAGGATCTTCTATTTATTCATTTTTTTAAAATATATATATATAAAAGAGTAATGTTAGACAACTCAAAAATTTAGTTTAAATTTCAACCAAAATGATGTGGCAAATGAGTTGTTATCACCGCACATAACATGAGATGATGTAGTTGATGAAAAAATCGCTTGCCACATCATTTGGATTGAAATTTGGACTAAATTTTTAGATTGTTTAGCGTTAGTATATAAATAAAAGTAAAAGTTGAATCCTTGTAACGGGAAATGCACAACTACTCGATCCTTCTATGTGAATCAAATACTATCAAAGATATTTACTGGTTTAGGCCACAATTGCACTTTTTCTTTTCTATTCATTTCTTTACTTTCCAATAACGTTTGAACTTCGTAGTCCCTATAAATTTCCCTCCGGTTTATACTAGAAGCAGTGATCAAGTTTCGGTTAAATTTGGTTGCCAATCAAACAGAAGATTACTAGCTTTGGTTGCCGAACCAAACCAAACCTTTGTTAGGTGAGTTAACAAACCAAAGGGCAGTTCTCAGCTTTTGAAGCTGGGTGAGCATTGAATCTTGCATCTATTGATCAACTGATGATTGAAATTGTACTGTTAATTTTCAGGTAGTTGTGTGGACTGATGATAAAGATTAGTGGTTTCCAGGTGTGCGTCAATTGAGAAGAAGCTCCTTCAGAAAACGAGCATTAGCATATTATACTTCAAAGAAGCTCCTTCATAACTTAACAAAAACTACATACATCTAATCTCACAATTTCAGTTCCTATTAAAGCATAGACAACGATTGAAGAGAGCGAGAGAGTAAGATGACGGAGATAAAATGACAACAAAATTACTTATGAGCACGATGAGCTAAAAGACTGCCTACTTTCTACTAAATACGATGATGGTGAACCACTGCTCTGGCCAAATATATCCGGAATTCCATCCCAATCCTTCTTCTCTCTTGCTTCCCAGTACCCACCCATATAACGATAACAACCATCCTCATCTTTGCTAAACCATCTTGGTTGCCATCCCCTTTCCTGCAACTTCCTTGCCTGTATCATCAAGGGAAAGTCGGTCAATGTTCTTTTTACCTCGATAGCATTTGGTAGTAGACGATTAAAGTATGTGCCTTTGATGTGAATTAAACCAATTACTTAACAACATTAACTGTAATAAGTTTAACAGAAACTGAATTAAGTTTCCTAGACAAATGCCAAAGTCATAAAATATTGACAATATTTTTGCTGCAATGTCCTGTAACAAGCAGTTTCTGTGTTATTGTCTTATTGAAGGTCCGTTTATAGTTATTTTTCCTTCATCCAATAATACTAAGGTTGAAATTATTATTTGCTATTCGTCTTAACTTTCAGGTTATGTTTAAGCAAAGTACTGATAGATATGTTCAGCAGTTTTGGTGTTCCAAAACCCTAGAAATTGTAATTCTTTCTTCTACCAGTGATTTCTTTATCATTTTGGAATACAACTAGACTGAAGACTCTTCGACTCCCAAACACTAATTTCACCAAATTTTATAAACCCCAACTTTGATTTCTATTAACCGAAGATTTAAACACTTGGGAATTGGGATCATTCTACATAATATGCGACAATAAAAAACAAATAACTGAATTATAGCATAATTTCTTGATGTTCACTCTAGCAACTAATTCTTAGCAAGGCAGCTTATTGCTCATTAGAATTAGCAATAAATAAAACAGAAGATTTTAGGTAAGTACCTGTCTCTGCAACTGTTCCAGTCTCAGCTTCTCTGCATTTGCTAACTCATATTCTCCATTCTCCAAGTGTCTCTGATCTGGCCTCAGCCTAGAGTCAGTTGGGGGCAGTTTATCCGATAAACCAGAGGTCAGTTCGTTCAAGGATATCGCAAAAGGGGTTAGATTGTATCTTGTCTTTGTAACAGATCTGCCTCTTTCCCACAGCAACACAGCTTCTGTCATTGGATCATACCCCTTCGGTTTTGTGGTTGGATCTCCCAAGACATAGTACATTGCTTCATCCCACTTACCCACCAACATTGCTACCTTCTCACCAGTTCTATTGTCTTGCACAAATCCATGAACCTAAATTCATTATCCAAAAACAAAAATTATATTATTTATATTTTTTTTTCAGCTTTATATAAAACTTCCATAAACAAATGTTCTACTTCATTATCATATCAAGAAAATGGAAGCACATATAACTTTCTTGATGGAACACAGTAGTATCAAGATAGATCCAGTGCGAAAAGAAGTTATAATCATTACTGTTCCTTTAATGTATGTACAAAAGCTAAAATTTGTTAAAACAAGCATTATGCCATGAAGAGAATCAATATGGGCAGAGAAAATTTACTACAAATCTAATGGATAATGATGCGACCCCACTTGATAGATCATAAATCAAATTCTAACTGATAATTTTCTAAAATTAGTATTTACTCGCCAAAAACTTTTTTATTGGTACGTCGAGATAAAGAAAAAAACAAAGAATAATGTGTAATGCACAAAAAAAAATAAAAAAATAAAAAAATAAAAACATGATAAAGCCCAAAATTAACTGTCCTTTCAATTGTTTATTCATAAACAGAAAAAAATCACCTGATGGGGATTTCGGTCTATTATAGACTGTTCCTTGAACTTGAGCTTGCAGGAGTAGTTGCCACTGCCCTTAATGCGCATAGTACCATAGTGATCACAATAAATTTTCCCAAGTATAATATTGTATATGGAAGTGGTGACCTTGCTCCATTGGAAGGTCTCACCATCCTCAAACTGCAGGGTTAGGACACCAACAGGATCAAGCTGAATAGACCGCCCCCAAAATTTGCCTTTGAGATTGGAGTCGGCCCAAAATTTCCAGCCTCTACCCTCACAGTGACAAGCAACAACCATTGGGTGGTGACTCACCTGAAATGAAAGTAGGTCATCAGATTACAATGGATCAAGTGAAAAGTATCATGTGCTATTGCTACCCTTTTACCTCACTCTGTAAATAACAAGGCAAAAATACGATTTCCAACATTATAGGATCAAATTGTAAAATATATGAAGAAAAACAATACTTTTTCAGAGAAAAAGCGCAATCCTTTATCTGGATAATCAGCCTCATAGGTCTCGCCAAGGAGAGGATTGAAGGGTTTGCACTGCCGTCCTTCTGTTGATGCATACCCAGATACAGCAAAAGCTACAATGTTTAAAATTCTCATCAAGTCATCCCCCTGCACAAGGTAAATTCCACCTTTCAGACATTGAATTAAAACAGTGACAACACCCGGTTATAAAATCATAACATAAAACAAGTTTAGAACTTATGTGGGTCTTTTAAAATATATAAATGATAACTTAAATGCAAGGAAGACGAGAAAAAATATTCCAGCACATCCAGCTGATTTTTTTTCTCATTTTATTTTCTCAGAAAAAATAAAGGTTGTGATATCTCACTCTTTATGAAAGTTATACAAAAGGTCCTAGATAGGCTTATTCAAGTTCTTGAGAGACTCATAACCCAACAGCAAGCCATTATAAATGTCCTATTCACAAAGAGTTCTATTCATGAGCATATTTTGTCACATGAGGTACACAATGAGCACTAGATGCTGGTCCTCTGCCCAGCTTAATCCTTCAAATAATGTAAATTATCCCAATCCAGGGTTCTTTAAATTCTGATTTGTGGCAGCCAACACACCAGAAAGTATAGTTGGGAATATCCAGCAGTTATCCCTCAAGTATCACAAATGAAGGGGAATTCAGAAAGCAGCTCCGAAGTCTATAAATAAACTGATTGAGGTTTGAAGACCAATCCCTCTGTTGACAACCCCAATAGTAGAAGAAGAATGTGTGAAGCTGGATAATACATCACACAGTAACATTTCTTCTACCTCATTGTACATATCACACTATAAGACCAAAAGGCCTGTGGCCGGTAGGACAGCTGCCTCCCCATGGAGAGTAAAGGGGTTCAAGTCTTCATGCCCCATAGCAGCAATAACAACTTGGGAAGTAGCATGACCTGTGAATCAAGGCTTGAGGCAATAATTATGAGATCCCCCCCAAAACCCCATTAAGCAAGAAAAATATTAAGGCTAAATTTGACATAGTAAGCATATATTCTTAAATGCCTAGTCAACGGTTGGAAAGGATAAAAAAATACAGAAGTTATACATAAACAAATTGATACAAGAACAAAGCATAAAGTATGTTTGGGCAACATGTCATGTGCTAATCCCATAAGAGATTAAGGTAATTACTTCTAAAACAAGTAATATGCCTGCACATGAACTACCTGGATTAAAATGTATCTAGCAGATCATGCTTTAAAACTTCTTTGCCACAAAAGAAAGCAGAGCTGAGGACCTGACCTGCTTTCCCCATTCCATTGCTTGATCAACCAAGTATGAATATTCCAAATCCTCAAAGCACTTCTGCAGCGAAGAGAGTGGTTCATTAAAATAGACAGGGAGACAAACCCCAGACAAGTCCTTTCCAATATTGTCCTTGATAATAGACCATAGGCCAACTGGCTTCTCTTTCTCCTTTGGTTCTGGCAAATTATCCCTTCTTTTAACATATGGATATTGTACTCGCCTGATTTCATTCCCAACCCCATGTAAACGATCGGAAAAGAAAAGTTCTTTGTCATATATACAAGCATTTCCACCAGTTTCCCTACTCCGATACGAAGCACTTCTTAAAGCCTCTGAAGACAAAAAATCATTTGTATCAAAATATATTCCATCATCTTCATCAGTTTCAACATCTGCTCCATCTTGACTTTCATTATCTGCATCAGAATCAGTAGCACTACCCTCGGACATGACAGAGTAAAAATCTGTGACACAAGGATGGTTAGAAAATAAGCAAAATTATAAAATTTAAACAAAGTGTAAACTATTACAAAATACAAATTAGGAAGAAAAAAATTGTTTCAAAAGCAAAATGCAAATTATGCAAACAAGAGAAATGGGACACATACTACTGAAGACAAAAAAAAAACTTTGACAGGATGGCAGCGTGAAATGCTATCATGGCAGTTTCTTTTTCTTTTATTTTATTTCCTTTGTGGCTGAGCGCAAGCCAGTATACAAATATGTAAACTTTGCATCCTCATGCTTTGTTTGAAAAATTATGTATGGAATTTTCGGCCAAGTCATCTTTCCTTCTAAAGGAATAATATTTGAACACAAAAACAGGTTCTCTTCATATGCACTCACAACAAGCACTTATTCATAGATAGATTTTCTAGACATTTAAATTCACTGGCAAATTATTGCAATTGAAGAAGTTGGAAAGCTAAACTAACCACTATATCTTCTATTCCCTTGTCCACAGAATGAATCACGTTCCTTTGTCTCATCCACCACGGTAGCTTCCAGTTCTATTTTCTCTGTCTGCGGAACAAGTAAAAGGGAGGAGACAGAATGATGTGAGATGACACAAACTGGAATACTGACAGAATAGAAATACATAACGTGATGAAAAGTCAAAAGACACTAAGAATTGGAAATTACTTAGTCACAGACAGCTTGCAGCCTAACTCATAAAGTCCTTTAAATAAAAACACTCATCAATCTTAAGCTTCTGAAGCCATGGCAAAATCATTACAAACGCTATATAAGCAAATGAACCAAAATGTAGGCATTTTCGGGAAGAAAGCTAAAAGTAATGACTTGAGATCATTCAAGAACACTTTATGCCGAGATGGGGTCCATTCTTAATTCCTATCTACTCCACAAATGGACCATAAATTTTTCCATCACATTTTCAGATCAAATTCATATCCACCATCAACATTAGATAATAAAAGACAAATCATGATTGATTAAGCAACGGATTCAACATTCAAAATCTCTACAAATGATCATTAATTCATAAATGAGAAAATCAGGCATAACCAAATGATGATGGTATAACCTTGGACTATGAAAAGCTTAAGAGGAAAACCCTGAAAACGGAAATCATAAACCCCCTAGCCATATTTTAAGTTAGGTATTCCATAAATATAAGATAATTTAGGCGTGTGGTAAACTACAAGATTTAATGATTTGAGTTAGACACTTAGAAAAAAACTCATCCACGTGAAGAAAAAAAAAAAAAAAAAAAAAAAAAAGCTATGTAGCTCACTCCCACACAAATGGTTGCATGCTCTTCATCTATAGACTTGAATTTGTTTAATGAAGCACACACTGCTGAGGCTGAGAAATGGATGAATGATACATACCTCTAGCTGCCTCAATGTGTCCAGTAACATA
Organism: Acer campestre; assembly: GCA_954870605.1. Classification (NCBI taxonomy): domain Eukaryota; kingdom Viridiplantae; phylum Streptophyta; class Magnoliopsida; order Sapindales; family Sapindaceae; genus Acer; species Acer campestre. The sequence continues at coordinate 30,925,420 of OX940806.1, forward strand.
AGATGTTTACGTTGAAGAGCATTCAACTGGTTTTGCAGCTCGGAGTGTTCTGCGAGCATAATAGATTCACAGTCTCTGATAACTGCCTCACCAACACCTTCTTGTGATAATCGTACCCGTAGCTTTTCAGTTGAAACAACAATGTCTTCAGAAGTTGAAAAATCACTGCTTGTTAACACTCTAGGGAAAAGATCTTTAGCAGCCTGCAGTGCCTCAATCCATAGGGTTCTGTCATCTCTAGATATACAACATAAGTGAAGAGTCTTTGTTCCCGTGAATATGGTAAGCCTTTTGTCATCTGACTTACTTGCGCGGACTGAAGATACCTGTATAGCAGGTTGCTCCAAACTCAGGTACCACTCAAAGAGAGAAAGTCTTGGAAAATAAAATTCATAAAAACGCAACTGCTCATTACCATTAACTTAAAGATTAGAAAAAATGACTACTTCCACCGTAAGATAAGACCAAATAGCACCAACATGCAATTGATACATCAGTCATGGTAGCTGCTTAAAGTAAAAGGAGAGACGACCATTAATTTCACAGAATGACTGGGGGTATGTTTAAATGTTAAAATTGATGTCAATTGTTAAGTCATCCAACCATGATCATAACAGAGCCAGAATCACATCTGCACGCAAGAGAAAAACATCAAAATCTGTTTTTTTTTCTCCTCAACTTAAGACTGTATGAAGACTTGAACATCCTCGGGTACAATGTATACTTTCACAACAAGAGATAAGGCAAGTAAGTTTGGTGCATGATCACAGACAAATCAAACGAAAACTGCCACCACAATGGACATTCCTCTAAGTAAGAGAACCACATAAGTTTCTAGTTTAATGGGCTGTAAAGGTTTCTTTACTTGTACACTGCCTAAATTCTTTAAACACACTTTGTTTTGAATACTTATCATCTCATAAAATCGATCAATAACCATAGGCTTTCACACAACAATCGGTCTAAAATACTGATGGTGAGTCATTTACTCACGCATATAAAGAAAATAAACAAATAGAATAAACAATTTCCTTACGTCGTCCAAACAAGTTACAGACAACAAGAAAGTTAGCGTTAAACAAATATTGCCACAACCACTCTTCTTTTCCTTAAAATAGAACCAGCAACTAATTATAGTGCAACACTGATAAAGTGTCGACAATTTTTTTAGAAAAAAAAAATCAAAATCAAAATCTAGACAGTGAAATGGTAAACAAAACAAAAAGTAAAGAAGAAAAAGCAAAACCTTTAAGTGTATTTCACCGAAGGGCTTGCACTGGCGAGCTGCGAAGCCGAGCCGATGAGTGTTCCAGTTAGCCTTTCTCATGAACCTAACCGAATCCTCTCCGATCACTCGAACACCGTTGTCTCTAGCTGGACTCATCAGAATCTTATCCGGTCCATGAATCTTATAATACGACAACACGCCGTCTTCGAGCACGAACCACCTCGACCTCCATCCTTTACCATAGTTCACCCACTTGTACAGAATCCCAGCCACGGTTGAACTCGAGCCTCCGCCGTTTCCACTGAACAGTTTCGGTTCTCTCACTTCCGTCGCCGACTCGACGGCGTTAGCCGTCGACGATTTATCACAATCGGTACCAACTGACGAGACCTGAGTCGAGAAATTCGGCTTGACGGTCTTGACGGAAGCCGTTTCGACTCCTAACTGACAATGACTAGCCGATTTCGAAACCGCAGGGTTGGACCGGTCCCGATCGATCGAAACCGGAGCAATGCAGCACAGAGGATTCATCTTAACCACCACCACAAGAACAACCACCGCATTCACCACCTAAACAAAACGACCGATCACAAGAACGCGCAACGACCGATCGGAGACAGAGAGCGAAACGAAACGTTTCGTAAATGACATAAGATCCGGAAGCGAAACGCGAGAGAAAGCAGATATCGAGAGAGAGAGGAGGAGGAGGAGGAAGGGGCAGTTATGAGTGATTTTATTAGATGAGAAGAGTGGAGCAGTGCGCAAACAGATCCATTAATGGCAGTGGTCAGTATAATTCAGTGCAGAGACAGTGATGGAGTCCAAGGCGTAGGTTAGTAATAAAACTATGACTACTGCTACTACGAGCCATTTATAATAAAAATTTCGATTATTATTATTATTATTATTAATTTTTTTTAAAAATAGAAGGGGCTGGTTACTCGGTGTTGTGCTTGAGATTGTAAATTGTTGTGGTGGTGATATTTAAGGTGGTGGAGGGAGAGACAGCTAACGTGCGCATTAGAGAGGAGGCAGGGAAGGAGTTATTTGGGTGGGGAAGGGTGTGTCCGTCGGGTGAGGAGAAGGCGCCTTTTTGGAGGAGAAGTGGCCCATGGTTGTGAATTGTTTGTGATGGTGAGCTTTTTTTTGTTTTGACGGTTTTGCCCCTTAGTGTCCCTTTCTGTTGTGTGAATTGACTCTTTTTGATGTTGATTTGAGGGTGTTTTTGTCATTTCATTTTGGTGCTGTGTGTGAAAGCGATTAGTGAACAATGGATGCTGATGCCCGTAATATAATTGGAGATTTGTAGAAACTGAAAAAGTGTGAGATGTGATTATGTGAAGGAAGGATTAGTAAACAGAGCTGTTTTTGTGTGACAGACCTGTATTGCAACTTTTTCTTTTTGTTTTTAATGGTGCGTTTTACTAATCGGAAATAAAAATCAAATGAAATCAAATCTTATTGGAAATAGGAAGGGAACTTAATTATAATGGTAAGAGAGCGGGAACCTAATTACCTACTTACCTATGTGGGAGCGCGGGAATATAATTTTCCGATATGTATTTGGAGTCTGTGTAACTAGATCTTCAACCGTTTTTAATAAATATTGTAATAATAAATTGGGAATTAAATTAAACTTCCCTCAATATAATTCATTATAAGAAAAGTAGTATTTGTTTTTACATTACAAAATATTACATTTTAATTATAAAAAAAATAAAATGTTAAAAAGAATATCATAGAGCATTGAACCATGTCCCACTTATTCAAATAAGTCTTAGAAGTAGTAAACACGCTCTCGGTTTTTGTAAATAAAACTTTCAAAAGAAATCGATTAGATCATGTCAAAGAAGGAATAAGCCTTAATATGATCTCTTTCATGTACGTTTTAGTAATCAAAAGTGAAAATCAAATGGCATCAAAATTTATTGAAAAGGGGAAGAGAACTTAATTACCTATGTGCGAGGGCGGGAAATTAATTCCCGATTTATATATGGGACCAACAAACTTTATTTTTTTAACCGTTTTTAATAAATTTTGTAATATCAAACCATGAATTAAGTTATGTTCTCGTGAATAACTTAATAATAAATGCCTCTTTAGTTAAAATTTTTTAAATAAAACTTCGTAAGTAAATCGAATTTTCCACTCAATTTCCAAATCCCTTATAAAACTTCTAAATCAACCATTTTTATAATATGTATATATATAATCTTTCTAAAATATATCAAGACGAAGAATATAAACCATAGATTATAGAGAAGTTTTGACAAGTGCATACACTTTGAGATACACTTTGAGTCAAAGTATATAAATCCAATGGTCCACATTTTTCGTCCTGATATATTTTATATTATAACCAACTGACAATAGAAAAACTATATATATATATATATTTTACATTTAAACGAAAATTCCACTATATAACTTCCTTGTAGTTTCTTTTATGGGTTTCCATGCCCTCCTACTTACCAAAAATAAAAAAATTCCACTATATAACAGTCTTTTGGTTTCAAATTTTATTAAGAAAAAAATCTTTTAGTTTCAATTTTTATTAAAAAAAAACAAATTTTTTTAAATTTTTTTTAAAAAAAAACACCTAAGAGTCAACCATTTAATTTTAAAAACTTTTAATTTTAATTAATTCCCGATTTATATATATTATAAAAATCAACCATTTTTATAATATATATAGTCTTTATATATATATATATATCAGAAGAAGAATATGAACCATAGATTATGGAGAAGTTTTGACAAATACATACACTTTGAGTCAAAGTATGTAAATCCAATAGTCCACATTTTTCATCATGATATATTTTATATTAGAACTAATTGACAATAGAAAAACCATATATATAGTTTACATTTAAACGAAAATTCCACTGTATAACAGTTTTTGGTTTCAAATTTTATTAAGAAAAAAATCTTTTAGTTTCAATTTTTATTAAAAAAAAAAAAAAGCTTTTAATTTCAAAATTTAATTTAAAAAAAAAAAACACCTAAGACTTTTAATCAAACCCTCAACTAAAAAGTTGATTTTGAAAAAAATAATAATAATAACAATAATAAATTAGATATTTAGATGATGTTGTCTGCCATCAGCCATGGTTGATTCTCCAAAAGTACTGTTTGGTTTGGACTTTTGATACGTAATTAAATGTTGGCAACTGCTACAAACCAAACCACTCAACAGAGTAGCTAACTTTACTGCATCCACTGAGTGACGCATTTGTTCATATTCTCTGCAGACCTAATCAGTAATCACTGCTCTCATTATTTATTTTTTATTTATTATTATTTTTCCAAAACTACAAAACAAACATTGATTTGGAATTTTGCCTATATATGGGTATAGCCGTACATTGATGATTCAGAGACCATGAAAAAGCTCAATTGGGTATTTTGATTAACTGGTCAATTGGCTTTGTATTTGAAGCTTTTTAAAATTTTACCAGTTATTTGTGCCCACTGAATCACTGATGATCTCTTTTCAAGAAACCTCTCTGCTGCTCATATCATGATTATAACTTTATAAGCTCCATCGGTCCATCCATCACTTGAACTTTTAGACTAAGCAGGCACAATTCTATTCATTAAACCCACCAACCAACCAAACCCACTTTGTTTCTATTATGGTGCTTCTACTTTATTGATTGGATGCAAAATTAAACTCGATCATCAATTGTGTTTGTATTGGATTTGGAAATTGGAAGATGCTTCGATATGTTTCATCAACAACAGCTGTCGTAAAACATAATATATTTTTTTTTAGCTTTTGTTTCCGGATAATTTTAGATCAAACATCGTAAATACACTGATACTAAACAAGCTAAAAATGTAGTCACAAACGATATGGTAAGTGGTTTTTTTATTAATCATATCATCTTACGTTGTGTGTGGTGATGACAATTCACTTACCATATTATTAGGTTGAAATTTTGGTTAATTATATTGGTTGTATAGCATTACTTTTATAAATATATACGAAAAACTCTTAATTATTTGAGAACACCTTCGATGATGTTTAAAATTATTGTAATTTACTAATGGTGCTAGTTATTTTGTCTCCCATTTATCGAGATCATGGATTCTATCTCAAGCATGATAAAAAGAAAATCTTAAAGCAAGATATTGTCTTAGAGATAAAATATATATTTGATAATTTTTTATAAATAAATAAAAAATTAAATAGAAACAAAGTGTATATTAAAGCACATTTCCTCCCAGGTTGCACTTATTGATTGAAAATCCTAAAGTGGGAAATATAACTTAATTATATCTTTGTGATTGCATTGTTTACTAAAAACGATTGAGAATCAAGTTATGCAGATCCTATGTATAAATTAATAGTTAAATTTCGATCGGAAAGAAAATTTAATTCTCATATCTTATATTAGAAATCAAGTTATCTTTCCTGATTTTCTTTCCAATGAAACTCGATTCCTTTTGATTTGAATCCCCGATCAGTGAATACGTAACTCTTAGTTGTGTGCACATTTTTTCCACATTTTTTGTGGGAGGGTTGCAGTCCTACCATGGGCATTTTATTGGAGTTTTCTTCTTACCATAGAGAGAGTGCTTACATGCGGAGTTTTATTTGATGTTGTGGGGAAGTAGAGGAAGTAGATATTCATATAGTGTATTTGATCGTTGTAGATTCCGATAGACCTATGATCAATGTACATTTATAAGTATATATAGGTAGTTAATTTCGACAAGTCTCAAAAAAACTTCTAATGGAGTGTGCTTGATCTCGACCCGTCTTAATAGACTCATGTCCCGTTCAATGCCAAATTTAATTAATAAAATAGGCGGAAATGATATAGTTCAAACAAAAATTAATAAAAAAAAATAATAATCATGGGAAATGATAAAAGCATATGTTTAGTTGATGGAATTACTGTGAGCAAACATCATTTCAATGTTTCAATTTGAAAGAACATAATAATTAGAGTAAAAGAAGTCTTGTTTACATTTAATTATGCAAGTTTATAGCATCCACCAAAAAAAGCTTATAAAAGACAATTAATATTATAATTAGAGGTAGGAACAAAAGCATAATCTCCTGAAGAAAAGAGATTCACAATAAAATAAAATAAAATAATATAAAATAAAATAAAATAAATAATTCACAAAATGTATGAGTATGACAACAACAACAAGTAGCACCATCTCATACAAGTGACAAACACGTGGCACGTGCTTTACCAGAGTTTAACGTGACGACACGTGCAATTATTATGCAAGGAGGAGCACTGGAGCAGAGGTTTTGGTTTTCTTCTGCTACACGCTCTATCTTAACGTTTTATTAATTATAAATTATGATTAGTGGGCCTTTAAATCTTAAATAACATTGCATGATTGGCTTTTGGATTCTTGTGTTCTGTTCTTGATCTTTTTTCAAGATTTGATTTGCCATTAAAATATCAACCGAGATTTTGTTGTGATTTTTTTTTTTTTTTTTTTTTTAAGTTGGGCCTGTTACTGTGTACCAGATTCACCTGATCTTGGCTCGGCCCACTCCATTTGAATTGGATTAAAAAATACTAGTGTTCCCAATATTGCTTTTAATTTTTCACTTTATTTTATCAATAATGTTAAATCATTTAAAAAATTAATCGAAAAATCAATTCAAATGATGTGATAATGATTAATTTTTTTTATAATCAGCTCATGAATGATATGATTAAAAAAAATTACACGTGATATCATTTGAATTGATTTTTGTAATAGGTTTTTTTATATGAGTATTGCTCTTATTTTATATATTTACAACATTGTATTGAAAGGATGCTCTAACACGCCAAATTATATTTAATTTTTGAAGAATCTTGTCATGCATTGTATGTGAATTTTAAAAGCTTGGCATATATATATATATAAAGTTTATCGTGAAATTAAAATAAAGGGGTATTATTTATTTAGTCCCTATGTTTTTTTTGAATTATCTGTTTTTTACTCACTTATTCATTTTTCACTGAATTGGTCCATATATTTTCTAAAACCACTTAATTTGGTCTCTTTGACCATAATTTTGACGGTCAACCGTCACAAAAAATGCTAAATGACTAATTTCCCCATGGCTTCAGTTCAACCGTCTAAAAGTACCTTTCTTTATTATAAACCAAAAAATTGGTAGATGGATCTTCACCATCCATCTCAAATATGGACGATGATGATCAAATATTCAAATCACAACACCAAAAAAAAAAAAAAAAAAAATGAAAAAAAGAACAAACAAACAAAAAAAAAAGTTGGAAAAAAAGAAAGAAAAAACAATGATGTGGAGATCCATATCTCCATCTCAAATCATCAACACCATCACAACACAAAAACCATCTCAAATCCAACACCACCACCAGCCTCTCATCAACGAAAAGAAAAAAAAAAAACAAATAAAAAAAGAATGAAAGCTTTTGAAGAGATATGGGTTCTAGACTTCAAACGTAATAATAATAATAATAATAATAATAATAATAATAATAATAATAATAAGGTTTTGAAGAGATCTATAACCAGATCTAGTCCATAAATGAAAGAGTCTATGGGAGGCTACCCATCGTTGGCGTCAGAAGGAGCGGCGCTCCATCTAAGATGAAGCCTGTCTCTGCTCTTCCGCCGGCGTCGGATGTGGAACCACAAATTTGAGATGGAATTGATGATGATGATCTTCAACCTTCAACTGCAAATCTTGGATTTTTATTTTTTTTTGTAGGATAATTTTGTGGTTTTTAAAATTTTATTGAAAAAGATGGTTTGTTCTTGGTTTGGGTTGGATTTGCTTGTAAAGGAACTTTTGATTATGTATTTGGTTTGTGAAGATCTTTGATGATGGTTCTCAGGAAGATTTGGTGAGTTGGAATTCAATGAAAGAAATGTGTTTGGTACTTGAGACAATGAAAGAAAAAAAAAAAATTGGAATGGAGAGAATATCACTTTTATTTCATTAAAGGTTGAAGGTTGATAATGATGGAATTGGAAGGTTGATGACGATGATCCAGATTGGACCGATTATGTATCAATTTTATTTTTTTTTAGATGGAGATTGGATCTCCACATTTAATTTTTTTAATTAATTTGTTTTTTCTATTTGTTTATGTGTTGACACGTGGCATATAAATGTTTAAAGATAAAAATACCTTTAGAACTGTTTAATTTAACTAATGGTTGACTCACAGTAGGATGAAATTGAGGGGTTTTTGAAAACAAAAACTAATCCAATGGAAAATGAATAAGTGAGTAAAAAATAGACATTTCAAAAAACATAGGGACTAAATGAATATTACCCCTAAAATTAAATTAGAAGTGCTGTACAAATGTACAATGCACAAGGGTAATGTTTGGGATGCTTTGGGATTTGTGAAAACTTGTTTCACGTTTGTTCATAAATAGAAAACAGTACAAGTGTTTACCTCACATATGTACTGGTTTGAGTTGCTATATTTTGATGAAACACAATCATAATAAGCTTCGACACTTAAACTAGATTTGTTTTTCTTTCACATTTCGAATGGTTTGAATATGAGATATTGTCGGATTGAATGGGTGTCATTTACTGTCGAACCGCCGATAAACTAGTTAGTATCTACAAATTGTCAAGACAATAATTTTTTACATCAACATCACCATAAGCAATAATGAATATGAATTGAGATAGAACCAAAATAATTATGTCTTAAAATATGAAATTAACTCAAACGAATCTAAACTCTAAGTTTCAGTAATTTTATTTATTGAAATTCAATAAAAAAAGAATACATAAGCTAGAGTCTAATCGGATTTCGGAATCTCTCATTATCTTACTTTTTGCTACGTTTTTTCAAACATATCAATACTTAATATTAAAAAAATACATTTCAAATGTGAAATTTCTTATCCGGTATTTTGAGATAGATATATGATATTATAGAAGTAGATATACAAACCGAATGTAGCATTTAGTCTCGAGAGATTTCAGATCGATTCTAAGGGATTGATGAACCATTATGCTTTCCGATTGTATCATCTGACTTCTTGTTAGGCTTTTTCGAATCAATCAATACTTAAATAAAAATGTACATTTTACACTTGAAGTCATTTATGAATTTATCTATTATTTTGTGATAAATATCTACCATTATAGAAGTAGATATATTAACCAGATATAGCATTTGGTCTCAAGAGATTCCAAATCGATTCCATTCCAACGGAGCGACCGACCCATTATGTTTTCCAAATATATTATAAAACTTAAAAAGAAAAGAAAAAAATCCAAAATCCAAACCCGTCCGGTGGACACTATGAAGGACACATCATTACTCTAATACATATTTCGGGTGGGGCCGGCCTCCTTGAGTTTTCCAAATCGTACGATCTGGATTTGTTACAAGGTCACGAATCCAACGGTCCAAAACCTACCGTCAAGTATCCCAGAGTCAAATCGACAAATCGCATTTTAGGCTAAAAGAGAGAGAGACAGAGAGGGTCGGTGGTCGTCGTCGTTGTAGCAGTGAAAGTTTTATTGATTGCTAAGAAAAGAATCGTCGGAGTAGGGGCACAAAAAGAGAGATTTTGTAATAATTTTTTTTATTAATGATGAAGAAGTTGATGAGAAGAGCTTGTGGTTGTTTACATGGTCGTCGTTGCTGCTGTTGAGAGATGAGTGTTATTATTATTATTACCACCAACTCCAAGCGACCAAAACCAAGTTGTGCGTTGAGTCGCTCCTTTCACTTGCGATCCAAGTTTTTCATATATTACCATCACCATCAGCATTTCTTGCACGATCATGGTCCATTGCTTTAAACCCTTTATTGGATCTCTGTCGCAGATCCACCACCGACATCGCCACTGCAGTCTCCTCATCTCTATCTGCTATGGACCCCACTTCTCGGCCTGCCGTCGTCATCGACAACGGCACCGGGTATGTCCGCGTGATTTTCTATTAATTGCCTGCAATATAGAGTCTCAGATAAACTGTTCGAAGAAATGCCCCAATTGATTTTTTGTCTATGTTTATTTAATTTGATCGGCGTGGACCATCTGTTCATCGTTGTTAAATATGAAATATGAAAAATTGCCCCCAGCTTGGTGTTGTTTGTTTAAATTACTGAATTGGGTTAGCTTTTTATTGAAAAATTCGAAATGGGAATTGAACTTCTCTTTTCTGTTATTTTTTTTTTATCTGGTTGTTGCAGGTATACTAAAATGGGTTTTGCGGGTAATGTAGAGCCTTGTTTTATTCTTCCAACTGTAGTAGCTGTCAACGAGTCGTTTCTAAACCAATCAAGAGCTTCTTCCAAGGCCAATTGGCTTGCACAACACAGTGCTGGTGTAATGGCTGATCTTGATTTCTTTATTGGAGATGAAGCCCTCACGAAGTCACGAACTAGTAGTATTTATAGTCTTAGTTATCCTATTAGGCATGGTCAGGTTGATAATTGGGACGCTATGGAGAGGTATTGGCAGCAGTGTATGTTTAATTACTTGCGATGTGATCCTGAGGATCATTACTTTTTGTTGACTGAGAGCCCACTTACGGCGCCAGAGAGTAGAGAGTATACTGGTGAGATTATGTTTGAGACATTCAATGTTCCGGGCCTTTATATTGCAGTGAATTCAGTGCTTGCTCTTGCGGCTGGGTACACAACATCTAAGGTTGGTTTTTAAGGTTTAAAGATTGTATCGTTTTCTTGCATTTATGAATGCTCACTTCATTTTGTAATATTTTCTTCGCACTTGGTACAATATTTGTTCTGTTTTAGACCTAAAAAGGAATGCTAACTTCATTAGAATCTCAGTGTCTCAAGTGCAGTGTTCCTTTATGATTTTTACAATTAATTTAGATTCTTGTGAAGCTGGAAAGGAGCTTTAGAATTTTTTTTAATTGAATATGATTTAGTTAGTAAGGCCATAAGTTTTACAGTTTTACTCAAGCGATGGGAGGATAATTGCTAATGAGAATGTTTAGTACTTGATTCAGGAAAAGGGGTAGGTTCTATCTAGTAAATAGAGTTTGAGAAATTATAACAGATTACTTTCACCTACTGTTTCACTTGCAGCAAAGAGGAGTGAACTCTTTTCATGGTGATTTCTCCATTTAATAGCGTTTCCTGAAACAGAGTGAATATATTGGCTTCTTTATTGGATGATTTTAGATCTCCTTAACAACATAGATAGTATATTATGATCTCAGTGATGGATGGCCGTAGGGGTGGGCACAAAGTTCAGAACCGAACCGAACCAAACCGAAAAAAGGGTGTTCGGTTTGGTTCATAGGTTAAATTCGGTTTGAACCGGTTCAAAAATTTAAAAACCAATAAGATTTCGGTTCAATCCGGTTTTGGAAAACCAAAACCGGTTTGAACCGAAATGAACTGAGTATATAAATAATAATAAAAAAAAAACCCTAAGTTCCTAACCCTTTCTACTTCAACCAACTGTCTCAGAGTTTGGTTTTCTTCCTCTGTTCTCTCAACTCTCAAGAGCTCCGATCTCGTTCTTCAACAACGCCTCACTCTCCGATCTCTTTCCGGTGACTTAGTCTTTGTCTTCTACTCTTCTTCTTGTCACCTGTCACCACTCACCAGATTCTTCTTTCAAAATCTTCAATCGATCTCTTCTTCTTTTTTCCTCTGTTTTAGTTTCTTCTTTGTTTTAGTTCTTCTTTCAAAATCTTCAATCTTCAATCGATCTTTGTCACCTGTCACTTGTTTCTTTGTTTCAAAATCTTCAATATTGCAATTGTTTTATGTAAAACCCAGATTTATTTTTTTTATCTTCAAAATCTTATTTTTCTTATTTTTTTTTTTATTGGAAATCAGATGGATTCCCATTGATTCTAACTAGTTTTTGATTCATTCATGCCCTTTTTTGATTTTTTGATTTTATTTTTGATTTTTATGATTTCAACTTTTTATTAAGTGTTTTGTGGGAATGGCCAGAGATGTTTGAAAATATTTGCTACTCTTGATCATGGAAATATTTCCATATGATGATTCTTTATCCACCGAGATCTCTGAGGCCTCCTTCTTTGAATATTTTTTTTTGATTTTCTTGTATTTTGTTTTATAATATATTAAAAAATAAAAGATAGATTATAAAATAAACCTTAGTGATCTACTGGTATTATTATTATCATTTTTTTTTTTTTTATAATTGTTTTGGTGGTTTTGCAAATGTTTCTTGATTCCTTTCTACATGTTTTCTGTAAAAACAAACAAACGAATGAACGATTGATTTGCACAAACTAATAGAATTAGGTTCGGTTTCAAGGTGAATCGGATTAAGAACAATATATTTTACAAAAAAAGCTGCTAGATAGTTAGTTATGTTATTTCTTGTTTATTTCAATGTTTAAAGAGTAGTTTAAAAATTAGTATAAAAAACATATTAAAAAGACTTATTCAGCCCATCAGGTCCATTAGGCCCAAAACCGAATTAAACCGAACCGAATCGAACCGATTAAAATCGGTTTGGTTCAGTTCGGTTACCATCTCTTATTCGGTTTAAACCGGTTCAGTTTTAGGTGAACCGAAATATTTTCGGTTCAATTCGGTTTTACCCAAAACCGAACCGTGCCCACCCCTAGTCATGGCCGCGACAAACAATTTGAAGCATTAAATACATTTTCCTTTTGAATTTATTTATTTTATTATTATTTTTAATGAATAAGCATTGTTAGAATGTAACACATTGTCCTGGACAATCCTCAATGAATTTGTGTGTTTCGATGATGATAGAAGATGTAAGATAACATTGCATGATGTCATGATGTAGGAAACTGTTCATCACATTGAGAGACAAGCTCTATAATATTAAAAGAAACCATGTAATTCTATATATCTATCTGAATTTGATCTATTGGAACATTTGTACTGAGAATATTTTACTATCATATAGCTAAAAAGGATTGTAGGAATGGTCGTTGTTCCTAATAGGGCTCTGAATATTGCATAGATATTCGGAAATAGATTGCAAGAGAAAACTTTTCCTAACTACTATTGATTTTTTAGTTAATGATCTTAGGGTCATTAGAACAAGCATATTCCTTTTTTTTGCTTTTTGTCATTTCTTATTTTCAAAATCCCTTGCTGAAATCCATATATATGCCTTTATATTTCTCTGTAGTTCCATTAGTTTTCTATCCTTTTCCTTTGATTGACCTGCACTTCTTTTTAGTGTGAGATGACAGGGGTTGTAGTGGATGTTGGAGATGGGGCTACTCATATTGTACCTGTTGCAGATGGTTATGTTATTGGGAGCAGCATTAAGTCCATTCCCATTGCTGGAAAGGATGTCACTCTCTTTATCCAGCAACTAATGCGGGTATGTTGTTTTTACTCCCTCTATATTCTATAAAGTTGTAACTTCAGTGGTTTGTGCATATTTTATTAGATAGTCTCTGTTATGACTACATAATTATCACTGCATCCCTATGAATTTCATTCTCATAATATTAAGATTCTTAGTGTGATAGACCAATTGTTAGGTGGTAGAGGGGGTGCTGAACTTCTGCACAATTCTCTGATCTATGGATGAAAATTAAGGGTATAGATGTATTTATGGCTGACTTAAAACTTTTCATCCGTTAAAAATGGAAGAAACAATGCCATGAACGGAGCATTATGAGGTCGAGTCAATTGTATTTTATTGAAAGCATTTTTGGTTTGACTTGACCTTTTATATTATAAGATCCTGATTCGTAGAAACACTTACCAGTAGTGTTTCAACGTGTGATTGAAACAGTGTTTTTTCCAGAATCTTTTACCGTGGTGGTTTTTTTCGTAGTAATGTTGATAGATATTCCACTTTTAGAATAATATATTATTTTTACATAAGATCCACAAATTATAATTTAATTATCGAATACTTATAACTCATAAGTTATTTCTTTTATTGTTTTATGCAGGAAAGAGGAGAGAATATACCACCGGAAGATTCATTTGAAGTAGCTCGAAAAGTGAAGGAAATGTATTGCTATACAAGTTCAGACATTGTCAAGGTTGTCTTCCATTTAAAATTCGGTTGAATTTTGGTTCCACATAATCTCTCTGATTTTATACTGAGCATGAGTGACCTAGATGATTTCTTCTATGATTCCAGGAGTTCAACAAGTATGACAAAGAACCAGCCAAATACATTAAGCACTGGAGAGGTATCAAACCAAAGACAGGGGCACCATACACCTGTGATGTTGGTTATGAACGATTTCTTGGCCCTGAGGTTTGTTCTGTCTTTTGCTAAATCCGTTTTATAGCAAGCACTTCTATCTATTTTATACAATAGAATATTACACTCATCCAATTTTAATAGATTACATTCTTGAGTAGTATAGGATGGCTGTTGCAAACACCATGCTGCTGTTTGGGGCAATTTCCCTCGGACATTCTGATGGATCCCATTGAAACCATAGAAATGATTGGACTTTTTGCTCTGTTCTTAAAATTTTTCGTTGTATTAATTGGCATGTCAATTTCACAATATACCAGATGCAACTTTTCTCATTATCAATCATTTCTAGTCTTTAGGGCCACATTTAATTGTTACTTCTATTACCTATGCTATATTTCAAAACGTGCACTCTTGGTTTACCCAACTTCAGGTTAAACTTTATATTTCTTGTAGCTTGGCTTAATTATAGACCATTTTATTTGAAGGAACTTTTTGTCTTTCAACTTAGGGATATAGAACTTCAAACCATGGTCTGCATTTCGGCACATGCCAGGTCTGATTTTTTAAAGAATTATAGCTGGTTTCAGTATCATAATATAAAGGTATAGGGATGTTGTCCTTAACATAGGTTTTCCATGTTACCAAGTGGTGAACAGGGTCAATGTATTAACAGGCTCTGGTAGTTTTGCACATCAGTTACCCAATTATGTATATGATGATTTCTGTATGCAAGAATATTGTTTGATGTATGCTAATGAGTTAGTTGGGAGCGTGAATAAACAACAGAGAACCTTCTGCTTCTTGCTGCTGAAATCTGTTTTGATAATTTTTCTTGCTTGTTTGACAGGTTTTCTTTAATCCAGAAATTTACAGCAGCGATTTTGCAACTCCTCTACCAACTGTGATTGACAAGTGTATCCAGTCTGCCCCGATTGACACAAGAAGGGCTTTGTATAAGGTATGCATAGGATCATGGAAGTAAAAGTATGCACATACTGGTTTTTAGATGAGATTTTTCAATGTGAAGCAATATGAATTATCTGGATTTGCGGATTGAAATGTGTTGACGTGGGACTGTTTTGCCTGATTCTAACTATCTGCAGTAACATAATTCTTTCCTTATTATCATTGACTATTTTGAGTTCTAAATTTTTTTTCAGACGGTATGAATATTTTTTTTATTTATAGTTTATGGAACATTAAAGCTTTATACCCTCTCATTTTCCTGAATATTCTCTAATCATTGGTTTTGATTTTTGTCTTAGAATATAGTTTTGTCTGGAGGGTCAACCATGTTCAAGGACTTCCATAGAAGGTTGCAACGGGATCTGAAGAAGATTGTGGATGCTCGGGTTCTTGCATCTGATGCTCGACTTGGTGGGGAACTAAAAGTAATATTCTTGCGTTGTATAATGTTTACCATTAATTCTAGATATGACTCACACGATCATCAACATTGTAAAATAGATTATCTGATCATTGCATGTTTCCTCTTTTTTGGGTTGGGGATCGGGGTGGTGTTGTTTTAATAGGCTCAACCAGTGGAAGTTAATGTAGTCAGCCACCCTATTCAGAGATTTGCGGTATGGTTCGGTGGTTCTGTACTTGCATCAACACCAGAATTTTTTGCGGTATGAATTTCTCCCTCTAGTCTGAAACTCCAACAGATAGTTCCCATGTTTCATTACGTGAATCTGGAAGCTGATATTTTGCTTTATTCTTATGTCTAAAGTCCTTCGTCCTATATAGCTACCAAATTTCCTGTGTTAATGCCCCTTTCAATTGAAAAGGTTTCCCTTGGTCTAGGGATGATAATCAAATGTGCTTGTGATATGCCTTTTCACCCTTTCATTTGGAATCCTCAGATTATCATCAATATAATTGTAAGGCTTGTTAATATTGTCTTGCAATGCAACAATGTCAAGCCGTTGGGGTTTTACTGCTAATCGAATTTGAATCTCAATAAGTGTTATCTAAGCCATATGTATTATATGGATTGAAATTCTGGTGTAGTTGAGAACAAAAGAAAATAAATAATTCAATTGTAAATAACATAGTATAATTTTCTTGGTGTTGGTTCTTGATGTTGTATAATCCCTTGCCTGTCACACTCATTGGGTTCTCAAGGGGATTGTCTCGTGTGGCCCTTCTCAAGCACTTTGCTAGCTTAAGTGGAGCAAGGTATTCTCCAATTGGATTACATCAAGGACTCGTTGATTAAACTCTAGTAGATAGGGAGAAAAACATTCAATGGCATTACAAGTTGTTTAATTATACAATTTTGTTTACATTTTCTTGTTTTGTGACCTCCCTTATTGATTTGCCAGTATCTCTTGAGCTTATCTTGAACACTAATGGAGTTCATTCTCTGGCTACTAAAGTTGTCGATTGAAGAGTTTCTGCTCTATGTACAGGCTTGCCATACAAAAGCAGAATACGAGGAATATGGAGCGAGCATATGCCGTACAAATCCTGTTTTCAAGGGGATGTATTGATTTAAAGACTCGTTTTGGCTGATCAAATGGAAGGCATTTCCGGACGTTGTTCCCTGAAATGCCTCAAACCTCAGCTCACTTCCCTCCTCCTGTCATTGCTTGTTGTTAACATGTACTTTGGGATGTGAGAAGTGTAAAGTATAGACTCTCGGCCCAACTGTAAGAAAAGAAAATGGGTTTCTTGTATTCATTCATCGATTAGGGAGCTACAGGATGCAGTCTTTTTATGTTACAATTAGGTATTCAGAACTTCTTCGGATTCGACGACATTTATCAGTTAGGCGAACATCAGCTGAGCTGAATTTCATTTTAAGTTTTCAGCTTAGAAAGGATATGATTAAGATTTACCCCTTCTTTTTTGTCCTTTTTCTTTCTGGTTAGGAGAGATTTTTTCATTCATATGGTTTGTAGTAATGGAAGTACCAACTTGAGTTAGAAATTTGTTTATGTGAATTCTCTTAATATTCTTTTCCAGATACATGTTCTGTGTACATTGTATTGAATGGAAGAATCTTGTACAATGACGATCACCGTTAAATTTTGCAATTTTTATCCGATTATTGTCGAACAGGTTTGAATCTCATCTGTTAAACATGAGAACTTTATTATTGCAAGTAGTAGCTATTTCAGTTTTTCAGGTAAATTTATGCATGAAATTGGTGATCATGCATGAGAAAAATGTTCCCAAAATTTTCTTTCAATCATGAAATCTATGTTTCTTGCAATCACAATTAGAAACTCGTGAAAAATTATGCTTTTCCTCAAACAATGAGTCATTTTTTACACATTGGGAGCCATTTGTGTCTTTTTCTCATCAAGGCAAATCAACCCACTTCCTCTGAAAGGTATGTTTTTAAATTATCTTTGTTTCAGTTAAGGGTATTATTGAAAAAAAAGTGAATATAAATTTTTTGTTGGCTTTCCAAAATTCAATTAGATGGCAGAAAATTACTTGGGTTAACAAGATACCACACGTCACAATCAGCACAGTAAATTACTGTACTGTCCCTTTGAACCTTATCTCTTATCCGTTCTCGATGATTCTAATTTTGTGTGTTCCATGGTTTAATAATTAATCGCTTAACGTTTAATAAATTGTTTACATTTTAGTTAGTGGGTTAAAATGATAATTGAGAAATGAAGTTTGAGTGCAAAACGATTAACTGATTATATTAATACATGAAAATTATTGGGTCTTCCACGTTTTTTCGTACGAAATTCTCAATAGTTATCGGGTTTTTTTTTTTTTTTTTTTTCCGTAAAGAATTTCCAATAGCTACCGGTCATCCGGTAACTATTGAGAATTCCTAGTGGGAATCTTGCGCTTTTTTCATACGAAATTTTTAAGAGATATTTTTCATTCGGTATCTCTCGGGGATTACTGTTGTGAATCCCGTATGAAATTTCCAATTGTTACCGATGTTTTTTAGTGCGGAATTTTGTATGGCTACTGGATGACCGGGAGCTACCGGTAGCTATTCGGAATTTCATACGAAAAAACATGTGTGGGATTCCACATATTATATTATTAGTAATTGTTACCGATGTTTTTTAGTACGGAATTTTGTATGGCTACTGGATGACCGGGAGCTACCGGTAGCTATTCGGAATTTCATACGAAAAAACATGTGTGGGATTCCACATATTATATTATTAGTACTTGGAAAAGATGAAATCTGTATCAAATCCTACAACTCTACAAGGGTTTCACTGTACAACCAGAGCAAGAACAAAAATTGAATAGATACATACACCAACTGACCAACACCCAGAGAGAGAGAGAGAGAGAGAGAGAGAGAGAGAGATAGCGGGGGAGAGTGTGTGTGTTTAAGAGACAAAATTTGATTGAGCCATAATAGGTCAAGCTAAGAGGCGAAGACGAAATCCACAAGCAAAGTGTAAGAAAAATCTCTCTAGTAGACCATACATGATTCCGATTGATTCCGATTCTGTGATTTTGTTCTGCTTCAAAGTTTTCTAATTTTTTTTCCGTGCTGGATTATCATGAATTTCTCTCTACTTTATAGTGATATATTGTGTCTAGGGTTGCGAGTGCCTGAGATTTCGTGCGATTCTTCTTTTGACTTTGCGAAATGGGTGTTGGTGATTTATCTGTTTTTGGTAATTTTCCACATGGGTGTGCCATATTTGTTTTGATTTCTTTGATTTTCCAAAGTGTCTATTGCAGATTCTGTTTTTATTTATTTTTATTTTTTACGGATATGATGAGTTAGGTCACTAGTACTGGTAATTTGTATGGCTTTGTTTTGATCTATGAATCTGTTAGTGTCCCTGTCTTGTGTACACAACCCTATTGATATAACCTGATTGCTTATTTATTTTTTCGTGTTGGAAATGACTATGGTTATATTACCATGGTAGTCCAAATGATTATCCTTGATTTGAGCTATTATGAGTCTTTGTGCTAGAATGTCTTTGTTCGGAATAAGATAACAGATTTACATGTTCTTTATTAGGTCTTAGTTTTGTAGTCAGTTTAAATGGATCCAATGGCTGAAGAGCAAATAGATTATGAAGATGAGGAATATGGAGGAGCTCAGAAGATGCAGTATCAGGGAGGTGGAGCCATACCTGCTCTTGCTGATGAAGAGCTGATGGGGGAAGATGATGAGTTTGATGATCTATATAATGATGTTAATGTTGGAGATGGTCTCTTTCAGTTTCAGCGAACTGAAGCACCACCTCCTCCCAGTGGTGCTGGCAACGGAGGACTTCAAGCTCAGAAAGCTGATGTTCCTGAGCAACGAGTTCAACCTGGGGGTTCGCAAGGGTTAAACGCTCCTGGGGTTTCTGCTGAAGGAAAGTATCCTGGTGCTGGGACTCATTTTCCTGCTCAAAATGAGGGTCAAGTGGCTGGTAACAGATCAGAAATAGGATCTTCTAGCTACCCCGATGGGGCTTCTGTTTCACAAAAAGGCAATGTTGCAGAGATGACTCACAATGTCCAAGGCAGAAATATGAGTTTTCAAGGATCAGCGTCTGTGCCTCCTAAAACTGGGGTTGATCCTCCTAATATCCCTGGAAGAGTAGCTAATGAGCCTGTACCTTTGTTAAATCCTGGCACTGGAGGTCCTCAAGGTGTTATACAGATTCAAACTAATCAAATGGGTATAAATGCAAATGTCAATCGTCCAATGGTGAATGAAAACCAGATCCGGCCTCCTGTAGAGAATGGTGGAACTATGCTGTTTGTGGGAGAATTGCATTGGTGGACAACTGATGCTGAGATTGAAAGTGTTTTATCTCAGTATGGAAGGGTCAAGGAGATTAAGTTTTTTGATGAGAGAGCTAGTGGTAAATCCAAAGGCTACTGCCAAGTTGAATTTTATGATTCTGTTGCTGCGTCTTCATGCAAAGAGGGAATGAATGGTCATGTCTTCAATGGAAGAGCCTGTGTTGTGGCTTTTGCTTCTCCACAAACTTTGAAGCAAATGGGAGCTGCTTATATGAACAAAAACCAAGGCCAGCCTCAGTCTCAGCCTCAGGGAAGGAGGCCTATGAATGATGGTGTGGGAAGAGGTGGTAATATGAATTATCAAAGTGGAGATGGAGGTAGGAATTATGGTAGGGGTGGCTGGGGACGAGGTGGGCAGGGTGTACCCAACAGAGGAGGAGGTGGACCGATGAGGGGAAGAGGAGGGGCTATGGGTGCAAAGAACATGGTTGGAAGCAGTGCAGGAGCTGGAGGTGGAGGTTATGGACAAGGGCTTGCAGGTCCTGGATTTAGCGGCCCAGCTGGTGGTATGATGCATCCACAGAATATGATGGGAGGGTTTGATCCAACATATATGGGTAGAGGAGGTGGCTATGGAGGGTTTTCAGGTCCTGGTTTTCCTGGCATGATGCCTTCATTTCCTGGTGTCAATACAATGGGACTTGCTGGGGTGGCTCCTCATGTCAACCCGGCATTTTTTCACCGGGGGATGGCAGCTAATGGGATGGGGATGATGGGTTCTTCTGGAATGGATGGACCTCATCCAGGAAATTGGACTGACACGAGCATGAGTGGATGGGGAGGTGAGGAGCATGGACGAAGGACTAGGGAGTCAAGCTATGGTGCTGATGACGGTGCTTCTGATTATGGGTACGGAGAGGCAAATCTTGAAAAGGGAGCCAGGTCAAGTGGTGCTGCCTCCCGGGAAAAGGAACGGGTTTCTGAGCGTGACTGGTCAGGGAACACTGATAGGAGACATCGTGAAGAGAGGGAACCAGCAGACTGGGACAGGTCTGAAAAGGATCACAGGGAGCACAGGTACAAGGAAGAAAAAGATAGTTACCGAGACCATCGGCAAAGAGGAGACCGTGATTCAACTTATGAGGATGATTGGGACAGGGGGCAGTCTTCTTCGAGATCTCGGAGCAGGTCCCGAGCAATGCCAGAAGAAGATCACAGGTCTCGGTCAAGGGATGTGGATTATGGGAAGAGGAGACGGCTACCATCAGAGTGAGGGAATCATGATGATCATCCTTCTATGGAAGATTGTATGACACCTCATTATCTATGTTCGCTCTTAGTGTATTGCCCTTGGGTTGCTACAATTCTACCACCGCTTGCTCTGGTTTCTGTTGTCCCAAATGCAGCATGTGGCTTCTTGAGGGAAAAGTAAGTTCTACTCGTATGTGTAGGGGGGAAGAATAGATTCTCCATTACTTTCGTATTGCATTCTAAAGAACATTATTAGCAACACTAAATATTTGTGTGTTGGGAAAACATTAGTGACTTTTGAGTTTCATACCAATGTGGATAAGTCTTTGTAGGGCTGGACTCGTGATATCCTGCAGCTTAGTATCCCATTGGCTTTATTTAATTCTACCGATTCCTATCTTTGAGACAATGGCTTTTGATCTGGTGGTTTTCATACACTGTGAAGCCTACTTTTTTTAGATGGTTGCTTGATTTAATGCCCATATACTTTTCTTCACCAGTTCCTTTTCCAATTGTTGCTTCAGTTAAAGTTTTAGATGTAGCAACATGATTATAGCAGAAAAAATTACATGCTACAGTTCTTGTACTGTTTCTTTTGATCTTTTCATTTATAACTTAAATTGCTTGGTTGAATTGTGTCTTAAGTTGCATTTTTCTTGTTCCTTTGCATTTCCTTGTCCATATAGGCTGTCTGTATTATGTGCCAAAATTTTATTTTCTGCTTATCATTCTTTATTACGACGAAGTACAGAGGCATTTAAAGTGTCTTTTGTGTTTCTTGATTGGAGAACAAGGTTTTTGTCCACACCAACTTATATTATTACTTAACTTTGTAAAAATGTATTTAAGGTATGTTTCCGAGTCTGAAACAGTGTATTACTTTACTGTTTTATTTGATGCATGTCATAAACATGCACTGCTGGCCCCTTTGTGTTGCTTGAAGTGGCATTTGGATTTAGCATGGATGTAAGTCATTGGTCACCAGTATTCATTAGGGTGGTAGTCTTGGTAAATTTTGAGATAGGTGTGATATTGTTCCATTTGTGTAAATACCTGCTAGATGCAACATTTTTGCATTTCTTATGTCTGTCTTAGAATGAAGTCCAACTTGGCTTTAGTGATGTCTAATATGCACCATTCGTTGAGATCGGCCCATTTTTATTTCTTATCAAGTTTAATTTTTTGAGAAGGAATTCTTGCAATGCTTTATTCAAATTCTGTAGTTTCATGGTAACTATTTGTTGAAGGAAATGTTATATATGCCACTATGTTAGTTATATCCTTGACTTTGGTATGGTATATTGCTCATGCTTCTGTAGTGGTGGATTGCTGATAAATTTAATTTTATTCTTTATTTTTCATTTGCTTCTTTGCTGATTCTCTTGAAATAAGTGGCATGAATTAGTTGATATAAGAGTCAGATTAACCACTGGTTATTGGTCTTTAAAGGTTTTGTGATTTTCTTGTTTGGATTCTGATGAATGCTTTGACTGATAATTTCAGTTTTGTAAGCTTTTCTTTAATGCATCGTTGCATCGTACTTCTCTCTTTTTCCTTCATTTCCCTAACTTTTTTTTTTTAAGTATAAACGGTTTAATTATATTAATGAGTTCTTTTGAGCTTTACCACACAATGAGTTGATAAAACAGCCTCGTAAACTGGTAACTGAACTTCCAAAAGAGTGTTTTATCTTGTAGAAGCTCTGTTATTCCTGCGGCCATTAAAGCTTAAAAACAATTAGTAAAGCTTTGATATTGTTGTTTCATGTTATATCTTAAAATGAGAAGTAATTATTTCTGATCTTGTGAATTTTAGCTTGATATGTTAGTGTTAACAACTGTACGTAAAAAGTATGAACCAAAGTGATAAATGTGTTTATGTCTTATAGAAGTGATGAATGAACAGGTTTGTAGATGCTTGAGTTTTTGTTGCTATCAGATTAGGGGTGTCATATACCTTGCAGTTAAGTACTTCACGTCTCTGCATTATTGGACCTCTTATTGTGTGGAACCAACCTGAGGTCCAACAATGATGGTGGTTGGAATTGATCAGTATTTGCATAGTGTCGTAGGGAATATGGTCCCCAAATAAAAATGCATTGCTGTCTTTAATAATGAGTGATAGAGGTAGAATGTCAAATGTCGTCTTTGGAAAATTAATATTTCTTATAAAAGTCTATTGACACGGGGGCTTTCTTCTGATCATATATTCAGGGAGTGGTGTGGCAACTCTCTGTTTCCATGAATGGATGAGCCTGGAGGAAGATGTGTTTGATGTGCTGCTGTCATTTGCTTTCTCAAATAATGGCTCTGGTCTGTCGAGTTTGCAAAAGAAGTCTTGACAATTTTGGATTTCACCCTTTTTTTTTCCCTCAATTAAAAATCTGTAAATTGCTCTGGGAAGAAAATGCCTAGGCATAGTAAAGTCATGAACTTGTCAAATATGAAGTGATGGTTATAGGTTTTGATACCACATTGTAAAACACCATCATCTGTAAAGTTGATTACATGTAATAGGTACACTGCATGTAAGGCCTTTTTCATTGTTTATTTGGCTATTTGTGCCACATTGTGATCTTGTAAAAGAGTTGTACTGACTTAGAGGCCTATACTTGTTGATATTTGATGTGGTGTAACTGAGAATTTAGCTGTATGTTAGCGGAGTCTGTGATGAGCTATTAGTATGTTGTAATCCGGGATTACCTTTTTACCTGTAATTGGCTATTGTAATGTATGTAAACTTAGTTTCTGTTACTACCTACCTTGAAAGTGTAAGGACTTTTTGATTTTTTTCTTTCTCCTTTTATGTAAATTTTGAGATGTACCTGCAGATAGGAGTCACATATTGTGTACTATTGTTGCAGTTTGTAAATGGGCTGGAACCAAGAGTTATTGGTTGTCTTTGGTTGCTTTGGGTTTGTAACCCAGGATTGCTGTTTCACCTGTAATTGGTTATTGTAATGTTTGTAAAACTAGTTTCTGTCAGTACCATGAACGTGTAAGGACTTTGGGAATTTGTTTCATTTTCTGTTAATGTAAACTTGAGGTGTACCTGCGGATAGGAGTCGTAAATTTTGGACTGCTGCCCGTACATTGTAAATGGGCTGGAAGCAAGAGTTTTTGGTTGTTTGGAAGTTTTTCCTCTCATTGGTGGCCTGATGCTGTGCTGCTTGTGTATTTTTTTCTAGAAATAAACGTGTAAACATTCACTTTTGCTGTTTTTTCTTGATGCCGTCTTATTGTATAGATCAAGTTTTCTTCTTTGTACACCAGAAGTGCAAAATTTTGTTTCCATGGGTTGTAGAATGTGTAATTTTTCAATACTTGTAACTTGCATATTAGATTTTTCTAGTCTTCATTTTTTGTTCATTGTAAATGAGGATTGGTGAACAACTGTCGTCAAGTTGGCATATTCTTATTACCGTGTTGTGCTGTTGGATTCTACTTGCTTGATATGGAATACTGCTTGTGCTGGAGTCTGGTTAAGAATTTATCTACCGGCACCCATTCTACTCTTACTTTGTTGTTAGCTTTTCATGTTGATATATCAGATCAATCAATCCTGTCTTGCTTTGTCGAACCTTTGTCACCTTTTAGGGTTTTGGATCTATATTTGGGTAGGTCGATACGAATGGTAGTTCCATACTTCTAAGTGTAATTTTCCTTGAATGCAAAAGGTGTTGTAGATAGGTCTCTTTAGTTACTTTTTTTAATTGTGTCGTTATTTTGTCCATGAATGTATAAAGTTGATTAATGTTGGATAGTTTGATTGGAAGCTTATTGCTTGCAAGGGTTTCCTCTGTCAATACTGTCCTCTACTTGTGTCTTTTAGTTTTTGCAAAGTTGATGCATTGTTCATGATTTCATGCTCTTTCATTTTACATTTGCTATAGTTGGTTTGAATGAAGTGTAATCTCAATGATATTTCACATGTATTATGCATTTTTGTTTTTGGAATTTTTCTTGATAGCAAGTATAACCACGGTTCCCGTGTCTACAAGTTAGGTGTTTCCCTTGTAGTTTCTTACCTCTCTAATGTGAAATGTGAATGTGTGTTAATTTCAATTCCAAACTAGTCAAAAAATAAGAGAGAAGCCTCCCTCTCGTTTGGATGCGCCATGCACATTCCACATTAGTCTCTTTTTTTTTTTTCAAAATTAATTACACCTAACTAAGTTTGGCAAACGGTACATGGTTGCAGACATAGTCGGGTGTTAATCACATTCACACGATCACACCTCTTCTTTAGTTCGATTCCCCATCCCATAATTTAAAAAATAAAATCATTTACATTATATGGGGTTTATACATATATATATATATATATACAGTTTTTCTACTGTCAGTTTGTCCTGATATATTTTATATGAGGACGAAAAATGTGGACCGTTAGATTTATATACTTTGACTCCGAGTGTGTACACTTGTTAAAACTTCTCTATAATCTATGGTCTACATTCTTCGTCATGATATATTTTATATCAGGGCTATATTAGGACGAACAGACAGTAGAAAGACTATATATATATATATAATACTTCTCCAATTAGAATTGTCCTGACCTTATAATTTCAGGATGTCCAATCATAATCACACATTCACAGTGGGCTCATAGTCTCACATTAACAAATACCTACACCTAGTATGAATGTATGACTGTGGTTGGATGTTCTTAACTTATAATTTCAGGATGTCTTTAGAGCATCTCAAATGTTGTGTCAAATTATTGTGTCAATGTTAAAATTTAGCATAGGGTGCAAAAACAATCCTTTAATACAGTGTCAAATGATGTGCCAAATTTGACACATAATATAGCAAATGTTAAATTTGACACAGTAATAAATGCTCATTTTTTAATTATAAAAATATCATTATATATATATTTTAAATAAAATAATGAATACATTAATGAAACTTTACATTGGAACATTAAAAGAAATAATGATTGCATTAATGGTAAGTATTTACTTTTATAATTTTAATTAATAAAATAATAAAAATAACATTTTAAATAAATTTGTGTATTGAAGTATAATGTTAAATTGATGTACCAAATATAACATTTTACTCTTTTTTTGTGCCAAATTTGACATTAAATTTGGCATATGTATTGGAGATGGTCTTAATCCTTAACAGAGAATCATCACACACACATATATATATATATATATATATCCTTTTAATTATTAAACACAATTTTTTCGTCTTAAAATAGTAATTATAAGAGCATGCGTCAATCATTTTTGTGATAGAACTTATAATCAATAATTGACAAGTGAATATATTTTGATAATACAAACATTTAATAATTTTCACGTCACGAAATGTATACTGCGAAAACATTCATACTGTATTTAAGAGAGCTCATGGTGAGAAAGAATTCAGATATAAGAGAGGATTTATTTTTATTTTTTCGCAAAACGAGGGAAATGAGTTGGGGCAGGAAATTCCCCCTAACCGCCCTTGCCCCCAACTTGAGTTGGGGCGGGAAACCTCTACCCGTCCCTAAGGGTGCGTTTGGTACGCGGGACGGGACAGGACAACCATGGACAGATTGTTCTTGTCCCGCGTTTGGTGCGACACTGGCGTGGGACAAGGTGGGACAAGGTGGGACAGATTTCACAAAAAACTGTCCCACCCAACACCCTCGGCCAACTTGTTCTATGGCATGGGACAAGAGCTGAAATGACAATTTTACCCTTCAACATTTCCAAAAATTACAAACCTATCCTAAATGAAACAAAATCCAGATCGTGTTTACCCTTTCTCTCTCTCATTCTCTCATCTGCTCGCTCGATCGAATTTGCTGCCGGTGGCTGAAGTCCACTTCAATCTTCTTCTTTTGCTTCAATCAACTCGAATATTCAACGAACAAGTAAGTAGTCTACTCTTAATCTAATTTCGTGCTTTGATTTAACGAAAATCTATTTCTTCTTTCTCTATTTAGATCGAAATTGATCTAGGGTTTGGGGTAGGGTTTTGTTTTGTGAGAAATTGGTTTGGATGGTTGGAATTGATGATTGCTTGTGTCACTTGATTTTTTTTTATTTTTTTTTTTTGATAATTGATTATTCATAGTCATTGGCTGAATTATAAAGCTCAAATCCTTCAAAAACAAAAAAGAAATTGTAAAGCATGGCTAGAAGGATTGGTTGGTTAGCCGTTAGCGAACCATTGTACTTCAAGAACTGCATATCTATAGCCATCAGGCTTGGGCGGTAAATGAGATTTCTAAAGTGAGTTCATTTCTAGTGCAGTAATTGTGAAAACATGCTGATAATTCTAGCTAAGACCTGAGGTTCCCTAATGTACTCACATTTTCATATTAGCTACTGAATTAACCTACAGCAGGTTTTAATTCATTTTATAATTCTAGTAAAAAAGTTAAATGTGTTTGAGACTACGTAGTGTTTACTAACTTTGCTTCAGTTTTATTTTAATTTGTCTGATCTTTGCTATGTTTGCATGATTATTATCTCTTCTTTGATCTTTCAAGTAAGTTAACTTGTGCTTATAGATGTGCATTGTCAATATAAAGTCAACTCCAGAACTAGGCTCAATGGAAAAAGATTGATTCACAAGCATATAACAGTATGAGAGAGGGCCATGCTCATGCCCCTTGCTTTGAGAGCCCAGATATCTTCAAAAGTGGAAAGGCAGCAGAACATGCTGCTGCAATTTGATGGCTTTCAAGAGGCAAGTTCTCTATACTGAATCCTAATTAAAACACTGGATTAAATATATTTAAGCTATATATTGGTTGTTGTTTTATTCAATTTTTCTAGGATGAATTTGGATTAAAGCATATATTGTTCATGATAAGAATCATCAATCTGATTTTGATGATCAGATTGGTTATAACTTATAAGGACTTCAAGATTGATGAATTTGGGCAAAAAGAGGATTGTTTTGAGATTCATGATATAGAGTATGTTAATAAAACCGATGGAGAAATAGAGATGGGGTTTTGGATCTCCAAATATAGAGATAAAAATTTGATCTCCATTTAGATGCTTCTCAATCCATGTGAATTGGAGAACCATTGGAGTGAAATGGATCTCCATTTTGACAAAACGGAGACCCATTGGAGATGGTCTTAGTAGATCAGAATCTCAGATTTGCTGTTTTTTTTTTTCTTGGAGAGGAAACAATTAGCCTTTTGATACTTGTCATGGCTTTTTGGATCAGTTGTATTGATATACACCATGAGCTATCCTCATTAATTAATAGTATTTACCCAACTTCTTGACCCTTGAGATGCCCTCTGTTTCAGTCCCCTGGAAATGTTTTGTCAGCCAGCTTCAATTATTTACAGTTTCTATCAACAGGAAGAAAAACTTGATAACACAATTTTTTTTTAATATAACTTTATAACCACAATTAATCAATGTGATGAGTTGAAATGTATATTATATTATGAAGCATGGTTAATTTCTATTCTGTGAACTTATTATAAGAAATAAATATGTGGACCTTGGGGTTAGTCATGTTGAGTTGGTTCGTTGCACGATTAGAAAATTTATGTCTCTGGATAATGTTCTGCTTCAATCAATTTGTAGGATCTGCTTCTTGTTGTCCTACTTATGGATTTCAAATATTTCAAATGTATATCAATTATTGTTTTTGGTATGCACTTTTAAATAGAAAGAAGAAGCTTCCTTGTGATAAATTGTGAAACGAAAAATGGTTACTTTACATAATATATTCCAAGTCTTCTTTGGTTTCATTTAAGAATGTGAAGTCATTTTTCAATCTGTGCATTGCCCTCTTGAGCTGCAGGATATTAGAAGAGAGTTGGGTTATCTCTATTTGATACTGGGGAAGATAACAACAAAGTGCAATGGTCCAACGTAATTAATTGCATTACTGATTTACAGGTGGTGTTGATATATCTATGAATCTGCTCTTTGTTGTTCTAGTATTAACGTTGTTTTAACAGGTAAAAAAGGCTTATGAGAAATGCCAGAATCTAGAGATGCGCTATACAACCAGATAAGTAATTCTCTCTCTATCTCTCTGAATGCGTATCTTTTGAATTTGTAATAGTTGGACAAGGTCTTACACATCCTTTTTAATCCGTAACTCTTTATATATATATATATAATGCAGACGATATCAGCCGATGAAGGACAGACTACTCATTATCTTTGCCCCCCATTGTGGTTACCAATGTCAATGGAGTTGAGCCTGAGCCCTGAGCCCTACATGTAACGGGAAGAGCAGCATCTCGGCATGGAAAAAGCCCTTATTTTTCACAACATTATTCTTTGGAAGCAATTATGTATGTGCAATGTTCACTGAGCATGTAGTTAGCTGTAGCTACTGCTGACAATTCACATGAATTTTGTGAGGATAAAAGATTATGAATTTTGTGGGGTAGGGTCTTTTGTTGGTGTTGTGAGACGATGTGTAGCTGCCTTTGCTGTTTTCTTTAGACCTTGATGGCTTTTTGAATAAACTTGCTTTTCAATAATAAAAAAAAAATTTACACATTATTATTTTTTTTAAAGTACAAATGAAATTAACATGTTTTTTTTTTTTTTTTTTTTTGATGGAAATGAAATTAACATGTTAATCTTGATAATAACACACTTTAATAATTATAAATTAATCTTTTAAAAAATAATTAATAATTATAAATATTGAAAATTAATAGGTGAGAATCTTGTACATAAAAAGGGAAAATAACGTCTTTTTTTTTTTTTTCCTAAAAGCAATGGAAATAACTTTAAGATTGAAATTATAAATATGATGTTTATTTTAAAACAAAATTTAATATTGTAAAATAAAGATTTGAAAAGAAGAAAAAATGAAAGCAGTACATATACAATTATTATTGTAATTGAATTTTGAATTTATTTGACATATAAAAAAATTTATTTAATAAAATCAAATAAAAACTGTCCTGTCCTGTCCCATATGTCAGTATTATGTGGTAACAAACATTAGACAGGACAATAAGGGCACTCTGGTCATTTGAACCTCTTGTTCTGTCCTGTCCCAGCCATACCAAACGCATAACAGTACAGTCCACTGTTCTGTCCCAGACATACCAAACACAATACGGAACAGCTGTCCTGTCCTGTCCTGTCCCATCCTGTTCCGTCCCGTCCTGTCCCGTTCGCGTACCAAACGCACCCTAAATGACCAATTAACATCCTTACTCCTGCTACTGATCCTATTTTGGCATCTTGATTAATATTTAATATGCGATGAATAGTTCATTAAATAAAAAACATGGAACCTGCAATTTGCTAGTAATATTTGTCATCGTTATTCATTATTACTCGTTTTTGGCCAAATTGTAATGGACTATTTACAAGAAATACGGATTATGCTTTTCTTTTTCTTTATTTTCTAATTTGAGTTTGAATATATAGACTGTTGAAAATGGTATAATAATAATTATTAACTAGGAGAATATTAATCAGAAAAATAACTTTTAACACCCTACATGTGTTACAAGATTTTTTATTTATTTTTTGTTGGAAAAGAAGGTTAGATACATATTATAATTGAAGAGCTCATCAAATTATGACCAAATTAATTAAATCTATTAATCGATGACACAATCTTCAATCTCTAATGAACAAGAAACATGTCCAAAATCAAACTTTTTTTTTTTCTTTTATTTTTCCGTCATTCATTAGCCATACAAACTCAATACAAAAGTAACAAATAATGAAAAATATGAATGTGCATGCCATGCATGCATGTACCAACAACAAATTAAATTCACGGTGTTGCTAGCTAGCTTAGAAGAAGAAACCAGCTGCAACAGCGGCGACTGCTGCTACGGCGGAGACCTGGATAGTGGAGGCAGCGCTCTCACCGCTAGAGGATGCAGGTGCATCAGCTGGGTTGGCCTCACCGACTGGTCCAGCGACAGCAACATCAGGCTGGGGTGGTGAAGCGGCATCGGCGGCGGGTCCGGTAGCCTCAGCCGGTCCGTTGGCTTTGGTTGGTGCCTCAACGTCAGCCTCAGGAGACTCAGCAACTGGGGCTGCCTTGGGAGCTTTGGCTACGGTGTCCTTGGGAGCCTTGGCTTTGGGAGATCCAGTAGGTGCAGCGTTGGGTGCTTCGGCTGCCGAGGCTAGCCCAACAATGGCAGCGAAGATAAGAGCAAGAACGATCAATTGGCGTGCCATTGTTTTATTTATTTTTTCTTTTTACTGAGTCGGGTATGCAGAATTCTCTCTATATAATTGGAGAGAAAGCTGCAGACCTCAAATAATTAAATGACGGATGAAGATGAAGAGAAGCAAAGGGACGCTATTTGTAGTGTTTGTGGTTGTGGGGGATTTTGCATGCATGATGAGTTTGTGGTCTACTTTCAACTTGTATCCGGACTCTCCGGATAACCATAGGCTGCTTCGCTGGTCAATACTCCGTTTCCTATTTTTGCTGCATCAAATAATCGGAAACTTTGTTGTTAATTAGACCACTTCAATTTCTTAATTGCTTGGAGATATTTATACATGTCACTGAAATCATAACACGTTAAATGCTTTATGTGTTATTGAAATCATGATATATGATATGAATAGTCATTTGTGTGTTTAATAATCATGCCATATGACGCATGTACACCCACCAGATTAGAACACGGTACATGATATGAAATCGGTTTTTATTCAATTATATATGATTTTGAATGTAGTTGGTATAAAGATTAATATGGTTAATGGGTACGTTTACCATGCTTGAAGATCGGGTACAAGTCGTACCCCATCGATGTTTTTGTTAGGTCCGACCTTACACATAATCCCCATTCAAAGCAAGCATGCATGCCCGTCCGGGATTGAGTGGAAACTTGTTGACCCCAAGTCCCAACCCTACCCTCTAATTCCAACCCTCCGAACTTACGGGACTCAAAAATTAAGCATTACCAAGCCGATCATAGAGCTTGGACACGGGTCCTAGCTCGGGTTGCACAGCTCATTTAACACCTCTAATGTTGAGATTTTTTTTCTTCTTCTTTAAAATATTATATTATTCCATAAATCGAAGGTTTTTTAAAGGAGGAAGAGAACTCGAACTCACAACCTTATGGTGTAGGTGTGAGGAGTTGATAATCTAGACTCCTAATGTGGGCTGTCAAGTCTGGTTATATATCGGCAACAAAATAAAAAAGGAGTGGGTACATTTAGATATTGGTGGAGGCTATTTAGAACCACAAAATAGATTTAACGGGCCGGACCCATAGCGGGTAAAAATAAAAGGCCCGCCTAATATGTGGATTTAAATTACGAATCAACCACTGAGTTAGGGCTTTCAAAAAAACTGCAACTGTGAACTCGCTATAAATCACTGTCTGCTCACAAAAGCTTCGACTGTTCTCTACACTCTTCTTCGCGAAACTTGAAGAAGACGACAGGGGATGCAACTGTGACTTGTTAGTGTGAGTAGCGGGAAGAGGAAATGGCGTTAGCGTTCGACGAGTATGGGCGTCCTTTTATCCTGATAAAACAGCAGGACGAGAAGGGTAGATTGCGCGGAATCGATGCTCAGAAAGCAAACATTTCCGCAGGCAAAGCAGTCGCTCGGATCCTCCGTACCTCCCTCGGACCCAAGGGCATGGACAAGATGCTCCAGAGCCCCGACGGCGATGTAACTATAAGTCCGTACTCTTCCTTCTCTCTCTCTCTCTCTCTCTCTCTCTCTCTCTCTCTCTCTCTCTCTCTCGCTCGCTTTCTCTCTCGCTCGCTTTTTTTGATTAGTGAAGTTCGTTTTAGTCATTTTATGGTTATTTTCTGTTAGGGTTTTTGTGGCTTGGTTATGGATCTGAGTTTTACTTGAGTAGAAACTTTAAATTTTGCTTCTTAAGTTTTTTTTTTGGGTGATGTATGAAAAGTGGTGATAGAGCTTTAAAGGTTTTGTTAAAATTGGTTTATTATTGAAGTTTAGAAATCGTGATCAAGAGCTTGGACTTGTTGTCAGTTACATTTTTTAGATATTGAGGCCAAAACATGTGATTCTACTAAGTGAAGCATGAACCCCGCCGAAAATAATATATAAAATTTGGAGCTTCAGTTCGTAAAATCATGCTACTTCAGTTTCTTTATAACTAGGTCATTTATTATCGATATATTGTAGGTATGGAATCAAGTCTCCTTGAGCTTTTAGATTTAATGTCGGGAATCTAATTGCAGCGGTTAGAATTTATAGGCCTTGCATTGGACTCTTTCATCTCTCTTTTTCTTGCTAAATAAAAATGTACCTTTTTCTACAAAATGTATCTTCTTTATTGATGCTTGTGTGAGCATTTAGGATTCTTTGTATTTCACTGATTAGGAAAGTAAAAATGAAGATGTGAGATTGTTTTGTATACCGCTCCTTTGGCTATGTGGTTTACTTACCTTTTTTTATATGCAATCCTTTCAGCGAATGATGGTGCCACGATCCTTGAACAGATGGATGTTGACAACCAAATTGCTAAGCTGATGGTTGAGTTATCTCAGAGCCAGGATTATGAAATTGGTGATGGCACGACTGGTGTTGTTGTTATGGCTGGTGCGCTTTTAGAGCAGGCTGAGCATCTATTGGAACGCGGAATTCATCCTATTAGAGTTGCAGAGGGCTATGAAATGGCTTCAAGAATAGCTGTAGAACATTTAGAACATATATCTCAGAAGTTTGAGTTTGGGTTGGATAATATAGAGTCTTTGGTCCAAACTTGTATGACTACTTTGAACTCGAAGATGTAAGATTCCTCTGTTCCCCACTTTGTTTATCTGCATCATATGATTTTGTGGATTCACTTTTGGGATTTTCATATGACGCGCCTTCTTATCTTTCAGTTAATGTTATCATTCTTCTATGAAATATGCTTAATCTTCTGTTGGGGCTTCCCTGTGAACTCTTAGTGTTTGTTGAAAGCAAAACATGGTTTGTGTACAAAGTTTGCATGCAAAGAGGAGATTATGATTGATGATAGTGCTAATGCAACGTCTTGTGCATATGTACATATATTTGTTTTTGTGTTTTGGTTGATATTTATGTTATGAATTTACTAATGTCCAAGTTTTTGGTCTATTTTGCAGTGTGAATCGTTGCAAGCGCAGTTTGGCTGAGATTGCTGTTAAAGCAGTTCTGGCTGTGGCAGATTTAGAGAGGAAGGATGTTAACTTAGATTTGATAAAAATTGAGGGAAAGGTAGCGGGAAAGCTGGAGGATACTGAGCTAATATACGGAATTACTGTTGACAAGGAAATGAGCCATCCTCAAATGCCGAAACAAATTGAAGATGCAAAAATTGCTATCTTGACCTGCCCCTTTGAGCCACCCAAGCCAAAGACCAAACATAAGGTGGACATTGATACCGTGGAAAAGTTTGAGACTTTACGGGTGCAAGAACAGAAATATTTTGATGACATGGTTCAAAAGTGCAAGGTAGGCTTGGCCTTTAGGATATTATGGAAATTTTATGATATAGAAACATTTGTCAGCATTTTATGACTGCATTTGTGCTATGCTTTACCAAATGTTAAGCATCCTCCTTTTATCCGATGGTTTTATAATGTATATTGTGTTGTTTTTTTCTCTTTGCAATTTCAAAATGGTGTTCTATATTTTTCGTCTTACCCAGGTTACTGATTATGAAGTTGGCTGTGCCTTCTGGAAAGGAAATGTTTTTTCTTGTTGACAATTGCCATTGGGAAAATGTGAGACTAGCTTATTGACTTATTGTATGACTATTTTGTTTAATTGTGTTGCAGGATGTTGGTGCTACCTTGGTAATCTGTCAGTGGGGTTTTGATGATGAGGCAAATCACTTGTTGATGAACAGGAACTTACCTGCCGTCCGATGGGTTGGTGGTGTAGAGTTGGAGCTGATAGCAATAGCCACAGGTTTGTGTTTATTAACTTCTTGCACTTAATTGCTGTTCCAGCTGCAATTGTTCCTGCTACCATGTGTGTACATTCTTATTAGCAAAGTGACGGTATACCTACTTTGTAGGTGGAAGGATTGTTCCAAGGTTTCAAGAGTTGACACCAGAAAAACTGGGAAAGGTACATACTACTTCGTCTTTCCCTTCGTTTTGGTGTGATATGTATGTTAAGATGTTTGTTCATGTTTTCCTATCATGTATCTGTTTAATAGACCTGAGAAGGGGTAAAAATACAACCATAAACGTTTTATTTGAAGTAGGTTTCTAAACCTTGTCATGTATCTGCAACTTTGGGAAACCTTTCTCATGATTTTCCTTGTAGAAACCAGAGCAAGAATTACGTAATATCTTCACATTTCTCACTTCTAAAGTACAAGAAATATTGATATTTTTTTTTATAACATTGTTTTAGGCTGGTTTGGTTCGGGAAAAGGCTTTTGGTACAACAAAAGATCGAATGCTGTACATTGAACACTGTGCAAATTCAAGGGCTGTAACAATATTTATTCGCGGAGGTAGAATCATGTTTTCTTGTTTTTATTTCTGTTAAAATCAATAGTGCTTTCAGTTATATGTACACGTTTAACCATGTACGTTATTTTGGAAATTTTTAGGATGCTGACTTAGTTGTAGAGTCGACTGTTAATGTATAATTGACTTTAATTTTGTAGCTTCATTCACCTTACCATGGCGGTAAAGACTCATCGCTGATCATATGAAGTTAATGTGCTAAAATAAAAGTTTTCCTAGCTTTAGAAAAACTTTTTTGTAAGAGTTGTGCAAGGACATTTGTGTGCACTTACCTTGACATCGGACATTGACCATTAGCTTATTTTCTTCTTTGTTAGTGATGCTTTATGCTGCATTATTGACGGTAGCTGGGTTTAATAATTAAAATTCATTCTCAATTGAAGTAGAATTGGTTGGCAGTATGTTTATTATAATGCAGCAACACTAGTGGGTTTGCATTTGCACTTTATGCTGTTCAACATAATCTATGGCCCAATAAAACTTCTAGTATGGGCGAGAAAAAGGAGGAACTATAATAGGCTTTGTGGGAATGGGAATGGTGAAAGATAAAAATCCCGAGAAGGTGTCCTGAAGGTTTTTAGATGATCTTAGTATCTCACTACATGTAATGGTGTTTGATGACTCATTAGGTAACAAAATGATGATAGAGGAGACCAAGCGCAGCATGCATGATGCATTGTGTGTGGCTAGGAATCTTATTCGCAACAACTCCATTGTGTATGGTGGAGGTTCGGCTGAGATTTCTTGCTCAATTGCTGTAGAGTCGGCCGCAGATAAATACCCTGGAGTTGAGCAGGTAAGAAGTATTTTTGTTTGTTAATCTTTATCACAAATCTTTGTTAGCGTTTCTTATGCATCTGATATAATATTGGCTGCCTTTTTATCTTCAGTATGCTATCAGAGCATTTGCAGATGCTTTGGACTGTATCCCAATGGCACTTGCGGAAAATAGTGGCCTCCAACCTATTGAGACCCTATCTGCTGTGAAATCTCAGCAAATTAAGGTAATGGGATATAATGACCAATTTCGGCCTGGCCTATTTGTTTCCAATCTGCTCTCCCTTTAAAAGTTTAAATTTGTACAATCAATTGGCCTACTATAATGGTATTGATTTTCAAAACTTATTTTGAATTCAAAATACAGGAGAACAATTCATACTGCGGAATAGATTGCAATGACACAGGCACAAACGACATGCGTGAGCAAAATGTCTTCGAGACTCTGATCGGTAAGAAGCAGCAGATCCTTCTTGCAACACAAGTCGTCAAGATGATTTTGAAAATCGATGATGTCATCTCCCCTTCCGAGTACTGACATCTCAGCAGAGAATTGAACCTCACTGTATTGTATTTGGTTAGCTTGGTGTGGCATTCCGATTTATTATGTTCGTTCACTCGATGGGAATTTTTCGTCCTTATAAATTTTGGATTTGTTTTTGTTGGTGAATTTGTACTATGAATATTTCTGTGGTTAACGAGAATTATTAATGGTTCTGCTTGCTTCATTATATGATATTATGATGGATTTTATCATTGAATTAAATTGACTTGAAGCTCTTCTTGTTAATATTATTAGGATTGTGGTTGGTCCCCTATGTCCATTGATAATACAAGTGGTTCTATGGTACATGTCGTAAACCCTAATGTGGATCTTCTTGTCCTTCGGTTTGGGGTTTAATTTTACACAACTTGGAAGTACATGTTCAAATGGATCGTCTCGTCTTGTCTTTTCTGGTAGCTAGTCCCTCATTGAACCCATATAACTCAATCGAGCCAATTTTAGGTTCTCTGTATTAAATTATTGGTGCAATTGTGTAGTACAGACCATCTGCAGGGTGTTTTATTTTATTTTTATTTTAAACAATATCTATTAATTCGGGATCAGGTATTTTTTTGAAAGCTTTCACGTCCATCTATCAGTTGAGCTACACCCCTGTTGACATATCTGTAGGGTTAATTGGTCCAGTTAGAGACAAATGGGGTTGAAATGGGATCCATGAAAAGAGTGGATAATGTATGTGTATATATTGTACTTTTAGATAAGTCATTATCTGGTTTGTATATTTTATGTATTTACTACTTAAAGCAAATTTCAGACATTACAAAATTCACATTTAAATTCATAAAAGTTGTGATAAATAGGGTAGGTTTTGTTTGTATTAAGCTGATATATTAAACAAAATTCATGTGTCGTTCAATTTTACACATTATATTGTAATTAGGTTAAAATTTGAATAAATAAAAAGCTTATAATTATTTCTTCAGAGTCTCAACTATCAGGGACCTTTTTGTCATAATGGTGACACAGATGAGAACATGAAAAAATATATTAAAGTCTCCATCCATACTTGATACTTGATATACTGCAAGCAAACAATGAAAAGGAAAGATCGATCTGTCTATATTTCTCTCTATCGACCATTTAATTTAATGGATGAGATGGTGTCACAGTACAATAACTACAGGCATTGTCATTTATCATTTATGGCAAAAGGAGTGTGGTCTGAGACAAGAAGAGAGCTTTTAAAATTTGACAATTGTGTTGTCTTCTCTGTCGTCTCTGAATTATTATACTTCTCTTCTACTGAGTTCTACATAGATATGGAATGGTACGTAGTAGGAGACAGAATTTACCCTTTAAATACTGAACCTACTTTTGTCTAACAATAGTACATATAGTCAGGGAGTAAAACTTCAATACATCTGGATGTATAAGCTCAAATCGCTTTATCTATATTATCATGTGACATGCATCTCTCGTATATGCCAGCTGGCGCATTGATCACTCAATTTCTCATTCACACGTATTTAATTCAAAGACGGGTAGAGAGTTTAGATGTGAGAAAATATGTATGAAATTGAAGTAGCTACTCGCATATTAACTCTTAGCAGAACTGTTAGTGTACCCCCCTTCCACATAAGTGGTAAGGTGTTCAAATCCCACAATGCGTATTTTATAAGCTTGTGTGAGGAGTTTTCTTTCCGGATTATGAGGAGTAGTTATCTTCCGTTATGAGAGTAGATATCCGAGCCGCACATGTATTGTTTGATTTCAGCAAGTCCGGACAGTCTTATTGTAATAGTTCTTGTAATATTTAAAAAAAATTACAAGACTACAACTCTACAAGAGACATTTTCTTTCAACTTCATAGATCAAATAGGGGATCCCATATATATATATATATGTATATATACATATATTTTGCATGATTCCAAGTCAAGAGTATTATTAACACCGGTGTCTACTGGAATCCCGTACGGGAAAACCTAATAAAAATTTTTACCAACCACCATGTGAGGGAGACCCAAAAGTGGGACCTAATAAATAAAAGAAAGAGACACATAATTTGATGTAAAACCGACACTTTGCTCTTGTTTCTATCAATCTCTATCCATACATTTCCATTTTAAAGTTCTTGATGCAATCATAAAGTGGGTGCATGTGGTGGGTTTTTTACAGAAACAGGCTAATCTTATTACATATATACATTTTAATTTTTTCAAGAAAACAAAATAAAGAAAGAAAGATAAAACAACAATAATAATTTACAAGAATATGAATATCCTAAACATTCCTTGTAATTACAATTAATCTTATTCTTTCTTCTTCTTTAATTCTTCATTATATATAATAAATTTCACTTGACTTCATTTCTAGTCCAGTTTTGGTTCATGTGCTTCAAATTACTAGCTAGCTAGCAATGCTTGCCCTTCCTGCAGCCAAGTGCACCAGCTCCTGATGTGATTGAACTCACCAGAGAAGATGGTCTAGCCCCCAAGCTCGATGCCTTGGCATAGCTAGAGGATGCTCCGGCACCCGTTGCCGTGAAAAACGCACCGTTCAACATCAAATCTCCTTCAGACCTCCAATTCCAATTCTTCCATTGACTCTGTGGTGCATCCTCATGTTTAGTTACCTCTTTGTTGAACACATCATTTGGTGCTAGAAATCTGTTTCCTTGGCTGTTAATTGTAGGTGAAGCACTTCCACCAATTGCATACATCTCCCAATGTGTGTAGTCATTGTTCACTACATGAAAATATCCATGTCTACATCTGCAATTACCAAATTTATATGGGGTCAAAATTAAAAATTCAAAAGTACCCATGGGACCTATTTATAATTTATGTAACATCTACCTTGGCATTCTTTGAACAAGCCCTTCTCCAAAATGATTGAAAGCAATAGTGACTTGCATGTTCTTGTCTTGTGTAAAGCTATCACTGTGACCCAAAAGCATGACTTTGTTATGGTGGGTCATGAAATTATTAGATATTGTTACGGCCGTTGATCCATGAATAGCATCGATCAAACCATCATTGCAATTAGATAAAGAGCAATGATCAACCCATACATGGCTTCCTCCAAAAATGGACACACCATCACCGTCCGATATTGTTCTCCACCCGAAGTGCTCTGGGGAGTCCCTCACGTAAGCATTGCCTCCTTGCTTGCAGTCATGTATGTTCAAGCCATGAATGATGATGTTGGTCACGTACTGTATAGTAATGCATGGACCACCGGCGATGTGCACGCTAGCTCCTCGACCGTCGATTGTCTTGAACGAGTTCATGATCAACTCCTCCTTCAATTTGATCACCATGTCACGATCGAAAATGATCCAGAGAGGCTCGTTTTGGATCACGGCATGCCTTAGAGTGCCTGGCTTTGGGTTCACAGGGTCGTCGTTACCGGGGTCTGTAACAACATATATCTTACCATCCCTGCCACCAATAGCATGCTTCCCGAACCCAATTGCGCAATCCGCTAGCCGTTGCCGGTTCTTCTCCCAATTGCTGTCACACCGCCAGCAATCGTCGATCGGATTTCCGGTTCCACAGGAGAGAAATCCCAAATTCCTCCTAGAGGCATTGATGCTCCTGTCACACATATACAACAATAAAAAAATGTGACACATTAGTAACATTATAGTAAATTAGTAAGTTCACTTAAGTAAATCTTATATATATACCAACAAGAAGTTTCAGGTACGAGATCCCACACATTTTTCGTACTTGATTTTAAATTATCAGATCTGATAATCGCTACAAAAGGGTTTATCAAGTCTGATAAATTAGAATCTTGTAGGAAAAAAAGTGTGGAATTCCGCACCTGATAAATATACATTATCTTACTTGTGTACTTCTTGTACTACTAGTTCAGGATCTTGAACAGGAGAAGAGGAAATGAAGGTTGGAGCCAGAAAACACAAGAGAAGAAAGAGAAGAATTGTCATTTTTTTTTTCTCTCTTTTGATTTGGAGAGAAATGTAGAGAGGGAAATTAGATACAAGGAAGAAATGGTGAGAAGGTTGAGAGATTATATAGGGGTGATAAAGTTAGTGAGCTTCATTTAATTAATCAATAAAATGAGTAATCGGGTCCCATATCCCGCTTCTCGATCATGATCACCTGATCAATTGGTCCCACCATGGTAGTTTGGGCTGTCCGATCTCAACATTAGAAAGCAAATCAGCCATTTACACTTATAAATCGTGTGGTTAGAGATTAGATCAAGGCAATTCCATTAAAATTGAGATGGTGCCATTAGTAGACTATCATTACCAAATCAATTGAATTAAAAAAAGAGAGGTTTTTGATGAATTAAAATAAACTTATTCAAGGACTGTAACCTCTTAGAGTATGTTTGGTAGGGAGGAAAAGGGAATGGAAAGAAAGGGGTGAAGGGAAAAGGGAGAAGTGTGTGTTTGGTATGGAGAGAAAAATGGAGGGAAAGAAAAAATGGAAGGAAAAAATGGTGCGTGGGACCCACCATTTTGTAGAACTGGTAGTACACCTCTTTTCCATATAAGTGGTGAGGGGTTCAAATCCCACGATGCGCATTTTACAAATATGTTCCGTCAATTCTATTATAATAGTTATTGTTTAACAGTTTTAGGAAGAAGTTTCCAACAATTTATTTAATTTATTAAATATTGAAAAAGGTTTGAGATGTTTTCAGAAAAAGTAGAGTCTACATGTATATTGCTTTATATAAAATAAATTTTCTTGTAGACATAATGTAACTTAGCATTGATGATAAACTATCCACCGACACTTCCTATGAATGAAATATTTCCTATCATAGGTGTCGGTAATGTTGAATTTGAAGACAAAACCCTATATATTTAATATTTATTTTTTTTAAATCCGACACCAATCAAGTACCAATAGTTCTATAAATATTGATCGAAATACAATTAATTTTCAAAACATAAAAGGTCTTTTTCGTAATTCTACGATTAATAGAAACATGCAAAACACGAACCTCGCCAGTGATGTGAAAAAGAAAGTGTACAAAAACTTTGTTGTGAGTGGTTGTGTTACAGCCGTTCATTTCTTTCTCCATCAAAACCTCTGTAACACTAAACATTTTTTCATGTTGTTTTGTTTAAAAATAATTAAAATCTTATAATATAAGTATTTACATTATGGGCAGGACTTTTATGATTGAGTGGACAAATATGGAACACGAAACCCGATAACAAATGTGAAATGAGAAGTATGTGCATTTGAAAGGACAATGCTTGGGTCAAGGTACTGACCAACTAATAGGGTTTTGCCACATAGTCAATTTGTGATAAATGTAAAGAGATAAAAGTAAAAAATTAAAAGAAAAAAGCCACGTGGCAACATCCCATTGGAGGGATCAGTACCCAAGCAATTTCCCATTTCAAATGTAGCTTCGACTAATTATTTACTTTAAGATTTTTTTTTTATTCATTTATTTATACAAGATTTTCTTGGAAATTATTCTCTCGGTTTGTCGGTCCATCATTTGCTTAACACCTTAATTTTGGAAAAAGACAATCAAAATTAACTTAATAAAATTAGAGTTTAAAATATGCAGAATCTCACGTGAATGCATTATGGTAGACCTGAAAAAGTCTGATCGAAGCTTGTTCATATTCAATTTTAGCAAGGGAGTTTTTTTTTTTTCTTGAATTCTTGTAGCTAGATTTGTACCATAAATATTTCTTTGGTGATAGCTGCTCATGCCTGCAATAATTGCCTGTGCACATGTCTATAACATGTGTGTCCTACTCATATATATATATATATATATATTTTGAAGGAGTCCTACTCATATCTTCAAACCATATATATTATAGTTTGGATTTATAGAAAAAACCAAAATATGTGAATTTAAATTTGTCTCGTCTGTAATTTTATGAGTAATTGTATGTATATGAACTTATCTAAAGCTTATTGAAATAATATTTATTGCAATACTTCAAAAAAATATATATATATTTATATATATATTGAAATATACAGTCTAATATTGCCTCTAGAAGCGTAGCTCTACCGATGGATGGATGAATTTGGACTTGGGTAAATGATTCCCAAATTGAATCCTAGGTCGATGACAAAACGGTTTTTTTTTTTATAAAAAAAAATACCTGAATAGATGGTTAGATAGATATTGTCAAGAAAAAAAAAATATATATATATATATATGAATCTAATCTAGTTGTATATTCTTTACAATTTCACTGTCTATTGATATTATAGATTTCTATTTTGTCTCAATTTCCTTAAATTTTTTACTTAATCATGATAATTTTTTTTTAAAAAAATATCATTTATCATGAAACATTAAAAAAATTGAATTTGAACAAGGAAAAAAAAAATTCTGAATCTAAAATTTTTCAAGAGGGAAAAAATAATGATACAACCGACAACACGCTATAATCGCGGGAACTTGAAGCCGGCAACTGAAATGTCAACGTGG
The DNA here is from genome assembly GCA_954870605.1 of Acer campestre. Taxonomy (NCBI): domain Eukaryota; kingdom Viridiplantae; phylum Streptophyta; class Magnoliopsida; order Sapindales; family Sapindaceae; genus Acer; species Acer campestre. The sequence goes on from OX940806.1 coordinate 30,968,905, forward strand.
AGCTCCTGCTGACTTCTAAAATTCTGTTATATTTTCTTATTTTATTTAAATCAATTCTTTCTTTTTGTTTAATTAAAAAAAGGGTTAGTATTAAAAACCGCCCTCTAGTTTGAGTTTTTGGCCAAAAACCACCCTCTAGTTTCATTTAATAGATAAAAACCACCTTACCGTTATCTTTCCGTCAAAATTTCTGTTAAGTTACAAGGGTAAGATAGTAAATGGCAATTAATGAATTAAAAATTTAATATTAATCGAATATAAAAATATTAAAAATATAAGAAAATCAAATACATTTTTTTTCTCTCTTTCTTGATCAAACCCACATTCTCTCTCTCTAGAAATTCATTTAATAATTTTTAATTCAAAAATTCAAAAAGAATAAAAAAAAAAAATTGAATTGTATTACGGTGGAGATCCATATCTATTTCTTTTCTTTTTTTTCAAATTTTTTGTCATTTTGTTATGAGAAATACTTTGTGCAACCGGGGTCGCGGCATCGTCGTGGCCCCGTAGTGTAAAAAAGTGGGAAAACATGTGGGACCCATGTGTTTTCACACCCATTTTACACTACGGGGCCGCGGCGGTGCCGCGACCCCGGTTGTACGTAGAATTGCTCTTTTGTTATTTGTATTATGGTGGAGATATTTTTGTTAATTAAATTTTTTGAAACGTTTTTTTTATTTGTTTAAATTTGAATATAAGGGTAAAATGGTATATTTGTAAGAAATATTAACAGGAGTTAATGGAAGGTGGTTTTTGACTAATAAATCAAACTAGGGGGTGGTTTTTGGCCAATAATGAAACTAGAGTGGGTTTTTAAATAGTATCCATTAAAAAAAATGAAAAATGGTTTTGATGGATGAGAAGTAGAGGCAGAGGATGAGGTTTCAAAGATTGAAAAGCCACATGGGAAGACCGTACTATCCGTTAAATTGCCGACGTGGATATCTCTGGCAAATGCACGTTCTCCCATGTGACCTTTGTTCCCTCCACTTGGACCCACCAATTCCCTCATCAGATAATTTCAGCCGTTGATCAACTTACCCAATTTGACTTCAACGATATGGTGGGCTCCATCTGTTAATAGTTCAATACTATATATGGAAAGCAACACTAAATTCATTTTCTTTTTCAAGTTTTTGAATCAAAGAAAAGTATCTATAAAGTGGATTTAGTCGGAGAATGATTATATATTTTGTAGTTTTTATAATTATTCATTTAATTAAGTCATTCAATTTAAATGTAATGGATTTGGATCACATCTATGTATTTGTAGGTTTTATATAATAACATAATTCTCGTCACTATATCATAAGAAAATGCTTTTTCAGTTCGATAATATCTCATTTTCGAGCTATCATACTCGTAGGCAGGGGTGGATGTACAAGAGGGGGAAAAATGTATAAAAGGATAATTGCATAAAGTACCCCTAAGTTTTGATAATATTATACAAATATAATTTTTTTTTGTCTAAATTTAATAAAATATAAATATTTTGTTATTCAAAGTAAGTTTTAAAAATATATATAACATTATGGCTTCTATCATTATAGAATTAAGCCATTTTTCAACTTTAAATAATTTTATTTTCTTTAACTACATGTTTAAATAATTGTTTATGCATAAATGTTACAATGTATTTCATATTTTTGAGTGGTGCATTATTGAATCAATGTCATTTTATAATTATTAAAAAAAAAAAAAAAACTTCCATAAAAAATTATATAAAAAGTTTTTTCTTCTTAATCAATGTTTCGCATATATGGCACTGACTTTATTATATCAATATACATTGAGGAAGAAAATCACAAGAGTTTTCTCCACAGTGTATACCGAAATTAATAAATTTAGTTAGTGTGAGAATTTATAAGCCATTAATTAAGCATTATAATATATCGACTAAACACAGGTAGATAAATCCAACTATTAATAGGTAAAGAGCTTGATTTTATAATGTTAGTGTGTACCGAGGAAAAAAAAATACAATATATATATATATAATTTAGCCCGGGCGGTAAATATTTCATGGGTTCGCCCCTGCTCTCGTAGGTGATATCATAAGTATCAAAATCCAATTGTATTGTAACTAGAAGTGGGCGGGACCGCGCAAGTGAAAACTAACCAGACCAAACCAATTCAAATCACACTTAAATGTTGTTGGGAAAATCAATTCAGTTGCATAACATACTAATTAATGTTGCTATAATTAGTTATGAAAACATCTCACAAAAGTAATTATGAATATTCAATAAATTAAATGTTTATTATCATACAAATAATTTAGATGGGTGATGTGTCATGTTATATTACTATACATGTCCACTAGTAATATTCGTTTTAATTCAATGATTTGAAAATATTGGCGACCCCATTTGTGTACAATATTTCGTTCAAGGCATTATTATTTACCTACTAAATGGATATAGATGATCGATGATCATTTCACACTTCACAGTTCACACAGTACAGTACGTATATCCATACCATCCTTCATTATTCATCAACATTTGTTTACCTGAAATCCTGTTTTATGGGAAATCTACCATCTCTGACTGGCCTTTTAAGACACCGGCCAATACTCAGCTCAGTGCATATAAATATATATATATATATATATCTCGAGATCTGCATATATTTAATGACTACTGTTGTTACACATGCAAAAAATATGGTAACTGTTGGGTTTGTGACATCTAAAACCAAAATTGAGAATCTTTTCTCGGTATTTTGCACAGCCTAAAAACATGACAGGGGGTGGCACATGCAGCGTTAAATTTCAAAAGAATTAGCGCTGCACATACCGTTGGCCAAATATAGTGCTCAGGGGGCGGCACACACAGCGGTGAACTCCAAAGGAGTCACGCTGCACATACCGTGGCATAGGCACATGCACAGGGAGCAGCCTGAATTGCGGTAATGTGGTGAATTGCGTGAATCAGGAAGTTTACACAGAAAAGGAAAGTGACTTTATTTGAGTTTTGACTTACTTTAGTGTTCCCATATAAATACTACATTATGTAAACCCTAAGGGGTGTGTTGAAAAAGAGTGGGAGAGATATTGAGAGCAATTGTAGAGAGACTTGAGAGGGAGAGACAGAGAGATTGTAATCAACGTTGATAGTAGAGGATTGAGTGCGGTGCGCTCCGTGGACGTAGGAAAATTGCTTAACCACGCAAAAATTTTGGTGTCATTCTTTCTTCTTTATTGCTTTCTTATTATCTGTGTTATGTGTTCTGCTTTAGATTTGTGTGATACCCATTCTTTCTCGACAACAATTGGTATCAAAGCCCTAGGTTGGGGCGGGTTATTGTTTACACAAATATAGGTTTTCTCGAGGTCAATGATTTTGTCGTAGGGATGGGATCGGAGAAAGATTCTCACAAGATTGAGAAATTCGATGGGACAAATTTTAGTTTATTGAAGATGCAGATGGAGGATTATCTGTACTAGAAGGACCTGTATTAGTTGGTAAAAGAGAAGCCGGCAACTATGACCGATGTAGATTGGTCAAAGAAGCGGATGCCAAAGAACATGGATGAAAATGATTTCGAACTCCTGGACATGAAATCATTGAGAGCAATTCGTCTAAATTTGACAAAGCATATCACTTTTAATATAAAGGATCAGCTAACTGCCAGAGATCTGATAAAAACTTTATCAAACCCATATGAACAGCCTTATGCGGTAATGAATGTCCATCTTGTCAAGAAGTTATCAAATCTAAAGATGACGAAAGGTCAGGGTTTTAGAGAATATTTAAACCAATTTAATAAAGTGAAGGATAGGTTAACTTCTATGTCTATGGGTTTCGATGAAGAATTCTTGGCGGTGTTTATACTCACCAAATTGCCAGAAAATGGGAAGATGACATGTCAGTCAATTGCCAACTCGTTCGGGAAAGAGAAATTAGATTTCTCATAGGTTGTGAATATGATCATGACCGAAGAAATTAGGATGCATGAAGGGGGATTTGGAGCGTCTACATCTTTAGCACTGAATATGGAAGGTGGAGAAAGCAGAAACAGAAATCGAAACACGAATCAATGAGGAAGATCAAAATCAAAGGCTGGTATCATAGAAGGAGTACCACCGGATATGTGTTCACAAAGGCTGGTATCGCGATTAGTTGGATGTCCTAGTTGTAGAAAATAGTGACAATCTCTACAACTGAAGTAGAGTATGTGAATGTGACAGAATCAAGTAAGGAGCTGATATGGTTATAAAGTTTGTTAACTGAGTTAGGATTAGATCAAGTGATGAATGTGTTGCACAGTGACAGTTAGAGTGCAATACACTTGGCCAAGAATTCGGCGTTCCATTATAGAACCAAACATATAGATCTTCGTTACCATTTCATTCATTCGTTAATCGAAGAAGGTGTGTTAAAGCTTGTAATGAAGATAGCAGGTAGCAAGAATCCGACCGACATGTTAACTAAGCCAGTCACTACTGAGAAACTGGAGTTGTGCGCAGCTTCAGTGGGTCTTTAAGAGTGAAGACATGGGGGGATGAACGCATCGTTATTTATTCACTAAGTCATCGAGGAAAGATGGAGAATGTCTCTTCAAGTTTTAGTTCTTCAAATGGGAGATTGATGGGTTTGTTAAGCCTGAAACCAACCTTGAGAATCTTTTCTCGATATTTTGTGCGGCCTAGACTGCAGCCTAGACACATGCACAGCTCAAGAGGAATTAGCGTTGCACATACTGCTGGCCAGACATAGTGCCTAGGGGGCGGCACACACAACGGTGAACTCCAGAGGAGTCACACTACACATACCGTGGCATAGGCACATGCACTGGGAGCGGCATAGACCGCGATAATGTGGTGAATTGCGTGAATCAGGAAGTTTACGCAGAAAAGGAAAGTGACCTTATTTGGGTTTTGGCTTACTCTAGAGTTCTCATATAAATACTATATTACGTAAACCCTAAGGGGTGTGTTGAAAAAAAGTGGGAGAGATATTGAGAGCAATTGTAGAGAGACTTGAGAGAGAGACAGAGAGATTATAATCAACTCTGATAGTAGTGGATTGAGTGCGGTGCACTCCGTGAACATAGGTAAATTGCTGAACCAAGTAAAATCTTTAGTGTCGTTCTTTATTCTTTATTGCTTTTTTATTATATGTGTTGTGTATTCTATTTTAGATTTGTGTGATACCCATTCTTTCTTGAGAACAGTAACTTCAAGGTACATTTATGGAAAAGCATGCAATGTGAGAGAGACAGATTGAGAGAAGAAAATGATAGTGGTTGTGAAGAGACAGGGAGAGAATTTGAGGTCCATATATATAAATTTACCAATAAATCATCAAAGCCTCCTAAAGTTGTTGAAGTTTTGTTTCAAAAAAAAAAAAAAAAAGTTGTTGAAGTTCAATTCATGATCAATTTGGCAGCTAGCTAGGGTTTATTAATCCAACAAAAGTTTTAACTTCAACATGTACTATTTAATAATTAATTAGATCGGATGATATATGAATCATAAATGTTGGACTTTACCCTGCGTATATTTGGCCATACTCGTAAATGCGTTCACAGTGAGCTGGACCTATTAGGGTTTTGTATATATATATCATATGAACATAGATCGACTTGTATAATCACAGAGATCGATGGAGAAATGAATAGTTCTGAGAATGGATGATGGTGTTTGTGGACTTATTGTATGTGAGGGAGACATGATGAGGTCAAGGAACATCACTTATGGTAGATCAGACTTCATGAGCATTCCATGTGCTTTGCTTTGCTACCACATGATATACTGACTACTGACTCATCTTCCATTCTTCCTCCATCCATTTCTCTATCACCTTTAATTTATTAATTTCTTTCTTTAACAAAAAATATTACCAATTCAAACTATTTCAATTAATTATATCTTATCAAGGGTATTTTTATTTACAATCCACCTATTGTTCTATTTTTTTAAGAATATTCATTTTCTATTCACATTGTGCAAAAAAAAAAAAAAAAAAAAAAGGGAAGTTTGTTGAAGTAGTAGCTCTATATAAAATGTTTGATAGCTAGACTTTAAAACTATGCAAAAAGTCATAATTTGCATGTTATCTATATGTGGTTAATTCGGAAATTGCTTGGGTACTGATTGGTCAGTACCCAAGGTACTGACCCCTCCAATGGGATGTTGCCACGTGGCCTTTTTCTTTTAATTTTTTATTTTTATCTCTTTACATTTATCACAAATTGACTATGTGGTAAAACCCTATTAGTTGGTCAGTGCCTTGGGTACTGACTAGCATTATCCGGTTAATTCGGCCAACGATAATCATTAATTAAGTGGCTGTCCAAAGTCATCATAATATCAACATTGAAAAATTTATTATATTATAAACTTGTTATTTTCATTGTCCTCCTTCATTCCATTCTTCTTTTTATGATCAATATTTATTATATATCAATTTATATATATGATGTTAAGGTTTATGAAAATCTTAATTTTACAAATCTTAATTATAGACTCTACGTACCTCTAATACAAAATCATTATAAGGAATGTTCAAATTTTAATAACTATAATAATGGTAAGCCCCTCATATAATGCATGAAATATCTTCTACTAGTAAATATACAATCCTAAACGATTAATTCTATATTTAGTTAATGTGAGATTTCGAACAACAATATAACAAAGCACGACGACAAAGAAATTTAGCAATGGTGAGCAAAATATGACCCCTCTTAATGATTACATATTGTGCTAGGTTATCCTTCTAATTATTGATGATCAATAAATTAATAGATTTAGTAAAAGGGTCTTTGATGAAGTTAAAATCTTCAAACTTGCATTATGATTTATGATTATGTATAATTCTATCTGGATTTCTCACATGAATAAAGTTTGAAGATAATATAATTTAATAGTGTGGCAGTGTGCTCACTTCAATTCTTTTTGGTTTTTTGCGTCTGCCATTTATCAAAACTTCATTTTTCTAGATTGTCATTTTTTACTTGAGTTGTCTCTATCTAGTGTCTCCCTGTTGAGGATCTGCCTTAGCTTGATTTCTTGAAGAGGAAACACTATAGAGCCGGATTGGACTCGAGTTCAAGTGCCGAGCAAGTAAGCTAGCCCAACAAATTGGGCCCATGATAGATTGGATCAAAATTGAAATGCCCACATGAACGATTAGGATTATTGTATATATATTTTTTGAAATCTACCACCTGAATGGCTTAGGGCCTCAGGGGTCTATCATCACTCGCCAAAATCAATTACTACATATACAACTTGAATAACTATCATAACATATATCAAGAATAAGACTCCTCACACGTAAAATGCATATGCTATAACTCGAACCCTTTACTAATGATGAAGAAGAGGAGATGCACACCGTCTGAATTAAAGATATCTCGTTAGATTATATTTTTACATAGCTTTAGGTTTATGAATTTGACCATCGATTTACTATAATCCCAATCCATATATATATTAACGAAGTTGAATGATTAAATAATGTTGAAATCTAGATTTAATTAGGTAAAAATTGAAGTTAATGTAACTCTCCCCTTTATAAAAGAATAATTAAATGAATAAAAACATGTTTTAAACGATTTTATTAAAATATGATTACTATAAATGACAATTTGACAAGTCAACGAGTTTACTTGTTTGGCAAGAAGTAGCTTTAATTAGTTGTTGACGTGCACTACTTAATTACTAGAAAGAGTAATATATGTATAACCTGTTGGCTGCTGCCAGCCAATCGAATTTGGAAAAAGCAAATAATAGGTAGAAGGTATCATGCATGGGGATTGGGGACACGTACGTAATAATAGGTAGAAGTAGAAGCAGCCAGATAGGAATTGAAAACAGTGATCATGATCAATTCAACGGTCCAGATCATCCTTTGGTGTAGTATTGTAGTGTAGTGACTAGTGAGTTGAAGGTTGCTTTGGGGATGATTAGGGATGGATTAGCGGTTGATCCGAGCAAGTACATGAAGATTAAGTCTGCTGTTTACTGCAATCAATATCAACCAACGATCGTGCCACTAAGAGCAAGTTAGTTAATTTAGTTGTTCATTTTTTAGTTGATTTTATATAAAAAGTATTAAAAGTTATTGGATCACTGCTACTGTAATTTTAAGGAGATTTGCACTAGCTACAGTAGTTAGTGTGACGCCCATTGACACGTTGACAGTACACGTCAGCACATGAGGTATAACAATACAAATAATGGTGGGCCAGGGTCGTGACGTGGACGATAAAAAGTCTTTTAAATCAGTACGGGTATATTACGGTTGTTGATCAAGTATGGGATTCCTGTTGAGTGTTGAGGGCTTTTTAGAATGGAAATTATTATTCTCTTCCCTGTAGTTTGCCGTATTCTTCAGTCTCCCCCCTCTAGTTTTAAAATTCTCCAATTTCCTCCTTTTTATACCTATTTTTATAGGGTGAGATTGGTTGTATTTGTGCATGGAAGAAGGGAAATTGGAGAATTTTGAAAATAGAGAGGGGAGATTGGAGAATACGACAAACTACAGGGGAGAGAATAATAATTTCCCTTTTTATAAAGATGAAGAGATCATCTCAGACAAGTTAGTTTATTTTGCATCTATGTAGTGACTAGTGACTAATGACAGAACTATCCTTAAAACGAAAATTTCTAGAAATCCATATTATATTGATGGAAATATAATATAAGAATGCAATATCCTATATTCCTATTCCTACCCATGCACCAAAAAAAAAAAAAAAATATTGGTTTTCAGACAAAATAATTTTAAGTAAGTTGTATATGATCAAAAGAGTTCTAGAAATATATAAATGTTACACGTAATGGGGTACAAATAAATAACCTATAATATACACAAGTGCATTCACTAATATGTTTGAATGAGACTATTGAGCTTGTTATAAGTTTTTATTTATTTATTTTATTTAAAATAATTCAAAGTTTAGGGAGGGAAGAGAGACTCGAGCTTACAACCACATACTGTAGATGTGAGATGTATACCATTGGATCAACCTCATTTTGTCGAACCGGTTAGAAGTTAAAACATGTTAACTTTGTAATTTAATTTAATTTATATCATATATATATATATATATATAATTTTAAAAAAAAAATTCTAGACTAGGCTATAGCCCAGTATATGCTATACCCCAGTCTAGTTTATGAGTGTCTCCGCCCTTGGTTTTTAGATGTGAATTTATCAACGCTTTCAACAAAGATTCGAGATGAGGTGAGATTGGTCCGGTGGTAAAACCTCTCCCACCTACACTATAAGGTTACGGGTTCAAATCCTCCCTCTTTCCCAGGAAAACCCCAAATTTATGTAATTGTGTATAGCAAGTTTTATGGTGGAATTACATTTCTGTCCATAAAATCTGGTTTGATCAAAAAATGAGCATTTAAAGGGTTTAAATGTAATAATCGGGCATCATAGAGCTTGCAAGAGTTGAAGTGTATAAATCGTAAAAGCAGTGGGTCCAGCTTAATTGGTCATTGGCCGGCCAACAATTGACCAAACACGTGGATAATGGTCCCCACATATATGATATATCTACCAATGACAATTGACCTCCCAATGGTATAAATTCATGAATGCAATTCAACATAATAAATTATAAAATGAACCTTAAAAGTTAAAAACAAATGTATCATCAACTTTCAACTACTAATAGCTTCAGGCCTGCCTGCCTATATGTGCTAACAATCAAGCATTGGATGCATATGCAGCATTTGCTTGGCTACCTAAACTTAAATCTTCACAATTCTTCTTTTGATTTCTATGTACAAATAGACAAAGGAAAATATCTAAACACCAAATGCATGGTGGTTTCAGATATATGAGATATGAGATATGAGATATGAGATAAGAGAGTCAGGTGGTGTGTTTTGCTAACAGAGATCAATCTCAACCCGCTCCGGGTTTACCCTTTCGGTTTGATTGTTAACTAGTTCTATGCCTAGCTGCCCCTTGTCTCCTGCGCCAAACGCGAATAGCTTCCCCGATTCAGTCAGTGCAAATGTGTGTGCATTCCAGTATATTGAATTCGTTAGGCTGACCTGTACCACCCGCTCATTAACCTGCTTCAATGATGTTACTAACTCCGGGCTCAACACATTTGCATGCCTGTTTCCCTGCAATATGCACAAAAACAGAGATTAACGAAACAAAAATTAGTAGCGCACACACACATGGATCAGTTTTGGAGGGGGGATGCACAGTCAGTAAGTACATTGGATACAATGGCGTCAATATGTCGTGAAATTAAATCAAGCCAAATTAATCAAATACAGAAATAGAGAAAGGAGTGAAACCAGACCTGTCCATCTGCTGCAGCATTATGTCCTAGACTAGCTGATTCACCGCAACCAAATGAATATACATCGCCCTCATTAGAAACCACAAACGTTGTGTAATCCCCTGTAGCTACATGAATTGCTTTGACATTGTTCAATGATTCAACCACCTTGGGAGCTGATTCACACTCTTCATTTCCATGACCTAGGCACCCATAACGCCCCCAACCCCATGTGCAAACACGTCCATCCCGGCCCACCACAGCAGCATGCCAGGCACCAGCTGCAACCACCACCGGTTGCAGATTCAAAAGCTGAAACTGTTCGATAAGTCGAGGGTATTTCTCATCAGTTCTTGAACCATGTCCAAGCTTCCCTCCCAAGCCACAGCCAACAGAGTATACCGACCTGTCATATTACCAAAAGAAGACACATGAATAAGTAATTACTTTGATAATTTGAAAACATGATCAATTCATTCACGATAATGCAGTATTGTGAAATAAAAAACTGGATGCTGATCAAGATTCTGTTCAAATTTGGGATTCAACCATCATGAAGATGTTGAAGAGATATTAAAAGGGAAGTTTTACTGAAAACAAAAACACAAATTTAAGAAAAATGTCTCATCAAAATTAAGCAATTTCAGATTAATTACAAAATCAAAATCATAAAACTCTTATGCTTTAGACATTACATCACAATATCAACTATATTTCTCATAATTTAAAGACTGCTACAAAATGAACTTATTAAAAATGTGTTTATAAAAAATGAAAGAACTCACATGCCACTAGGTTGACAAGCCAGAGCAAGAAGGTAGCAGTATCCAGCCGCAATTTGTACCACTGGTATGTTCTCCAGAGCTCCCAACAAAGGACGAGGCTCCAAATCATTTGGATCGGTATGGTGACCCATTTTTGCATCACTGCCCCAAGAAAAGGTATAAACCTTGCCTTCTCTTGATAATACGGCAGTGAAGAAATTTCCAATTGCAGCTTGAACCACAAATATGTTTTTCAAAGACTCAACCAGCTGCGGAGAAGTAACCAGTTTGGCTCCTTGGACACCGTACTCAGCTTCGCCAAAGGAGTCCTTCCCAAAAGCATAAACTTGCCCAGCATCACTAATCAGCATTGTCCTGCCAGCCCCAGCAGCTGCTTGGATGATTCGAATCCCTTGCAAAGATCTGTAACATAATGGAGTTCCATTAACTTCTCTACCCAAAATTCTCTTTCCATTTCTTGCATTTACAATACCAGGTCAAAAGAGTGGACGAAAGTGCGACACCTGATTGGGCGAGGCCGCCATTCTTCTTCAGTGGTGCCGTGTCCAAGCTGTCCATTGTTATTAGAACCGAATGAGTAGACTACTCCCTTTGATGTCACGGCAATACTGTGGCCGGGGCCTGCTATCGCCTGAGACTTCTCCCTCCTGCAACATGCTTCTCCAGCCAGCAAAAACCTCAGAACCAGTTTCCATGAGCCACCACATCTTTGCTTCAAATCTCGTCGTTCTTCTTCGGTCATTGGTTTAAATATAGCTCTCTTTTGGCACATGTCCACAGCAGCGAGCTCTGATATGGACAATTCAAAGTCAGGGGAAAAGTTTGCTGGCTGTCTAAAGAATGAGCATGTTGCCTGCAACACACACATATGAAAATCAAATCAGCAGCATTATCGATTCTAAAGTTTATAAAGAGCTTCATTATCAAAAGTTCAACAAATATTAGACTTGCCTCTAGTTTTGCAAGATCTTGAGGATCCAAATTACATGCCGTGAGGACATGAAGCACAATGGAGGGATTAGCAGCCAAGGGAAATTCTCCAGGAGAGGAGTCCCCATAGCAATGGCGTTGGTTTCTTTGAAATGTCGGTACATTAGCAACAACAATAGCAGTAATTGACTGGTCAGGAATGTTATGGTATTGTATAGAAGGAGTGCCACTCGTTGTAGCGTCCATGGGCACTGCCAGAAGTTTGCAGTGCCCAAACTTGGCAGATTAGAAGATCTAAACAACTGGGAATTAAAAAAAAAAAAAAATGTCCACAAAAATCACTACAATACTTTTTTTCTCATGATCCAACACAGCATTTAAAAAATGAATCTTAATTTGTCTTAGTACCAATTCTGTATCTACAACTGAGAATCTTAGACCAAAGTATCTACCTTAGACTATGTGATGAATCAGCAAACTTCAAGTCTCAAACCTACAGATAAAACACAAGTCCATAAATGACAGGACATCAACTGCTTGAAGGGAAAAAAAAAACATAACTTGATTATGTAAAGTGTTGTTGCTCAGACATATTGAGATTAACAAGTGATGACTGAAGTATAATATGAAGCTAATAAAAACTTTTTGATCCGATCAATAAAAATTGATCATGGCCAAAAGAGAAAACAGTCCCATTCAGATCATCCAAATTAAGAGGAACCAAAAGGGACAAACAACCAAACCTCTCAAAATAGTTGCAGAGAACTGGTAGATATCATCAAAATATGAATCAAATAGAAAAATTTTAAATTTAAGGTACACAAAATGGACAAAACTTCGAAGAGAAGAAATACTATTCTTCTGAGAAAGGATATTCCAGTCCCAGAAGGAACAAACAAAGAAAAGAATTCTCTAATCAAAAGAAACACTTTTATTCACGTAAACTCATTGTAACACACACACACACAAAAAGTCAAATAGACCCGATCAAAGCGAACCCAAACAAGCAAATCAAACGTTCAAGACCAAAACAGGGGATATAATAATTAAACACTTTTGTTCAAAATTAACAAAAATATTAAATTTTGCTACAAACCCAGATCATAAAAACACCCATTACGATTCACAAGTAAGCTTGATCACGCAAACAAAACAACCAAAAAAGGAAACAAACAGGAACAAAAAGAAAAAAAAAAAAAAAAAAAAAAACAGAACAGAATCACATGTTTCAACCAAATTTTTCTCTCATCTTTACATTACTGATCATCATAGATCGAGACATAAAAACTGGGAAATGAAAATTACATGTCAGAGACACCCATGATTGCTCAAAACCCATCTGCATCTGTCAATAAGTGAAGAGAATTACACAATTCTGTTAAAACCAAAAACAGCAAAAACAAAAAAAAGAATAATCTTTTTTATGCGAATTGAAGAGCACAACAAGTGGGTATCTGATCAGAACTCGGGTTGAAAAAAACTAGATTGTTGATCGGGATATTTGAAAGGAATTTCAGAGAGAAAAAAGGGGAATTTTTTCTGCATATAACTTTATAAAGTTTCGATTTTTATTTTTATTTTTTCTATGGAGAGGGAGGTGTGTTCTCTCTTGTTCTATATCTATACGTTTTTATAAAGCGATGAGGTGTCTCTTAGATGGTGAATGAGAGCAAAAATGCTACATTACCCATATATTTATACTATCAACATTATGACACGTCAGCTCCCTCTTAACTATGATTAACTCACTTAACCACAAACTATGGTTACACCTAAACTAGGGTAATATTTCAATTTAAGATAAGATTAGTTGCTATTAAACTATTATTATTAATTTCACATAAAAGTAGAGTCGGTGCCCAAAAGAGTTTCTCTACCGGTTAAAAGAGTTATTTATTTATTTTTTTATTTTTTTTAAAAGCTCTTTTCAAAAAAAAAATTACGTCGTTTGGTTGTCACTCAATAAAGCTTTTGGATTATTGCTTAAATTTTTTATTTTTCCAAATAGATTTTTTTGAGTATTTTTTTCTAATAACACTAAAATGTCTAATATAACTATATCATTTAAAATAGTTTTTGAACATTTTGGTAATCCTACAATTTAAAAAAGTAACAACTTCCCATTAAAATGTCTACTTTAAAAGATCTCCTCCTAAAAGATCTACTTGTAAAGTTCTTCCAAACAGAGCCTTAAACTCTATGTAAAAAGCTTTGTGTACATCTCTTTGATTCTATGTTATTGATCTAGATTCTAGAGTTCGAGTCTTATCATATACATCTTATAAATATGTGATATTTACTTGTTATGGAAGTGGAATTCCTAACACAAATATATAAAGTTGTTTATATATATAAATTTCAGGCAATATTTTAGTGATTATATTAAACTAAAAGTGTAGTTCCTTTTTTTTTTTTTTTTTTGAATTACAACAACTGTCGAGACCTGACGAGATTAGACTCTACAAGCATAGTCTGAAATACTACTCCCATTATCGGGGAGAGGGTACAAATAGATTACAACTCTCACAACAGAGAGATGGTTGCTCCCAATAGAATCGGGAGAGAGCACCCACACTTGGGATTTAGAGTACGTTTAGGAGAGTTTCTCAAGTAGATCTTTTTGCAGTAGATATTTTAGAAGTAGATCTTTTAGAGGTAGAGTTTTTTAATAAAAGTCGTTGGTCGTTTGGTCGTTTGGTTGTCAATTAAAATAAAGCTTTTTAAATAATAGAACTACCAAAATACTTTAGCAAATATTAAATTATAAGGTTATATTGGAGATTTTAGTGCTATTAAAAAAACTCCAAATTAAAAAAACTCTAAAAATTCTACTTGGAAAAACTTTAAATTTGGACTTCTTCAAGTAGACGTAAAACAACTTATTTAATCATCTAAAAGCTCTACTAGGTGACAACCAAACGATACAAAAAAAATTGACTTTTAACCGGTAGACAAACTCTCTCAAACGGACACTTAATAGCCAAATGTATGACAAATTATATACATACCAATGCAAGGCTTGAACCTTGGTGGTGGAGCATCTCTTGGGAGATTCCAACCACCAAGACAAGGGGCCATTGGTAAAAGTGTAGTTTCTATTATGCAATAATCTGTGAGAGATAATGGAATAAAGCATGATCCATGTGATTTTTTTAAAACGTTTTATTCGTGACAAAGTTAAAATTCCACACATTTTCCTTTTATAAGAAACTCCAAACCAATTGCCTTCTCTTTTTTTTTTTTTAGTCACACCTCCGGCAATTTCTGTGCAACCCACTTCCACAACGACCAAAAAATCAAATTCTAACTTCATTATGGGTTTTTCTTTCTGTCCATATGTATATATATATTTCAATATTTGCGACTGAACCTAATATATTATTAGATTGAATGAATATTATTTACCCATGATTATATATATTTCTATTTAAATACTTGGCAGTGGAACACAATTGATTTTATAGATAAGAAAATCTGATTCTATGTTTTTGAAAGTAACTGATACAAAAAATTGGTTGTATTGTAACTGAAACTGTTTTTAGATATCATCTAAAATATTAATTAGTTTAAAATTTAAAAAAAGGGGATTACAGTTTGGTCCTTATCTTTTAAGGAAATGTCACTTTTTTACCCGACTTACGTGTATTAAGATCTTTAGTCCTCGTCTTTTTTGGAAATGCATCAAAAAAGTCCCTCTGTCAGTCAATGGTTAGTCAAAGTTAACTGGTCCAAGGGTAAAACGGTATTTTTAGTAATGAAAGTGTCAAAAAAAACAGTTTTACCCCTAAGCGATGTGAAAAGACTAAAATGCCCCTCTAACAATTACTCTTGAAACCCATTTAATATTGAAAAGTTAAAAACGCCTCCATCATGAATTAAACCTAGCTTCGACCTTGTGGTTAAAAGTGACAAGCTCTAACCAATTAAGCAACTTCATATCATTGTTGAAGGTTTGTTGATTTAAATGTATATATAGTAATATAATTTGTTCTAAATAATTAAAATATGTTTATATAATTTAAAATAAATTTATATTTAATAATAATATATCAAAACAAATTTATGAAAAAGAAAAAGGAAATAAGAAAACAAAAGGAAAAAATAAATAAATAAAAGGAAATTTTTTTCTTTCTTTTTCTTTCAATTTCTTTTTTGAATTTTTTCCCTTTTCATTTATGGGCTTTGATTTTCTGAGTTTTAATTTTTTTTTAAATTTTTTATCAAATTGAAATAAGAAAACAAAAGGAAACCCAGAAATCAAAGCTCGTAAATTTTTTTCTTTTTTGAATTTTTTTCCTTTTCAAAAAATATTTTATTTCAATTTGATAAAAAAAAAAACCTAGAAAATCAAAGCCCATAAATTGAAAAGGGAAAAAGTTCAAAAGAGAAAAAGAAAGAAAGAAAGCAAGAAAAAATTTCCCTTTTATTTATTTATTTATTTTCCTTTTGTTTTCTTATTTTCTTTTTCTTTTTCATAAATTTGTTTTAATATATTATTATTAAATATGAGTTTATTTCAATATATATATTTTAAATTATATAAATTATATAACTATATATACATCTAAATAAACAAACCTTCAACAATTAGTTGTAGTAGCTTAGCTAGTTAGAGCTCATTGCTTTTAACCACAAGGTTGATGATTCAATCCTTGATGGAGGCGTTTTTAATTTTCCAATATTAAATGGGTTTAAGAGTAATTGTTAGAGAGGCATTTCATTATTTTCGCATCGCTTAGGGGTAAAACCGTTTTTTTGATACTTCTATTAATGTTGACTGTCAACTTTTTGGTTAGAGGAACTTTTTTGATATATTTCCAAAAATATAAGGACCAAAGACCCTAATACGCATAAGTTGGGTAAAAAAGTAACGTTTTCTTAAAAGATAAGGACCAAACTGTAATTCCTCCTTTAAAAAATAAAAATTATTATTTTTTAATGTTTTTGTATTAAAATCATTTTATTTTATTTTTTTGCAAACTTACCCCTCTATATTATAACATGCCCTTTAAGTATGAGATTAGAAGCTTGTAAAGTTAATGACCCATGTGAATAATTTAGTTAATTACTAACTAGATTAGGCATTTTTAATATTCGAAACGGATCAGAAGTCTGTCGAGACCTATCAAGATTGAAGATAGATTTTTAACATGTAATGGGAATCCTATACCAGAGTGGAGGAGTGAAAATTGCAGGAAAGGAAAAGGTATAGACGTGAATATTGACGTGAGAAGCAAGGAGGCTATTTTGTTAGGAATGAATATTGATAAGTCTATGGAAATAAGCAAGATGGTCCAAAGGTTGCTTCATTTGCACCTCTTTTTCTCCTACATTTTTATGCATTGGTAGACCCATCACTCTCACATTCACAACTAGCAACCAATTTATATACAGTGCTCTTTGATGTAATCAAATCCAAAACATTGGAAGACTTACTCCTAAAAAAATATCTAATACAAATGAAGCATCCTATGTGTGGTCCTCTGAGTTGTATTTCCAAACATTAAGATAGATTAATAAGTTCGAGTTGGATTGAGGGCATTAGGCCGTTCAATCAATTACTCCTTAATTACATCCATACAAATGAGGTTGTGTATTCCTATACATCTCTTTCCCGTTTCCCATAAATCATAATCCTTAAATTTTTTATAATTAAAAAAATGGATTCGATTAATTCCAATTCAATCGATTACGTTTAAAATAAAATTAAACGGTGGTCTAAAAAATTAAAAACGATCCATTTGAATTTAAGGGAAAAAGAAATTTAAGGTCCTTGGGAGAAAAGAAAGAGAGGTTTTGTAAATGGTGGAGGACTCAAACCTGCAACCTCGAAATGCAAGTGTGAGGGTTTAACTACCAGACCAACCTTATCTTGTTTGGTAAACGAGCTTTAAATAAAGATATAAAATACAAAGAATAAAGTAACATGTTAGATATTCTTTGAAAGTTTCTTTTTGTAGAAACTTTTGATGCTAATTTTATATTCATCAAAACTTCCATGTGAAGTAAATTGTAATTACAAAATAAAAGACCATTTTTTTTTTCCAAAAATTAAACAATAATAAGCAAAATCCAGGCTTGGCTTTGAGGTGGACCTTTTCATGAATGGTGCCGTCTGGTTAAGAAACACATAAATCTTCATTAGCTGTCTTTTGTTGAACACATTTTTATTTTTTTTTAAAAAAAAAACAACCCCATCTCTCATGATGTAACTCGAATGAAAGACATAAGTTTCTTGAAAAAAATGTTAAATTTTTTGCATGTAACTAAGAAACCATATGAACTAGATTTCATCATGCCAAAAAGAAATATCATTGCTTTAATGCAATTCACATCTTTTTTTTCCTCCTACACAATACACATCATCTATCTTTCAATTCATTTTAATTATTTTGTTTCCCAACCCATTTTAATCAACTAGGATTCTCAATTGACTTACCGGCAAAGTCCTAGCTATAACTACCAAATTAGAAATTAATATAGTGACAATACTAGCTACTAGTAATTAATATTAGATAAGAATTGCCTTGAATGATCTGTAATATAGTCAAATTTCTCAAAAAAAAAAATAAAAAAAATATAACTCGAATGGGTCATGAGTCCGTCTGTTGAGGTCTATATGTATGATCTGAATATCAACTCTTAAACTATCAAGAAGAAAACTCCTCATACCCGTAAAATCTGCATTGTTAATGAACATTATGAATCTTGATTAGCAAGCTTTAATCTATAATTTGTGCTTCATTACTCACCTATAATAAAGGTTTTTAGGTGTATACATATATATTGAAGTTTTTGATGTGGGTATAGCACTTAATTGAGTCATTTTAGTAGTAGCTATCCACAGTCATTTTCTATTAGCAATTATCACATACATTAACTTTAAAAAAAGAATCTCGAGACAGTACGTGTGACATGATCATTGGTCCATACTGTTTACATCTTTTTTTTTTTTTTTTTGTTGCTCTTATTTTGGAACGTTCAACCAATGATGATGGAGAATGGGGTCAGCTTCATCATCCATTATTTGCAAACTTTAATAAACAAACCTAGTTTTGAAATCGACTACGGCCACCATATAATGATCTTTAAATAATCATGTTTCACGTATTATTAATTTCTCATTTTCTCTACTCTTCAATTCATTTGTAGTTTAACCCAAAAATTAATGACGAGAGAGATGTACAGATGATGAACGCCGGACACATGTTAGATGCTAGCTCCCTATTGTGTAATGTGTGGAATGAACAAATCAAGGGGGAAAAAGGGATTCAAACATGAGACATAACACTCTGATACCATCTCAGTAATCGTTTAACTCATAGTCTTAAATTGATAGGTATTGTTTATCTATAATATTTAAGATATAGGTTGATGAGATTTGTGATACGTTAACACCATATATGCTTAAACCGTTAATAAAATACCTAGATAATTAAAGATAATGCGATGAGAAAAGCATACACGGTAACAAATAAATTGGGAACCGATCGATTTTCTACTATGAATCAGTAAAAAGTTGCAAGGTCTATAGGTGTAATTGCAGACAGGATTTCAGCTGTCTTTTTTAAGTTCATGGTTGTTGTCGTTTCTTTTTTCAACACAACATCATGTGAAAAGTTGGAGATATTGAAAATCAAGAGCATTAACAATGACTGCATTATTAATTAGCACCCTTTAATTTCCCGTTAAACACAAACATCCAAATATTCAAAATGATCAATAAAATTAAGGAATAAACAAGTGAATAAAATGCTTAAAGCACACTTAATTAGCATGTGTGCTTGCCACCGATATAATTAAAAGAATAAAACTAGAAAATCTTAATTATAGGATTAGCAATCAATGATTTGTTGCTTGTTGCATGATTGCAGACAAGGCAACCATTTGAGGTGTAGTCAACAACTGTTAAGCAGCTATATATTCACGTAATCATATTGTTTTAATTTTTATATATATATATATATATATATAACAGCTGCAAATTAATTACAAATTAAACCAGGAGAAGACAGTTCATCATTTTGGAATAAAAAGTTGGAAAGTAAAAAAGGTCAAGCGTTGCATGCAAATGATTCAGGTGGTAGATCATATCACGCCCAGGATTCTTTGGTCTACTAATCAATCAAAAAAATAATCATGATTAAATTACCTGGTTTACTGCTTCTGCTATCAGATTATCAATTTATTAACTATAACCTGTTCGAAAGCGTTTTTGTATATCAAAAATGCTTTTAAATATGATATTTGAAGTGTTTATGTAACCAAGTAGAAGTCACAGTTTAAAGAGATGTAAGACTCTAGCCTTGTTTTTTCCTTGTTGAAACGTCTATTTATACGAGAGGGAATTTAAGTGTCGTTAGATTAAGAAAAGTCTAGAAAGAAAAAAAAAAAAAAAAAAAAAAAAGAATCTGGTCGTTGGAATCGAATAGGAGAGAATGGAAGTAATATAATTAATAAATGAAAAAAAAAAAACATTTATTAAAGACTAGACATTTCAATTATCATCAAGCAACATGTCAGCTTGACAAAGAAACCATCTTTTCTAATAAAAAATCATAGTGTTTAATGACCCAATTAATGAATAAAATAAGAGACTTACCTTGTCACGACTGTAAGAGCATCTCTAACAGTCTTCTTTTCAGACCCTCTTAAATAAGGGTGGATGTTATTGTAAGAATATCTCCAAAAGATTCTTCAAATAAGATATTTCTAAAAATCAAACGAGTCTCGTCCACATATTTAGTTCCAATAGACTCTTGAAATACAATTCTTTAAATAAGATTTTGCTTCTCTTTTTTTAATATTAAAAAGCAACTTCTCCCTCTTTAATTATTATTATATTATATTTTATATCACATCATCATTAATATTTGACATCTGTCCTTTATCTTTTTAATTAATTTCAATTAATATATAATAAATTTTAATTTATAAATTTTATCATCATAAAAATTATACCACTAGAATGGTTTCATCTAAATCTTTAAAATGAGACTAATATTGAATATTTAATAATAACATATTAATAATATAAAAAGTTATTATTTCTAACTTGAAAAAAAATGGAAGGTAATTAGATTTGTTGGTGGGAAGGGGGAACTTGAATGCTTTCATTAAAATAATATAAACCTATTTCTAATTGAAGAATCTTTTGGAAAGACTATTATTTTTTCACTCCTCAAATTGTTATATAGATAAGCAAATAGACATTTGAAGAGTGAAAATAGAAAAGTCTTTTGGGATACTCTAAGAGCATCTCCAACAGTCTCCCTTAGAGACCCCTTTAAATAAAGGGTGGATGTTGTTGTAAGGGGCTATAGTAAGACGGTATATGTTCTAACAATACTCTCTTAAATGACTCATTTAATAATTTATTATTATTATTTTGATGTTTTACTTTGTAATTATTATTGTAAAACAAATTACTTATTGGATAATAAATGCTGAATAAAATAAATTTAAATTTGTAGAAACCCATTTAAGGGAGCCCGAAGCCACTTCTTAATTAAGGGAGTGAACACTATCAAAACAACAACAAAAAAAACATTTAAGACTTTATAGTTTCTTCGTTTTCGTCAAGGCATCCAGGCTCATTTCTATTAAAAATGTATAAACAAGAAAGCTTAGACCGGGAAATTAAACCCCAATTAATTTCCTAATCTCATAAATTCTAGTAGAGATATATCAGATTTATGATGAATTTATGTAAACATGTAATCGTTGGCAATTGTTTCATCTGTGATTCCTTATATTACTTATTAATCTCCAACCAGAAGGGGAAAATTACAGAAATTAAAATGAGAATGGATTCAATTTTTCTGCTTATACATAGAATAAACAAAATAGCCATTGCAAATGCTACCAATCTTTACATCTCAGCTAGTCATAGGATATGTTAATAATGTACACCCGGCTAACCATTGGAACCATTTTCCGTCAAAAATTACACAAAGTACAATCGAATGTCGACTTACTCATCGTGGTTTTCTTCTGGACAATGGCAATGTCGACTTTGTTTCTGTATACCACTTTCCTGGAAAATATCCAGGACCTGTACTGTCTTCGCTAACTTGAAATATTGATTATAACCATCATTACTGTTTCTCTTGGGGTTGGTCACCCAACTTGATCACTTCACTTCACTCCCTCCCGGTTTGATCTGTCTTCTTCAGAAAGTTTGTTATCTGGAGTCGCTGAAGTTGAGTGTACTTCAACTGCTTCCTAAAAAATCAGGAACCCAGAATACCCATGACAAGATCAGTCTAAATTATAAAACTAATTACAGATATAATCCAATAAATACACATCCCTATATAAGATACACAAATTATTATCATTTCTCTACTGAAAACACAAGGACTGAAGATAAGAAGTCGTTCGATGTCAACCATGGGATAAATAAGGAAAAGACATACTGAGGCGTACACAAAATAATATGATGCAACACATGGTCAAACATGTTCTGATCTAAGCTTGTTAAATAATTTGTGGGGAAGCAACAAAATGAATGTTCAGGGAAGATTTTCGAAGTACCTTTTCTAAATTTTCATATGGTTTTTGCTCATCCCTCCCATTAACCTCAGAATTATCAGAAGCTTCGCTGGATACAGGGGTAGAATTCTTATCTTCCTTGAACTCTTGACTAGAGGGACCACCATTAACAACTCCAACGTTGGAAGAGTCTTGACCATTTAAAGACTGAGGTTTTCCGTTCTTATTGTCAATTAAGTTAGCACCAGCTCCATTTTCTTTCTCAAGTACGTTAAGTTCTCTCTCGTGCCCCTCATTTGTTACTTGACTACCTTTAATTGCTGCCTCTGCAGCTTTCCTCTTCTCTTCTTCTTTTTGCTGTTTTCTTCTTGCCTCTTGCTCCTTTAATTGTTTAAATCTGAAGTATATCAATAGATTAAAGCCGCAAACAGCAGGAAAAATACCAAAAACACAGTGGAAAGGTGAGAATTAACAATTAACCTTTCACCAGGACGTGGACCCTCTGTAGTCATCTTTTCTGCTTGACTGGCTTCCTTGGTTGATTTTAATTCTATTGATTTTAGTTCAGGGACAGACTTCTTAACCTCAAGTTGGTTTTCCTTAATTATATCATTGAATTGCTTCATTGGATTTTTTGCATTTCCACGCTTTTGAAGCCATACTTGTTGGGCTGTACTCAGTATGTTATTTGTGAACCTATATAAATGTAAACTTATTATGTAAGAAAACCTAAGCAGAATTTTAGTGAAAAAGATTTCAAATTACATGCCATATGCTCATAGACTAAGAGCTTTAAATCTACTCACCAATAAAGGCTTAGACCAGAAGGAACTGAAAGAGAAAAATAACCGATTATTAAAGGAAGGAACTTTGTTATCGCTTGGGAATTCTTCACGTTTGGATCATTACTCTGAAAGTAAGAAGAAATGTGAACAGATGAATATGTGCCCAAAAAACAAATTACTGTACCACTGTACAGTTTATTTCAGCTGGATAAGGAGTAATTCAAATAGGTGCATTCCAAATCATGTCCAGAAAAAGAAAATGCACCAAGGTGAGAAATTATTTTTTCAATTAGCTCAATGGTTAGTAAGATTTGATAGAGACGATCACAAGTAACCAGACTAATCTGGACCAGGGAGATAACTGACCTGTGGCTGTGATGACTGCATGATCTGGACAGAGATATACTGTGAAACAACCAGAAGCAAAGGCAAGACAAGGTATGCCAAGGTAGCTGGCCATCCAAGGGGTGGATGACCATCCTGAAAAAAAAATGTTCAGGCTGAGAATAAGAATCAGTTTCACAACTTCCAAGATGGAAGTAACCATACCTTTATAATAATAAGCATGAATCAACACAAATTGAAAAGACAGGAAAATTTCTCTTTAGGATGAACCAGAAATATTACTGACATACTAATTTCATTCCACAGAAATATCAACTCAATTAAACTATATATCCAATATGACAAGCTGCAATTAAAGATTTATAAATCTGATTGAAGACAGTAATCTGATACACTTGACAATCAAAGAGCAACATGACTTCCGCAGAAAAAAACAATAAGGCTTGTAGAGAAATGATTTAAACAATAATTCTTGATCAGATGAGGAGATTAGGATTATTTAAAAATTCTCAGGTCCAGCTGTTTGTAATCTAACATTCATTCAAACCTGTTTTTTCAGCCACTAGATGCATCCTAGGGATAGAAATTTGTTTTACTTTTAGTAAGTTTTTGTTGAGTTCTAGGATTCTACGAAAACTTTCTTCATTATAAAAGTGAAATAAATCTCAGCCATTAGATGTATATAATGGTTGAATTTTGACAAACAAATGAAAAATACATTAAGATGTCCGCATTAGAGAATGACTAAAAGATTACTAACCACAAAAGGGAAAAGCCAAGAGATGCCGCTGCCACTTTGTCGAGAAGCAACTGAAGTCGGACCAGCCAATGAGGGTATCCAAAAGAAACCTTCTGAGAGGAGTCCCTTAATATTTAAAACAATGTTCAATTAGACATGGGAGAACAAAAGGAGGGGGAAGGGAGGAAACAGAACAAAGCCACAAAAGCCTATAAACTATAAAAAAGCATAATTGGCAAGAGCTACCTCATCTGCCACGTTTGAAAGGGCTCTATATAGCCCAATCCATACTGGTATGGTGGCAAGCGTAGGGAGGCATCCTGACACGAAGAAGAGAAAGACAAATGTGGTGTCAATTCAGAATTCACAATGGGCAAGATACTTATTCCAATTACATTCACACTGTTCACATAAGGGTGCCCCGTTATGTACATGGAAATAAAAATGTAGCGGTAGATTAAAGTTTTTAAATCTAGTGTTGGGCCTCTTCATGAAGCTTAGACTTTTGGAATTAATGATTTTTAAACAAAGCAAAATATACCAACATATGCTGGAAATATTCACAGAATACAAATACGTAAAATCATACTTATAGCATGGAATCTCTAAATGGACCTAATTCAACAAAATACTTCTGCAGAAGTTCAATTAGTAATGAGTATACGCTCTTTCTTGTAAATCAAAACTGGAAGTAACATAAATACCTGCTAGAGGGTTTATGCCAGCTAATTTATATAACCGAGCTGTTTCAAGTTGAATTCTCTCCTGCAAGTAATTTAAAGTATGGAACTCAGTCATCATAATAGAAACAGCCTAATAATCGAAATCTCTGTGGCTAACGTGTAAGTTACATTGACCAATATATAATATAAGATGGCACAAAAATCAGAAAATCATAGGTAAAGTAAACATATGTGAAAATACAATTAAACAAAAAATACCTGATCTCCGGCATATCTTTCCTGAACAGCCTTTATTTGGGGCGTTAAGGATCGCATAGACATTGCAGATTCAACCTGTACACAACAAACTTCATAACTACATTTACAACACTACACAACTAACACAAGAACTCTTAAAGAATGTTTCACAGTAATTTAACAGAACAACATACAAACCTGTTTCTTAGTCAAAGGGAAAGTAGCAGCCTTGACAAGCACAGTAAGCAGTATAATAGCAAACCCATATGAATATGGAACATGTAAAGTAGATAGTCCATCTTTTAAAACCTGGAATTATTTAAATTCAAAATCAAAAATCAAAATTTACCCAATTGACAAATATTGAAAAAGATCAAATTTTTACGAATTATCATTGTAGTATAGTTGCTGTTATACCTTCAAAACAGTTTCCATAACATTGGTGATACCAGAGAGCCAATCAGAGTTCTGTTTGGTTGCAGTTACTGTCTCGGAAGTAGAAGCAGACACGGTAGCATCGGCTAATGTGTAAAGCAGACTCTCAGCTCGACCAAACAGCTCCATAATTACATCCCCCGCACTTTCCGGGTCAGGCTGCAATCCGAGTTTAGCTACAGAAAGAGAGCCACGAAGGAAAGGCTTGTTGTGGACGAATTGGGTCCGACGAAACAGAGGGTTATGGGTCGTGGTCCGGTGAGGAAACGGAGAGAGGAGTAGATTTGGCTGGAGGGAAAGAGAAACAGCCATGATTTTGAAGGTTTTTAATAAAACCCTAGTGGTTGTGGTGGTGATTTTTTTAGTTCAACAAGTTTCAGAGTTTTGTAAGTGATGATGATGATACTACTGTTGAGATTTTAAAAAAAATTAGGAGAAAAAAAATATACACGGTACATGGACAAGTGATGGTGGAATAAAATATCTACATTTTTTGGAAACGCATTTATTTTTTTGACAAATCAAGTCTAATAGACAAAGATGCAGATCAAATCTTAAAAGATACGGCTGTGCACCTCCTTTCCACATACACATTTTCTAAGTATATGTTAGGAGTTTTTTTTCGATTTATGGAAGTAATTATCTGGACCGTATATATATTATCTTATATTGACAGGTCTTGATAATCCTTTTGTAATAATTGTAACTTATAATACTTAAAAGAAAAGAAAAAAAAAGTCTAATAGATAAAGACCGTAATTATTATTATTATTATTTAAAAATATTACACTATTATATAAATTATGGTTCTTTTTTTTTTTAAGGGGAGGACTCAAACTGTAATCTCGTGATTCAGATATGAGGAGTTTATTACTGGATCAACTTCATCTCATCACAAAAACTATAATTAATTAAACATTATAATAATATTAAAAAAATGTTATAATATATATTATTGAACTTTCTTTTTTATATAAGCCCGACACTAAATATGCAAGTCTTACAACAAAATCTATCGAAGTTAAACAATAGATGCTCGACTTGATTATCAACTCTCATGACACCCGTACACCATCACTTAGAAAGGAACTGTGTTTTATTGTAAGTTCATGACGTGGCAAGTGAGTTATCATTACCACACAAATCATAAGATAATGTGGTTAATGAACAAATCATTTACCATATCATTTGAGTTGGGCTTTGAGCTAATTTTTTAGGTTGTGTAGCATTTATGTTTTTTTTTTTTTTTTTTATTCTTAACAATGTATAAAATTATTCCTCTAAAAAATTATATAAAATTATACGTATTCTTAATAATGTATCAAATTGTAAGGAAAACGAAAGAATCTAGTATAACTATAAGTATGGGTGGTAAATGACATTCATTCAGTCTGACAATATCTTAGGTTCAGGTTGCCGCTACCATGAATGATATATATATATATAAGAGAAAACCAAAACTAACCACTTGAAACATTAAACTTTTGTTCACTTTTGAAATTTTAATTGTTAATAACCACTTTTAAAAAAAAAAAAAAAAATCAGTGTATGTCTATAAATTACTAGAGTACTCCTGAAAATAGTTTTTTTTTTTTTTTTTAAAAAAAAAATCTCGAAACAAACTTGAAATCATGGGTAAATTGAAATGTCAAAACTTGAAATCATGCATAAATTGAAATGTCCAAACTTGAAATCTGGACTAAATTGAAAATTTCCCTTTCTTCTTCTTCCTCAAATTAGGTTTTTTTTTTAATTTTTTAAATTTTTTTTTTTACAGATCACTTCGCTGGCGAAGGGGGATCGATTTCGTCGTTGGCAAAGCAGCAAAGGATGGCAAGGAGGCAGCGCACGAACGTGGCCCATTGACCAAGCCTGGTCGTCGCACGAACCAGCAACGAACCAATAGCGAGTGAAGCCACCATCGCCGAGTGTGGCCTCTGTCGCAAAGCTAGAAGGTCGCCAGTGCTCGGCGACACCTTCACCGGCACTCGGCGACCCTCAAAGCACGCCAGCGAGAGAGATCAGGGAGAAAGAGAGAGAGACATCGGGGATAGAGAGAGAGAGAGACATCGGGGAGAGAGAGAAAGAAAAAAGAGAAAAGAGAGAGAGTGTGTTTGTGGACCCTTTTTATATGAGGGCTTTCCAATAATTTCTTAAAAAAATGGTTATTAACAATTAAAATTTCGTTTATGGTTAAAAACGAATTTTGCATAATATATGTGGTCATTTTTAACAATTTCCACTATAAAAAAACTATAAGTCTGTAACTTACAAAGTCGGTATTCATTCGTTTTTATTACTATTCGTTTTTAAGTTGTCTGATGGTTGTTGGAATGAGGTGCTTGTGAGGCAATGTTTTTTTTGAGGAGGAGGCAGAGATGATTTTATGCCTTCCTACTAGTGGCAGTGGTTTGGATGATAGGCTCTTTTAGCACTTTGATAAACCAGGTAACTATTCGGCAATCTCTTGGTGGAAATTTTTTTGGAAGCTCCGTTTGCCCCCTAAGATTTTGATCTTCATGTGGAAAGCTGTTAACAACTGGATTCCAACGAGGGTTAATTTAGCTTCCCATGGCATGATGGTGGACACACGTTGTCCCATGTGTTATCAAATGGGGTTGCCGGTCTTAAAGGGGGTTCGCTTGAGCTCTATTTTATCTGGTAGTGGTAAGATTCATAATCCCATTTCCTTCCTGGATTTTGTTATCTCTTGTAGAGATAGGGTGGATGCGTCTGAGTTTGAGTTGCTTTGTGTTGTTTGGTGGCGGGTGTGGTTTAGAAGAAATCTGTGGTTGCACTCAAATTCTGTGTTAAATGACAGCAATGTGATTGAGTGGGCTACCAATTTTCTGCATGATTTTCATTTGGCTAATTAGAGGGGTAGGCAGGGGTCGAGTACTCAGGTGGCTCAGCCTAGGTGGAGTGTGCCCGCTGCTAGGACTTTCAAAATTAATACTGATGCTGCTTTAAATACACAGGAGAATCGCACAGGCATTGGGGTGATCATTCGGGACAGTAATGGTTGTGTGATGGCTTCGCTGTGTAAGAGGTTTGGAGTTTGCTATTCGCCTCAAATCACCGAAGCTTTAGCTATTCTCAGGGGTCTACAGCTCACGGTGGAAACTGGTTTGGTTCCAGCTTCCTTAGAATCAGATGCTCTCTCGGTGGTTAATCTTATTGATGTGAAAGAGGAGCCGAATTATGAGATTGGGTTGGTTATTCATGATATTTTATGTTTGCTTGGAAACTCTTGTTTTAATTCTATTGCTTTTATTCCTAGAGTTGCTAATAGGGTGGCCCATTCTCTTGCTAAGCTTGCTCTTGCCCATGAGGGGGAGTTTGTGTGGCTTGAGGATTGTCCTTTGATGGTGGAAGGCCTGGTCCTGGGTGATTGCCCGAATTCTATGTAATTGTTTCTTTTTGAATGAATTCCTTTTCCAAAAATAAAATAAAAATAGTAGGAGATCAATATGTATAGAATCATCGTTGAACAGTTGAAATAGGTCCAGTAACTTGGATTGGGCCAATCGATTTCTTTATTGGGCTTGGAATGATGGCAACAATAACGGGCCCTCAGCCCCTTATAATCATCTTTCTCTGTACCCAATAACAGGCAAAGCCTATAAAACAGAAGCCATTTCAGTAATCAATATATGATCATCAATATTCAATAACATGCAAACTTTATAATTAATTATTTCTTTATTTTTTTATTTTTTTTTTACAATATCCATTAATCCTTGACTAGGTATTTTTTAAAGTTTCGCCATTAATAGGATTCGAACAGTTGATCTGGGAGTCATTTGCCTAAACCTTAAACTCATTCATCTACTAGCTGAGTTATACCGTTGTTGACAATTAACTAATAACTTTGAACTATAAACAACACAACCTTGTGCAACTACGACTACGATAACGTGCGGAAATGTTCGGAGATAATTTTTCCGAAAAAACTGACAGCAAGAATGGATCAAGGGTCCGTAATTAACTTAATAAAACTCTAAACTATACACGAGTGTAGAAGTGATAAGAAAGTGTGTGGTGGGGTAGAGAATATGAGGTCGAAATGTCACCAATTCGGATAAGTGAAGAATCTAAAAAACAAAACTCTATTGGTCTAAATTTGCCAAGCTTGTCATCAAATCTTCCCTATCTCAACCAAGCCATACAAGTCCATCTCTGCCTCACCTTCTCTTTCACAATATTCTAGCTTCAACACACCATCTACAGAAATCAAATCAAGCTCAGCTCCATCAATCAACCAATGGCTGCAACAATGGCTACAATGGCAGTGTTGAACACCAAGTGCCTCAACCTCAACTCACCCAAGAACAAATCCAGTAGTATTCCAAAACCCACTTCACTTCTCTCCATGCAAAACCTCCCAAAAGGTCTCATCATGAAGACCCTCTCAAACCCACTTGAGATTTCGTCTTCTACGTCTTCTCTAGCTGGAACCGCCATTGCTGGAGCAATATTTTCGACATTGAGTGCTTGTGACCCAGCTTTTGCAGCCCAACAAATAGCAGAGTTAGCAGAAGGAGCTGACAACCGTGGAACAGCTCTTTTGCTGCCACTAATACCAGCAATAGCTTGGGTACTGTTCAACATTCTCCAACCAGCACTCAACCAGATCAACAGAATGCGCGAGACCAAAGGGGTCATCATCGGCCTCGGAGGCCTCGGTGCTGCAGGGTTGATGGCAATGGCACCACCGCAAGCATCGGCAGGTGAAATTGCTGCGATTGCTGCTGCCGCAAGCGACAACAGGGGTCAGCTGCTGCTGTTTGTTGTGGTTCCTGCCATTCTTTGGGTGCTCTTCAACATTCTACAACCGGCTTTGAACCAAATCAACAAGATGAGGTCTTAGTGACTGTGAGATAACTTTTATATATATATATATGGACTTTGTGTTGTGGGGTGTGATCATGCAACATAGTTATCACTTGTAATTTTGCACACCTTGTTATGTTAATGAACTACTACTTCTTTTTCTTAATCTGAACAAATTATTTTCCTTTTCTTTCGGTTGATTGAATTTTAAGTGTAATTATATACATATTTGTCTTAGACAAATTGTTATATTCTCGGTTCAATAACTTCAATTATTCTTATTTACTTGTTGGTAGTTTGTGTATTGTAATTTGAGTTAAGATTTGTAAGAAAATTTCCATGTTATGAACAGTAATTTTAAATTTGCTTATGCGAGGATAAGGTTCTAGCTAGATGAGGGGAATGAATTTTATCTACATAAGTTTTTATGTGGGTTATTATTCATATATGTCAACATAAAATAGGATTTTGATCCTTTGCCGATATGATCTTTTAAAGTTGCTGTGGAAACCAATCACATTTTAACCACATATTTATTGAAATGCTTATGTGTCATGAGTTTAGGTGATATCAGGAAAAATATCAGATTAGTAGAGTATCAAATTCTATAAAATAATAATTATTTTCAAACCAATAATAATGAATAATGATAATAATGGTTTTCATTTGACTTAGAAGCTAGAAGAAGCTTTAATTATTGAGTAGCATAAGTCATTATTATTCTTATTGAATATATTGTTTGTCAATTACTCAAGTCTGGCAAATTTCCTATCAATTATGTATATAGTATATACTGCATATATGACAATTTCAATACGTAGGAATTGAATAACAAAACACGTTTACCAAATAATCAATAAAAATTATGTATTGAGAGTAGAGCTGACCACGGTTAGGTTAAACCGTCGGTTTTGTCCACGGTTTAACCGGAACCGGATTGGTCAAACCAGAATCAAAACCGTCGGTTTGGAAACCGGTGGTTCCGGTTTCGGTTTCGGTTTCGGTTTGGGATTCCTCCAAACCGTCCAAAACCGCCGGTTTATAAAAAATAATAATAAAAAAAATCAACCAATCAGAAGTTGCCACGTGACACTTTTTTGATTTTTTTTTTTTGAAAAACTGTCCAAAACCGAAACCGAAACCATACCAAACTGCCAGTTTTGAAACCGGAACCGCCAAACTGGCGGTTTGAAACCGGTTTTTTCGGTTTTGGTTTCGGTTTTAGGTGGCCTAAAAACCGAAACCGGTGGTTTGGAACCAAAACCGGAACCAAACTGAACCGGTGCCACCTCTAATTGAGAGTATGTTTGGATTAAGACCTCCATAAACAAAAGAACAATTAATCTTCAATATATATATATATATATAATATTTTCCTATTGTCAGTTCGTTCTGATATAAAATATATCATGACGAAAAATGTGGATATAATTTGACTGAAAGTGATGTACTTGTCAAAATTTTTCCATAATGGTCCACATTTTTCGTCCTGTTATATTTTATATCAAACCGGAACCAAAACCAAAACCGCCGGTTTGGAAACCGGTGGTTCCGGTTCCGGTTCCGGTTTCGGTTTGGGATTCCTCCAAACCGTCCAAAACCGGCGGTTTAAACCGACAGTTTATAAAATTAAAAAAAAAATCAACCAATTAGAAGTTGCCACGTGGCACTTTTTTGATTTTTTTTTTTTTTGAAAAACCGCTCAAAATCGAAACCGAAACTGAAACCGAAACCATATCAAACTGGCAGTTTGAAACCGGAACAGCCAAACTGGCGATTTGAAACCGGTTTTTTCGGTTTCGATTTCGATTTCGGTTTTAGGTGGCCTAAAAACCGAAACCGGCGGTTTGGAACCGAAACCGGAACCAAACCGAACCGGTGCCACCTCTAATTGAGAGTATGATTGGATTAAGACCTCCATAAACAAAAGAACAATTAATCTTCAATATATATATATATATATACATACAATTTTCCTATTGTCAGTTCGTTCTGATATAAAATATATCATGACGAAAAATGTGGATATAATTTGACTGAAAGTGATGTATTTGTCAAAAATTTTCCATAATGTTCCACATTTTTCGTCATGTTATATTTTATATCAAAACAAATTGATAGTAGAAAGTGTATATATATATTTATAAAGTTGGACAAATCACGGCATCTAATGATTTGTAATTATCATATTATTATTTATTATATTATCTAAAGTTATAATGCTACTATTGCCTTTCACATCATTTAGAGTAAGCTACACAAAAAAGTATTAGTAAAATCATATTATTAATTTTCTTAAGAAAGCTTATAGTGGGCAAGGTGTCAATTAAGGCTAGCTTGATTATATTTGAATGTCAACTTACATTACGCCACATGTGCAGCCGTGCAAGTCATGAGCCAATCATGATCATATATATTATATACCAACAATGGCTTTGCAAATTGCAACTGTTTTATTTCTTTTCGAATTTATCCTTTTAAAAGTTGGTGTGGTGGTGGTGTCCATGGCACCCCCTTGGAGTACTTGGACCACCTTTACACTTATATTTATAGGACATGCAGCAACTTCTATTCTTTTCCGAAGATGGTTTTGACTTGTAGTTTCTCTATTAATTAATAAAATACTACACACACTAATCATGTTTTCTTCAATCTCAAACAATTCTAAAATATCGAAATCTTCAGGGATTATATCGGATCTGGGGACTTGCAACCTGATGGATTTGCACTTCAGGATTTATTAATTAACCATTAAATTAAAGAATGAAATACGAATTAAGTATATATATATATATATATTTTTCTGAATTACAACAACTGACGGGACCTGGCGATATTAGATTATACAAGTATAGTCTGAAATACTACTCCAATTATCAGAGAGAACGTACAAATGAATTAGCAATGTTTTAAACTTCAAGTAAAGTACGTAGAAGACGCGATAATGACATAAAATAAAAACAATATTCACTTGATCACCCGACGATTAATTCCTTCTTCAACCTCTTTCACTGCTCTCCAGCTGTGTCTCTCAGATCTCTCTATCATAATATTATTATTTTTTCCTTTATCTTTCCGTCCATTTTCAACCCATTTTCCCTCCATGATCTATACATGCACTTAACACCAGTACACCGGCCACCAACACCAAAAATATATCAAACTCCATTAGAGAGAGCTCAAAGTTGTTGCTATTGTTTTTGTTGATGATCATCTGTTTCACGTAAAGACATGAAAACCCCACAATCAAAAACACAACCACTACCCGTTTTCAAGTATTTTTTCATCTCTCTCTTCTTCTTTCTACCTCTCCTCCTCCTCCTCCTCTTGTATTCTCTCCAGCCCAATAACCAGCCAACCCACCCGCCACTTGAAGACCTCAGAATCCGACCCGGATACGCCTCCTACGACGCTTACATCCAACGCCAACTAAACAAAACCCTCAACCCAAAACTCAGACAAATATGGACAACTCGTGACTGGGACCGTAAAGTTCGTGTCTTTTCAAGCTTCTTCGACGACTTGAAACAAAAAAAGCTTCTTTCAAACCAATCAAAAGCTCTCTGTATCGGTGCTCGGGTCGGGCAGGAAGTCGAAGCACTCAGACGAGTCGGATTGTCCAACTCGATCGGTATCGACTTGGTGCCGTGTCCGCCGTTGGTCGTGGAAGGCGACTTCCATCACCAGCCGTTCGATGACGAGAGTTTTGACTTCGAGTTCTCGAACGTGTTTGATCATGCACTTTTTCCGGACAAGTTCGTAGGGGAGATCGAACGGACGTTGAAGCCCGATGGGGTGTGTGTACTACACGTGGCGGTGTCTAGACGGCCGGATAAGTACTCGGCTAATGATCTGTATAGTGTAAAGCCGTTAGTGAGATTGTTCAAGAGATCCGAGATTGTTCATGTCCGGAAAGTTGACGGGTTCGGGTTGGATACTGAGGTTGCGTTTAGAAAGAATAAGAAAACTGTCATCCAACGGTCATGATATTGTTTCGAGTCTAACTCGAAATGTATGAGGAGACCTCTCCACCGTAGTGATAGTTGTATTTCGAACTGTACTTACAAGCAGTTCCTATATGGCTATATGTATATGGTTTGATTCTTTTTAATAGAATAATTACAATAAGATTAGATGGGTCATTTGGTCATTTTATTTTTTGAACAAGACATTTGGTTAATGTTGCTAATACAAACAATGACAAAGAAACAACATTTTACGAGTATATTAACAAAAAAAAAAAAACGTTGTTTGTTTATATTTGTTGTTATTATTTGTGATGGTGTCTGCAAGATCCACTTTCTATAATTTATAGATTTGTTTAAGTTAATACGATCAATTATCAAGGAAGACATTAATTAATTACAACCAAAACCATCCAATCTATTTTTGATTTCTTCTTCTTCTTTCTTAAGAAAGATAAAATATATATATTATACCAGCAAGGGCGGTTGATACATCTCGTGGAGGGTGTATCTCTTTAAGATGAATTCTTGAAGAGATTTTTTGTTATCATTAATAGAAACATTTTAGACAAATGTTATATATATATTTATATATATAACTAATAAGAGACATTTTAAATAATTTTGATTAATTTTTCAAAATTAATTTTGAGAGATTGTTATTGTTTTACAAGAGATCACTTAAATAGCTTTCCAAAATAATATATATATATATATATATATTGATGCTGGTAGTTTTGTGGTGGGTTTTGGTTTGGTGATCTGTGATGTAGACGGTTTTATTATGGCTGCTAGTTCCCAAGTTATTGAGGCCTCTTTTTCTCCGTAAGTTGCGGAGGCAGGAGCTATTTTGAGGGGACTCCAGTTGGCAGTTGATACAGGGTTAACACCTTGTAGTATTGATTCTGATGTGAAAGTTGTTGTTGATTGGATTAATCGCAGGATTCCTCTGTGCTCTGATGTTGGTGTTTACATTGATGATATTCTTTCCTTATTGGAGCAGGTTCGTTGTAGCTCTGTTAATTTTGTTCCTAGATTGGCTAATCAAGTAGTCTATGGTTTAACTAAAAACGGTTTCTCCTATGTTGAGGATTTGTTTTGGCTGGAGGATTTTCCTCCGTGTGTTAGTTCCTTTGTTTCGGCGGATCGCCGTAGGTGTTTGTAATTCTAGATCCTATCAAAAAAAAAAAAAAATTTTATGCTAACATGTAGTTTTAGACCCAAAGTTTGTTAAAAATAAATACAATTATTATTTAAAAAAAAAAAACATTTATATTGTTAAATACAATAGATTCATTTGTCATTAAAAAAACAAAAAAAGGGCCAGCAGTCTTCAAAAATCAAGAAAAAATTGTCAAATTTAAGAACTCTGATTTCTCTAAAGCGATCTGATAGTTAACTGAAAATGGGAGTGATTGGCGATATATTGAACTTTTTTAAAAGAAAAAAGGCAAGCTGGCGCGCATGAGGAGTAATCAGTTAATAACGCTAAGTTAAGTAAAATTTGCGTAAAGATAAGAGAATAAAAGATGCTCAAAAGGATAAGTAAATTGAATTTGTTAGCGCTTTAAGAGACAACGAAACTCCCCCAATTATGCTCTATGTCTATAGTATCTATTTATCTACCAATTAGACTAGGTAATTTTTTTAAACTTTTTATCATCGGTATGATTCAAACCGATGAGTTAGGAGTCATTTACCTGAACCTTAAATTCATCCATCTACCGGCTGAGCTACAATGAGGGCTATTTCTTTGTCTATGTTATCAATGATAATCTAAGTATTTTTATTTGGAGCAGCAAATATATAAATAAAGATGATTCTCATTAAATAAAAATTCCAAAACCCCATTTACTAACAAAATTCGTTACAATGCTATTGACACAGGACAATCATGGCTTACTTCTAAAACCAGGAATAGCACACAGCACTCTGCAGATGTGAAGGAAAAAAAATGACCTCATGAAGGGCCAGAAAAAGAAAACCACAGCGGCTACGGGTTTGGCTGGCTGTCTGGAACAAATTCTTCGGGCTGGCTTTCAAAGTCCAGGGGTTGTGATTGCGAAGCTGTTAGCTTGGCTGCCTTGTATCTTTTCGAATTTCTAAGGATCGTATCCAAGTTCAAACTATATCTGTTCCAAGAAGAACCAACAGATTTAGTTGTTGGAGATAAAGTTACTACAGAATAATACAAAGATTACCCTACTAAACTTATGCTTCTCATCAGTGTGATTTGATTAATATTACGTTTTTCTTGTCTTAAGGAAACTTTAGCCTATATTTTGGATCGTCATGTGGTTTATTTTGTTCAATTGACCATGTTCTTCAATTTCTTTCGGGGTTTTTCAAATCAACAAAACAAAATAGACTTTTTCGGCCTATAAACAATTTCGAATAAACAAAAGATGTAGACTTTAAGTGGCAAAAAGTTCAATAGATGAGCAGGTAACTTGTCAAAATTGGCACCACATAACAAAACAGAAGATGCATATCTTATGATGGTAAAAAATAAATAAACTTACTGTGAATTTGAGATGTTTCTTCCCCTTTGTTCCTTTCTATTGGCCGTGTGAGATCCTGCAATAAATCATAAGATTAAGGAATACAAAAATGTTATAAATTTAAGCTCGTTTACAAGTCAAACTTTTTCCGGAAGAAATTTAATAGACATTCTGATTTTAGTGACTGCCTATAATATCATGCTTTATGATACTCTAGTAGCAATATAAGAGCAAAGGAAATCATACGGCTTTTTTAACCAGACATTATCATCGAAGTAAAAGCAAATTTACAGCCAAGTGTAGACAGTTGAGCAAAAAGACAATATGTTCAGAAACCACAATACACCATTACATATTAACTTGTACAGTATGCTTTTATGCAGAATTTTTTGACGATATTATTCATAAGGTTCAAGTTTCCACAGTACAAAAATACAAACATATAGGTTCAGGTTGAAAAGAAATGACAGACTATCTCTCTGTTAATATGTACTAAGGGATGCAAAATCCACCAGCTTACCAAGAGATCAATAAGAGGACAAACCTAACTAACATCGGATTTCATGTCATGACAGTTCGAAATTCTCCATGATAAAAAGTGAACATATTAGATTAGAACTATTGAATAACTCGTGAAAGTTTTCATGACAGGTTTATTTATCAATCTTATAGTTAAAGAGATGTGTCATGACAAAAATCAATTTATCAGCCAATCAACTTGTAAAACTATTAATATCTGGTAACAAGCTAACACACCCAAAACAAAGATTTTAAATTACCATTTCGTGGTGCACTGCTGTCTCCATCTGAGTAGTCGGATGACAAGGAATTATCTGACGGAGTTCTGGTGCTGGTATCTGAATTGTCTACTCCATCTTCATCATCAGAACTCTGATCACTATCAAACTTAAAAATTGTACCTGATGTAGCTAATAAACTCTTCTTGCGTTCTGAGCTATTCAAAACTTCCCCATTATCATTATTACTGATTTTTTTTTTAACTGCCACTTGTGATTGATGTCTATTAACCCTTTCACTTTGGGGAATTGTGCTTTTGAAACTCTCCAAGCTAGAGTTTGATGCAGCAATGGTTTCTTTCTTTTTATTAGAATGGGGAATCATCCTAGAAGCATTGACAGTGTTGGCACTTGTAGCTTCCTTAGTTTTTGAATTGAATTTAGCAGACTTATTAGATGGTGGTGGAGCTTTTGTTCCAGTTCCAGAAACTTCTGAAAGCTTACTGTTTTTAACTTGAAGAGGACTCTCCCCATTATTGCCGTCAGGTTTAGATGACAAGACTTGGGATGACTTGACATTTAGTTGACTATGGAGAGGATCAGTTTCAACCCCAGCAATTTTCCCAGGCTTACAAATTGATCCATTTAATTGATGCTCAGTACTTGTCTTCGCCAATTTTTTCTTTGTCAATATAGACGAAGCATCCACCTCCAACTCCCTTGTACCATCTATTGCCAGATTCACGTTCTTATAGCTAACATTCTCATCTTCTGTTTGCAATTCTGGTATGCTCTTAGCACCAGAACTTCGCTTTCTCTTAGTTTTCTTTCCAGATTTCTCAACCTTATTTTCTGCAGTTTTGCTGGGATCATCCTGCAAGGATTCCAACACATTTCGAATCACATTATCAGTTTCTCTATCTGTAGCCAAAATAGGAGCATTCACTGTTTTTGCTTTTGATTCTTCGTTCTCCTCGCTAGGAAACAGAATGCCTTTTTCTTTTCTAGATTTGTCACTCAAATGATCTTTATGTACGGTTTCATGTTGCTCGGTCAAAGAAATGCCTATTACAGAACATGTCATATGTTCTGTAGCTGATGTTACAGGATCCTGAGTACTTTTGGACTTCCTTTTTTTCTTCAAAGATTTTCCAGATTTCACAATATCATTTGTATCCAATAAATCAGAAGTGACTACTACTTTAGAGTTCATATCAATTTCATCTCTACTAAAAGAAGTGCACATTGTTGATGGCATTGTCTTAGAGTCATTATGTTGTGACAATACTCTTTCTTCTTCAACTCTAGCCATCTGATCACTTTCAAATTTCTGACTATCATTAACAATAACACTCCCATGCTCAATGCCAATGTCCTTACTGAGATCATTGCCCTCTTGCACAGCAACAGGTGGAACCTCCATACCTGATGTGACCTGTGTCACTGTAACTGGATCCTGGATTTTTTTGGACTTCTTTTTTTTCTTCGATGATTTTTCAGGTTCCACAGTAACCTCCGAGATCTTCAGATCATCGCCCTCTTGAACAGCAACAGGAGGATTGTCTTCTGCTTCCATAGTATGACGATCATCTGAAATCCTCATTCCTTTAACAGCAGATGCAGCTGCTGCTTCAAGTGGATCATTTGTGCTCTCATCATTGCCAGCATCAGTGGCGCTCACATCAACATCTAAAAGAAGAGAGGTCAGCATTGATATCAACATCGCTCTGTCTCCTTATAAGTCATGGAAACTGAAGATAAAAATTTGTTTGAAATCAAAGCAAATCAACCTAGAATCAAACTTCAAAATAGACAAGGAACTTACCCAAAGAACGAGGTACTGTTTCGTTTTCCCTCACTTCTTGGACAGGAGCAGAGAGCATCATTTCTGAAGAATTTTTATTGTTCAAAGACTTCTGCTTTTTCTTAGTTGGACCAGGTGAAGCTTCTTTCATTGACACACGGCACTGCACATTGAGAACAGCATTCATTAAATTTTCTTTTTCACACTCAACATAATTTCTTGAAACTGCAGTTCCATTAGATAGTAAATTAGTCATCTGCACTTCACCACCTGGATTCTTGCTGGTTTCAGATGATATATGGCAAGGTTTATCGGCAATAGTTTTGCTTTCAGTTACCTTATCATGAGTTAAAACTCCATCTTCACTGACTAAAGAATTGTCTGGGACCACAATGTCTTGCTGTAATATATCTTTATCAGTTCCTTGGGCTGAGGCATCATTTTCTTTCAAAGCATGTTCGAGTGATTCATTTCCTCTCCTCTTTTTAGATTTATGTTTCTGTTTTCCCTTCCCTGCAGCACTCGATGTTCCACCTCCATCCAATGATACCCTGCATTGGTCATCGCTAATAACATTCCTGAAGTTGTCTTCATCGCATCCAGTATGCATTATGGGATCTTTACATTTGCTGCTATCTAGCAGTTCATGTTTCTCCTGTAACTCAGGATCTGACCTGTTGTTGGTGTCAAGGGACAAGATGTTGTAGTTATTATCACAATTAGTGTCAGCAGCAAGCTTCTCTTTTGCATGCCAGTCACTCTGAACTTGTGGCAATGTTGAATCACCATCATACAATAACTTTCTGGTAGGACCATCAGATAGAAGACCAAAATTATCCGTGATGCCAAAACAGGCTACTATATCCCCAGAATCCTGATTTTCTACTAGTTTCTGCAGTCTTGAAGCATCAACGGAAAGAAACCAACCTTTGCGGATCCCATCAAAAGCACTTTTCACAAACATGGAATCCGGTAGGCGATAGAAGTTTCCTCTACGTTTTACCTGCCAAAGTTGGCAAAATTTTGTCAGTAAATAATATAAGCAATAGGTGATATAGTCAACAGCCTTAAAGTGCCATACAAAGCAGTATACCTTTAGAGCTTGAATGTTTATCTCCCCCAAATTAGGAAAGCACAACAGGTGCTCATGAAGAATTTTCTCTGCAAACCGGACAGCATAAATACAGTCACATTCACCAAATATGTGTAATTTAAGCAGTACCACATGTACAAACAAAGGCATTCACAGAGGTTCTACAATAATCTACAGTAAAATGAACTTTCTTCGAATGCTTATTGAAAAATTTCTACAGCCAACCTGACACTATTGTCATTCAAATATATCATTTTGTTCTAATCAGATTTCAAGATTGATTACTTATCAGAGACTGCACGACATTCATTCAAAGAAATCTCAAATTATTTCACCAAATAGAGTTAATAAACAATGTAAATTACTTTTGACATCGGCAACGGTGTCGGAGCCGGAGACGATCAAGGCGAGGTGAGTATCGAGGCTGGTGTTTACGAAAACCGTGTTGTACGGTGCGGCGCCACCGGAATCGGAGGCGGAACTCGGTTTCATCGACGAAACTTGGCAAGCAAAAATATATTCAAAGTGAGCCAAGGCGGCGGCAGCGTCCACGGCTGATGAGAAGAAGCGCAGTGCTTTTCGTCTAGGTTGCTTCTTGTTTGGAGAGCGTATATAAGTACACGATGGGCCGGATCTTGGGCTTATTGTCTTGAATTGTCAACATGGGCCCGATCGGCCCAGGCTGGGTTACGTACAACATACAATAGACTTGGAATACTTTTTTTTTTTTTTTTTTTTTTTGGAAATATTACAATTTACAATAGGATTGTTGGGATCTGCTGAGATCAAATAATACATGTACGGTTCAGATATCTATTTCCACAACGGGAGATAACTACTCCCACAACCTAGAAAGAAAACTCCTTACATATACTTGTAAAATACGTATGGTGAGATTTGAACCTCTCACCATTTATATAGAAGGGATGTGCACTACCAACTCTACTACGAGATGATGTGTATAGTCTTGAACATTAAACGAAGCATGGGAATCATTTCACAAAAAAGAGAAATCTTTTTCAGTTCGATGAAATTTTATCATACATATAATATTCGGACAAAATGATTCTAGAAGTCTCTAGATTTTGATAAGGAAGAAAACATTAAAATAAAAATAATTACATGTGAAAAAATAATTAAGTGACACACACTATTGATGCACCCTTGGGATTGATGCTTATTGTTTGAATTTATGCAAATTTACTGACCAAAAATTTATGTACAAGAAACAATAATGTGTAGATTAAAGTGTTGGTATATATCCAACTTTACCATAATATTCTCATTTTCAACATTTTTTTTTTTTTTTTAATATAACAACTAGCACAGTCGTGCTAAGAAGTTTTAGAGATCAAATATCATACGTACGGTTCAGATATCTACTTCATAAAAAATTGTGATATTGTGGGTTTGAATAGTGTCTATGCATTGAACCATTAAATTACTAGTCAAATTTCAAGCATAGAACTAAAGTACTTTTAAGAATTATTAAGGACTTGTTTGGTATGGCTTTTGAAAGCTTGCTTTTGGCTTTTAAAACCTAAAGCAACTTTTGGCTTTTAAAGTGCAAAAGCTACTTAGGGGTCGTTTGGTATGGGGTAATCAAAATAATGTGATTCCTGGGAAAGTGAAACCTAGGAATGTGATTCCTGGAAAAGTTGTATATATGTGTTTGGTTGTCCATGGAAATATAATGTTGGATTTCTGGGAATATCAAGTAAAAATGTTTGGTTGTACATGGGAATTTGATTTATTTATTTATTTATTAAAAACTAAAAAATAAAAAAAAAATAAAAAATCTAACATCAATTCATCTCTTTCATCTTTTTCCCAAGCCTAAAGTGCAAAACCTAGATCCTTTCATCTCTTTCCATCTCTCTCTCTCTCTCTCTTTGGCCTTCGACCAGGTTTTTGTTTGTCGTCGTTGTCGTCGTCGCCTCCTTTCGGCCGGGATCGTCATCGTCGTCGATGGAAGTTGCTTGATCTGCTCAGATCTGCTCGTCGATCGATGTTCTTCTTCGTCATCATCGAAACCCATATCTACTCCATCAATCATGATCGAAACCCAGATCGATGCTCATCATCATCATGATCGAAACCCATATTTGTTTTCAATGGCTGCTGCCTCCGGCTGGCCTCTTCGAAACCCAGATTTTTTGTTTTGTTTTTGAAATTGATGTGGTTTTGATTGAATGAAAAGTTTGGATTATCGGAATTGATTTGGGTTTGTGGAATTAATTTTTGGTTTTTGTTTGAGGAATTTGATTGAAGAAACTTGGATTTTGTTTTTGGAATGATTTTGATGAACGAAGAAGAAGAACAAAGAACGAAGAAGAAGAGGCTGGTGAAGGACGGAGAAGAAGCAGAAAATAAAATAAAAATAATTTTTTTTAATGAGGTGGGTCCCACGGTGGGAATTAGATGGAGGGGAATCTGAAACCCACCTATTGGGTTGGGAATCACATTACCCCCTTGGAGGGTAATGTGATTCCCATAGGATTCACATTTCTGGGAATCTGAAAATACAAATCTAGTAACAAATATAGGAATCCTATCAGATTCCTATTCCCATACCACGATGCCGGCATACCAAACGGCCCCTTAAGGGAATGTTTGATGTTACAAGAGAAGAGCTTTTAGGGGTTAAAAGCTCTTTCAGCTGAACTAAAGCCAAGCCCACCCAGCTTCTCCCATAAGCTCTTAATGAAAAGTGAAAACACGGGAAGCTGTATTTTGGTTTAATAAGGGCCCGTCCTGTAAGCTGTTTTCTGTTTTTGTTTTTCGAAAAGAAAAATGAAAATGAAAACAGTGTTTCTGGTTTCATTTTTGAATTCCGAATACGCGACTGGTAGCATTTACTGGAATCGGTATTTTAAAAATAAAAACGGAAAAAACGCGTCCGGTAGGATAACCGAAAACTTTCGAAAATTGAAATATCAATTTTTAAATTTTGTTTAATATTATAACAATTATAAATAAATGATTAAATAATTAAATAAAAAAACATTTTGTAATTGATTGGAGACCAGATCGGAGACCAGACCAGATCGCGGCGATTGGAGACCAGATTGGCGGCGATCGACGGCGGGAGGAAGAGGAAGAAGAAGAAGAAGAGATATCGATGGCGATGCAGACCAGATCTTGGCGTCGGCGGCGGGAAGAAGAAGAAGATGAGGAAGAAGAAGAAGAAGAAGAAAAGGAAGAGGAAGAAGAAGAAGAAGAAGAAGAAGAGGGAAGAGGAAGAAGAAGAAGAGGAGGAGGAGGAGATCTCGGCGTTGACAGTGGGAAGAAGAAGAAGAAGAGGAAGAAGACGGCAGCGGCAGCGAGCATCGACAGGTGACCGGCGACCGGAGGAAGGCGAGCGACCACCGGTGGTAGGCAGG
Organism: Acer campestre; assembly: GCA_954870605.1. NCBI lineage: Eukaryota > Viridiplantae > Streptophyta > Magnoliopsida > Sapindales > Sapindaceae > Acer > Acer campestre. The sequence goes on from OX940806.1 coordinate 31,012,923, forward strand.
GACGATCGGTGGCGAGATGGAGGAGGAAGAAGGTGAAGAGAAAGAAGATGAAGACTGATGTCTGGTTCAAGAGAAAAAATATATATATATATATATATATTATTAATAATATGAGACCCACTTCATATAAAAAACAAAAACAAATTCATGAAAAACAAGGGCTTGTCCTGCAGACTGTTTTCAGTCTGTTTTCGTTTTTGTTTTCCAAAAATGATTTCGAATTCGCGTCCGGTAAACCGTTTTTAATTTTATTTTCAAAATTCAAGAACAAAATGAAAAAAAAAAAAAAAAACCAGTGTTAAAAGTGAAAATTTTGAAAAACAAAAAAAACTTTTGTTTTTTATGAATTTGTTTTTGTTTTTCATATGAAGTGGGTCCCATATTAATAATAATATATATTTTTTTCTCTTGAACCAGACATTAGTCTTCATCTTCTTTCTCTTCACCTTCTTCCTCCTCCATCTCGCCGCCGATCGTCCCTGCCTACCACCGGTGGTCGCTCGCCTTCCTCCGGTCGCCGGTCACCTGTCGCTGCTCGCTGCTCGCTGCCGCCGCCTTCTTCTTCCTCTTCTTCTTCCCACCGTCAACGCCGAGATCTCCTCCTCCTCTTCTTCTTCCTCTTCCCTCTTCTTCTTCTTCTTCTTCTTCTTCTTATTCTTCTTCTTCCTCTTCCTCTTCGTCTTCTTCCTCTTCTTCTTCTTCTTCTTCTTCTTCCCGCTGCCGACGCCGAGATCTGGTCTGCATCGCCGCCAAGATCTCTTCTTCTTCTTCTTCCTTTTCCTCCCGCTGCCAATCGCCGCCGATTTGGTCTCTGATCGCCGCGATCTGGTCTGGTCTCTGATCTGGTCTCCAATCAATTACAAAATGTTTTTTTTTATTTAATTATTTAATCATTTATTTATAATTGTTATAATATTAAACAAAATTTAAAAATTGATATTTCAATTTCCGAAAGTTTTCGGTTGTCCTATCGGACACGTTTTTTTCGTTTTTATTTTCAAAATACGGATTCCAGTAAATGCTACCAGACGCGTATTCGGAATTCAAAAATAAAAACAAAAACATTGTTGTCATTTTCATTTTTCTTTTCGAAAAACAAAAACAGAAAACGGCTTACAGGACGAGCCCTAAATTTTTTTTGTTTTTCAAAATTTCCACTTTTAACATTGGTTTTGTTTTTGAATTTTGAAAATAAAATGAAAAACGGTTTACGGAACGCGAATTCGAAATCATTTTTGGAAAAAAAAAAACGAAAATAAGCCGAAAACAGCTTGCAGGACAGGCCCTAAATGTTTCATATTGGCTTACAATTTTACCCTTTATTAAATAACAAATTAAAATTGTCATTCATGTCCTTTTATTTTTTCACTTGTCTCTTCTCTTCATTATGTAATCAACTCCCCATCAACTTGCTCCGAAGGTCATCGCCGCCACGAAGAGTCGTCGTCGTCAACCTCCAAATCAAGCACATGACCTTGTTAACCTCCTCTTCGTCTCAATCTCTCTAAGTTTTTCTATTGATATTAGATATAACAAGTTGTGAGTACTGGGTTTCTAGGTTATGCGTTTTTGAAGATGATGTAAAAAAAAATTCAAATGATAATTACACCAACAAGACAACTTTAATCAGAGTTTTTGTTTGTCTTATTGAATAAGACATGGGTTCTGATTTGGGATTTTGTTAGCTTTTTTAGTGTCCTTGTGTTTCTAGGGTTCTTCTATGTGTAATTTCTTATTTATGTAAAACGAGGATTTCAATTGAATTGAAATTATTGAAAAATTAGACGATATGAAAAGAAGAGAAAAATACAAATTCGTTTTGGATTTGTGAAATAATAAGATTGAGAGAAACCCCCCAAAAGATTTTGTTTTTGGTTTTACATGAATTATGTATGTTTTAGTCGTTTTAACTAATTTCAACATTTTTGTAATAAAATTACTAAACATATGTATACTGTTTTTGAATCATACAGTAGTTTTAAAAATACAATTAATAAAACATCTGCCGATTAACTTCACACTTGATTATTCCTTTAACACAGTTAACTGTGATAATTATAAAAGTTACAGTAATACCAAACTAACCCAAAATTTATTTTGAAATATACTATCCAAACGGAAATTGAAAAGCCTAAGCTTTTACTTCTCTTCTTCTGCTATCAAAAGCCAAAAGTAAAAGCTATCACAAACGAGCCTTTAACTCTCTCAAAGAGAATGGTTTATTGAAGACATCCTCCACCCACAACCAAATGATAGAGAATGTAACAATCTAAGGGAAATTGAAACCTTCAAAATGTCAAAAATATACTGAGGAGTAATTTAGGAAATAATTAAATAGATCAACTAATAAGGTATGTGGTGTTTATAATTTCTTCTTCATTGAATCTTTGAGTTGTCCTCGCTCTCTAATTTTAAGGCCAGTCCGGAGACGCCATTCACTGATGACACTCTCCGGGCAGGAGTCTATCAAATTCCAGTAGAGGGAGTGAGTCCAGTAGGGCGTGCAACGAGGTTCGTAGCCTATCGACCGCAAACCTGCCCGTGCATAATCATCAGATGATGGAACGAAGAAAGAAGAGTTCCTGATTGATGCCATCTTCGTTGCCACATATAGAGGAACCTGCATTGCCACAACATATGATGACCATTACACAACACAAAATGAACCCAACAAAATTATATGTAAAAATATTCTGCTGTAGTACTGCAGTATATATCAAAGGCCTGCAACATTAGAATTGCTAGGAAAATCACAACCACATCAATTAAGAATTTTAAACGTACCTGACATTGCACATCAATCCCACTTTTCTTATATTCATCATTTAGGCACCTTGAAAATCGATCAACATACCTGAAAAAATAATAATATATATATTATTTGCATCATTAATAACAATGCAAGCATGACCAACCACTCAAATATTGAAAAACAACATCTATCTGCTAAAAGTAATAATGTAATCAGGTCGATCTGAACAAAATTTCAAGACCGAAATTATATGACGTTGTACGTGGAACCAGTTCCAAAACATTATATATATAACTAAACATCTAGTTTGGTAAAGTTCTGGAAGCAGTTTCACAATGTTATATAACTTAGGTCCTGAAACACCAACCTGGACTGAGAATAATGTACAGTACTGGTGCTTACGATTTGGTGGCAGCATAAACAGAATAAAGAGGACATGGAATAATATTGCCAGCAGCAGAGCCAACATTGACAATAGCACCCTTGTTCCTCTTCAACATTCCAGGCAACACAGCATGAGTAACCTTGGTAGTACCCTCCACATTAATCTTGATCAGATTCATCATCAGTTTCTCATCAACCTCATGAAAATACCTTGCATATGGGTAAGATATTCCTACATTGTTGATCAAGATACCGACATCAAGTCCCTCGATAGCCTCTCTAATCCTCTTAACACCCTCATCAAGATCACCACTGAAGTCTACAACAATGTTCTTGATCAGGGTTTTGGCATACTTGGATCGAATCGAATCTGAAACATCTTTCAGCTTATCGGGATTTCGACCAACCAAGACTAGATTAAGGCCTTTCCTGGCCAACTCAAATGCAAAAGCTTTGCCAATACCATCAGTAGGTGCAGTCACCAGAGCCCAGGAACCATATTTCTTCAGGTTCTTGGCAGGTCTCAGGAAATTGACATAAACCCAGTAGAGAAAAGATATAAAACATTTTGAAACATAGATTGAACCTATAGTAAACAAGACAAGAACCCAAATTGGCTGAGCCTTGAGTGAATTCATAATACAACTTGGCATGTTTGTCTGCAAAGTGTATCCGAGTCCTGGTCTATAAAGCTTGTAAAATCAAGCAAGAGCTTATAAAAAAAATGGGTTTGTCGACACAAACAGGCGACAGCTAATCAAACATTGATTGATCACCGGGCATCGCGGATGCATCGTATTATGCACCCAAAAAAATTATCAATAATATATGAGATTTCTATGTTAAATCTCATACTATGCGTATAAAATTTATTAATTAATGCGAACACGTATTATGCGTGGTTTTCAATCTCTAATTAATTAATGCAAACACGTTTTCAATCTCTTGTTTCTATGTTAAAAAAAAAAAGTATTGATTATGTGCAGAGTGCATTGCTAGAGAGTAGAGAACTCCATACACTTGTTTCATAGGTCAAAGAAGCGAGTACACGAGGGTAATTTATTGTAATAGTTAAACAAGGGGATGATTTACACAAGTCTAATAAAATAAGGGATAAAAATTGATTATGTGCACAGTGCACTAGAAAGGTTCACATGAAGTGGGCACCACAAGAACGGAACCATTAAATTGCTAGTCAAATTTCATTATTTCAAGCATACATGAGACAATGAGACCACCGACGGTTTATTCGCCCGATGTTTGAAGACTTTAAAACGAACCTTCATTGTTAGAGTTCAAATCCTGGTATTTATAGACAGTAACAGTATTGATCGACATTGGTGCAATTGTAATTAGAAATTTAACCTTTTTTTTTTTTTTTTTTTTTTTTGTGAATATACAACAATTGTCGGGACCAGCGAGATTAGACTTCAAAGCACGGTTCGAAACTCTGCTCCCATAACAGGGGAGAGAGCACCCACACAAGGTGGGACAAATAATGAATATATATACATACCAAGGCCAAATATTGAACTTTGGTGGTGGAGCACCCTATGGGAGGCTCCAACCACCAAGGCAAAGGGCCATTGGTAATTTAACTTGTTTTTGCTTTGAGAGAAATTAAAACTTTTGAAATGTCAAAATTAACTGCCTGTTTCTCCCCGGTGGTGGCTGAAGCTGCTACTATTTTGTGTGGGATTAATTTTGCTGTGCAGTTTGATTTTTTGCCGTGTGTTTTAGAATCGGATGCGAAGGTTGTTGTTGATATGGTGCTGTCAGGTGTTGTCCCCCGTTCGGAGGTGGGTGTGGTTATTGCTGATATTATTCGGCTCGTGGCTGCTCATAATATTTATGTATCTTTTATTCCTAGAGCTACGAATAGGGTTGCTGATTGTTTAGCTAAAATTGCGTTATCCTCTTTGGAGGATCGTTTGTATTTTAACTCCTATCCTCCTCCTGTGGAGGATCTGGTGTTGGCCGATTGGCCTGGCTAGTGTGGGTTCTTGTTTTTTATGGAAGTTCTGTTTTCTCAAAAAAAAAAAAAAAAACTAAACTCACTTTAATTGCGAGTCTTTAATGATGGACTGACAAGCACATGACAATAAGGTTGGTAGTGTGACTATAATTTGAGTGTATTTTTGCTCACCCACATTAACTAGAGGTAACTATTACCACCCACTCCAAATGTTGACACGTATCCCAAATTTTGATTAACTTTGAGTTAACTTTAGACTTTGGGTTAAGTTTGGGACATGTGTCAACACTTGGGATGAGGGTAATGGTTACCTCTAGTTAATGTGGGTGAGCAAAAATGCATTCCTATAATTTCTTCTTCATGGAATCTTTTGAGTTGTCCTCTCTTTCTAATTTCAAGCAAAGCCTCGAAACGCCATGCATCCACAGTAGAGATGCACGTTTGGGGAATGGGGATGGATATAGGTCCCCCCATCCCCATCCCCATCCCCAATACCTAGACCCTTCCCCCATCCCTCCCCATTTCCCCATTTGGGGAAAATGGGGATGGGGAATTTTGGGGGGACCTATATCCATCCCCATCCCCATCCCCAATTCCCCATTTTCCCCATTTTTTCCTGTTTTTCCCTGTTTCCCCGTTTCTCTGTTTCCCCCATTTCCCCATTTGAATAAAAATTACAAATTAAACTGAAAAATCAAACATTCCATTGCAAATATAAAATAAAATTCATTAGTGCATTACAAATACAAAATAAAGTGTTTTAAAATTTACAAGTTCATTACAATAACAACTAATTGTTTAGAAAATGAGAGCAACTTTAGGTTTTAGGTTTTAGTTCTTGAAGTTAAAATGAGTAAAATTGTATATATACTTAGGGTTAGGGAGTTAGGTTTTCAAAGAATAAAAAAAATATAAAATATATATATTATAATTATATTTATATTATTATATATAATTGGGGGAAATGGGGAAATGGGGAAATGGGGATGGGGGACCTCCCCCCCATCCCCATCCCCATTTCAATTTGGGGATGATTTTCATCCCCATCCCCATCCCCCCCCATTTCCCCATTTTTCCCCAAAAAAAATCCCCAAATGGGGATGGGGACGGGGAAAATTGGGGCCCCGGGGGGAAATGTGCATCTCTAATCCACAGCACTCTGAGGGAAGGAGTATAGCAAATACCAGAAGATTGAGTGAGTCCAGTAGGGCGTGCGACAGGGTTCGTAGTATATGAATGATTTAATATTGATTTAATATATATAATTAAAAAAAAAAAATGAAGTAGGGTACTAAAAATATTTTAGTTATTGTATTGTAACTGATTTCAACACTTTTGCAATAAAATTATTAAATATATGTATACTGTTTTTGAGCCATATAATAGTTTTAAAAATAATATTAACCAAATATCTGACAAATAACTTCACAGCTGATTATAGCTAACTATGATTATTATAAAAGTTACAGTAATACTAAACTAACCCAAAAGCTCTTTTGAAATATACTATCCAAACGGAAAATGAAAAACTTAGAGCCTGTCCTGCAAGCCGTTTTTTGTTTTTGTTATTCGAAAAGAAAAATGAAATCGAAAACAGTGTTTTTGGTTTCATTTTTGAATTCCGAATACGCGTCTGGTAGCATTTACTGGAATCCGTATTTTGAAAATAAAAACTGAAAAAACTCGTCTGGTAGGAAACCGAAAACTTTCGAAAATTGAAATATCAATTTTTAAATTTTGTTTAATATTATAATAATTATAAATAAATGATTAAATAATTTTAAAAAAACATTTTGTAATTTAGGTTTACAAGTTTTAACAGTTGAAGAGGAAGAGGAGCCGAAGAAGACCAGATCCGCGGCGATCGGAGACCAGATCAGTGGCGATCAGCGGCGGGAGGAAGAGGAAGAGGAAGAAGAAGATCTCATCGGCGGGAGGAAGAGGAAGAGGAAGAGGAAGAAGAAGATCTCGTCGGCGGGAGGAAGAGGAAGAAGAAGAAGAGATCTCGTCGGCAGAGGAAGAGCCGATCTCGGCAGGAAGAAGAAGAAGAAGAGGAAGAAGAAGAAGAGGAAGAAGAGGAAGAGGAAGATGAAGAAGAGGCGGCGATGGCTGCAGCGACCGACGGAAGGCAGGAACGTCGGCAGCGAGAAGGAAGAGATAGAAGATGAAGATGATGGTGTGATGTCTGATCAAGAGAAAAAGAAATAAGAAAAAATATATATTATTAATAATATGAGACCCACTTTATATGAAAAACAAAAACAAATTCATGAAAAACAATTTTTTTTTGTTTTTCAAAATTTACACTTTTAATACTGGTTTTGTTTTTCATTTTGTTTTTGAATTTTGAAAATAAAATGAAAAACGATTACATGACGCGAATTCGAAATCATTTTTGGAAAATAAAAACGAAAACAGGCTGAAAACAGCCTACATGACAGACCCTTAATCTTTTACTTCTCTTCTTCTGCTGTCAAAAGTAGTAAGTAAAATAAAATAAAATAAATAAACTATCACAAATGAGCTTTAACTTTCTCAAAAAGAAGGTTTTATTGAAGACATCCTCCACCCACAAACAAATGATAGAGAATGCAACAATCTAAAGGGAAATTGAAACCTTCAAAATGTAAAAAATATACTAAAGAGTAATTTAGGAAATAATTAAATAGATCAACTAATAAGGTATGTGGTGTTTATAAATTCTTCTTCATTGAATCTTTGAGTTGTCCTCGCTCTCTAATTTTAAGGCCAGTCCGGAAACGCCATTCACCGATGACACTCTCCGGGCAGGAATCTATCAAATTCCAGTAGAGGGAGTGAGTCCAGTAGGGCGTGCAACGAGGTTCGTAGCCTATCGACCGCAAACCTGCCTGTGCATAATCATCAGATGATGGAACGAAGAATGAAGAGTTCCTGATTGATGCCATCTTCGTTGCCACATATAGAGGAACCTGCATTGCCACAACATTTGATGACCATTACACAACACAAAATGAAACCCAACAAAATTATATGTAACAATATTCTGCTGTAGTACTGCAGTATATATCGAAGGCCTGCAACATTAGAATTGTTAGGAAAATCACAACCACATCACTTAAGAATTTTAAACATAGCAAAAAACATACCTGACATTGCACATCAATCCCACTTTTCTTATATTCATCATATAGACACCTTGAAAGTCGGTCAACATACCTGAAATAAATATATATATATATATATATATCATCGTTAATAGCAATACAAGCATGACCAAACCACTCAAATATTGAAAAACAACATCTATCTCATAAAAGTAATTATGTAATCAGGTCGATCTAAATAAAATTTCAAGACCGAAATTATATGACGTTGTGGAACCAGTTCCAAAACATTATATATGTAACTAAACATCTAGTTTGGTAAAGTTGTGGAAGCAATTTCACAATGTTATGTAACTTAGATCCTGAAACATCGACATGAACTGAGAATAACGTACAGTACTACTTACGATTTGGTGGCAGCATAAACAGAATAAAAAGGAGAGTGAAGAATATTGCCAGCAGCAGAGCCAATATTGACAATAGCACCCTTGTTACTCTTCAACATTCCAGGCAACACAGCATGAGTAACCTTAGTAGTACCCTCCACATTAATCTTGATCAGATTCATCATCAGTTTCTCATCTACCTCATGAAAATACCTTGCATATGGGTAAGATATTCCAACATTGTTGATCAAGATACCGACATCAAGTCCCTCAATAGCCTCTCTAATCCTCTTAACACCCTCATCAAGATCACCACTGAAGTCTACAACAATGTTCTTGATCAGGGTTTTGGCATACTTGGATCGAATCGAATCTGAAACATCTTTCAGCTTATCGGGATTTCGACCAACCAAGACTAGATTAAGGCCTTTCCTGGCCAACTCAAATGCAAAAGCTTTGCCAATACCATCAGTAGGTGCAGTCACCAGAGCCCAGGAACCATATTTCTTCAGATTCTTGGCAGGTCTCAGGAAATTGACATAAACCCAGTTGAGAAAAGATAAAAAACATTTTGAGACAGAGATTGAACCTATAGTAAACAAAACAAGAACCCAAATTGGCTGACTCTTGAGTGAATTCAGAAAATAATTTTCCATGTTTGCATGCAAAGTGTATCTGATATGAGGATATATAATGTATGTCCCAAAGCCAGAGCTCTCTCACTATATATATGTATATAATAACTAAACCCGACAGGTCATATTTTCTATCCAAGAGTTTCCTAAGAAGATCAGTATAGGATTCTAATCCTTTAAATAAATAGGGTTTAAGTAAAAATACCCTATTTTAGGGATTTAATAGCAAATCCACCTTAAAATCAAAATCGATTGCAAAACTACCCAATGTTTCTCAAAATAGCCTCACTCATCACCCACTATATTTATTACTTTTACCAACCAAATAAACTAAACACTATCTGAGTCTAATCCTTTTCCTACTCAACACCACTTTGTTTCCTACATTTTTCTTTTTCAATTTTTTTATGTTTTAAAAACATCGGAGAAGATTAAAAAAGTTAGTTTGAAGGTTAACATTATATTTTAATTTGATTTTTTAATATCATAATCCTTATTTTGATGGAATTTATGTATATCCTTGATTTTTTTTTAATTTTTTTTTTTCATTTAAATAGAGATTAGCCATTTTAAATAAGTATCGGGATAGGGAGACTCATCCAGAAGATTAACAAGTATCTGGACATGGTGACTCGACGTCGGGTCACCTTGACCCGAGACCTTTTTTTGGGGTTAAAAAAGGCCTCGAGACAGGGTAACCCCCCGAGACTTTTTAATCCTCTGGACTGGGTGACCTGATGCCTTTTTCAACCCTTGAAAAAATTCTCCGGTCAGGGTGACCTATCCTGAAACTCATTTTTCAAGGCTATTTATTTATTTTTTTTTAATTAAGTTTTTTCAATCACTTTTATTTTCTTTGCAATAATAAAGATTTTATGGGTTGATTATATTTATTGATTTTTTTTTTATAGGAATGAAGATGACAAGCGTGCAATTAGTTTTGAATTGGGTGGAAAATGGAAAAGTCATCATCATGGTCAATATTGGTATGAAGGTCGATGAGCAAAGGCGTTTGATTTTTCAAGAGATTCAAATTATGATCAATTGTTAGATAAGATATACCACATCACTGGAATTGATATAGATCATAATCGGGTCAGTATAACGACTCTTGCACAAACTTTTCATCCTAACATGCCTATTGAGACTGTTTATGATAAAGATGTTGCATTGTTGCTTCATCGAGAGAATGTTGACCCATTAGTTTGTGTTAGTGTTGAGCAAATTGACCATGAGTCTCTAGAAACGAAACATAAGCCACCAGAGTCCTCTCATAACCCACACCGTGGGTTTCAAAGCTCGTATGTACTAAACGTGGGTGCCCATTTCATTTTAGTTTTGAAGATACGACTAGGAACCAGCACATTCCTGAGCATGATGAAACATAACCACAGTTCAATTCCATTCCTGATCGAGTTCCCAATCGGTATGATGAGTAATTTACCCATGTTCAAAGGCTTGTTCCACCTCCCTGTACATTTTATTCTATTAATCCTGAGGAAGCTTTGAGGTGGATTCGGGATGGGGTTGGTTTCAAGATGGGTGGGCAAGAGGATTTGGGATGTTAGGGCAGTGAAAGTGATTTTTTTTTATTTTTTTATTTTTTCTTCTTACTAAAGGGATAACAAGGTCATCTCGGGGAATTTTTGCAATTGAATTTGCTTTTAGGGTAGATTTGCTATTAAACCCCTAACATAGGACATTTTTACTAAAAACCCAATTAAATATAACATCTAATATATTATTATTATTATTATTTTTTAATTTTTTCCTCTTTTCTCTCGCTAAAAAGTAAAAACCAGCAAATATCATCTTTTAGTGACACACTTGGTGTACAGCAGCTTTTCTCCGATTATGCATTATTCACCCAAAAATCTATCAATTATATCATTATGTCGGAATTTGCAATAATTTAACAACATAGGCGTCAAATAGATCCATCTATAAATAGAAGGTTATCTTAGCAATGTCTATACATTCTTTTGTTGCTGCCTCATATTCAAATCGAATAATCATAATTACATTAGAGAAATATATTTAACTCATTGTCTATTTAGAGTTTGTTTAGTTGATCTTTTGAAAAATCTTTTTCGGTAAAAGATCTATTTGTAGTAGATCTATTAGAAATAGAGGTTTTATATATATATATATATATTATTTTTATTAGTCTATTTTGAGAAACACCTCCCTATGAACTTTTACCTAGTAGAGGTTTAAACTTTATTAGTCTCTATTTAATTTAAAATAAACAATCTTAAAAGTCCAACAAAACAACTCTAAAAAATTCAAATAGACGTTTGTAGACCTTTTGATGCAGTAGAAAGCTCAATCAAAGAAGCACTTATTCTATTTAGTATCTAATTTTTTTTTTTTTTTTTCACAATTTATTAAGCATTAAAAATGTTATAAGTACACATGGTCTCTTGCCAATGTGGCTGAACACTCTTTTGGAGCCTCCACCACCACGGTTCAATGCCAAGGTGTGTGTGCATATATTATATATATATTCTTTGTCCCACCTTGGCCTTTAAATCTCAAGTGTGGGTAGCCCTCTCCTGGTTCTGGGAATATTCCTCTCTCCAATTGTGAATCCTCTCCTAGATAGTGAGAGTAGTATTCCGAGTTGTGCTTGTAAAGTCTATTCTCGCCGGTTCTGATAGTGATTATACATCAATAAAAAATAAAAAAGTTATAAGTCGAAGATAATACGAGATTGACTCGATAATAAATCTGCTCCTCATATCTCCAACAGGAGATGGTGGATTTGACTGCACTAGAAATTCATTTTAATAATTCAAAAAATATATATAAAATGGTGCAAACATCGTGTTCTCTCTTCTCTAAGTTAACACTGTTCTCTTTTTTCTAGGTTAAAATAGAGAGAGAGAGAGAAAGGGAGAGGGCCATGGTCACTCGTGGGGAATGAGGCCAAATAGTGAGACCACCTGTCCCATGCGGTTGGGGTAAAATTATCATCCCCAATGTTATTATATCAAAAGATCCTCTAATATTTTGTTTATAAAAAAAAAAAAACTCTTTTAATTTTTTATTAAAAAATCTCTTTAAGAAGCTCTTTTTTGAGTTTTTATCAAAGAATGAAATGACTCAAATACCCTTATAATATTTTAGTCTTTTCACTACATCATTTTTGAGTAAGTGCATTTATTTCGCATTGATAGACAACATGAGTGATTAATACAAGAGACAGAGTGGTGCAAACCTCGTGTTCTCTTTTGTTTCTAATTCTACGTATCATATCATATATATATATATATATAATAACAGAGTTTCACCTGCGCCACATATCGCCGTATGAAAAGTTTGGAATTAAATGTAATCATATATTCCTAATATTATCTATTATTAAATACTTCAAAAAATAAAATAAAGAAATATTTCTAAATGCTACAATTAAATCAAATTAAATACATAGGATATCTATTAAAAGTTTTGTTAAATATTTATTAAAACCTTTTAGTTTACCTGAGAAGTTCACATACCTTCAACCATGCCTATTGTTCTTCATAACCGTTTATATATGGGGCCCTTCGAATGTATTTAGATGTGCACAGATAATGAGATAAATGTATTAGTAAAATAAAAAATTAGTGACATGTGGCAATGCATGTCAATTGTAGGAATGCCAAAAGACCACTTGATTAAGTGATGTAAATATCATAACAATTAATAATCAAAGTTGTTATACTTCGGTTTAAATATGATTTAATTTCCCCATTATCATTTAGTAAATGTTTTTATATTCCTCATTTTCAACTTATATATCATATATATATATATGGAGAAAGATAATGATATTCTATTCAATTGTTTACTGTGAATGAAAAGGTACGTAGGTTTTGTTACTTTTTCCAAGTTTTAAACATGTTCATGTTTATAATATTGTTGTTTAATTTTTTGAATAGGCACTTTTAAAAAAATATCTGCTACTGCATCACCTACAGATTGAAAGGTAACATTATATCTATATAACTGTTTTTTTTTTTTTTTTTTTTTTTTTTTTTTTTTTTTAAGTATGTACTAATATTGTATGGTGTTTTGCATAGAAACATAAGCATGGGTGAATGTATTGTTTTTTAAAGCATTAGAATCATTATCTTATGTTTTTAAATTAACCATAAAAAATTGAACCTGAAATCCTCAATTGTTATGGGAGATTGAATTTTTCCCTAGAAACATTAATATTCAATACTAATTTGTGTTTTGAAATCCTAACCTCTAGAGATTATTGTGAGAGTTTTTGAATTTCTAGAGCTAGAACGTATTCGTACGTATTTGAGGTAAGAAAACTCACCCTTGGTTTATTATGTTTTCCAATACGTAAATTTTATGTAAGTATACGTAGATGCTTAGAGGATTCAAGTTAAGGTTTTGATCAAGTTGGAATCCTAGAAGTATATTAAGGTGATTGTTTGATTTCATTTTTCTGATATCTGTTTACTTGAGGCTGACCAGTGCTAATTCCGAAAATTATAAATAATTTATTTGTGAAAATTTTGTGATTTGGATCTTCAGATTTTGAACTAGACTAACTAAGGGTTCCAGATAAATTCGTTTTGGTTCAAAATAATAAATATTGTATTTTTTATGAATTTTTGAGTTTGAAACAGTATTGCTGGAAATCTCAGTTTTTATAATATAGTCCGATTTTGAAAATTGTTTTCACTATGTTATACTTATTTAAAAACTGTAATATTTGGTAAAGATGTTTATGAAGAGGTTTAAAGGGTTTCTGAATTCATTTCACTATTTTTGGGGTTTTATTGAATTAGTTATGAATTTTCAAAGTAGGATACTACAATCTGTCCAGTGATGGACAGATTTCGAAATCCAGAAGTATAAATACGTTAAAAATATTTATTTAATGTAATTAACTTTGAAACTTTTATCTTGGAACCTTATATGTGTTGTCTAAACTATTTTGAAGGTTTCATGTCAATTTCATATATGAATAATTTTAAAAATATTCAAATGGCGAGTAGTGTTCTGACTGTCCAATATCAGGCAGATCAGAATGCTAGATTTAAATTATTTTAAGGTACTTACAGATTTTATTAAATTCTAAAAATATTTAGGTACATACCTATGTTTAGTTAGCAAAATTTCAATTTTGCAAGCAATTATAATATGATTTACTTTTCTCTGTGCAGATTAATGGATATGTCAAATTTGTTTGTTAATATAAGCTACAAAAGTTTACTTAGTAATGTGATTGAAACTTTAAAAATTCGTAAATGCGGTTACGGATACACATTTGAGGGTTCAGGGCTTTTCCGAGCATTTGTTGAGATCGATCTTAATAGTCCATCCAACTACAATAAACGAGTGTTTTTTGGTCAGGCTTCAAAGCATAGAATTGAGTCCGAACAAGATGCCTTATAACACATAACTGACACAAAATATCATTCAAATTTTATTTTTTCCAGGACAACTATCAAGAAAGAAAAAAATTGAAAAACATGGGAGGATACTGCAAAGTACCTCAATATCTAGATTATGCTATCTATCTTCATAAAAACAATAAAAATTTGAAGGATTTAATTTTTCACCCATTTATATTAATTTATTATGCTTTATAAATTGTTCAAAAAGTTTGGTACAAACAATAAAAAATTTTACAGACAATTTATAATACGGAACCCGTGCAACGCTCGGGTAAAAAAACTAGTTATTATTATAAACTATAAAATTTATTAATTAATGCAAACACGTATTATGCGTGGTTTTCCCTCTCTACGACATAATCACATATATCTTCATAATAATAAAATTATATGCAGCGACACGGCAAGTGGAAATTGGGTTTTGATGGAGTTAAAAGAAAGTTATTCTTCCGGTCAGGAGTGACACATCAATCGAATCAGGGGTCTGATAGGACCTAGCGAGATCATCTGCTACAAGCACAGCTAGACGGTTTGGTTGCTTTCTGTCTGTGCTTGTGAGATGTTACTCCATGTACAACCTCTTTTAATTGGCATATGAATCTGAAACTCTCGACTGAGACCAACACCTAAAAATGCAGTATTCCCTTCATTTTTCTATCTCACTCAATTACAGTTAAAAGCATTCAAAGATAAGCGATACCATTGAAACATAAGGCGAAATACACGAAAACACTGATAATAACATAACATTCGAGGCAACCATTAAATTACTCGTAAAATTCAGAAAAAAATAAAATAAAACACGGGAATGATAAATTACAAGCATACAACTAGAGTTTTAAATTTAAATCTTTCAACGAGAATGCTTATCTTAGTTATCATCCCAAACCAAACGAACATGAGACCGTCTAATCCTTCTTCCTAGAGTCTTTGAGCTGTCCCCTCTTTCTGATTGCAAGGCAAAACCGCAGACGCCATGCATCGATAGCACTCTCCGGCAATTGGTATGCCAAACCCCAGAGGACAGTGTGAGGCCAGTAAGGTGTGCAGCGAGGTTCGTATCCTATCCAGCGCATAGCTGCCTTTGCATAACCATCAGTTGATGGAACAAAGAATGAAGATCTCTTGATTGATGCCATCTTGGTTGCAACGTATAAAGGAACCTGCATCGAGAAGCCTCACCAGTTAGAGAACATAAATGAAAGCCAAGAAAATATGTATAAACTGCTGTAGTAGCAAACTCTTAGCACCTGAAATGCTTAATAGCCTAAGAAATCGGTGACAAGTGAATATATTTTTTAATCAACGACAAAATTCTCAAAAAATTCATATCAGTAGGCTACAACTCATCCTAAACAGTGCCTCTCGTTCAATCTGTCAGCAGAACACAAACCTCAAATGCTGAAGCTCGCAAATCAGCTATGATAATGATGCTGCTCAATTTTCCAAGCACATAACCATCTCATTCATATCTACTCATTTTGACTTATTCAAGCTATTATGAAGTTGTCACGAGAGCATTAAATTTTTAACATGATCAAGTCTCACTAGTCATCTCATCTCATGTACGGTTAGCATTGCAAGCATATCTATCCACCACTTTCTAGCTTAATTGAAAAACTAAAAAAAAAGATAAAACAAGGTGAATAAAAAGCACAAAAATAAATATAAAAAAAAAAAAGAGCCAACCCTAACTCTGAAAAAATTGAGTTGAGATGGGGCAGAGGTGGTATAAAATATTCTAAATCTAACTTGGGTTCGGCAGGGGTCCCAGTTTCGAACTCGAGTTCGGGGGTTTTCTGGGTTATTAAAAAAAGCAATAAATCTAAAATCAACTATCCATGATCTATTGAGTACATATATTATGACTGGCGTTGTTTATTGAGGATTTCTACGGATATCAGGTCAGAGTCTTCCCTGTACATTTACTGATATCATAAAACTGATGATTGTAGAAGCTAATAATGAAATCAATTGCCTTAAAGATTATATAGCCTGTCAATTTGATAGGATACAACTGCTTCAGAAAATCTATAAAAGTTTCGTAGCAATAACTATTCTTAACATTGGCCGTCATTAGGAATCATAGCCGATTCATAGGTACACCAAATCTAAACTCTTTTTTTTTTTTTAATAAAGAAGTAACATGTGTATTTGGAGAAGAACAATACAATTCTCAAAGAGAAGCTCTGTCTAATGACTCCATCAAGCAAATTAAAAGTCATGACTGTTCTTGTTCATTTGCTTTAATGCAGATTTAGAGAATAGCAACAAGGAAATATAATCCCTATTCCCAAACCAAATACTCTACTCAGTTATTTGAATAATGAATTAGATTGAGTGCCTTCGTCATACTAAGAAACGTGTGTTAGGAAAAAAGAGACATGATTGAAATAAAATAAGCTGTCATAGCAAAAATATCAATTTCACAAAATGAAAAGGCAAAGCTAATTTCCACCTAATACCTCAACTAGCAAATCAGCTTCATCCAATAGAGTATTTTCATTGCACGAAGAAATGTATGTTGTAAAAATGAAAAAGCATAGCTATTTACAGCTAAACAATCACAGCCACTTTCTTGTACCACAAGATATTGTGATGCTCTATCGCGCTAATCGCTATTAATCAAAAAAATTTCAACAGTTACATTTGCAGGGCAATCATAGATAGGTTGCGTGATAGCAAAGTATGATCGATAGTAAGGCTGACCAATTTCAACAAAATCAATTTGGCTAAGGGCCTCTAACAAGAATACCTTCTTCGAAGAGTCATTGTAAATTTACTTAACAAATATTTTATACAAAATATAATATATCTATCAGGAACCATAAAAAGGAAAAGATGATCATGTTATGCACATAATATTCAAAACATGTATTTCTAACTCTTAAACTTTTCGATAAACCGCATCAATAAAAATTGGAGCATAGCAAAGAGTACCTGACACTGCACATCGATCCCGCTCTTCTTATATTCAACATAGAGACATCTTGAGAATTGATCAATATACCTGAAAAAAAAAATAGCAAATAAAAACATGATTTCGACTCCAAAATGAAATCATAAATCACAAGAACAAAACCACTTACGCTTTTGTAGCAGCATAAACAGAGTAAAGAGGATCAGAAGGAATAACAATGGCAGCACCAGAGCCAATATTAACAATAGCACCTTTCTTCCTCTTCAACATCCCAGGCAACACAGCTTGAGTGACTTTAGTAGTACCCTCCACATTAACCTTGATCAAATTCTTCAACAATTCCTCATCAAGTTCATGAAAAAACCTTGCATACGGGTACGAAACCCCAACATTGTTGATCAATAAACCAACATCCAATCCTTCAATAGTCTCTTTAATCCCACTAACACCCTCGTCAAGATCTCCACTAAAATCCACAACAACGCTCCTGATCTGGGTTTTGGGATACTTGGCTTGAATCGAATCAGAAACATCCTTCAACTTATCCGGATTCCGACCAACTAAGACCAGATTGAGACCTTTCTTGGCTAATTGAAAGGCGAAACCTTTGCCGATACCATCAGTGGGTCCAGTGACCAAGGCCCAGGAACCGTATTTCTTCAGATTCTTTGCAGGTCTAAGGAAATTCACATAAACCCAGTTGAGAAAAGATAAAGCAAATCTTAAAATAGAAAGAGAACCTAAACTGAACAAAACAATAACCCAAATCGGCTGAGCCTTGACTGTGTGGTAAAAACACTGTGCCATGATTTGCACCTAAAGTGTATGACGAAATTCCTAAAAGAGCCGAGAAGTTATAAATAAGAGAGGATTTGTGGGCGGAGAGAACAAGAAAAAAAAAAAAAAAAAAAACAGAGGAGGCTTAATGAGCTGTGAGTTGGATTAGAGTTAGACAGATACGGATGGGAGACTAGACTCTGAATTTATGGAACCTAAAAATGGTAGAGGTGGGTGAAGTAGATGAGCAGAAAACCACCGCATTTAACTACTTGTTGTGTCAGACATTTAACTGAACTGGAATCACAGACGTGTACAAGACAAAACAAACTTGGAAACTGGAAATATTTGTAAACTTTTTTTTTTCTTTTTTATTTAAATGTATTTTTTTTTTTTAAAAAAAAAAAATAGAGAAAACAAAAATGATTCAATAATTGTTCTGGAGTTGATAAAGTCATTACCAAGTCATCGTTGTAAAAAAAAAAAAAAAAAAAATGTGTTTGGTAAATTTGTTAGAATCTGCATATTTAATAATTTGTTTATATGAACTATCATCATAATCTAAAAACTCAAGATCATGCTTTAAGTGCTTTTTGAAAAGTACAAGAAAGATCTAGTTCTTTTTTCTAAAAATAAAAATGAAATTGTTATTTTTTTTAAAAAAAAATTTGAAATTGTTGTTTCTAAATACCCTTCTTCTATAAGAAGAAATTCTACTAAAAATGTTTAATTTACAATATTTTTTTTGGTGAAAAGAGGCTAATGTTTATGTTGCATATGACTGATGTACTTCTTGTCGAATTTGACATCAATTAGATCAGATTCGTCTAAATATCAAACCATTATATGCACAATTCGAAATGCTACTTTCACTATGATTAAAATTTGAT
Source organism: Acer campestre (assembly GCA_954870605.1). Lineage (NCBI taxonomy): Eukaryota > Viridiplantae > Streptophyta > Magnoliopsida > Sapindales > Sapindaceae > Acer > Acer campestre. The sequence continues at coordinate 31,032,130 of OX940806.1, forward strand.
ACCTATAACCAAAAGGTGGTTGTCTTGGTGGTCCAAGACTTGGGATGAAACCCAAGTTTTTGGTTCTGCTCTTAGCAATTACCTTGAAACCAGCTTTCATGACATTTAATCCTACTAGTGGAAGGACGGACATAGGGTTAACGTCAGTAGTTTGAATCCTACTTAAACGGGGGCAAGTTTTGGTTTACCCCGTTTACATTGTTGTGGAGCCAGTGGTGTGGCCCGAAGTTTCTTATCTGTTCTACTCGGCAAATCCAACATACATACCATAACAGGGTATAAAGGCTAGACGAGTGTCATGCAGTTGAGAGAGAACAGACGGATATATACCTGGACGAAGTCCGAGATCCTCGATACAAAAAAAAATAAAAAAAATAAAAAAACAATTTGATACCTATTGGATTATGTCTGCCAAAAAAAAAATCAACCACAACAAGCAATTATCATTATTCAATAGAGATCTCCCTAAGCTTCGCAATTTAATGAGAATGATTGCTATACTTAATTTAACGTTTCAATAAATGAGTTCAAAATCATTATTAAACTTTAACGACGACCATTGAAATTTTGAAAGTATCAGCATGAGAGTCTATATGTGGAAGGCAGCTAGGTATAGCTAACTTCACTATTATTCTGGAGTTGACACTTGCAACTTAAAAACTGCTATTAAAATGGTCCACAATCAAATTGAGGATATAGAATAGGATGGGTATCGGGGAAATAGGGATGGAAATGGGTATCCAAGGATAAATGTCCATCCCTACTATAGAATATAGATTATCAACGGACTCTCAAGTAAAATAAAAGTGTTAACATGTATCCCAAAACAAAAAAAAAACAAAAAAAAAAATCGGAAAAGTTTACACACGCCATTAAAACATGGAGGGCTATTACATCAAATGGACCGATCACAAATTCAACCTTGTTCATGTAATATGATGTACTTCTTACATTGATGTAAATAGTTGGGAAGTAACGAGTCCCACATCAAGGATTAATTGACGTCTTTATAATCTAAGACCAGCAACCAATAGATTCTCTTAGGAGAAATCCATCATATGGGCCAGGTGCCTTTCCAAAAAAAAAAAAAAAGATGAAGACAACTGAGGTAGTTTCCTATGGCTCCGTTAAGGCCCCATATTTTTTCATTATCTATATAAATATTTTAATAATTAATATCTAATGTTTTTTTTTCTTCTATTTATTATTCAAAAAATATATCTTTAAACTTATAAATTACTATTCATTCCTATTTTCAAGTAAACCACATTTAAATATATTTAAATACTCGTTAACGTTTTTCTAAAAACTAAAAATTACACATTAATTTTATTCTTTTTCTTTAAACGGTTAATTTTTTCTAATTATATATTCACACTAAAATCTATAATTTTATATCTTCTATATTCAATCAAATACCCTCCTACTGAAATCAAACTTTCTCATTGTTAATATGTATATTTTTTTATAAACATTTCAGGTTCAATTGTTTCAAACTCTATTACTTTAATTTTATTTTATTTTCAATTACAACAGAATTTTTATTTTTATTTTTTACTTTGATTATTGATAATCAAATATTTGACATGTCTAGTAGGAAATACCAATCTAGATTAAAAAAAAAAAAAAAAAGAATAGAAAAATTATTTGAAACGCAAAAATGAGCTCTTTATAAATTTATAACTAGTAACAACAAAAAGGGTTATAGAATCGCAAAGCCTTATTTTAAATTTTCACCTAAGGCCCGGCTATCTTTAAACCGCCCTTGCATTGAAGATAAGCCATGAATCGATTCCAAAACGATGTCTCATAAGTAATTGTCTGTTTGTCACCTTGACAAAAATTGACATAGCAAAATCAGAATAACAATAAGAACATGTTTGAATTTATTTGAGATTGAATTGGATTAGAAACGGAACTTAAACGATAATAACAAACGTTGGGATCGGACTATAACTTAAGTAGTTCGATCATGGACGTCAAAACTTGGCCTAAAAGTACAGAAGATGAGAGTTTCACAAGGAAATAAGCTAAAAGTAGTTGTTTGAAGAACTTCAAGATCTCCTTGGAAGAGCTATATTTATCAGTAGAACACAAATACGAGAACAATCGATTTGAAAACTACTGGACTTTAGCTCCGATGCATGGAGTCCTTCATTAGTCCTTTCTCGCGTTGCTCAAGAAAAAACCGGAAAATATACCAAATCAATAATGAATCCGGTAATGCACGGAATAAAGACCACTGTAAAGAATGAGGCCAGTAGGGAAGACAAAGATGGTCATAGCCGATCCAACGTAAGCTTGCCTTACTATACATCTCTGGTGATGGAATGAAGAAGGTGGATTTCTTGAACTTGGTCATCTTTGTTGCCACAAACAATGGAATCTACAAGATAATACAATCTTCAAATTCATTACTAAACTGGAATTAGATTAAATATCAAATAAGAGAGTAAAATGGACTAAACTGGTATCCACATAAAAGCACGAAACTGATACCTTTACATTTACTACCAAAAAAAGTGGCAATTTGTCTCCAAGACAAAAAAAGTGTTGCAAATAATGCGCCGCAGATTATAACAGTTGAAAAAACCATTTTTCCATGGCAAAAGACTTAAATCTGTTGCCAAAAAAACTCAATTTTTCTAATATTTGCCATGTATTTATATCCGCGGCAAATATAACTTTTTCTGTAGTGATTTTGAGAACATGGAACCTCACCTGGCACTGGACATCAATTCCTTTTTCCTTGTACTCCATATAGATAGATCTTGAGAACATTGCAAGGTACCTATGACAAAGATACATTATTTTACATATAGGTTTAATGGTTCTGTGTATTCAATTATATTAAGTGGGTGTAACAGCAAGTCAAGAGCTTACAACATACTAATCAATGGCAAGCCAATTCAACTCAAAAGTACTTATCTTGTCAAACAAGAAAGCATTTTTAAGTTGCAAAATTCAATCTTTCTGTCAAAAACAGAGCATACCCAACAAGCAATCAATCAATCAACGTGTTATATATATATATATATATATTCAATATGAAGAGCAAGTAATACGTTCGCTCTCATTTAGTAAATTGAGCGAATGGGTCAGAGATCTGTCGGGGATAGACCTGTCGGTAATTAGCATAACTGAGCGAAAACAAATAGTATTTGCAGAAGAAAATAAGGGAACTTACGCTTTAGTTGCAGCATAAATGGAATACAAAGGGTACGAAGAGATGACAACAGAAGAACCAGAGCCGATATTGACAATGGCTCCTTTCTTCTTCTTCAACATAACTGGAATCACTGCCTTTGTAACCCAAGTAGCCCCATCTATATTCACATTCAAAACACTCTCCATCAACTCTTGATCTACTTCATGGAAGAATCTCGCGTACGGATACGCCACACCGGCGTTGTTCACCAGAACTCCGACGTCAAGCCCCTCGATTCCCTCCTCCACTTTCTTCGCTATCTCCACTCCGGTCAGCTTCTCCATGTCCACCACCAGAGTCCTGACGTCGACGACTCTGTTCTCTTGATTGCTTATTGATCTTTCGCGTATCTCGTTAGATGTGGCTTCGAGTTTCTTAACGTTTCGACCCACCAGGACCAAATTGAGACCCTTCTCGGCCAGTTCGAAGGCGAGAGCTTTGCCGATTCCGTCGGTGGAGCCGGTGACTACGGCCCAGGAGCCGTAGTCTTTGAGATTCTTTGGGGGTCTCAAGAACATGCGCCATACCCACGTGAAAAAATTGAGGACTGGTTTGCAGAGAGAGACGAAACCAATAACACTCACTGTTGAGAGAATCAACGGTTGAAACTCCATTGCCTTTCTGCAACTTTTGTCTTCTTCAGTTCTTTGATTGATACCCTATCTCTAGTTTTATTTGAAACTTGAAAGTAACAGAGATTATGGATAAAATGGTAATTTAATGTTGATTATTAATTTATTATATTAAACTTGCGATTATCGATAAAAATGGTACTTTAATTTTAATTATTCATTTATTTATATTATATATTAAACTTGAGATTATCGATAAAATGATAGTTTAACTCTAAGTAAAATAAAACAGTGTTAACATGTGTCCTAGTCTCCTAGATCACGAGTTAAAAAAAAAAAAAGAAAAAAAAAAAATCAAAATAGTTTGTACACACCGTTAAAACATGGAGAGCAGTTTTATTACATTAAATGGACCGACCAGAAATTCAACCTTTTTTCATGTAGTAATAATGTAATATGATGTGACTTCAAGAATGTAGCTTAGTTGGTAGATAGATGAATTTAAAGTTTGGATAAATGACTTCCAAGTTAACGGCTTGAATCCTATTGATACCAAAAAACTTCAAAAATAAAATAAAAAAAATGCATGGTCTATCTAAATAGATACATAGATACCGTAAATATATATATATAATTTAGTCAGCTTTCTTGGTGGAGCTGAGTCCACAAGCAAGTTGTTGACGGTGATTTTTAGATTATGGAAAAAACCACGCATCTAAAAACATTAATATGATTATTAATGATACTGTAAAGCCAAAAAATAATATTTGAGCATGCAAAACATAAAGTTTTATGTGAAAAACCCAAAAAGGAAACCATGGTTGCCGGAGACGGCGAGAACAAGTTTTCACCATGTAAAGATGAATTACACACTCAATCTCTCTTACACTCTCGCTGCTATATGCGTTTTTTCACATACGTACATAATGGCATTTAAGGGTCTATTTATACATACATAGAACCCTAATTCTACAAGTAAGGAAAGTTGACGAGATTTTGTAGAACTCTGATTTGTTGGAGTCGCTTTTATCTTCTTTACTATCTTTATATTCCGCGCATTTAATGAATTAGATTTCCCGTTGGATTTGGACTCCAATATCTTTAAGGAAGTTTTTTTTTCTTTATCGAAGTGTACTTTATGGTTCCTTTGTTTGAGTAAGATTCTTTCTTTTTGTATTTGAGTTGTGGTTATCTTGGAATTAATATCTTCCACACATCACTGGCTAACCGGTTATCTAATCTGACCAGGTCTTCTTAACCTGATCAGTTACTCAACGTCTTAACCCCAACTAGTGTATCTCTTACCAGATCAATTGTTTAGTCCGACCAGGGTTCTCTACATGATCGGTTAGTTGAGCCCGATCTGGTTATCTTTACCCAATCGATTGGATAAACCTGACCTAATCTCACCAGAGTCAAAGGTTGAACTTTGATCAACTACAACCGGTTTCGCCTAGGTGACATGGCATACTTGATCATCGCTTTTCTCGGTATCAATGTTGGCTTGTCAATTTGCCAGATTTTACCAATAACACAAGTTGACTAGAGTAGAAATTTGTGGGAGGTGTCGTTACACTGATGTAAATAGTTAGGAAATAATGAATCCCACATTGTTAATTAAAGAATTACATGAAGCCTTTATAACCTAAGACCAAGAAGTTATAATTTGTGTCTTAGGAGACATCCGATAAAATTGGAACGATACAAAAAAGATTAGCATGGCCCTGTGCAAGGATGCCATGCATAAATCGAGAAATGGTTCAAGTTTTTTTTTTTTTTTCATGGGCCATTAATTCGCTCATTAAAATGTTAATTTAATATTGATTATTAATTTATTATATTAAACTTGAGGTTTTAATTTTCATAGATATAACACTAATAATGACCGATTGAATGAAGAGTTTATTGAAACTTAATGAGATCCAACGTATATGTAATGAATTGGGTTTTAGCCCATCAGAGTTTTCTGTTCAAGTTGGCCCAATGATAAGAAGAAGGGTTGAAGCCAGAAGAAGCCCAAATAGAGACCAGATGCTCCCCCAAGGCCCATAACCAATGCGCTGCCGTTTCACTTAAGTTATCTTGTTATCTGATGCTGAGTCACAGATTTCCTGGTTAAGTGGCGTGCTGCGATTGGCTCTGCTCTGCTGATGTGGACCTTATCTCTTATGACCTATATATATGAAGCGATGATGAGAGAGAAGGCAGCTGATTCATTTGATTCTGTTAGGGTTTTCTTTTCTGTTTTCAGAGATCTTTTTCTCTCTAGAGTGTTCTTCGTGTTCTTGGTATTCAACTTGAATATCTGGGTTCTCTGCTTTGTATTTGCGAGAGAGATAGAAGAGAGATTTGTTCCTCTGTTTATTGTGATTCTTCTGATACTACTTTTGTGTATTTCTGGGTTGTTATCAGAAGAGGTTTGAGAGGCTAGGGTTTCGGGGTTGAGTGACTGTTGTCTCTTAGGGTTTCTGGGCTCCTTCTGAGGGTAGATCTTGTATAGATCTGTGTAGTTCAAGGCTGTAAAGACACCATATAGTGATAGAGTCTCTTCTGAGTGGCTCAAAGTGGATGTAGGCCCTTTCTTGGCCGAACCACTATAAATCCTTGTGTCTTTACATTCTCTGCATTTTTTATACTGCTTTATCTGTTAGATCTTGCATGTATAGGTTTTTATTTTCTCTGAAGTTTGTTTGATATGCATGTTTAATACAGATCTGAAAGTATAAGTATATAAACTGTATGTTTGTATGATATTCTTTAATCTGTTGTTAACTTTGCATGCTTATCTGGTAATGTCTAAAATCTGGCTTTAGGTTATTAGATCTATTTGTTTGTTACAGTTATATATCTGTATCTAGGTTGTTTGTGAAGCATCTAGAGATATATATCTGGTTTGTTGATTATTGTTGAGATTATATTGTGGTAATTTCATAACAGTATACAACCTAGAATACAACTCACATCATAGAAGAAATGTGACTACGTGAGTACATGGGACTTGAATCTCTGTCGTTGATGTGAAATGGAAAATAGAATTACTTTACGAAAAGACATTGTATTAAATACACCTTAATATATGAATTCTGATCGAAAGTCGTTTGCACTTCAAACGTTCACACCAATGACATGAGAACATGTGATATGAGTAATTGACTATATAAACATAGAAATGGACACACCAATGACATGACTATAAATATTGAAATGAACAATTATATTACTCTTTTTTTTTTTTTTTTAATATACAACATCTGTGCCGAGACCTGACGAGATTAGACTCTACCAGCCTATCCCGAACTACAGCTCCAATGAGCGGGGAGAAAGAACCCACAATTGATGGGACAACGCTCACCCTTGAGATTAATGGCCAAGGGGGATAAATAATATAAATATATACATATACACATTGGACGTTGAACCGTGGTGGTGGAGGCTCTCAGGAGAAGGTCCAACCACATTGGAAATGATTATTCTAACAAATAATGTTAGTGACTTGATTATTTTCATTGAGTTGAAATTAAAAACATGTTTTATAATCAATATATCTAGTTAGTAGTTATATAGTCATATCTGCTTTTTATTCAATGATACGTAAATTTCTTTACACTTATTTTTATTTTTATTTTTATTTTTTATAATATCTATTAATTTGGAATAAGGTATTTCTTTCCAAGTTAAGATAACGTTAATCAACATATAATCATCTTTCATAATTGGGTGAGCTGGGTAAGGCAAGGCCCAAGTCTGGTTGTGCAAGCACTTGTGGGCTGGACTAAGTACTAACTTACATTGTGGGAAGTTGATAAAACTATGAACCAATCTTTTTTTTTTTAAAAAAAAAAATTTCAAATATTGGACCATACTAATTTAGAGTCTGTTTGATTTTTCCGTTCCATTAAGTTGTTTTGTTTGAAAAAATTTAGTGATAAAATCAATTAAATAACTCATAAAATCACATAAAGTGAAAATTTTCCACTTTTCACTTAACTAAAAACAACTTAAATTTAAAGCAATTTTATATTCCCAAATATATCCTCACAAACAAAACATGTTTACAGTTTTTCATTATCTCATGACCCTAACACATATTAATATATATTTTTTCTTCTTATCTTAAAAAAAAAAAAAAAAAGTTAGCAACTATAAAACCTTATTGTTTCAAGAATCAGGACTCAAACAACTCCATTGGAATCCAGATTTACATCTTTATTATATTAAGGATTTTTTTTTCTTTCATAATTTGATTATTATTATTATTATTAATTTTATTTTTGAGTTTGACATTTCTTTTACTTGTACAATTTGGGATGAGATCAATCATTAAAATTATCAAAGTTCCATACAGCAAAACTGAAGTGAGGGCCACAAACTATAAATGTTTTGAATAATTTTTTTAAAATTACTTGTTTTTTTTTTAACTATTTAAATTACTTATTATATATTATTTCAAAAAAATATTAAAATGTAAATATATAACAAATAATAGTTTAAATTACTTGTTAGTTGTCTTTTAATATATTAAAATATAAATATATAACAAATAACATTTGAAAAGATACAGATGTAAAAGTATTTATTTTCAAATATTTGTAACTTAAAAAAACAAACAATTTATTACTTATATTCATTTTAGTGTAAAAAATAAACATATTTTTTGGTTTTCAACCACTATTCAGTTTTCGGCACAATTTAGCATTGTTGTTAAGTTTTCAGACAAAAAATTAAGAGTGGTCATAATGACATCTCTTAAAAACCGTATACACACCTTTTTCGTAATTACACATATCAAAATTTTTAAAATTTTTATAGTTTGTAAATAAACCCCACTTAATATAAAAAATATCCTTTCTTTAATTATATTGTATTTTATTTTTGTATTATTATTATTTAAAATTTTGTTATTATGTTTAATTCTTTTAATTCTATCACCATTATTTTTTTTAAAAAAAATCTACCACTATTCTTAAAAAAAAAAAAATAAATAAATAAAAAATCTATCATTGTTCTTTCTCTTCCCTTACTTCCTTTTCTCCTCCATGTTTTCCTTTCACAAAATAAAACTCCATTTTTTTTTCTTTTTCTCTCACCTCATGTCAAGCAACCCTCTCTATTTCTTCTTGATTTTTTTCTAACAACAAAATCACTCCAATTTGAGGTTTTTCGGTTGAAGATCCATTTTCCGTTTGTGAAAGTTGTAGGGATGCAAGATTTATATAATGTACCAATTGATTTGGAAGTAGAAAAGTGTTTAATGAAATTAAGGAAAAAAAATACAAATATTATAGAGAAAACAATTTATAATGATTTTGTTCTCCTAATAAAAATAATTTAAAACTTGTTTTTTAACAACCAACTTTGAAATTTTTTGATTCATTCTCTAGTAGTCAATTTTTATTTCCTTAAAAGAAATTGAAAATATATTAAAATTATATTTTAAAAGAGAATTTAGGGTTTAAGAAAAATGGAAAGAATTTTTAATAATATATGTTAATATCAATATCAAATCATTAAAATTAAGAAACCTTTTTTTTTTTTTCACAAAATATTAAAATTGGAAACTAATTAATAATTATTGGTGGATGTACTTACAAATTAGTCTTATTGGTAATTTTACTAAAGGGTAGTATTGGATTTTAAAAAACATACTAATTTGAGGTGCACGTACAGTTTTTGAAGGCTGCAAATATGGCCACTCAAAATTAAACACAACCTTAGTATTTTCTGGTCCACTTGTTTAGTATAATCGAAATATACTTTGCAAAAGCATTCAATTTCAGTTTTTTCTTCGGCAAAAAACATCGAAGATGTAGTGCAAATTTTGCAATGAGCTTAATTTATCCTTCTGTTCATTCCGATAGACAGCCGCCAAGCATCAAGGACGGCCTCCGGGAGCATGTATGCAAAGCACCATTGGAGTGAGTGTGCCCAGTACGGCGTGCAACGTGGTTTGTAGCCAATGCGGCGAATTGCAGCCACCGCGTAATCTTCCGGCGATGGTATAAACAGCGACCGTCTCTCGATCGATGCTACTTTGGATGCCATTTTTGTTGCCACATATAGTGGTACCTGAAAGTGTAATAAATTATTACCATTATACATATAAATTGGATCGTCTAACGACATTGTTATTCTGAATATATACGAAATGATGGTGCAAAAATATATTGCAAGAAAATGGCTTACCTGACACTGCACGTCAATTCCACATCTTTTGTATTCAACATACAAAGATCTTGATAGTTGATCAACGTAGCTGTACAAATAATTGTTATCCACGATAACATATATTATAATAGATAATTGCCAATAAATCAATTAGGTCATGACTAATGAGTCTAAGAAACCTCCCTTACTAGAGAGTACTTTGATAAAATTTAAATTAAATTGGCGAGTCTAATTGTATTATACTATATTTTTTTTCTTTTTTTAATTTGACACAGATCGAGTCATGGTTTCTGTCGAGATTTAATGAGATCAAATATTACAAGTTTGGTCGGAATCCAATATCCACTGTGGAAGAAAATCTTCAATGCATGAGACAATGGTGGAGTGAGAAATACAAAACGAAAAACTTTTAAAATATGTTTTTTATGAAAATGTTAAAACTCCTTTTAGGGAAGGGGGCCATGGCCCCTATGGTTCCCCAATCCCCTCCCTCCGCTCTGGCACCAGGTGCACTAGTCGAGTGGAACCCGACTGTCGTCACTGATATGCATTGAGTGGTGTACATACTCTTGACCACTAATATGTCTGAGTAGGGTTCACTCATATTTTGCGCTCATATTTTGAGCATCAATGGACAAAAGTGGAACTCAAAAACATTATTATTAAATTTAAATTCAAAATCATCTTGATTTTTAAGGCAAATATCAGAAATGAAAATGAGTTATATGTGTGCTTACGCTTTTGTAGCAGCATAGATTGCGTAAAGAGGATGCGAAGGTACAACAATGGCCGCACCAGAACCGATGTTAACAATGGCACCTTTCTTCCTCCTAAGCATCCCTTTTAAAACAGCTTTTGTAACTCTAGTCGTCCCTTCCAAATTAACCTTAACAATATCCATCCAAATTTTCTCATTAACCTCGTCAAAAAACATGGCAGTTGGATAAGTAATCCCCACGTTGTTGATCAGAACACCCACTTCGACACCGTCGACGGCCTCCTCTATCAATCCGGCGCCGTTTGCGGTGGAGAAATCGAACTCCACCGTCTTGATTTTGATGTTTTGGAACTCAGACTGAAGTTCACTAGAGACTGTTTCAAGCTTGTTGCGGTTTCTGCTGACGAGAATCAAGTTGAGGCCTTTGTGGGCAAGTTGGTGAGCGAAGGCTTTGCCGATGCCGTCAGTGGCGCCGGTGATGAGAGCCCAGGAACCGTAGTTGTGGAGGAGGTTTTCGGGTTGTCTGAGGAAGGTGACGAATACCCAGTTGAGAAAAATGGTGAAGTGTTTGATGAGGATGATGAGACCGAGTGTTGAGAGGAGAAGGATAGGTGTAGGTGTAGGAGGTTGCCACGGCGGTGGATGAGTGGTGAGGTGGTTGATGCATGTAGGTGGAAGCATTGTTGCCTCTGTATTGTTATCTGGTTGAAAGTTAGATGATTTATTAACTGTGAAATGGACTTTGGAGCAAGCAGAAGCGCAGCAACAATGAAGGGTTGTCTCTACTCTCTATGTAGTGTGTAATTATATGTCATAAAGAGAGCATGTGAGAAACCCATACATATGGGTCGGGACTTGCTGAGATGAAACTTTGTCACGGACATACCGTCAATCAATTAAAATCACGGATCAAGAATTATGGGATGGGAGTAATTATTACCATCAATCAATTAAAATCAATGTTATTTCTTTTTAATAAATTTTGGGAAAGTATCATTTTACCCTAAAACGTTTACTCTATTGTTAAGACGAAGATAGAGTTTAATCATTTTACCAGATTGACGATTTTGGAGATTCTACCAATGGTAAAAACTTAAAAAAAATAATACCTAATCTAGATAGGTGGATAGATAGATACGTAATATATATATATATATATATATGGTATAGAGAGAGTGACCATGAGAGATTAATTTGGCAATTAATGACTTTTGTTGAGAGTAGATAAAGAACAGAAGTAGATGATGTTAGAGCATCTTCAAAAGACTCTTCTATTTTCACTCTTCAAATGTTTATTTGCTTACCTATGTGGCAATTTGAAGAGTGAAAAATAGAAGCATCTCCAAAAGACTATTCAATTAAAAATAGATTTATATTATATAGATATCAAATATTAATGATGATATGATATAAAAAATAATATAATAATAATTGAAGAGGGAGAAGTTGCTCTTCAATATTGAAGAGAGAGAAGCAAAATCTCATTTGAAGAATCTCATTTGAAAAGTCTGTTGGAGCAAAATATGCTGATGTGGCTCTTTTGACTTTAACAAATATCTCATTTGAAGAGCCTTTTGGGGATGCTCTTAGAGGAGCTGGAATATGTGGACGAGCAGATCTAGGCCAGAGTTTATAGATTGCGTTAGTTAAATGCTATGTTTATTATTAATGATATTAAGGCATTAGTGTCCGAGGTAGGTTCTTGTAAGTGTCAGCAAGTCTTCAAATTTGGGAATGTGCTAGCACATAACCTGGCTTCGCTTGCCTTCTCCTCTGCGAGGGAGTGTTTCTGGCTGGATTGCAGCTCTTCGTGTTGTTCTCGTTTGCTATAATGTCTGTTTCTTCTTTCAAAAAAAAAAAAAAAAAAAAAGTCTCAGCAATTGTTTCTTCAAAAAAAAAAAAAAAAAAAAAAAAAAAAAAAAAAAGCCTACACCTGATACTTTCAATAAAATATGATACCGTTCGGTGTTAAAAGTAATAATACAAATAAATAAATAAAACATACATTAGCTAATTGAAATGTAACACTTCTATTTTATATCTAGAAAATTATCTATAATCAATCAATTTAATTTTCTATGTAATTTTTATTTCAATTACATAATCAGAGAGTGTATGAGAAAACAATTTTCATTTTGTTGCAAAACCTATGTCTAATCTTAATAATATGCGTAACTGAAAATAAAAGTGAAAATTTTCCACTTTTCACTTAACTAATAACAACTTAAATTTAAAGCAATTTTATATTCCCAAATATATCCTCACAAACAAAACATGTTTACAGTTTTTCATTATCTCATGACCCATAACCCATATTAATATAATTTCTCAAACAACTCCATTGGAATCCAGATTTACATCTTTATTATATTAAGGATTTTTTTTTTTCTCTCATAATTTGATTAGTTTTATTTTTATTTTTTTATTTTAAATAAAATTTAATTTTAGAGTTTGACATTTCTTTTACTTGTGCAATTTGGGATGAGATCAATCATTAAAAATTATCAAAGTTCCATACAACAAAACTGAAGTGAGGGCCTCAAACTATAAATGTTTTGAATAATTTAAAAAAAATTACTTATTATATATTATTTTTAAAAATATTAAAATGTAAATATATAACAAATAATAGTTTAAATTACTTATTAGTTGTCTTTTAATATATTAAAATATAAATATATAACGAATAACATTTGAAATGATATAGATGTAAAAATATTTATTTTCAGATATTTGTAACTTAAAAAAACAAACAACTTATTACTTATATTTAGTTTTCAGTGTAAAAAATAAACATATTTTTCGGTTTTCAACCACAATTCAGTTTTCGGTACAATTCAGCACTTTTCAGTCTTCAGACAAAAAATTAAGAGTGGCGATAATAACACCCCTTAAAAACTGTATGCACACCTCTTTCGTAATTATACATATCAAAAATTTTAAAATTTTTATAGTTTGTAAACAAACCCCACTTAATATCAAAAATATCCTTTCTTTAATTATATTGTATTTTACTTTTGTATTATTATTATTATTTAAAATTTTGTTATTATGTATAATTCTTTTAATTCTATCACTGTTATTAAAAATAAAAATAAAAATCTATCATTTTTCTTTCTCTTCCCTTACTTCCATTTCTCTTCCATGTTTTCCTTTCACAAAATCAAACTCCATTTTTCTTTTTTTCTTTTTCTCTCACCTCATGTCAAGCCACTCTCTCCATTTCTTCTTGATTGTTTTCTATCAACAAAATCACTCCAATTTGAGGTTTTTCGGTTGAATATCCATTTTCCGTTTGTAAAAGTTGTAGGGATGCAAGATTTATATAATGTAACAATTGATTTGGAAGTAAAAAAGTGGTTTACACCATCCGGTTTCCGGGTGGGGCGGATCCACCATACGGTGCAATCAGCCCAGACCACACCCCGACTAATCCGGACTCGCACCGGGTCGGCCCACTAAGGGGTAAAGTGCTCCCAATATGTGTAGCTCCGTTCACAAGGGAAGTTGAACCCACGACCTTGCTTAAGGGATGAGAGCGCCGAACCACTCACACCAACACATGTGAAATTAAGAAAAAAAAATACAAATATTATAGAGAAAACAATTTATAATGATTTTGTTCTCCTAATAAAAATGACTTAAAACTTTTTTTTTTCACAACCAACTTTGGAAAATTTTGATTCATTCTCTAGTAGTCAATTTTATTTCCTTAAAAGAAACTGAAAATATATTAAAATTATATTTTAAAAGAGAATTTAGGGTTTAAGAAAAATGGAAAGAATTTTTAACAATATATGTTAATATCAATATCAAATCATTAAAATTAAGGAAACTTTTTTTTTATTTTTCACAAAATATTAAAATTGAAAACTAATTAATAATTATTGGTGGATGTACTTACAAACAATTTAGTCTTATTGGCAATATTACTAAAGGGTATTATTGGATTTTAAAAAACATATTAATTTAGAGTGTACATATCGGGATCAAAATATACTTTGCAAAAGCATTCAATTTCAGTTTTTTCTTCGCCAAAAAACATCGAAGATGTACAAATTTTGCAATGAGCTTAATTTATCCTCCTGTTCATTCCGATAGACAGCCGCCAAGCATCGAGGACGGCCTCCGGGAGCATGTTTGCAAAGCACCATTGGAGTGAGTGAGCCCAGTACGGCGAGCAACGTGGTTTGTAGCCAATACGGCGAATTGCAGCCACCGCGTAATCTTCCGGCGATGGTATAAACAGCGACCGTCTCTCGATCGATGCTACTTTGGATGCCATTTTTGTTGCCACATATAGTGGTACCTGAAAGTGTATTAAATTATTACCATGATTCAAATTGAAATATAAATCGGATCATCTTAACGTCATTGTTATTTTGAATACGAAACGATGGTGCAAAAATGGAAACGGGTTGAATGCAAGCAAATGGCTTACCTGACACTGCACGTCAATTCCACATCTTTTGTATTCAACATACAAAGATCTTGATAATTGATCAACGTAGCTGTACAATAATTGTTATCCACGATAACATATTTTAGAATAGATAATTGTCAATAAATCAATTAGGTCATGAATAATGAGTCTAAGAAACCTCCCTTACTAGAGAGTCCTTTGATAAAATTTAAATTAAATTTATTTTTTATTTTTTTTATTTGACACAGATCGGGTTATGGTTTCTGTCGAGTTAAAACTCTTTTTAGGGAAGGGGGCATGGCCCCTATGGTTCCCCAATCCCCTCCCTCCGCTCTGGCACCAGGTGCACTAGTCGAGTGGAACCCGACTGTCGTCACTGATATACTGACACTGATATGCATTGAGTGGTGTACATACTTGACCACTAATATGTCTGAGTAGGGTTCACTCATATTTTGCGCTCATATTTTGAGCATCAATGGACAAAAGTGGAACTCAAAAACATTATTATTAAATTTAAATTCAAAATCATCTTGATTTTTAAAACAAATATCAGAAATGAAAATGAGTTATATGTGTGCTTACGCTTTTGTAGCAGCATAGATTGCGTAAAGAGGATGCGAAGGTACAACAATGGCCGCACCAGAACCGATGTTAACAATGGCACCTTTCTTCCTCCTAAGCATCCCTTTTAAAACAGCTTTTGTAACTCTAGTCGTCCCTTCCAAATTAACCTTAACAATATCCATCCAAATTTTCTCATCAACCTCGTCAAAAAACATGGCAGTTGGATAAGTAATCCCCACGTTGTTGATCAGAACGCCCACTTCGACACCGTCGACAGCCTCCTCTATCAATCCGGCGCCGTTTGCGGTGGAGAAATCGAACTCCACCGTCTTGATCTTGATGTTTTGGAACTCAGACTGAAGTTCACTAGAGACTGTTTCAAGCTTGTTGCGGTTTCTGCTGACGAGAATCAAGTTGAGGCCTTTGCGGGCAAGTTGGTGAGCGAAGGCTTTGCCGATGCCGTCGGTGGCGCCGGTGATGAGAGCCCAGGAACCGTAGTTGTGCAAGAGGTTTTTGGGTTGTCTGAGGAAGGTGATGAATACCCAGTTGAGAAAAATGGTGAAGTGTTTGATGAGGACGATGAGACCGAGTGTTGAGAGGAGAAGAATAGGTGGAGGTGTAGGAGGTTGCCACGGCGGTGGATGAGTGGTGAGGTGGCTGATGCATGTAGGTGGAAGCATTGTTGCCTCTGTATTGTTATCTGGTTGAAAGTTAGATGATTTATTAACTGTGAAATGGACTTTGGAGCAAGCAGAAGCGCAGCAACAATGAAGGGTTGTCTCTACTCTAGTACTCTCTCTCTATATAGTGTGTAATTATATGTCATAAAGAGAGCATGTGAGAAACCCATACATATGGTTCGGGACTTGCTGAGATGAAACTTTGTCACGTACATACCGTCAATCAATTAAAATCACGGACCAAGAATATGGGATGGGAGTGATTATTACCATCAATCAATTAAAATCAATGTTATTTTTTTATGTTATTTCCTTTCAATAAATTTTGGGAAAGTATCATTTTATCCTATAACGTTTACCCTATTGTTAAGACGAGGATAGGGTTTGACCATATTGGACATTTTCCCCCTTAAAATTAAAGAAACGTTAAAAACGTCATTTCTATTACCTTTTCCATCCATTTTGACCGTTAAATGGGAAGGGCATTAATGTCATTGACCATCTGAAATTCTGAAGAAAATAATTTACAATTAAAATAAAAAACAATTTAAAAAAAGATGGATCTCCACCGTTGGACGGTGGAGATATCTCTTATTTATTACCTAAAAAATAGATTTATTAAAAAAAGAAATTAATGAATAAAAAAAATATACAAAATTAAATCATTCCCAAATCTAAAAAATCATTCCCAAACTTAATCATCTTCAATCATTCCCAGATATCTTCCCAAATCTAAATTCATCTCTTCACCAAACCCAGATATCTTCACCCACCGTCAATCACAAAACCCAAACATCAACAACATCATCTTCCATCTTCTTCATTTTCAAACAAAAACACAACAACCCAAACATCATCATCTCCAAACCCCGATCAAATCGGACCCAAATAAGACCGAATTCCATCATCTTAACTCCATCTCATCATCATCATCAAACCGTAGCCACCCAGACCCCCCACCGCCGCCCAAATCAACCACCCACATCAACCCAAAACCAAATCAAAACCTAACCAAATTGAAATCAAATCGGGGAGAAGAAGATATTACAATCAACTCAGGGAGAAGAAGATATTATTACCAAATCAAAACCGAACCAAATCAAGAGGGTTTGGTGTTGAGAAGAAGGATATTCAAGGAGAGAGAGGAGTAGTGGATATGTTTATTGTGGGTTGGTGTTGTGTTGGGAAGATGATGTCGAGGCCACCCAAACCCCCCCGCCTTCGCCGCCAAGAGAGAAAGAGAAGAGGAGATCGATCGGCGGTGTGGAAGGTTAGGGTTTGGTGTTTGGTTTGGATATTGAATACTGGTGGAAGTGGAAGAGGAAGAGATATTAAATAGATAATAATTTAATTTATATTTTTAAAATTAAAATAGATAATAATTTAATTTCAAACTAAAATAAAAAATAAAAAATAAAAAATCAAGATCCCACCCTACCCCTTGAAGGGGTACGTCCTTGGTTGGGCTTGCTGAGATGAAACTTATACGGCGGCTCAGATATACATGTCTACAACTTCAAACCGTGGAGAAAACTTCAGGGTATATTGGGATTTGCTGAGATCAACTACTACATGAACGGTTCGAATATCTAATTCAATAACACCGGACTGAGGAGAAAATCCATACATATAGTTGTAAAATATGTATATGAGACTTGAATTCTTCACTACTAACATATAATGGGAGGTGCAGATCAACCACCTAAGTTAAGAGGGAATGAGAATGTGCTGATATGTTTAATTAATCTTATGATACACTAATGCTTTCAGGGGTATAGCTCAGCTGGTAAATGGACGATTTTCGAGATTTTACCGATGGCAAAAACTTAAAAAAAAAATACATAATCTAGATAGGTGGATAGATAGATACATAATATATATATATATATGGTATAGAGAGAGTGACCATGAGAGATTAATTTGGCAATTAATGACTTTTGTTGAGATTAGATAAAGAATAGAAGTAGATGATGTTAGAGGAGCTGCAATATGTGGATGAGCAGATCTAGGCCAGAGTTTATAGATTGAGTTAGTTAAATGCTATGTTTATTATTAATGATATTAAGGCATTAGTGTCCGAGGTAGGTTCTTGTAAGTGTCAGCAAGTCTTCAAATCTGGGAATGTGCTGGCACATAACCTGGCTTCGCTTGCCTTCTCCTCTGTGAGGGAGTGTTTCTGGCTGGATTGCAGCTCTTCGTGTTGTTCTCGTTTGCTGTAATGTCTGTTTCTTGTTTCAAAAAAAAAAAAAAAAAGTCTCAGCAATTGTTTCTTCAAAAAAAAAAAAAAAGCCCACACCTGATATTTTTCAATAAAATATGATACCGTTCGGTGTTAAAAGTAATGATACAAATAAATAAATAAAACATACATTAGCTAATTGAAATGTAACACGTCTATTTTATATCTAGAAAATTATCTATAATCAATCAATTTAATTTTCTACGTAATTTTTATTTCAATTACATAATCAAAGAGTGTATAAGAAAATAATTTTCATTTCGTCGCAAAACCTATATCTAATCTTAATAATATGCGTAAATGAAAATAAAAATGAAAATTTTCCACTTTTCACTTAACTAAAAACAACTTAAATTTAAAGCAATTTTATATTCCCAAATATATCCTCACAAACAAAACATGTTTACAGTTTTTCATTATCTCATGACCCTAACACATATTAATATAATTTCTCAAACAACTCCATTGGAATCCATATTTACATCTTTATTATATTAACTATTAAGGATTTTTTTTTTCTCATGATTTGATTAGTTTTTTAAAAAAATTTAATTTTAGAGTTTGACATTTCTTTTACTTGTGCAATTTGGGATGAGATCAATCATTAAAATTATCAAAGTTTCATACAACAAAACTGAAGTGAGGGCCTCAAACTATAAATGTTTTGAATAATTTTTTTTAAAAAAATTACTTATTATATATTCACTATAAAAAAAGTGACATATAGCGACAAAAATTATTTGTCATTCCAAGTAAAGAAATCGTCACAATTTCAATATTGTGACAGAAAAAGTGTTACTAACAATTCGTCACTTTTGCCCCCGTCACTAAAAGTATTTGTGACAATTTTTTGATACTTGTCACGAATCATAACTTTTAGTGACATATTATCACTTGACCTTAATTAGTGACAAAATAAAAATTGTGTCACTAAATTTATATATAGTGACAATTAACTGTTTGAAGATTTTATCACTATACATCTTCTTATTAACAATAAAATTTTATCACTATACATTTTCTTAGTGACAATTTATTGTTTTAAAATTGTGTCATCATTCACAAACTTAGTGACAGTTAATTATTTAAATATTGTATAACTATACATAACCTTATCGATATTTAATTGTGTCACTATATATAACCTTATCAATAATTAATTATTTAAATGTTGTGTCACTATATATAACCTTATCAATATTTAATTGTGTCACTATACATAACCTTATCAATAATTAATTATTTAAATGTTGTGTCACTATACATAACCTTTTTTTTTTTGGAACTGCGTCACTATACATAACCTTATCAATATTTAATTGTGTCACCATAGATAACCTTATTGATAATTGATTATTTAAATATTGTGTCACTATACATAACTTTATCAATATTTAATTGTGTCACTATACATAACTTTATCAATAATTAATTATTTAAGTATTGCCACTATACACAAACCTAGTGACAGTTAACCATATGAAAATTATGTTTGTTTTACACAAATTAGTGACAATTAACAAGAAGATAACAAGTTACAAATTCAATCAAAATTAATATAATGGTACATTCAATTATTATTAACTACAAGTAAACTTAAATACAAAAAGTACAATAAGGAATTGATAATCAGAACACAAGAAAGAAAAGAAAAAGAAAAAAGAAAGTGAAAAAAAAATATATATTACAAAATTGTTAGTGTACATACACCAATTTGCTACAAATTTTAAGATAAATGCATTACATCAATTATATCCGAATAACCATGATGAAGATTCTTCAAACCTCAATACTAGAACACTTTCGTAAATGAAAAGATAGGAATAAACTTTTCACCTAGATACAAACTACAATAGATGAAAGTATATTATTAACACCTCAATAAGATATAATTTTGTTTTTTCAATGCTGCATCAAACAATTGGTTGTTCCATAAAAATCATTTAATCAAACAGTTAGTATGCACATCAACGGATAAATATCATGTATTATGGAAATCTAAGAACAAACAACTATAAATCATGAAATAATAATTATGGGTTCCTGAAAAAAAAATTTAAAAAAAATTAAAGTTAAGAATCATTCCTAAATACACATATATATAATTATATATATAAGATACCTTGTTAAAAGAAACTTTCAATATATGAAAATCGAATTTGAGATTCTGACCCTAAAAAACAAGTATAAGAAAATAAACCCTAAAAAATTAAATCAAGAGAAGCTTACCTTTTCTATTAAGACAAAATTTTATCTACAGTCTTGGTGACTTCTAAAGATGAAACACAGTTTCAAACCTAAAAAGTGTTTTTAAGGAAAAGAGAAACTAAAGAAAAAAAAAAATTAAAATTAAGAAACATCCCTAAACATATATATATAATTTTACATAAAAAAAATATATCTTATTTAAAGAAACTTTTATTATATGAAACTCGAATTTGAAATTCCGACCCTGTAAAACAAGTAAAAGATAACAAACCCTAATATATATATATATATATATATAATCAAATGAAGAGAAGCTTACCTTTGTCTATCAAGATAGAATTTTCTCTACAATGCTAATGACTTCTACGTTTGAATCACAGTTTCAAACCTAAAAATGTGTTTAAGGAAAAGAGAAAATAAAGAGAAAATCTAGATATAGCAGTGACAAAGGGAGAACCAAGAGACATATGAAGATGGAATAAGGAAAAAAAAATAACAACACCACGATTGTGGCTTTTTTTGTTTTCTTCCAAATAAAATAAAATTTATTGATTCTGATGTCTTTTAAAAACCTAATTATTTATAAAATAAAATCTTTCCTTTTTTTTTTTATAGGGTAATTTGTGGCTAATTATATTATTTGTCACAAATTATCAAATTGTTTTTAACTTATTGTGACAATTATTTTTTAAAAGTCTAAATTGAATAAAACATAATGACAAATGATATAATTTGTTACAAAATAATACCTACTTTGATACATTTGAAATTTGTCACACAAAAATGTGTCACTATATGTCACTTTTTTTGTAGTGATTATTTAAAAAAATATTAAAATGTAAATATATAACAAATAATAGTTTAAATTACTTGTTAGTTGTCTTTTAATATATTAAAATATAAATATATAATGAATAACATTTGAAATGATATAGATTAAAAGTATTTATTTTTAGATATTTGTAACTTAAAAAAGCAAACAACTTATTACTTATATTCAGTTTTCAATGTAAAAAATAAACATATTTTTCGGTTTTCAACCACAATTCAGTTTTCGGTACAATTCAGCACTTTTCAGTCTTCAAACAAAAAATTAAGAGTGGCGATAATAGAGGTGACCACGGTTCGGTTAAACCGTCGGTTTTGTCCGCGGTTTAATCGGAACCGGATTGGCCAAACCAGAACCGGAAACTGGAACCAAAACCGTCGGTTTGGAAACCGATGGTTTCGGTTCCGGTTCCGGTTCCGGTTTGGGAGTCTTCAAAACCGTCCGAAACCGGCGGTTTCTAGGCCCAAAACCGACGGTTTTAACCGCTGGTTTATTAAAAAAAAAAAAAACAACCAATCAGACGCTACCACGTGGCAGCGTCTTTTAAAAAAAAGTTACCATTAACTTTTAAAATATTAAAAAAAAAAAAAAGAACTGCAGCGTCTGGTTTAAACAATCAGACTGTTCTGACTGGTTTTAAAAAAATATATATATATCCACCAATCACACGCTGCCACGTGGCAGCGTGTAAAAAAATTTGACCGTTCTGAATTTCTGACTGGGCAACGGCCAAATTTTTTTTTTCACCCCTTTATTTCTCTTATTTGTATAATCACCCCTCTCTACTATACTATAAATACCCCCCCATATTTCATTATTCTTCACACCACTCTCATTCTCTCAACTTCTCTCAACTCCTCTCAATCTCAATTCTCAAATTCTCAATTCTCTCTACAATTTTATTTAATTCCCATTCATATATAAATTATTTCTTATATTTTTTACTATCTACTATTTTTTCAATTATCAAATTGATTTACAATATTTATTTCAACAATATAATTTTTTCTATATATATATATTTTTCCAACAATATAATTTTTTCTCTCATATATATATATATATATTCAAAAATATATTTTTTTCAATCATCTTTTTTTTTTTACTCTATATTTTATTATTTATATTTATTTTTTATAATAAATATTTAAACATATTTTTTACTTGCTTACTCTATATTTTTTACTTATATTTTTCAATGGCAAGTGGGGGAGATGGTTCAAGAAATAAGGACAAAGGAAAGACTCAAATGGGAAACTTGTTGGAAGATATTGGTGAAGCTGTCAGTTACGACGATTTGAATTTTCACCAATTCCTTCAAGATTGATTTGGATCCGATCCCCCTTCTGCTCATAATCATCCTCTAACAATTCCCGAGTTCAACGAACTCGACCCCGCTCAAAATACCCCCCCTGAAAATCTATCTAATTCTAACCCCACAGCCTCTTCGGATGCTTTTTTTGCATGTGAAGGTGAAGAAGAAAAGCCAATGAAGTTCGAACCCTTCAAAGTGCATATGAAGAAAACTAAGGTAGATAATGGTTTTTAAATCCAGTGCAATCACTGCGGCAGAAAATATAAGGTTGGAAGAAACTTCGGATATGGCACGTTATGGTCCCATATAAAAAAAAATCAACCATCTGAATACACGATAGCGAGTAACCAATCCCAAATCTCCAGGTACGCAACCCCTTATAATCAATTATTTCATTACACGACTGAAAACAACAATTAGCATTAATGGTTGCAACTGAACACTTACCTTTTGGTTTGGTGAGAAAGTAGGTTTTATTAATTATTGTCAAAATGCATTAAATCCTGCAATGCAACGTACGTGTTCCTAGATCCACTCTCACACGTACACTAAATAGCATTTACAGAAGAGAAAAAAACAAATTGAAAACATATTTTTCTGAATTTCAAGGTCGCGTTTCCGTATGTGCTGACATATGGAGTGACAATTTTGGTAGTCATTCATATTTGGGTGTCACATGTCATTATATGGACAATAACTGGGACATGCAAAAAAGAATTCTTGCATTTCGTGTTTTTGATGACTCGCATTCAGCTCAAAATATTTTTCAACTCCTTAAAATCATTTTTCAAGAGTATAATATCCTAAACAAAATTTTTGCTATTGGCTTTGATAATGCTGCAAGCAATACTGCATCTATTCCTATGTTACAAAAATTGTGCAATCCCTATTTTGGGGGTAAATTATTTCATCAACGTTGTACATGTCATGTTTTAAATTTGTGTGTTCAAGCTGGATTAGCAGAGCTTTCTACTTTTATTAGACCAATTAGAGATAGTATTAACTATATCTGGAGGCATAACAAAACCCAGAAACAATGGTTAAAATATTGCATTGCGAATAATATGCATCCAAAAAAATTTTCTCGAGATATTAGCACTCGTTGGAATTCAACTTATAAGTTGCTTTGTGAAAGTGTTGAATATAAGGAATTATTAGTTTCTTTTATTACTTATAATGTTCCTTCAATTTCTCTTCAATTGAACCATTGAGATGTATGTATAAAAATTCTTGAATTGTTACGTGTTTTCAATGATGCTATCGTCACTTTATCTGGTGTTTACTATCCCACTACTCATTCATTTCTTATTCAATGTGTTAATATTGTTGGTGCATTCAATGATTGTGATGTTGATTTTCAATTGAGTCCATGTGTTGATGCCATGAGGAGAAAATGGTTACAGTATTATGGGCAGATTCCAAATATTTACTTGTTTGCATCGTGTTTAGATCTACGCTTTAAATTTGAATATTTGCAGGTTTATTTAGCTAGTTATTACAAATGTTTAGATTTAGAAGTTGATGTTCTTCAGTATTGTGATTCCGTTAAGGAATTGCTTTATGAATTATACAATGAATATCTTAGAATATATGGTCCGTCTTTGAATGTGCCGGTTTCACAACACCAACCCACATCTGGTGGTACTAGTAATTCTGAAAAATTTACATTAAGGGGTTTAGAGGATCGACTGTTTTTCGAAAGAACCAAAAAATTACGAACATCTTCTTCATCCTCAACGGAATCCGAGGTTGACCGGTATTTACAAGACACTCATAAATTTAAAGATGAAGAATTTAGTATCCAGGCTTGGTGGAAGAGTCATCAACAAGATTATCCAATTTTGGCAATTATTGCCAAACAAATTCTTGGAACGCCGGTTTCTACAGTTACTGTGGAACAAGAATTTAGTGCAGGTGGAAATATTTTGGACCCAAGACGATCATCTATGTGTCCACAATCACTTGAAATGCAGGCGTGTGTTGATGATTGGACAAAGGCCAAATATAGACAACAAGAACTTCAGCCGGAGATAGCGAACGACTTCTTTGAAGATGAACAAACGACGGGAACGGAAGGCAGTGAAGAGATTCCGTTCCAACATCCAACCTCCAACCTCCAACATCGAGCAACTAATTAAAGGTAAAAGAACTACATGGCCTTTGATTCCTCTACATTGATGGAGGATACGTAGGTAGCTTAATTATGGTAAAAAATTAAGTGCAAGACTGATTTTTTTTTTTTTTTTTTATTTTAATTTTAACTTTATTACATTGTAATATTGTATATTTGAATTCAAGCCTTCAAAGCCAATTTCTAATTTTATTTTATTTTTTGTGAAATTGTAAAGTTGTATTTATTAATAAATGTCAATTTATATTTTTCTAAACATTGTGAACTACTTAAATACTTCAATGGAAAATGTTTGTAAATATATTGATTGGGATTTAGGAAAAAAATTGAAAAAAATAAAAAATGGTTGTAAATGTATTTTTATTTAATAATTTGTTCATTGGAAATTTGGAATTATGATTGGGAAGAATTAATATTAATTGGGATTTGAAAAAAGAAATTGAAAAAGAAAAAAAGAAAAAAAGGTTGTAAATATATTTTTATTTAATAATTTATTCATTGGAAATTGGAATTATGATTGGGAAGAATTAAAATATTGATTATTTAATTGGGAAGAATTAATATTAATTGGGATTTGAAAAAAAAAAATTGAAAAAAAAAAGAAAAAATGGTTGTAAATATATTTTTATTTAATAATTTGTTCATTGGAAATTGGAATTATGATTGGGAAGAATTAAAATATTGATTATTTAATTGGGTTTAAAAAAAAAAAAAAAAAAAAAAAAACCGGAACCGGAACCGAAACCAGAACCGCCAAACCGGCGGTTTCAAACTGGTAACAAACCGGTTTTTCCGGTTTCGGTTTCGGTTTCGGTTTCGATTTCGGTTTTGGGTGCCTTCCAAACCAAAACCAGTGGTTTGGAACCGAAACCGGAACCAAACCGAACCGGTGCCACCGTTAGGCGATAATGACACCCCTTAAAAACTGTATGCACACCTCTTTCGTAATTATACAAATAAAAAATTTTAAATTTTTTATAGCTTGTAAATAAACCCCACTTAATATCAAAAATATCCTTTCTTTAATTATATTGTATTTTATTTTTGTATTATTATTATTATTCAAAATGTTGTTATTATGTTTAATTCTTTTAATTCTATCACTGTTATTAAAAATAAAAATAAAAATCTATCATTGTTCTTTCTCTTCCCTTACTTCCATTTCTCTTCCATGTTTTCCTTTCACAAAATCAAACTCCATTTTTCTTTTTTTCTTTTTCTCTCACCTCATGTCAAGCAACTCTCTCCATTTCTTGATTGTTTTCTATCAACAAAATCACTCTAATTTGAGGTTTTTCGGTTGAATATCCATTTTCCGTTTGTAAAAGTTGTAGGGATGCAAGATTTATATAATGTACCAATTGATTTGGAAGTAAAAAAGTGTTTTAATGAAATTAAGAAAAAAAAAATACAAATATTATAGAGAAAACAATTTATAATGATTTTGTTCTCCTAATAAAAATGACTTAAAACTTTTTTTTTTTTTTACAACCAACTTTGGAAAATTTTGATTCATTCTTTAGT
Organism: Acer campestre; assembly: GCA_954870605.1. Classification (NCBI taxonomy): domain Eukaryota; kingdom Viridiplantae; phylum Streptophyta; class Magnoliopsida; order Sapindales; family Sapindaceae; genus Acer; species Acer campestre. The sequence goes on from OX940806.1 coordinate 31,058,709, forward strand.
AGTCAATTTTATTTCCTTAAAAGCAATTGAAAATATATTAAAATTATATTTTAAAAAAGAATTTAGGGTTTAAGAAAAATGGAAAGAATTTTTAATAATATATGTTAATATCAATATCAAATCATTAAAATTAAGGAAACTTTTTTTTTTTTTCACAAAATATTAAAATTGAAAACTAATTAATAATTATTGGTGGATGTACTTACAAACAATTTAGTGCTTGTTTGGTTGAGCTTTCTACTGGCTCAAAAGGTCTACCAACGTCTATTTGAATTTTTTAGAGTTGTTTGGTTGGGCTTTTGAGATTGTCTATTTTAAATTGAATAGAGGCTAGTAGACTTTAAACCTCTACTGGGCAAAAGCTCATGAGGAGGTGTTTCTCCAAATAGACATTTTTTTAAAAAAAGTCTACCAACCAAACATCTATGATTTTTTTTTCAAAAGCTCTATTTCTAATAGATCTACTACAAGTAGATCTTTTATCAATAGAGGTTTTTCAAAAGCCCAACCAAACAAGCTCTTCTTATTGGCAATATTACTAAAGGGTATTATTGAATTTTAAAAAACATAATAATTTAGGGTGTACATACCGGGATCAAAATATACTTTGCAAAAGCATTCAATTTCAGTTTTTTCTTCGCCAAAAAACATCAAAGATGTACAAATTTTGCAATGAGCTTAATTTATCCTCCTGTTCATTCCGATAGACAGCCGCCAAGCATCGAGGACGGCCTCCGGGAGCATGTCTACAAAGCACCATTGGAGTGAGTGAGCCCAGTACGGCGAGCAACGTGGTTTGTAGCCAATACGGCGAATTGCAGCCACCGCGTAATCTTCCGGCGATGGTATAAACAGCGACCGTCTCTCGATCGATGCTACTTTGGATGCCATATTTGTTGCCACATATAGTGGTACCTGAAAGTGTAATAAATTATTACCATGATACAAATTGAAATATAAATCCGATCATCTTAACGTCATTGTTATTTTGAATACGAAACGATGGTGCAAAAATGGAAACGGGTTGAATGCAAGCAAATGGCTTACCTGACACTGCACGTCAATTCCACATCTTTTGTATTCAACATACAAAGATCTTGATAATTGATCAACGTAGCTGTACAATAATTGTTATCCACGATAACATATATTAGAATAGATAATTGTCAATAAATCAATTAGGTCATGACTAATGAGTCTAAGAAACCTCCCTTACTAGTTACTAGAGAGTCCTTTGATAAAATTTAAATTAAATTGGCGAGTCTAATTGTATTATACTATTTATTTTTTATTTTTTTTATTTGACACAGATCGGGTTATGGTTTCTGTCGAGATTTAACAAGATCAAATGTTACAAGTTTGGTCAGAATCCAATATCCACTGTGGAAGAAAATCTTCAATGCATGAGACAATGGTGGAGTGAAAAATACAAAACGAAAAACTTTTAAAATATGTTTTTTATGAAAATGTTAAAACTCCTTTTAGGGAAGGGGGCCATGGCCCCTATGGTTCCCCAATCCCCTCCCTCCGCTCTGGCACCAGGTGCACTAGTCGAGTGGAACCCGACTGTCGTCACTGATATGCATTGAGTGGTGTACATACTTGACCACTAATATGTCTGAGTAGGGTTCACTCATATTTTGCGCTCATATTTTGAGCATCAATGGACAAAAGTGGAACTCAAAAACATTATTATTAAATTTAAATTCAAAATCATCTTGATTTTTAAAACAAATATCAGAAATGAAAATGAGTTATATGTGTGCTTACGCTTTTGTAGCAGCATAGATTGCGTAAAGAGGATGCGAAGGTACAACAATGGCCGCACCAGAACCGATGTTAACAATGGCACCTTTCTTCCTCCTAAGCATCCCTTTTAAAACAGCTTTTGTAACTCTAGTCGTCCCTTCCAAATTAACCTTAACAATATCCATCCAAATTTTCTCATCAACCTCGTCAAAAAACATGGCACTTGGATAAGTAATCCCCACGTTGTTGATCAGAACACCCACTTCGACACCGTCGACGGCCTCCTCTATCAATCCGGTGCCGTTTGCGGTGGAGAAATCGAACTCCACCGTCTTGATCTTGATGTTTTGGAACTCAGACTGAAGTTCACTAGAGACTGTTTCAAGCTTGTTTCGGTTTCTGCTGACGAGAATCAAGTTGAGGCCTTTGCGGGCAAGTTGGTGAGCGAAGGCTTTGCCGATGCCGTCGGTGGCGCCGGTGATGAGAGCCCAGGAACCGTAGTTGTGGAAGAGGTTTTTGGGTTGTCTGAGGAAGGTGATGAATACCCAGTTGAGAAAAATGGTGAAGTGTTTAATGAGGACGATGAGACCGAGTGTTGAGAGGAGAAGGATAGGTGGAGGTGTAGGAGGTTGCCACGGCGGTGGATGAGTGGTGAGGTGGTTGATGCATGTAGGTGGAAGCATCGTTGCCTCTGTATTGTTATCTGGTTGAAAGTTAGATGATTTATTAACTGTGAAATGGACTTTGGAGCAAGCAGAAGCGCAGCAACAATGAAGGGTTGTCTCTACTCTAGTACTCTCTCTCTATATAGTGTGTGATTATATGTTATAAAGAAAGCATGTGAGAAACCCATACGGACCAGGGGCATAGTAGATGGACGAGTTTGGAGATTCTACCGATGGTAAAAACTTAAAAAAAAAAAAAAAATACATGGTTTAGATAAGTGGATAGATAGATACTGTAATATATATATATATATGGTATTGAGAGAGTAACCATGAGAGATTAATTTGACAATTAATGACTTTTGTTGAGAGTAGATAAAGAATTGAAGTGGATGATGTTGGAGGAGCTGCAATCTGCAGATGAGCAGATCTAGGCCAGGGTCTATAGATTGAGGTAGTTAATGCAACTCTCAGCAATTGTGACCACACGAAACTGAAATACAATTCAAAACTCACAAGTAAACCTGCAACTAATACTTTTCAATAAAATATAATATCGTTGTTAAAAGTAATGTTACAAATAAATAAATAAAATAGACATTAGTTAATTTAAATGTAACACATCTATTTTATATCTAGAAAGTTATCTATAATCAATCAATCTAATTTTCTACGTAATTTTTATTTCAATTACATAATCAAAGAGTGTATGAAAAAACAATTTTCATTTTGTTGCAAAACCTATGTCTAATCTTAACAATATGCATAGCTGAAAATAATATGTTAATAGTTCCCAACTTAGAAAAAATAATAAAAAATTCAATAGCTTAATTAAAATCTCATTGATATATTTAAATCAAAATTATTTACATATTTGTAACTTAATTTAATAATATTCATGTTAAACCAAATAAACTTATAATAATTTCAAACAAAAAATTATATGTATAATACACATTAGATGAGGTAATAATATATAAAATAATAGAAAATTAAAATCTTAAAATATATTGATTTTATCTCTTACTTTTATTGGTTATAGAATTATGAAAACAAAAATGATTAGTTAATTTATATTATTAAAATAATAAAGGGACCGATAATATTATCACCTACTTTGTATATATCACATTTTATATACAACATAATTTTATTTTATTTTTGATTGGTTCACATTTTATATTTATTGGTCAGGGGGCCCAATGCCCCTATGGACCCCCCTACATTCGCTTATAGTTGGTCCGGTGGTAAACCTTTCACACTTGCATTACGAGGTTGCGAGTTCGAGTCTCCCCCTTCCCAAAAAAACCTGAAATTAATGTAATACTTCAAAATAAAAAAAATAAAAAAAATTCACTCATTGTTCACCAAAAAAAGGCGAATTTCAATTGTTAACCTAATCACACTTGTTCATGCATGTTTGATTGCTCATTTGCATTTATTTCCCTCCCTGGTTTTAGGCTCAGTAGGTCCGATTTCTTTTCATATTTATAACCAAATTAAAAATGGAGTACACCACCTCACCTAGAATCATAAAAGTGTATAAAAGACATATCTCCTATGCTTTGGAAATAATTATATAGACATATCATGTGACATGAATACGAAACACTAATATATATATATATATATAGTGCGATGTAAATGACTCGGATGTATATGTCCGTTGTACTAAAGCAAAAATCATCATTATGAACTACAAAATCATACAGTATAAAAATGGTCCATGGCTCGGTCCTATAATATATGATACCATATACAGATTGGTAAGGGATTCATAGTTGTGTCTGTACAAATGTAAATATGTGATGTATATATACATCTTTCTGTTCCGCTTGCTACTCATTCCAGCCTCCTTTCCTGCGACATATCTTTCGATTTTCATCAGTTCAGAAAACGTTGTCAGGATTAAGCACAAAGCTTCAATATAATTGGCAAATCATACCCAAGTGGTCATGAATTTCCGGAAATCACTGTAACTAACGATAACGACTCTTTGGAGATCACGGGTCAGAGTCATGACTATTATGGCTGGATCCCTTTGCAAATTGTTCCTGGTGAAAGGGATCATCGAAACAATGTACAGAACTCAACCTTGGAGAGAAATTCCAGTCTGTCATGTGTTCCAGGTCATGGTTGGTAGATCTCATGCTGGCTTCTTCTTTGAACTTGATGAAGAACATGGATGACCAGTAATCTTTTGCCAAGTTCTTCACAATTTAAAAGAGAAACAAAACAACGTACTTAAATACGCAAATGTACGAAGTATTATACTGATCTAAAAAGAATCCATTACATGAGTAGAGCTTAGTAAACATCTCACCATTTTCAGCAACTGAATCAGCTCATTGATGGCATTATTGAAGAGATCAGGGTGTGCCAGATCGGGAGTAGTCAAAATTTCTTGTCGCGTTCTGTGAGATATATTCACCTCCATTGAAGCACCTGTGGCATGCAAAATTTACCAAGATATGGGATTTCAAAAGAAAAAGGGTATCCTGGAGAGCAACATGAACTAAACAGATTTACAGCACAAATTGATACCGAAATACAGAACAATGAGCATAATAAACATGACTCGTCTCATAAGAGGGAGCTCGATAACTTTATTTGGCAGCTAAGTAAGAGAACTAGACCAAAGCTGACACAGAATAAAGCAATGAATTAACATTAGCACGAACTTCAGCCAAGTAAAAATCACAAACCTGCAGCTATGTACTTTTCAATAATATGCCGGGCCATATAAATTCTTCTTACATGGTCATCCGCAGGAATTTTTTCAAGCTCATGCACTTCATCATAGAAATGAACACTCTCCCCAGCCAAACAACTACAATCAAGAGAAAAAAAAATATATCAAATGATAATTTTGTCTACTTCCATTAATTCATTTGTATACTTGTATCTAAAGAGAAGCGAGGCAGGATATAATTTTGCCAAAAAAGAAGCATTGTCTTGGGTGTCCTTTATTTTGAATAGAATAGCTATGAAAAGTTAAAAAATTATCAAGCCTCTCAGCCGTATATATAGCTCCAGATAATATTTTCAAAACAATACCTGTCAGCAAACGCCATAAAGGACTGCCTGAATCTTTTATCCAGAAGAAGCTTATCAAGTGGTTCACTAGGATCTATGACAGGAGTTGATTCTCGTTGCAATAGTAGTCCGCTATCAGGTATGCCCAGAGCCTGACCCATTGTTTCAAACTCTTTAGGTTCCCTTTTCCTCAAGCTGATTTGCGAAAGTAGAGGCTCTGAACTTGATATAGAGAAGAAAACCAATACAAGAATGCTTGCCTGCGATAAACCTGAAAATTGTTAGCAAATAACGAGAAGCTGAAGAGTTTTAAATTTGAATCCCAATTAGCAAGTGATGATAGCAGGTGTACACAAGATGCAAAAGAACAACCAAGATAAAACATACCATCACTAAAAGCATAAACCTGGAGGTGACTTGAAGCCATGGGATATCATCATGAATCTCATTCAAAATGTAAGCAAATATCCATACGCCTGGAAGTATAAAATTAAGAGCCTATTTTAAAAAGCTTACAAGATTATGTTATTCATATTCTACATTGTCAAATGGCTTACAGGTAATGCTGATATAGAGCTACTGATGATTATTCTATGCTAATTATAATGAGAATGTCACATAAAATATTTAAAAAGTAAAATAAAGACAATTTACACAGCCTTATAGAGAACCAAGAAGATAGTGTACCAATAGACGAGGCTGAGACAACTATTCCCTTCAAAAGGTCCTTCAGTTCATCAAACCGGAACTCAATATGCCGAATTGCCCCCAAGAATCCAGCCAAAGTAGCAACATATAATGCATGGAGGCACACAATCGGGATGATCCAAGGAGTTCCCAAATGGCACCGATAATTGAGAGACTTCTTCGTATGGATGACTACAGCACAAATGATCCTTCTTGTTAGGAAAAATTAACTGTAGTGTAGGGAAAGGCGGAAAGCAAAAGGCATGAAAAAAGTTTTACTATTGACAATCATTTCCAAAATCTCAATTGAATCCTGACTTTGACATGTATGCACAATACCTGGGCAGCCAAGATTATTCCCTCACACCACTAGGTAAACTTCAAAATAGACTTCATAATTTATTTTTTCTTTCTTTTTTGCGTTATAACATGGTCACGACTCATGGATATAAAAGTGTATTAGAAATGCATCAGAAAAATATAGGCATAATGAAACTACTACTCCTAGTCTATCAAAATCTCATTGCAGTAATTAGTAAGGTGATCTCAGGAAATGGAATTTAGGAAAAATAACTTGATACAAATTAGAGATTCTTACGTGCAGCTCCAGCAACCCATGGTAAGACAAGTAGTGGAAGAAAAATATAAGATCTGATAGGTGGTAAACGCCTCCTGTAATATCAAAAGCAAACAAGTTGAGAAAGATTGAGTGAAACATTATGGAAATAGCATTTCTTGCAATAGTTTAATCAGACAGGTTATCAGCATCTGTCCAAGACAAAATTCACTCTTCTAAATTTTCTCTATCTGGTTTTAGATCGCAAAGGAGACCTATTCGAAGAGTCATCTCTCTGTGAGTGTATGTGTGTGTTTGAAAAGTCAGGGGATGCATATTATAGGGGATATCTAGCAGACACACAGGTTAAGTTGTGACTTGGTGACACGGTTCATTCAATTTTAATACATGATCGAATTATTGATTGCATAAGATAGCTCCTTACCTGACAAATATGTTATACAATTGGAAAGCTTGTGCTATGCGACAGCTCAGCAACAAACCAAATCCGAGAGGACCTTCAACCCACGCTGATAGCAAAAGATATACTTACTATAGAAACATATTAAAAATAAAAGGAATAAACAAGTAAACTTGAAATGCGCTAATAATGACAGCAAAAGCAGTGAAGAACCTGCCCAAACATAGCAAGATTGCCACCAATGCCTCCTTTTAAATGCCAAGAACTCGACAGACATCTGCATAATACATAGTTTTATATGGTCACATTTGTCCGTAAAATTCCCATAACACAAATTTTATACGGAAACATGGAAATGAAATCCATAACCAACCACAAACGACAACAAAAGGTTGAAGCTGGCAAAAATCTGGATTACTGGAATCCAGAAGCCACTGCATTTGGTATTTGGAACCTTATGCACCACAAAGGGTAGTATGAACTTTGATAGAAGCCTGATAGAGAAATAATAATCAAGAGACGGGGTCAGAAGAAAATTAAAAAAAATATTCTTCGACAATAACAACAGAAGGTAATGACAAATTCAGAAGTAAATCAGAGTACTTAATTTTCAAATACAGACTATAGAGATAGGCGATAACAGATAACATATTACACTTTCTTTACTCCATGATCACTTTCTCTACTTCATGAGCTTTAAATCATAACTTGAAAATGGATATATTATTTAGAAAGATAACGAATCCTTGACGAGTTTCAACAGATGATATATACTATTCCTTAGCCAAAACATCCCAAAATCATAATCAGTCAAGTGCTCCCTATTGTTGTTGGTACACATATTCTAGCTGAAACTAAAATACAAACCCCAACCGAAACCTAGCAAATAGTAATTATACTTGTCATGATCTCTCCAAAATGAAAATCATATAAATATCTTTCTGATTAGCAGAATTACAGGAAAAATACTATTCTCCCTCTTCAAATTGTTTAATTCACAATCTGCTCATGGAATTTAGTCCAGTTAGACATATCATCAAACACAAAGCAGCTCAAGAACAAAACCAGAAATTCACTAAAATCAAGCTACAAAAACCCAACCACATATATTAAATTCGCAACAGTTTAAGGTGATGATTCAATCAAATCGGGAAATCAGTGTTGATCAATGATAGTTGCCCAAATCAAACACAGACCCACCTCGTATAAATATCAATAAACAATGAATTGCTGAAAAGAAGTGAAATTGGAAGGAAAAAAACGTACAAAATGAAGAAGAGGATAGCAAAAGAAATGGCAATGTAATCGGTGGGACAGCCTCCTTCCTCTGCACATCTTTCATTTTGTTGCATTTGTTTTGGTTTTGGTTGCTTGCTATATGCTGATATTATATTGAAGAAAATATATAAATCAGTTAACTGTTAAGGTTGTTAATGATTGAATCTGGTCTGTGTCTGAGACGGACCGAGTCTGAGGTTGTATTGTTAAAGCAAAGTGATTGGTCTAAAAAAGACAACAACTGTCTCTTCTTCTTTAATTCCCAGTTCCCATGTCACGGTTGACTAAAATACTTATTGATTGTACACGTGGCTTGTTAGTACTGGTCAGAATCATCAACTCAACCTCTAGTTGGTATGTACTTAGTCTTGTTCAAATTCCATTTTATCATAGTTATAATGGCTAAATACACCGACAACCCCTCAAGTTCGGTATAAATACAATTAGAGAGAAAATATGTATTTATTTACTTCTCATGATCTTAAAATTGAACTAGTAAAAAAATCAAATTACCCCATAAATTAAAAAGTAAAGATAATATTTATATAAGTGAAAACAATTAAAGTAAATGAATATAATATTTTCAATGGAATATAAATTAATTTTTTTTTAATTTGTTAAAATATCTTCATTTTTAATAGGAAATTAATTATTTTTGCATATCAATATAAAAGTTTTCCAATTGCAACGCATTTTAGATTAAAAATCAACACTTTTGGTGGTATTTTTTTTAATTTTTTTTTTTTACCCCTTTGACCTTGCCATGCAGACTTATTAACATTGTGAGGAAATAATATGCAATTAATATCAAGTATATAATTTTTATCGATGAAAAGAAAGAAGTTTAGAATGCATTATTATAATGCACGTCTATCATCTCATATCACGTGGTATGAATAACCAATTACATTTACTCAAAAAATATAAGTAGAAAATACGAAAACAAAGAATCTGTCCATGTGTCGGAACTAGTCTTCTCAACAGCATTGCTCGCAGACAGGTGGAATCTTTCTGATGTTGCAATTGCAGCAAAATTGATAAGGTCCACAGTGGTTCACACAAGCTGCCTCGTTCGATTTGCAACCAAACAATAATATTTCATTGTTAGTCCAAATTAGTATAAGATAATTATAAATAATGACACAATCAATGAGAAAACATTCTGACAAATATATGTAGACTACTTTGACAAATATATGTAGACTACCAGTATTGTCGATGACTTCATGTTCATCTTGTGGAAATTTGAGAAAACTAGTGTTTATGTATAAAGCAGTACTGTGCTTGAGGGTTGCCTGTTCTACTACTACAAGCAAACTATTTATATATATATATAGAGAGAGAGAGAGAGAGAGAGAGAGAGAGAGAGAGAGAGAGAGAGAGAGAGAGAGAGAGAGAGAGAGAGAGAGGAAAATATATATGGATTCAAGAGACAAAACCAAATATAACCACTCAAAACATCAAACTTTCCTTAATAACCACATTTAAAATTATAATTGTTAATAACCACTTTTTAAAAAAAATTTCACTGTATGTCCGTAATTTACTATGATGCCCTTGAAATTAGTTTTTTTTTTTTTTAAAACCCCAAACTTGAAATCATGGCTAAAACTTGAATATTGAAACTTGAAATCATGACTAAAATGAAATTTAAAACTTGAAATCATGCCTAAAATGAAATATGTGAAACTTGAAAACATGCCAAAAATGGAATTTCTGAAACTTGATGTCTTCTTCCCCAATTTCCTTTCTCTCTCCTCTGGTCTCTCTCTCTCTTCCCGATCTACCTCTCTCTCTCCTCTATTGGAAGCTCGCCGGCGTGATGGAGGCTCGCCGGGCGCCGGAGAAGGCATCGCCAAGCACCGGCGAGTCCCCAGCTGCAGCGGCAGCGCACTGCGCTGTTGCTTCGTGAAGCGACAGTGCTCGCGAAGCAACAGCGCCGTGCGCTGCCGCTGCAGCTGGGGGCTCGCCGGTGCTTGGCGATGCCTTCTCCGGTGCCCGGCGAGCCTCCATCACGCCGGTGAGCTTCCAATAGAGGAGAGAGAGAGGTAGATCGGGAGAGAGAGGGAAATCGGTGAGAGAGACCAGAGGAGAGAGAAAGAAGAGAGAGAGAGCTGATTTGGGGGTTTTTATACGAGGGCTTTCCTGTAATTTCTCAAAAAGTTGGTTATTAATAAATAAAAGTTCGTTTGTGGTTAAAAACAAATTTCCTATAATTTATGTGGTTAGTTTTGACAATTTTCACTGGATTCAATGTTATTATCATAAATAGAATTAATTGACGTTCAAGTCAACTTTTAATTGATAATATTGAAAGGGAAAGATATTTGGTAAATATCTTTCAAAATTGATTATTTAACAAATTAGAAGTTACTTTTCAAATGTAATTATTGAATAATCAATTTTAAGATTCAATGAATCTTTTCAAATATTCAAATTGTCCTAATTAGTTTAAACATTTAATTCACGGTTTTTTTTAGAGAAAGGGGAGGAATCAAACTCGTAATCTTATGATATGTGTGAGAAGTTTACTATTAGACTAACCTCAACTCGTCTCATTCAAATATATGCATCTATTTACTTCTCATACGTTTAAAATTAAGCTAGTCAAAAAAACATATTGCCCATAAATATTATTATTTTTTCAAAAACAAATCGTCCACAATTATTAAAATTTAAAAATTAAGAGAAAACAATAATATATTCAATGGAATATAAATCATTTTTCTACATAAAAGTGATTTGTTTAGCGATTATGATTTGGAAGACTTCAAGTGTCACAAGACAAAGTTTGCCAACTGTAACACATTTTAGATTAAAAATCAAAAACTTTTGGTGATGAATTTTTATACTCTTCTGACCTTGCCATGCAAAGTAATAATGATTAATGAGTAATTAATACGAATTATTTTATTTTTATCGATGAAAAAGAAAATGTTTAGAATGCATTATTTAAATACATGTTCATATCATAATCTCATGTATCACGTAGCATGAATAACTAATTACATTTTTTCAAATGAAATAAGCATAAAATACGAAAATAAGGAATCTGCCCACGAATCGGAATTAGTCTTCTCGACAGCATTGCAGCAAAACTTGCCACGTGGACAATGGTTCACACAAGCTGCCTCATTCGTTTTGCAACCAATAGTTAATCAATGAGAAAATACTCGGACAGATACATGTAGAGTACTTCGATCTTTCATTTAAAATACAAATGATAAATAAATAGTTTTCGAGAAATAGTTTATTTTATTTTATTTTATTTATTTATTTATTTATTTATATTATGATTATTATATATATATATATATATTTTGAAACCTTTTACCATTGATAGGATTCGAGCCGTTGACTTGAGAGTTATTTGTCCAAGCCCCAAGTTCGTCCATCTACCAGCTGGGGGCCGAGAAATAGTTTTTGTGAATAAAAAAGGTATCTACATTGTATCTAAATAAATAAAGAGATAACGGAGATGATATATATAGTACATACAATGAACAATGCTGTTGTGATTTAGGGCAAGATCTTTATTTGTGGTGAGATCTTTAGTACTGAATATAAACGAAGGGCGATTAATGGATGCATCAACACTGATGTGTGAGACACACAAGATTGACAACAACACAAAGACTACGTGCTCATTTGGAAGAACTTCTCTACCCATGAAAGAGCTTTTTTTTTTTTCAATTTTTTTTTTTTTTTTTTTTTTTGGTTATCACTCAGTAAAGCTTTTAGATGATTAAAAAAGTTGTCTTACGTCTACTTGGAGAAACTTAGGTGGCGTCCTGCAGCGCGTTTTCAGCCTGTTTTCGTTTTTATTTTCCAAAAACGATTTCGAATTCGCGTCCTGTAAACCGTTTTTCATTTTGTTTTTGTATTTGAAATACAAAAAGAAAATGAAAAACAAAAGCAGTGTTAAAAGTGGAAATTTTGAAATACAAAAAAAAAGTTGTTTTTGTTTTTGTTTTTGTTTTTGTTTTTCATTAAAGTGGGTCCCATATTATTAATAATATATTTTATTTTAATAAAAAATATTTTTTTTCTTTTTTTTGTCTCTTGACCATACATCATCTTCTTTCTCCTTCATTTCTCTCTCCTCCTTCATCTTCTCTCTTCTTCATCTTCTTCTTCTTCCTCTTCTTCTTTCTCCTCCCTCATCTTCTCTCTCCTCCCTCATCTTCTCTCTTGAACCGCCGATCGTCTCGTCACCGTCGATCTCGCCGCCGTCGACCTCGCCGGTCTTCTTCTTCCTCTTCCTCCTCCACTCGCCGTCTTCTTCTTCTTCTTCCTCTTCTTCCTCTTCTTCCTCTTCCTCCTCCACTCGCCGGATCTGCTCTGCTTCCACTCTCTCCGCCGATCGCCGGTTGCCATCGCCGATCTGGTCTTCTTCCTCCTCTTCTTCTTCTTCCTCCTCTTCTTCTTCTTCCTCTTTAACTGGTAACTTCTATTTTAATTATTAATTACATTAAAAAAAATTTTGATTAATTATTTAATCAATTTGTATATAATTGTTATAATATATTTCAATTTTCAAAAGTTTTCGGTTATCCTACCGGACGCGTTTTTTCTGTTTTTATTTTCAAAATACAGAATCCAGTAAATGCTACCAGACGCGTATTCGGAATTCAAAAATGAAACCAAAAACACTGTTTTCATTTTCATTTTTATTTTCGAAAAACAAAAACAAAAAACGGCTTACAGGACGGGCCCTTAAATTTTAGGCTTTTCCAAGTAGATCTTTTTGAGTTTTTTTAATAACACTAAAATGTCTAATATAACCCTATCATTTAAAATAGTTTTTGAATATTTTTGTAATCCTACCATTTAAAAAAAAAAAAACTTTTTTCTAATTGACAGCCAAACGACCAACAACTTTTCATTAAAAACTCTACGTGTAAATGTCTACTTTAAAGATTTACTCTTAAAAGATCTACTTGAAGAAGCTCTTCCAAACAGAACCTACGATTGTCACTGGCTTTTAAAACATTCGTTAGTTTAACATTAATTGAATTCATTTTTTCCAATGAATCTTTTCTAACTTAAATAGATATATTTTTCCTTCAAAAAATTTCATATTGAGAGATCTTTCAACCCTAAACTGATCTTATAATTTTAACGTTAATTTCTTATGGATAGTACAAATCATTGTGTCTAACTCGAAGATTTTCCACCACTTTCTAGGAAAATTTTCCCAAGTCAAATAATTTCTTTATTTCAGAGATTTAAATCCATATTTTTCATGTTTCTTGTTCAATAATGATATTTTTATTTTGTATGAACATCATATGAAGAACACATTATAACATGTTTTTGATTATGAAGCTTGAATGCTTCATATTACGGTGTTCGAAATTCGAAATACATACCTTTTAAAGATTTTGGTGATTGTATGATATCTACTTCAATGACTTCGATGTGTATCGCCACAAAATCCCCCCAACCAGATTGTTCAATGCATGAGAAGCCATTGGCACAACAATGCTGTTGGACACAATCGTTGCATAACCATATATGAACCCGACAAATGTTGCCCTGAAAGAACAAAATCATGATAGTATAAAAATGCAATTCATCCATTTCAAGTTAAAGCAAGAAGGCAAGGGCAGACGATGCCAAAACGTAAAATGTAAACGAATATATGACGGTTCAGTGTGACCAAAACGTTAGTACTTGAAAAATAAAAAAATAAAAATTCTCGATAAATCAAGAAGAATGAATACCAGACTGCAAAGGAATACTTTCGACCACTGCCCAAGTGTAGAGCACCAAAGATGCTAGAAACCAACAGGACACTCTTCCAATCAATTCCAAAAAGCGGTAGCAGTGCACCACGAAAGAGGAGTTCCTGGGCATCCCACACAACCATGAAGCATTTTGAATATCAATTGATTTTAGAAAAAAGTAGTATACAAAACAAGAAGGTAATGGAAACTATTACATTGCTTACCTCACTAAACCCAGGCAAAAATGCTACAACTAAGTAATCCAAAGGTTCAAGTGAAGTAAGGACCTGCACGAAAAAACAAGACATCATTTGAGTTCGATAAAATCTGTACACTTTATCGTCCAGAGCAGTAGACCACCTTCACTAGTAAATGTGTCTTGCCACCAATAGAGTGATAAAATATTTACAAATTATACATGTCAAGCTTGAATAGGTTCTTTGGAGACTCGATTTAAAATGAGTTGAGGCACCTGCTGATTGGCTGCTTCACTAGACTCAGCAAAATCAGGCCATATCTTTAATAGCAGATATCGGCATGATGATATCAATATAACTAATCCTGAGATCAACTCAAGATGCCAAATCTCGAAACCAACTGCGCCACAAGGGGAAAAATATCGATTCTTTTTAGAGCAATGAACAGATAATTCTAGTCAATATAGAACATATAAAAAATGATTTCATGCCAGAAAGAAAATTCTCTAGCATTTGAAAGTTGCACAATTCTTGGTACATTAACTACAAACTTTCAAAAACCTATCCAGCTTATTCAAGCAAAGAGGACGGACATGAATTTTATACATGATACTTCCGTGGAGCAGTCAATTATTGGAAAACCTTCCACAGAGGCAATATGCGATACCTACAGATTACAAGTACGGGATGTCAGAACATCGACCAATTCAAGCAATTACACCCAAAAATTTAAAGGCTTTGTTTCTACAGAAGCAAGAAGTGAAGTCTGGAAAAACAAGACTCGAACTCATAATCAAACGTCAAATTGTTAAGGGTATATGCAGTTAAGTATTAAACCACACAAAGCAGGAGATAACAATTAGAATCCTACCTGTCGAATTATAACGCCCAAAGCAGCTATGAACCCACAAGTGACAGTGCATGCTTGAAGCACGCTACTTCTTTGAGGGGTGTTTGTTAATTTCTTGGAAGCCAAATCATCAATGGAGGAAACACTATCGCCATCTATAACAGAATCATCTTCTGCAGCAGACTTATCTGCTACATTACTTTCTTCTACTAAACTCAATTTTCTATCTCTTTTTAGTTTCTTCACCGACTTCCTACTCGCAAAAGCCTTAATGCCAGATCTTAAAGTCTTCAAAAGCAAAAATTAAGATTTCAATCAAAGAACTGAACTAAAACTCTGTAAATATCATAACCACATTAAACAAAAAAAAAAAAAAAAAAACAAAAAAAGGCAATAGAGAGTCTCACATTGTTGTGTGACTTGTCAATGCCACCAATATAAAGGCTAAAGAATTTTCCACCTAATCAAATGGAAACAACTTAGGGACAATCAAAGCAAGAAACAAAGACCATAAAAAAGTACAACAATTGAAGCTTACTCATAAATGTCGAAATTGGGCAGAGTTGGTAGGTGGTGGAGGCATGGTTCATATTAAGTGATCCCATCACTAAAATCAGCCTCCAATCTTAAATGGGTTTTCTTTACTTTACTTAACTTTACTTTTAATCTGTTGAATCCCAGTTCAAAAATCAAATTACAAAGACTATAAACAAGTGAAAAAGATAGAAAAGTGAAAACTAATGCAATAATTCTCACAAAATTTATAAGTACAGAGGAGGCATACCTATGTAGCTCTTGAAGTTTCTTCGAGTCCTAAAGCTAGGAAATTAAATGGCAAAATCATTCCCAGACCCAGAGAGACGACGACAAAACTATGCTGAAGAAGAAAGTCCAGACTAAAAAAAATCTATTGCCACGTTGATGTTTGAAGGGTCGTTTTGGAAATGAAAGGTCTATAATTATGTGTGCCCCATCTCTAATTAGTAGTAAGTGGACTTGTCAAGATCTAAAACGGTATGTGCGATTTAGATATATACTTTTATAATATTGATGTAAAAACTCATATTCTTATAAAATGTGTATAATAAGACTCGAAACCTCGAAAAATATCAATAAGAAAATTCGATATTCTTATAAAATACGTATAATAAGAATTATTAAGAACTCGACATTCTTGTAAAATGTGTATAATGAGAATTATTAAAAAAGTTGTATAGCCATCGGCTCGAAATTATTCAATTTTGATTAGTGTACAAGTGCATTCTCTTTCTTTCTTTATTTCTTTTTTTTCCAATTTTTACTCAAAACTCTTGATATTATTCCTTGCAGAGAGTTTAAAAGATTTTTCTTTATAAAACTTCAATTAATCTCACTCAAAATTTGACTGAAATAAAGATAAATTTCATTGATTTTGAAATTCATAAACAGTTTCTCCCAGTAGATTATCATAGATCTCCCAACTCCAAGTTTTGATAGGTTGTAAATGGAGTGAATAAAATTTATTTTGTTTTCTGGCAAAAAAAAGAAGGAACAGTGCATGACTGTGAATAATGTGTCATATCATAATATCCAAGAACATTGCAGTTTATTATAAAATTGAATCTAAAACAATTAAAAAAGAAGAAGCTGTTTTTACATTCATCTATCATCATCAACTAATGCTAAATATTCTAACCGGAACAGATGTAAATTTTTTTTAACTTTTCTTACAAGCTTAGAGGCTTGGATTCTCTGCAACCCTAAAAATGCTTTGCAGAGATATCTGAAGGTGAGAGAATATCAATGGGTGATATGAACACATTAGGCACTTGTGCCACTTGAGAGATCAAAATGAGGGGTATAATAATAAAAAATTGAAAAAAAAAAAAAGAAGGGAAAAAATGAAAATTCTACTTTTATCTATGATACAAGTTTGAATTGCTGATGACAAATGATGTGGGTGTTGTGGGTTTCATATCACGGAGACTTGCTTACAAAATGGTTCCCAGTAGCCATAAGTTCAGGAAAATCCAGTAGGCAACAAGTCCTAGCCTTGCTCCAGGACGACTCATCAAAACTCGACCACCCGATACCCTGAATAGATCATCAAAAACAACTCAGTTTTGGTCGGTAAATGTATCATTTCCTATAACACAGTTCTTCACACTTGATCAGATTAAAGCTTTAAACAAAAGAGATCAAAAAACAAACAAAAACATTGCTATAATATTTATTATTCATGTTATTTTATTTTCTTCTGATACTAATTTTAAATTAGACAACTGAGCACTTTACCAAATTCCATCAATTCGATCTGCGATCATCTTTCCTTGCTTTGGAATCAGACCTGACGTGTTAAGAGACTTAAATACATGACCTGCCAAGAAAAAAAAAATGAATAAATAAATGATACAAATTGTCAAATCTTATGAGGCATAACATTTGGGAAAATCAGAAAACCAGACAATGCATACCTTTGTCTTCATCAGTTTCTTCATTGTTAATCAGACTAGCAGTTTCTGACTCAATATTGATGGCAAGTTGGTCAGAGGATCCCTTCCGCATAATTCGCAATTGAGCAGCCGAGGGTACAGGAGAAATTGAATTCTTTCCAATAGTTTCCTGTATAAGCATCGGAAAGAATTAGATGTTTACATGCAACTTGTCTACATCTAAGAAAGTCAAGAATCGTTGTAAAAAATTCCAAAGCAGAATGGAATACCAAGCATAATATTTTCTATGGACGTATATAGAACTGAATGCTAATATACTCAATGCTAGTATCAATTGATACTCAATGCTAAAATACTGCGTTAAAATTTAATGCCTAGATTTTGTATGTGTCCTTTTCTCTTCTTGGTCCAAACCTTAAAAGTCCTAGACAAACATGCAACTAGAATTGTATGTTAAACACAGCATATCTAATATCCAGCAGAGAAAGCATACATCCAAGTTTGGCAAGTGTTTACTGATACTGTTGTGGCAAGTTAAAAGAAAATAATTGAAATAGAAATTCGTACCACATCTTCAATTTCAGATATCTCAGACCCAGTGGGCAATGATGGTGCTTCAAAGATGCTCCTTTCCTGGACAATTTCTGGTTGAACAGTCCCACCTTGAATTGAATCTTCAAGGAACTTTACCTTGGCTGTCAACTCATCAACAACCTTTTGGCTCCCAAGCAACTTCGTACCAAGTTCTTGAGCTTTGGATTTTGAATTTTCAGCTTCTGAAACAAGGATCATGACCTGCTTCTCCAATACTGGTAAGAGCTCTACTAGACCAGCAGAATTTTTATCTAAAACAAATTCATTACCTCCTAAGATATCAAAAATTTTCTCCAAACCAAATGTGAGCTCAGAAAACTCAATACCCATCCTTTCGAAGTTTGTCTTATTTCTAGCATGCATTTCAACTTCTTCCTTCAGATACTCAATTTCAGTGGTTTGTGTTGATACGATCGATTGCAAATTTTCTTTCTCCAGCGCTAATAAGTTTATTTGAGGATGCAACTCAGTTACACAATCAATAATGTAATATAGTTTCTTCAAGTAAGCTGAGCTTTCAGGCTCAAGGTCTCTTGTTTCTGACTCTGCAAAAGGAATGTCAATCCCACTTATCTTGTCAAAAAGTGCTTTCACCTCGGAGGCCGACAGGAGGGAATCTTCTGATCCTGTAACAATTAAAAACAAAGTAAACAATAACTTACTAGATAATTAGTACACAATAAAAACCAAAATATGTTCAGCAAGATCCAAGCAAAGAAAATTCACCTTGTTCTTTCATCAATAAGCTATTGTGAAGCAATGAAATTTCTGAGTCTTTTTCTTTCAACTTTTCTTCTTTGGCTTGGTAATCCTCCATTTCGAGCCTCAGCCCTTTACAAGAATCTTGTAATGCATCTACCTCAGTCTCCAACTTGGATACCTTGTTTTGGTATAGATCCCTCTCTTCTATGGTTTTTTCAAAAGCTGTTGTGGTCTCAATCAATTTTTGCTGCAAATCTTGAATTTTAGAGGCTGCCACAGCACTGGTGCTCTCAAACAATTTAGTCACAGTTTGAGTTTTTCTCAAAGAAGATAACAACTTCTCCGCCGTCTCTGCATATTTGTTGCTTAAAAAACTCTTTTGATGCTTTGCTATGCCATCTCCATCAACTTCTCTCTCATCTTGGAGATGAGCATTCTTCAATTTTTCGAGCTCAGGAACAGAGTGTAGATCTAGTAGATCATTTTTTACCTCAAACTGCAGTTCTCTAGCAGCATCACTACAAGCAGACAGTAAAACTGTGACGTCATTTTCTAACATTTTTGACGCTTGTTCTTGTTCCTGTTGATATGTTTCCATACTCTTTACATTTTGTTTTAAAGATTCCATGTTCTGCATCATTCTTAAGACTTCATCCTTAGTTCCCAGCAATTTCCTTAACATAATTGCAATAATCTCATCAAGGGAAGAAGAGAAACCTTCAAACTTGTCACCAAGAATTTTGTTTCTTAGCTGGAACTCTTCTGCAGTCTTTCTAAAATAAGAGTGTATGCTGTCAGCATCTTCTACATTCATCTCACCATGCTCTATCTCAATGTTGTAAGGATCAATTGCAAAAGGTGTAGTCACATGTGAATATCCCTGAAGTACGTTAAAAAGTCAAAAGAGCTAATTGGGGGGGAATCTGTAACAATTATCTAAAAGAAAACTAATATGTTTGCACTCTCAAACTCAGTATATATAGAGATATGAATAATAAATAAAACAGAAAACTTGAAATATGTCAAAATTTCCTAGAATAATGGAAGTCATCTTCTGTGTGATAGTTGAACCATTAATGCATTCACCGTCATTGGCAAACACCATCACAAACTAGTTGAATCTGATTTTTGGATATGTTTAATTGGCATCGTAGCATCAATAATTCCAAAGTATTATTAGACAATTTTCCAAAGTACTATTAGCTATAGAAACACTATTTGCACACTCAACATGATAAATAAGCCATTCAAACATTAGGAACTCTACATGAGAGAGGAGAAATAGAAGGGGGAGGGGGATGTGGAATAAAGAAGGCTGTGTTGATATTACCTCAAAGTCAGGGTGACTTAGTGGCACTTCTGAACCCTTGTCAACAACCTGGTCCCATATGTCTTTAATAATGAGGTCCATATTTCGCAAGCCCTCAATTTTCCTATCAAAGGATTGTTTCACAATAGAAAGCAGCTTGTCATCTTTCATAACCATTTGAAGATCATCAAGGTGTCCAATGAGCTCCACAGACTTACTCTGCAAGCTTCCATTTGTCCCAGACAACTCTTCCATGCATGCTTTCAACTTGGAATCAAGTGTTGATATCTCCTGCTCAGCAATTCGCTTTTCATCTTGAAGTGCGGATATATCACTCTCAGCCTTTAACAATGCATCTTCCATTGACTTTATAGATGTGCGAGCATCTGCCAACACAACAGCCTGGGACTCAGCTTCATCTTTCATCTTCTGCAGCTCATTCTCCAAAGTGGTTCTGCCAACTTGTACAACATTATTTTGTTCAGTCAGCAATACAACATTGGTCTCTACTTGGGACAAAGCATCTTCAAGAGACTTTATTGTTTTATATGCCTCTGTTAGTTTGCTAGTCTGAAAAGAAACTTCCTCCTCCACTTTCTCTAGTTCCATGACAGCAGCAGCACCCCTACTTTGAGCCTCTTCTTTCTCAGTGATGAGCTCAGAAATATGATTTTCTGTCATTGATAACTTATCTTCAATTGACTTCCTACTTGCACAAGCTTCAGCGAACTTGCTAGTTTGGATACGAGCTTCTTCTATTGCTTTCAGCAACTCTTGTTCAACATTTTCCTTACCAACTTCTATTTCTCTCTTTTCATCAGTAAGTCGGGCAATCTTATCCTCTGCAATTGACAATGCATTCTCCAATGATTTTGTAGTTGCTTGCACATCAGCTAAATTGCTAGCCAGAGCACTGGCTTCCTCTTTGATTTTCCCTAACTCTTGCTCTAGTTGTGTCTTTGCATTCTGACATTCATTGATGTACCCTGAAATCCAGTTCACCTTTTCCACGGGCTCTGTAAATACTAAATCAACAGGAACAACAATGCGATCAACGGATTCAAATACTCTCTGCAAAATTTTATTGCTCTCCAATAAGAACAGCTCAAGTTGATTGCGTTGATCGTTCATAGCACCAATATCGGCCTCTAACTTTGGGATACTCTCTAAATCAGTTGTCAGTCTATTGATCTGATCCCTGCACTCAGAAACTGTAGATTCTTGCTGCTGCAATTGAAGCTTCAAATTTTCGATTTCAGAGTTCTTTTCATCCAGTTGAGATTTCAAGTTTTGACGATCCTGAACCAATCCCTTGCCTTTCTTAACTGCCGTGGATAACTTCTCCCTTATCAAAGTAGATTTCTCCTCTGATCGTTCAAGATCTTTCTGCAGAGAGTCTTTTTCCATCTTCATTGCCTCAAGTTCTTCTGACAAAACTCTTGAATTATTTGAAAGATCATTAAACTGCAATCTAAACTGCATCTCTTCTTCAAGTAATTGCTCATGTAGCATCAACTCCAGATTCTTTACATACAAGAGACTTTGCATTGTCTCAAACATTTCAGAATCAACACCGGATGTATCAAAAGAGGCGTGGGCTTTTTCTCTTATCTTCCCTAAACATTTATCAACAAGCATGGCCATATCAGAATGTGTATGATAGACCTCATCTTGATCTTCCATTACCATTCCTGATTCCTCTAGCAGCATCCTCACTATCTGATTCTTCACCATAGAGACTTTATCTGCTCTTGCAACGATTTCTTCATATTTGTTTGCTAGATCATCCAACTCCTTCTGAATATAATCCTTCTCTTGAAATTCTGCTGACAGCGAAATGCTTAAAAGGTCAATTTCATTACGTGCAACTTCCTTTGTTTTTTCAAGCTCATTGAGCAATACATTTGCTTCATTTTTGGACTGATTAAATGATTCCTTCAGCCATACCAAACGAGATTCCAAGTCGGGAAATGAAACAGTTTCTGGTAGATCAATCAAAGAAATAGTATCTTTCAATTTGATGAAGTCCAAGGATATGACCTTCAGATCATTTCTCTCGTTCACCAGCCATTTAATTCTCTCCAACATGTCCGTTTGTTGAAGATTCTCAGGCAAATCAGTTTGAGACAGGATTTCTTCAGATCTTTGAAGAATTGAATTTGTTTGTGAGAGTGTTTCTTGCAACGATGCAATCAAATTATCGCTTTTGACCAACTCTTCCTGGCTTAGTTCAGCAGCCTGTACGGCGCTGGACTTTTCTTGCAATGCAGCTAGGCATTTCTCAAGCTCAGTTGTTTTTTCAGCTAGAGACTGCTTCAGCAAGTCCCGCTGCTGGACCAATGCCTTTCCTTTTGATACTGCCAAGCTAAGCTTTTCTTTAGTATTAGTACACCTTGTCTTCTCCTGCTCAACTTCTGTCTTTGTTTTGGAAAGTTCTGTATTCAGTGCCTCCACTATTTCTTTGTACTTCTCAACTTGTTCCACGAATTTGCTATTTTCATTTTCAAGATGGCTTACCTTTTCAACCAATTCCACTTCTCTTTTTTTGAGCTCAAGTAACTCACTGCTAGCACCAGCAAAGACTGTCCCAAACTCTTCTTGCACCTGAAGGTCAGGCTTGATGTTTGACAAACACTGCCCAAGTTGATAAATTTCATAAAGCATCTGATTATACTTCTCAATTAACAGATATGTGTTTTTCTCAACATGACTTATTTTCCCACAAATCGAACTATCTAACAACTCCTCTTGACTAACAACTACCATTGCAAGATAACCCATCATCCTATCTGCAACACCTTCAACATATTGTTCCTTCTCAAGCTGAGCATTAGCTGATTCATTAGCAACTGAATTCAAATAAGATGCAGCTACATCACGTGATACTGACAGTTCGGAGACTTTTGCATTGAGACCCTCAATCTCTTGGTCCTTCGCATGAAGAACCGCATTAAGTTTCCCTAAAAGCACTCTCCCTCCGTAATCGCTCTTCCAGAGCACCTCTAAGAAACTGTGAACATTCACTCATCAAGTCATCCAATCGAGCATCAACCATACTGTCCCCTATCTCTTGTTCACCAAGACGATCAACCAACCCACCATCACTTTCACCTTGCAACAACTCTTTATCTGTCAAAACCTTCAGCTGGTGGCGAAAATTAGCCAGTTCTCTAGCAAAGGTCTTTCTTTCTTCCTGCAAGCATCACAATTTCAATCAGTATCAAAAACCAATTTATCAACAAAACATTCATCAACCAACCAATCAAAATTTTAATAGATATACATATGAAACCCGACCTTGCATTGGTTTTCGAAACTATCTCTCTCATTAGCAGTTTTATCCAGCAAGTCGCGAAAACGTTCCAGTTCATCAACCAATACATGATTATCGTCGACACCATTGTTGATGACATCCTCTCTTTCACCACCATTTTCTTCCTCAAAAACCGCGGCTTTAGTCTCCTTACTTGCAGACAAAGCTAACTCATCAGACGCATCCTCGAACAGATCATCTTTACTATCAGCATGCATCAAGGGAGTCACACGCACTACTTCCTACATC
Organism: Acer campestre; assembly: GCA_954870605.1. Classification (NCBI taxonomy): domain Eukaryota; kingdom Viridiplantae; phylum Streptophyta; class Magnoliopsida; order Sapindales; family Sapindaceae; genus Acer; species Acer campestre. Next base: position 31,082,476 of record OX940806.1, read on the forward strand.
CATTTCGCATAAATTACATTACAACATCAAAAACCAAAAACCCCAACACATAAAAAGCAAAAAAGCTTCAATTTTATTTATTTATTAATTTTTGATACTTTGAAGATTCAATCAATGCAACAAATAGTAACAAAACAGATTGATTTCTATCTCACCTGATTCACTGACGATTCAGATTCAACAGGACCTTCTGATTCACGAATCTCCGACATATCGATCGAACATAATCAAAACTCAGCTCACTCTTCAATGAAAAACCAGATCTGCCAAATCAATATCTCGAATTTTGTTATAACCCGACACGAAAAAAAAAAAAAATCCTTTAACACAAACAAATAAAATAAATAAACCCTAGAAACCTTTTTTTTTTTGGTAATTGACCTGTCAACTGAATACAATCTGCATTGACGACTCTGTCTACAAGTGTCTAGGGTGTGAAGCACACAGACTATATATGTTTGTATTCGATCGTGTCGTGAAAATATCGATTTCTAAATTTTTATTATTTTTAAAAATTTTCGATAATAAAAATTGAAAATACTGTATCATCAATTTTTTTTTGTTTTGTTGATATAATCAAATATTTAAAAAAAATGAAAAATATTATCATATTTAACACGTTGCTCGTATGACAGTCTCCACCAATCAAATCGTTTTAGTAAAAGGATACATTTCCTCATAGATTTCTTGCCAAATATATCTCTACAAATTATATGATAAGTCTCAAGTAATAAAATTTAATTTTATTAAAAAATTCATATTAGTTATACCATCGTATTTAAGTATTTAACTAACTAGGATGCATTTGCTAATCACAAATCCAGTAATTTAATTAATGATTTATGATTACACTTTTAATTGAAATTGATTGTGAATCAAATTCGGTAATAGTCGAGAAGAGAAACTAAAAGCATCTCTCATGCAAAAGTATCAGAGTGGTTTGTGAAAAAAAAAAGATGTCATGATAGGATAAATGGACACTTTATTAAAATATATATATATATATATCTCCAATGTAATTGTATATATTCAACATCACATTGATGTGGTAAAAAATATATTAGACATTGTCAATATGACCGCCTACTTTTAAACGACCTGTTTCACGACTATTTTTTCGATTGACTCAACAAGTATTTAAAATCGACATTAATTTTTTATCTATTTTTTGTAAGAAAAAAAAAAAAAAAAAAAAAGGAATTTTTTTTTTTGGACAAGTCATTAAAATAAATGTGTTTTAAATGGAAGTATTGAAGACAAAATTTTGAGTTAATTATCTATCAAGTCTATCTTTATACCACATAAGAAACAAGTTCATTGACATTGTTGTTTATGTCAATGATTTTTGGTATATAACACACTTTTACATTGAAGATACTATAATCCCCTCTTCCCATCTAAGGAATCAGATTTCCTTTCATTTCATTCATGTCACTTATTAGTAAACGCTCCATAAATTAAATTATCTATGTACTAATAGTTCAACAAAAACCTTATTCACCATGAATTTTTTCTACTAGTCTTGCATCAAATTTTAATTATAATACATTGAAGAAAACTATAGTATATAATAATTTTATTTTATTGATGATTAATTACCATCAAAAGTGCACGTCATCTCTTAGCACATGTGATAGTGGGAGGTTTCGAGTCCCACCTTATGTATTTTACAAGTATGTGAGTCGAGTTTTCTTCCGATTTATTAAGAAATAGATAACTTTATCGCACATATATTATCTTATCTCGATAGTCCTATTGGAATACTTAAAATAAAATAAAAAAATTCCTATAAAAAGTTAATTTGACATTAATCATGAATTCGTAATCAAGTTCTGTCCAACCAAATGCAGAAGAAGAAGGGGCCTTTAGTATATCCTACAACAAAGGAGCTTCGCTCATTAGACTTTCCTAAAACAGAGAGCCACCCATGTATAAATGCCTCTTCAATTCAACACATTCTTGGAAACCAAACAAAACCAAGCAACTTATTCAATATTTGATTCAACAAAATGATAAATTCAAAGAGTTTCTTCCTTCAAATTACACTCTCTATTCTTTTGGTATCATTCTTTCTTTCCTCTGCTCAAAACAACCCCCATGTCATGAATCCACCGCAACCCTACACCGCAGCAGCAGCAGTATTTACTTCCAAACCCATCCATCCATCTCAACTGTCAATCCAAACAGCAGCAGTTCCTTCAAAACCCATCAATCCATCTCAACTGTCAATGCAAGCAGCACCAGTTCCTTCAAACAACATCAATCCATCTCAACCGTCAATCCAAGCAGCACCAGTTCCTTCAAACAACATCAATCCATCTCAACTCTCAACCCCATTAGCAGCAGCAGTACCTCAAGTTCAACCCTCCAACCAAGCAGCAGCTCCTTCAAACAACAACAACCCATCTTTCTCTGCATCTAACACCTACAATGGCTCATTCTCTTCCTCTGCATCTTCCAGCTATAATGGTTCCTTCAACAAGGTCTTTGCTTTTGGAGACTCCTTTACAGACACAGGCAATGCTTACTTGTTGGGTGGTCTTAAATCATCCTTTGTTGGTTCTCTACTCTCTTATTCTTTCAAATCCTTAAACGCTTCTCAGTTATCCGGAAACCGCCAATCCAATGGACGTTTGGTTGTCGATTTTCTCTGTGACAGCCTCTCTATTCCATACTTGCCACCTTACAAACAAACAAAAGTTAACTTCAGTCATGGTGCCAACTTTGCAATAGCAGGAGCAACTTCTCTGTCTGCTGATTTTTTCAATAAACTTAAAAACAGTAACAATGCTGAAAATGCGAACTTGATGTGGAAGGGGATTCCGTCGAGCTTCCAGACACAACTGGATTGGTTCAACAAGTTTCTTCAAGAAAAAGAATGTAATGGAAAGACTGCTGATGCTTGCAGAACTGATATGGAGAATTCACTCTTCTGGATCGGTGGAATGGGTCGAAATGACTATGCTCGTACTCTTAGTTCCGGTTCCACTTTTCAAATTCCCCGCCTCAAAGAGATGACCGTTGCTTATATCTCCAAGTTTCTTCAGGTATGCTTATATATAGCACCAGAACGCGATCATATTATCTTGCATTCGTGCAAATTTTGCTAACTGAAGAGTGTTTTCCATGACAGACATTGGCAGGGAAGGGTGCAAAGTACATTGTGGTTCAAGGGCTACCACCAGTGGGATGCAGTCCATTAGAGCTGTTTCTATCGAATTCATCTGATCGTGATCAAATGGGTTGTTCGTCAGCGATCAATGGAATAATAATGGCTCACAACGAGCTCCTTCAGAATATGTTGGCGGATTTTCAGAAAAAGAACAGCCAGTGTACCGTTGTGTATGCTGATTACTGGAACGCATTCAAAACAATACTAGCAAATTACAAGGAGTTCAACTTTAATGAGCCCTTCAAGGCTTGCTGTGGAGCTGGAGGTGGTGCTCTCAACTTTAACGTGAAATCTACATGCGGAACCTATGGAACATCCTCTTGCAAAGACCCAAGTCGCTACATTAGCTGGGACGGGATCCATTTCACAGAGGCCATGCATCGAAAGGTTGCTGATCTCTTCCTCAATCAGGGCTTCTGCAAACCATCATTCGATCAGCTGATTAAAATCAAAGGAGAACTGTCGGTGAAAGGAGGAGGAAGCGCGAACGTGAAGGTGTAAGGGTTTCGTATCTGTCATAGAGTATCTGTATTAGTTCATTTCTACGCTCTGAATGGCTACATTCATGAAGCGGGGTATTAGTTCATTTCTTTTTTCCCTTCAATAGTCGTTTAGATAATTTAAGTGTGATTAGTTTCTTAAACATACAATGATATGTTTAGAGGACAAGAAAATGTCACAATCAATTCTTACATTGATGTATAAAATATATATCTTATAAGCCTAAATTTGATATATTCAGTTTATCAGAGTGATCCTCCATGCCATCAAATCCTTAGTTTCAAGTACTTCTATGGAGACAGGATTCTCTAATTGAAGCCAAACCACAAGAAGTTTTATACAGATATGTCTGAGTGTTGTCATTCAACAATTGAAAAGGAGTACAAGAAGAAATTCTTTCTCATGCAATTTCAATATAATTGTAAGGTACACGATGATTTTCGAAATGTGATCTTCGATTTTCGAAAGGGGATATCATACATTCATACCCCAATCCTCAACAATGTTCAAACAAGCATAAAGATTATTTTGTATAAGAATGAGAGAATTTTCCTCACCATATTCTATTTACATTTGAAGGTCGGCTTTTCTATCTGTACAGCATATTCTCCTTGGTCGTTTCTACTCAGATTAAGTATTCATAATACACTAAGAAATGGGAATCTGGGTATTCCTTCGGCAGACTGTTGACATAGAGGTAGAACTGCAACAAGTCCTCTTTCGAAACTGTTTCTGGAGCAATCACATCGTCATTACAAGTAAGCACCCATAAGTCTTCTGAGTTAACTCTCTTTAAGCTACCACGGCAAAATGGGCAGGACTCTGACTTTGTGTTCCTGTAATTTGGAAGGAATGTTATGAGTGAAATGCAAATAAAATTCATTTTGATATCAAGTATTCAAGGTGAAAAGCATGAGACACGAGAGGGTTGACGACAGGTTTGTACTTACCAATTACGGTAGCATTTGATGCACATTGCATGACAACAATTTGGCAAAACCATTTTGGTACAAGGCTCCAAGCAAATACCACATTCGTCTTCTCTCTCCAAATCAACATCGAAGAGTTGGTTATCTCCTTTCACTCTACTACCAAAATTCAGCACGTCGGTACACTCTTCATTTGCTTCATCTAATTCCCCCAAACTGCTATGCAGTCGTTGAAGAGATGGTAGTATAATGCCTGCAATTTTATTTTTCATAGAACTGAAAAGAATTAGAAACATAACCCACAAATGAAAACCCCCTGCGAATCCATTGATTTAAAATATATCTAACATTAACATGCACTTAGTTTACACACCATAGAAATCCCTAATTGTTGCCTTCCTTCCATGTGTAGATAAATCCACTCGACCATTTGCATACACCTGTATGAATAAAGCAAGCAACCAATTAAAAACTGCATCAATTATACAATCAACAACCATTGAAATCCTTAAAACCACAACACTAGAGTCTAAAATCAAAACGATACCGGAGAGTAACTGACCTTATATACAAGTATGTGGAAGAGGTTTAAGTATCTGGGGAGTACACATATGCAAGAAGAATCCATCCATTGTATCAAAAACCAGAAGACAGGAGCCCAGTGATTGTAAACCAATTTCATTTGGAGATGTGCACCGCTCTTGGCCTTTGGAATTGCTGCAGCCCTACAACCCCAGGAATTTAAGTTAGAGAAAAATTCAACATAGCTGACCACTAATATCGACATCCACATTTACATTTTAACAAAATCATCCAACCATTAATGACCAAGCGGGTAAAGAAAGAGGGAAAATGCCAATACTATGCGGTATTGAATCCCATTAGCTCCAAATTCAATTACAAAACTCACTTTTGCTCAACCAGCTTAGCGGAAATCACACGGCTAACATCAAAGTTTAATCTTTTGTGCACAGGCGTGCACACAAACAGACAGAGAGAAAGAAAAAGATAAATTGCACTTTCTCTAACATGATTTGAGTGATAAAGCTACTAGACTAAAATTCTCAATATGAAAACAACACAGACATTTGGCAACTGCTACTACACCCATACATAAAATTTCCCACTTGGCTTATCTTCCTATAAATTCCAACACAAGAATCAAAATCCAACACACACAAAAAAAGTGAAAACAACATAGACGCCTAAATTAGGTATTGTCTTATTCTATCTTCAATCAGTATAACAAACAAATAGTTTTGGTGATGATCATATCAGTGATCAAGCACATAAACAAAAACAAAAACAACCCATCATCAGGAAAAATGAAACTGAAACCTTACTCAAAAAGTAATTTTTAGATTGAAAGACAAAAACTTACAGAGCATTTGCATGCTGTATATCAGCCTCTAAAACTTTCAACGAGTCCTGATAAGACGACTTTGCCAACTGATAATACATCACCTCCATATCCTCTCTGTCTCTCTCGAATCAACAAATTAACATGAGCCAAGAAAAACCCTTGTAAATTTGGAGGAACCGCAACTGTGTTTCGTCTGATTTTAGTTCAAAGAACCTTACCAACCAAAAAGGCAAGAGAAAAGTAGAAGAAGAGATACAAAGAGGGTTTTTATTTTTCTCTTGCTTTTGTTCCTTCCCTTGCTTTTATCTTCGCTTAAATTCTAAATTCTAAAATTTATATGGATAAAGAATATAGCGAGACGGTAGGTCCGTGGGGCGGCTCTGATAACGACTTTTGCTTTTTTGGTTTTGCTTCAGAGAAAACAGAGAAAACAGAATACGTACAAGAAAGGTAGAAGTTTTCTTTCTCTGTTATGCTATGCTGTGTCGTGTGTGTGTGTGTGTGAGATGGGGATGCCCTCATTTGATTTCTTGTTCTTTGTCTTTTTATTTCTTTTTTATTCTAAATCTATCGGATTAGATTACGAATCCTGTTAAGATTTACCGAAATCAATCACCATAAAAACTGCATGGAATGCAACTTTCACTGCTGGATAGAGATCTTTTCACATATCATAACCGATTAGATTAAAGATCAGTTGCGATTTACCGAAATCAATAACTACATAAGCAATACTGAATTGAATTCCCACCATTCGGGGAGAGGTCTCCTCATGTATTGAAATTTTTTGTTATTATCTTGATCTTAGCTTATTTGTTTTTTCTAATAGGTTTCCTTTTAAAAATGGCCTAACCCTTTTATTATTATTATTAAAACCAAGAATATCTTATGTTATTGACATTATGAATTGTATCAATTTTTTATATGATATGATTAAAGATTATGCTAAACCTTTGCAATATTTTATGTGGAGGGTTTTATCCTATGTGTACCATACAACACTTTCTTCGTGCGATATCTAGGTTAAGGTTTACGATATGAGGTTGGCTCAATGGTATACACCTTACACTTACAATACAAGGTTTTGGGTTCGAGTCTTCCCCCACCCTATTCCTAAAAAAACCCGAATTAATGTAATACTTCAAATAATAATAATAAAAATTAAGGTTTTAGTTAGATTACCTAACAAGAAATGAGTTGGATTAGTTCTTAAGTTTTTTTATTTTTATTTTAATTGCTTCATTAAATATGATTGTGATACTTGACACCAAGAAATCCCTCAAATTTTGGCCAAATCATTTTAATTTATATCATATGATTGAGTTTACACACTTTTGTTAATTATATTGCTTCTTATGTCCAATAATGTTTGAATGAGACTGATAATTATTGTTTCTTGGCTGGTAAGTAGATTATATTATAGAAAAATTTGTTTAATACAATAACACTTCTGTTTTCTATTTACAAATCATTTAAAACCAAATCCATCATATCTTGTTAGGTAATCCAACTAAACCTTGATTATTTTTTATTCACAAGTCACAATTGACTATCTAGTTTCAATAGTTTGTCAAATATTCAAAAATATTCTAATTGGTGTATTTCAATTGGGAATTCCTTTTTTTTTTTTTTTAATTTCAATTGGGAATTCCTCAATTAGGTCATATTTGTGATAAAAAAAATTCAAGCTTTATGTTCTTTTGGCTCATTATCAGACTGAATGAACGCCTTTAATCACCAAACCATATTCCATTGAAAATTCAAGTTTTATGTTCTTTTGGCTCATTATCAGACTAAATGAGCACCGCCTTTAACCACCAAACCACATTCCATTGTAGACCAAGAAACATATCCACCTAATATTCACCAAAACCACAAATACATTTACATTCTAGTTTGCTTTTACATAAAAGAGTAAGCAAAACAAACTGTTGTTTTGCCAGATGAAGGGAAGAAAAAAAAAAAAGCCTTGATGTTTTCTGGCATAGGCATTTTAGGTAGAAGCATAACAATTATGAGTTGAGATGATGATTGCTATACTAACTATTAGGTGGGGATGCCTTTTGAATTATCTTGCAGATGGTTCTATGCACCCATTTGATAGATCGGCGGTTTCGTTTTCCAGGAAGCTTGAAAGCAAAGTTTTCCGGGGAGATTGTGCCTCGGAACCACCGGAAGATGATTTTTGGTCACTTCCCTTTTCTATATTGATTGCATCTTGTATTGCTATAACTATTTCCTGCATTCTTGGCCTGGAATAGCCTTGCTGTTTGACACATTGGATTGCAAGTTCTGCGATCCTCCAGATAGACTCGATTTTGACATTTCCTATCAGAATAGGATCAACAATGCTTATCACATCGCCCTTTCGTATCAAGGATCTTGCCTGTAAAACAAACAAATTTTCAGTGTTCGTTATCATAATTCAACGTAAAATATGAAAGATGCTAACAAATGTAACTCTAGAATGAATGAAACTGGCAACGAAGCAACCTACCCAGTGAACAATGTTTAAATCAGCATCAAAATCTTCCACTGAAACAGGCTTTCTTCCAGAGATTAATTCCAGGAGAACAACCCCAAAACTATAAACATCACTCTTTTTGGTCAATTGCTGATTTGCATAGTACCTGCAAAATGGCTGGTTTAAGCACAGGAAAAATAAATAAAGATATGATAAATCCTACACTAATTGAAATGCAATGCAAGCATGGCTTACTCAGGATCTAGGTAGCCAACCGTTCCTCGTGCTACACTTGATATATGTGTTAAATCTTCTTCAGCTTGTCTAGAAAGTCCGAAATCTGACACTTTTGCTCTCATATTAATGTCTAAGAGGATGTTGTTTGTTTTTACATCTCGGTGAATGATACCAGGGTAGCAGCCATTGTGTAAGTACTCGAGGCCTACAAAAATCTAAATAAGTGTTTATAGTTGAAAATTGATTCATGCATATGATTTACCAACACCCTGAGAAGTTTTATCATCAACCTTTAGCTGCATCGTGTGCAATTTGTAGACGCGCAGGCCAGTCTAAAGGCTTCTGGTTGACAGAACCATGTATGCGGTCCCCTAATGTTCCATTATGCATATACTCATAAACCAGCATGTGTTGATGCTCGTCTTCACAATATCCGATTAAAGGAACCAAGTTCCTGTGATGAATTCTTGACAAGAGCGCAACCTGTAAATATGTTTAATTGTTTATCATGGTTAGTGATATAGAAAATTTAAGATGTATAGAGCTGAATCTGACACTACTACCTCGGTCACAAATTGCTGTGTGCGATGGCTGGCTGCCTCAGCCATTATCTTGACTGCCACTTCTTTTCCATCTTTCATTTGTCCATAGTAAACAGAACCAAAACTTCCTTTGCCAATTTTCTTCGAAAAAATATTTGTAGCTTCTTCTAGCTCGGAAAGTGAGATGTAATACGCTGCCAAAGGCTTTGTATTAGTCCGCAAGGAATCGCCTGATGAAGATTAAAAGAATGAACCTGTTAACATTAGAAAGCCTTCCACCTTTATCATCCTGAGTAAAATGAAATATAAGTCTATGATCAATGCACCTTTTTCATAGTTTTTCTGATTCGATATTTTCCTTCGGAAAATCTGCAGTAGATATACACTTCCCAAGAACAGAACTAACAGAATTGAAAGTACTCCTATTGAGCTTCCAAATATCAACTTAAAGCGCTGCTTATGTAGTTCAGGATTGTTTTCATATCTGCCAGAGAAAATCATCAGCTATTTGTTAATCATCTGAGACAGAATTCTCACATCAAATCATCATATTATGTCATTACTACGACGATTATTATGCCCGAATGAACGTATGCAAACAATTAAACCATAGATATGATCACGCAAAGTACAAAATTACTTTGTGTGATCATTGATACAGCAGTGTTTATCTCAGAATTATAAATTTATTTTATGTAACAAAAGATATCACATTACTTGAGAGGCATATACTCACTTCAATTTTATTTTTCCTGTTAACAGTGCTCGAGGTATTTCCCCTCTAAAAGAGTTGTTCCCTATGTGCCTGCAACATAAACAATTCACAGTTGACATTCAAACATCAATTGGCATAGTTTGAAAAATGCACTATCCGATTCAACGATTACCAATAGTGTTTCTTAAAAATAAATAAAAGTTAAAGAGATCCATGTTAAATAGTACATACAATTCCTGCAAGTTTGACAAACTGCCCAGATATGAAGGTAATGAACCTGTTAAATTGTTGTTTGCCAGATGCCTGTGGTGCATAAACAAAACAAGGTGATCATGAACCAATCATTTCCTTAATTAGATATAAGCATAATCACAAAGCAAGCAAGACCTCAGTGTAAATAAGCGATAGTAAATCATGAAATGAGGAGCTTACAAAATTTTCAGATTGATTAGATTACTCATATCGGGAAGTGGCCCTGTGAGGGAGTTATCATCCAGCCACCTACATAACCAAACAGATCATTAGACAGAGCTACAGAGTAATAAATCTTCTTTACAGCATATATAATTACACTTACAGCTCTGTCAATGCCTCCATATTTTTAAGCTCAGATGGAATTTGGCCCTTTACATTCTTTCCTGACAAGGAACTGCACAGCAGGTCAGCCAAATAATCTCTAATAAAGCTTGTACAGGAAATTAGAGTTTCTAAACTTATAAACAGATGATTCTAATTTCTATATTAACCATAAAGAGCTTCCACATTCTACAAGAATTCTTTCAGTATTAAGTCGCCAGTGTAATCCTACTGGTCCAATACACTACTGAAGTATGAATTGAGCACTTGCATAAACAGAAGGTGAAGAAGACCTTACATTTTTGTAATTCTTGGCGGAGTGGAAGAGCTACATGCCACCCAATCCCAATGAACCGGAATACAAGGATCGCCTCCATTGTTTGTCCAACCACTTCCATCAGACATGGAGTAAAGGGCTGCAAGTGCAATCACTAACAATTGAAAACGTAATTAGAAACCACACATGATCAGATAGAAAGTTGGACAAAACAGTAGCATGGCAACATCCTTCACTTACCATCTTGCCTCTCAGTTTTTGCAGCAATCTTTTGGTACTTACTTATCTCTATCGCACTTAAGAGTGGTCCTTGAGTAGAATCTCTGGTCTTAACAAAACGGAATGACAGAACAAAATTGAAGGTTACATTCATGTAGCTGGGTTCATAAAGAGTGTAGCTCCCATTAGCATTCTCAGCAATATTCAGCACTGCATTGCTGTATTCAGGCATGTAAGGTTGTTGCAATTTAAATTTCCGCGTCTCATTCTCCCCCAAGTCTTGAATTTCAGCAAAGTATGCATAAGCCCGAGCATTGGCAGGAAAATCTTGCAGGTTTAGCCTATAGCTCAATACTCCTTGCGTGCCAACAACTGCAGTTTGCATTACTTTGACAGGTGGATCTTCCCTTTTCCTTATGTCTATGTTCTTCGATGTATTGATCCTCACCGTGCCAGGAGCTTCCCCTACAAGAAAATTCTGCCTTTTATCAAGATCTGATTCCCAAATTCTGTCGTAGGGATCATCCGGGTACCTGAGATAACATTATCCATTCAATAAATCTGCACTGGCTGATGGTACTAAACAGCTATGAACATTTGAAGGGAAGTTACCTGATGGCATCCTTGCTTGGAGCACCAAAATTGATTCTAGCTGCTACTTTTAAGAAGAAATCATCTTCGAAATCAGTAGCATACATGGAAAGATTCAAGGGCCTTAGCTCAAGAGTGGATATGAATGGAGTACCAGTTGTTGCACAGCATATGCACACATCAATAGTATTTGAAGGTGCTCTGATGATCATTTCCTTAACATATACTCTCGAACCATCCAACACGGTGACAGTAGACCATAGAGTTGCATCCAAATAGAGCTTAAATTTTGGGTATGTGTCTTGATCACTTCCCAAATTTCCATATTGAAACGTTGCTCGAACAATATATCTTCTTCTCTCTTTTGTGCTCAAAGTATAACAGTATTTCTTGGTGCTGTCTATGGGGAAATCTCTGCGTTTTCGATACTGCATCCAGTTTCCATTTGGTTTCTCTACTTGTACTGATTTTCCATTGGAGTTCATCATACCCATGTCTGAAATCCATGCTAATCCAGTACTTGGGTCAGTGTAATTACTTGTTCCTCCACAATCTATACTGATAAACTCTGCATGTTTGATTTTGTTACAAAGAAATTATCAGATTCCTAAATTCTATTTTTCACTATCCTAACAAAAATATAGACATTGATTATGCTCACTTAATTCATACAACATGCCACAATAATTTTAGAAACTTGAAATAAAACTAATAAAATTCTACAAATAGAAACTTGAATAAGAACAAGAACATACCTGTAACTTGGCACAAAACAGATGATAAGAAGAGAAGATATATAACCAGCAAGAACTGAGAAAATAAAACCATTGAATTAGATGAGGAAGACAATCAAAATCTTTTCAAGGCTTAGAATTTAGTGAGAGAGAAAAAAAGAAAAATTGTTTGTAAAGTTGAGCATCAGCATCTCATACTCTCTCAGTATAAACAATGCACTTTCTAAATTTATCAATATGTAATGCTTTTATTGTTTTTATCCGTTTTTCTTTTAACATAACTTCATTCTGTTCCAACAGACCTTGGTCTGTTCACAAACCAAAGAAACAAACCTCCCTAGTAAAATTAGTTTTTTTAGTTTTTTTTTTTCTACGTTCATTAATGGAGGTCGCAGACCTCCAATATAATTTTTTTTTTCAGACCTCCTCTGCTGCAATCTCCATTAATAAAGGTCGCAGACCTCCGCTATAATTTATTTATTTTTTAAATTCATTAAAGGCATTTTTATTCACAAGTCACAATTGACTGCCTAGTTTGTCAAATGTTCAAAAATATTTTAATTGGTATATTTCAATTGGGAATTCTCAATAAAGCCATATTTGAGAAAAAAATTCAAGCTTTCTATTCTTGTACTTTTTTTTTTAATATGATTATTCAAACCTGACACAAAGTTGGACCGAATGAACGCCATTCACCACCAAGCTACTTTGGACAATGATTTATATTCTTGACTTTTACAATAAACATGTCTACCTAATATTCAACAAAACCACAAATATATTTACATTGTAGATTGCTTTTACACAAAAGAGTAACGAAAAAAACTGTTGTTTTATTAGAGGAAGGGAAGAAAAAAAAGGCTTAATGTTTTCTGGCATAGGCATATTAGGTAGAAGCATAACGATTATGAGTTGTGATGATGATTGATATACTAACTATTAGGTGGGGATGTCTTTTGAATTATCTTGCAGATGGTGCCATGCACCCATTTGATAGATCAGGGGTTTCGATTTCCAGGAAGCTTGTCAGTAAAGTTTTCCGGGAAGATTGTGCCCTGGAACTACCGGAAGATAATTTCTGGTCACTACCCTTTTCTATCTTGATTGCATCTTGTATTGCCATAACTATTTCCTGCATTCTTGGCCTGGAATAGCCTTGCTGTTTGACACATTGGATTGCAACTTCCGCGATTCTCCAGATGGACTCGATTTTGACATTTCCAATCAGTATAGGATCAACAACGCTAATCACATCGCCCTTTTGTATCAAGGATCTTGCCTGTAAAACAACAAAATTTTCAGTGTTCATTATCATAATTCAACGTAAAAAATGAAAGATGCTAACAAATGTAACTCTAGAATGAATGAAACCGGCAAAGAGGCCGCCTACCCAGTGAACAATGTTCAACTCAGAACCAAAATCTTCCACCGAGACAGGCTTTTTTCCAGAGATTAGTTCTAGGAGAACAACCCCAAAACTATAAACATCACTCTTTTCGGTCAATTGCTGTTTTGCATAGTACCTGCATAATGGCTAGTTAAGCACAGGAAAAAAATAGAGATATGATCAATCCTACACTAACTGAAATGCAGGCATGGCTTACTCAGGATCTAGATAGCCAACCGTTCCTCGTGCTACACTTGATATATGTGTTAAGTCTTCTTCAGCTTGTCTAGAAAGCCCAAAATCTGATACTTTTGCTCTCATATTATTGTCTAAGAGGATGTTGCTTGTTTTTACATCGCGGTGAATGATACCAGGGTTGCAGCCAGTGTGTAAGTACTCAAGGCCTACAAAAATCTAATTAAGTGTTTATAGTTGAAAATTGATTTGTACATGATTTACCAACGCTTGAGAAGTTTTATTATCAACCTTTAGCTGCATCTTGTGCAATTTGTAGACGTGCAAGCCAATCTAAAGGCTTCTGGTTGACAGAACCACGTATGCGGTCCCCTAATGTTCCATTGTGCATATACTCGTAAACCAGCATGCGTTGATGCTCATCTTCACAATATCCGATTAAAGGAACCAAGTTCCTGTGATGAATTCTTGACAAGAGCGCAACCTGTGAATATGTTAATCATGGTTAGTGATAGAGAAAATTTAAGGTGTATAGAGCTGAATCTGACACTACTACCTCGGTCACAAATTGATGTGTGTGATGGCTAGATGCATCAGCCATTATCTTGACTGCCACTTCTTTTCCATCTTTCATTTTGCCATAGTAAACAGAACCAAAACTTCCTTTGCCAATTTTCTTCGAAAAATTATTCGTAGCTTCTTCTAGCTCGGAAAGTGAGATGTAATACGCCACACCTTCATCCATAAAATGACCACCCCGTGCAATCGAATAGGCTGTCAAAGGCTTTGTACTAGTCCGCAAGGAATCACCTGATGAAGATTAAGAGAATGAACCGATTAACATTAGAAAGCCTTGCACCTTTGTCATCTTGAGTAAAATGAAATATAAGACTATGATAATGAACCTTTTTCATTGTTTTTCTGATCCAATAATTTCCTTCGAAAATTAAGCAGTAGATATAAACTTCCCAAGAACAGAATTAACAGAATTGCAAGTACTCCTATTGAGATTCCAAGTATTAACTTAAAGCGCATCTTTCGCTTATGTAGTTCAGGATTGTTTTCATATCTGCCAGAGAAAATCAGCAGCTACTTGTTAATCATCTGAGCCAGAATTCTCCCATCAATTCATCATTTTGTGTTATTACTACAATGATTATTATGCTTGAATGAACATCTGCTGACAATTTGTTAAACCATACTCACTTAAAATTTATTTTTCCTGTTAAAAGTGCTCGGGGAATTTCCCCGCTAAAAGAGTTGTTCTCTATGTGCCTGCAACATAAAGAATTCACTGTTAAGATCCGAACATTCTCTGGGGGATCATAAAAAACATGCCTGGATTAAAATAGAAACATCAATCGGCATAGTTTGAAAGATGCTCTATCCGATTCAACAATTGCCAATAGTGTTCCTTAAAAATAAAATAAAAGATTAAAGGATCCATGTTAGCACATACAATTCCTGTAAGTCTGACAAACTGCCCAGGTATGAAGGTAATGAACCGGTAAAATTGTTGTTTTCCAGATGCCTGCGGTGCATAAACGAAACAAGGTGGTCATGGACCAGTCATTTCCTTAATTACATGTAAACATAATCACGAAACAAGCATGGCCTCAATGTAAATAAGTGATAGTAAAGCATGAAGTGAGGAGCTTACACAATTTTCAGATTGATTAGATTACTCATATCGGGAAGTGGCCCTGTGAGGGAGTTACCATCCAGCCACCTATATAACCAAACAGATCATTAGACAGAACTACAAGAATAATCGATACTGACTAATAAATCTTCTTTACAGCATATATAATAACACTTACAGCTCTGTCAATGCCTCCATATTTTTAAGCTCAGATGGAATTTCTCCCTTTATATTCTTTCCTGACAAGGCACTGCACAGCAGGTCAGTTGAATCATCTCTAATATAGCTTGCACAGGAAATTAGAATCTCTATATTTATAAATAGATGATACTACTGAAGTATTAATCGAGTACTTGCATAAGCAGAATGCCAAGATCTTACATTTTTGTAATTCTTGGTGGAGTGGAAGAGCTACATGTCACCCATTCCCAAGGAACCGGAATACAAGGATCGCCTCCGTCATTTGTCCAACCACTTCCATCAGACATGGAGCAAAGGACTTCAAGTACAGTCACTACCAATTGAAAACATAATTAGAAACCAACCACACATGAACAGATAGAAAGTTAGACACAATTGTAGCATGCCAAAATCCTTCACTTACCATCTTGTCTCTCAGTTTTTGCAGCAATCTTTTGGTACTTACTTATCTCTATTGCACTTAAGAGTGGTCCTTGAGTAGAATCTCTGGTCTTAACAAAACGGAATGACAGAACAAAATTGAAGGTTACATTCATGTAGCTGGGTTCATAAAGAGTGTAGCTCCCATTAGCATTCTCAGCAATATTCACAACTGCATTGCTGTAGTCGGGCATGTAAGGTAGTTGCAATTTAAATTTCCGCGTCTCATTCTCCCCCAAGTCTTGAATTTCAGCAAAGTATGCATAAGCTCGAGCATTTGCAGGAAAATCTTCCAGGTTTAGCCTATAGCTCAATACTCCTTGTGTGCCAACAACTGCAGTTTGCATTACTTTGACAGGTGGATATTCCCTTGTCCTTGTGTCTATGTTCTTCGGTGTATTGATCCTCACCGTGCCAGGAGCTTCCCCCACAAGAAAATTCTGCCTTTTATCAAGGTCCGATTCCCAAATTCTGTCGTAGGGATCATCCGGGTACCTGAAATAACATTGTCCATTCAATAAATCTGCACCGATGATACTAAATAGCTAGAAAACGATAACGCTGTTAGTAACCATCACACCTAAAAGCTTAAGCTAATAGGAAATGACTCAACAATAGTATTTAAGCACCCCCAACACACCCCTCACGTGCTAGACCGATGGGCTTAGCACATGGACCAAGCTCAGATTGCTGAACAAATACATAAACAAATGCACTGTGGGGGAACTTGGTCTAGGACTCCTGGGACAACCAAGACTCTAATTCCATGTTAGTAACCATCGGATCTAAAAGCTTAAACTAATAGGAAATGACCCAACAATAGTATTTAAACACTAACAAATGCTTCTTGTCAATCTATGAACATTTAAAAGGAAGTTACCTGATGTCATCCTTGCTTGGAGCACCAAAATTGATTCTAGCTGCAACTTTTAAGAAGAAATTATCTTCAAAATCTGTAGCATACATGGAAAGATTCAAGGGCCTTAGCTCAAGAGTGGATATGAATGGAGAACCTGTTGTTGCGCAGCATATGCACACATCAATAGAATTTGAAGGTGCTCTAATGATCATTTCCTTCACATATACTCTTGAACCATCCAACACTGTCACAGTAGACCATTGAGTTGCATCCAAATAGAGCTGAAATTTTGGGTATGTGTCTTGATCACTTCCCAAATTGCCATATTGAAATGTTGCTCTAACAATATATCTTCTTCTCTCTTTCGTGCTCAAAGTATAACAGTATTTCTTGCTGCTGTCTATGGGGAAATCTCTGCGTTTTCGATACTGCATCCAGTCTCCATTTGGGTTCTCTACTAGTACAGATTTTCCATTGGAGTTCATCATACCCATGTCTGAAATCCATGCTAATCCAGTCCTTGGGTCAGTGTAATTACTTGTTCCTCCACAATCTATACTGATGAACTCTGCAAATGTTGATTTTGTTACAAAGAAATTATCAGATTCTTATATTCTATTTTTCACTATCCTAACAAAAATATACAAACACAAAAAGACATTGATTATGCTAACTTCTTTGCAATTTTTCACTTGAAACTATGTTTGGATTCTACACTTAATTCATACAACATATGTCACTATAGTTTTTCTGAGTATAAATTAACAATATCACAATCTTATATTAAAACATTAGAACTAATAAAATTCTACAAATAGAAACTTCAATAAGAACATACCTGTAACTTGGCACAAAACAGATGAGAAAGAACCAAAGAGAAGATATGTAACCAGCAAGAACTGAGAAGATAAAACCATTGAATTAGATTAGGAAGACAAAACCAACCCCCTTTTTTTTTTTTCCTTCTTTTCAAGACTTAGAATTTAGTGAGAGAGAAAAAAGAAAAATATTTTGTTTAAGTTGAGCATCAGCATCTAAATATCAGTTCTCATTTTTTTTTTTTTTTTTTTTTGTTTTCCTCCACCACTTACCTTTAACTTTTTTGATTGATGAGTTTGGTAATGTACTACTGTTCATTCACGTCGATTTCTGCTTTTGTTTTTTGGATTCTTTATCTTCCCAAGAAAAGTTAAAGATTTCAGGAGGGTTCCACTTCTACCTTTCGAAAAAAAGAAGCAAGTGTGTGACATAACCTCAAGCAATAAAGTGAAAAAGATATCAACTTTGAAACAATTGTTTTGCTTTTTACTGTCTGAGTGACAATATGATATCAGACATAATTCTGTTATAAATATTTTAAGAAATCCAATCTATCATGTCTTGTCTTCTCCTCTATTGGAAGAATGATAGCTAGGATTTACAATTCAATGATGCAGATACGAGACACTTGTTATTGGAGTATTGGACCAAGTAAGCTTCACACTTGTAAAAACTCCTGAGATAAATCGAGCTTTAATACTGTATTAGTAATCATCAGACTTAAAAGTTTTGGTTTTTATCGATATACATATATACGTAAAGTCAAGATGGGGATTTGGGACTAAAGGAGAAGGTTGGCCATGCAAAAAAGGAATCTATAAAGAAAGAAAACGAAGTAACATAATCATAATAAATTATCAATGTATTTAACCATTATCTTGTTAGCTTGCTAGCTTTAATTTCCTTTTAGCAAACCACAGAATCTCTTTCATGGACCCTTTAGACCAACTAGTCTTCAGCTTTATAAAGTTTGACAAAGTATGCAAAATATCATTTGATGTCCTCCTTGTAGCTGGACAAGATACATCAGGATGGTCCCCATCTCTTTTATTAAAAAAATGGACACAGTCTTCTACATTTATTGTAGAATGAGTTCTTCTTCAGACTTCAGAGTTTTTATCAGACAAATTACAGCTGTCTCATGACAGACAAAACAAACAGTTGGAATTGATATGGACCTCGTCCAGACTCCAGTCCAGCAGCAGCCCATTAATTGAAAGCATAAATGGGCTACGGTGAACCATATCTGAGACTGCAAATTTCATGGGCTGTTTTTTGGATATGAGCCTACACGCAGAAAACAGAGCAATCAAAAGCCATCACATAAACATTCAAGTTGCACATGCATTGAAATTAATTCATGATTGTGTGAACTGTGAAAAGAACAAATTCTAAAAAAACAGAGCAAGTAATTTATTAGAAATCAGAACAAAATTGTGCATGCATTTATATATGGAACCAATGGTTTTATTAGATTAGGTGAAGAAGGGCCCTATTGTGAAGTTACAGCCACCGCCCCACCGGCTTAATTATATGTACTAATCTTGGCATAAATGACACGATAACACTGTCTCGCACATAATTTTTTCCTAAGGCTAAGGCTTAGGCCAAAGCCCTTTGGTCCACACAGATCAAATGTAGCATGTAGATGATGAACCAGAAGGACCTGCGCTTGATTGGGGTAGGTTAGGGCCTAAAATTGCATATTTCAACTGTCAATTGTTTATAGTTAAATGTAGAGTGTAGACTTTAAAATTGGCATTTCAAATGTCAATTCTTTATAGTTAAATGTAGACTTCACGTAATTTAGTGTAGTCAAAGTGTTCTTAAACTTACCTTATTTGATTTTTCCACTTAATATTGAATGGTACTTAATGTGTTACATTCAGTTATTTTGTTTGATTTTTTAAATGTTAAAATCACTTAATGAACCCCTAAAACCACTTGTTTTGAAAATTGAAAATTTTGCACTTTTCACTTAACACAAATCCAGTAGAATTTAATGAAAATTTTATTTCTAAAACTATCCTCACTAATTTAATCTATTTCCAAAACTAACCACTTGTTCTATAATTTTATTTTTATTTTTACATGCAATCTATAAATTATATAATTATCCAGGTTTATTCAAAATCAATTAAAGAATAAATTGATCATTAAATTTTCTTTTGGTAAGGACATTGACCCTCAATATTCCTTGGTGGATCATTTTGTTACCGTCTGTCTGTATGCAAGACTAAAAATAAAAGCCCATTAGTTTTATAATGTCACTAGCTAAGAACTTAGTAATTATTAGATTATATGCAATAATATAAATTTGAAATGTTATTAATAACTAAATAAATTTATTTTATAATTAATTTATATGTTAGAGTTGTCTGTAATATATTAAAATGTAAATATATAACAAATAATAGTTAGAAGGACATAGATTAAAAGTATTTATTTTCAGATATTTATAACTTAAAAAAAAAAAAAAACTTATCACTTATATTCAGTTTTCAGTGAGAAAAAAATAAACATGTTTTTCAGTTTTCAGTCACTATTTAGTCTTTAATAATATTCAGTATTGTTCAATCTTCAGATAAAAAATCAAACGGGGCCTTAATCAATGACTTACAAGTCTTGTCTTAATCTTAAAAGTTCAGTTCGATCCTGATAAAAGAAAAAAAAAATGTATTTATATAGATAGTCTTTCTATCGTCAATTCGTCCTGATATAAAATATATCAGAATGAATAATGTGAACCACATATTATAGAGAAGTTTTGACAAGTGCATACACTTTAAGTCATAGCATGTAAATCTAATGATCCACATTCTTCGTCTTGGTATATCTTATATCAGGACAAACTGACAACAGAAAAATTGTATATATATATATAAATTATCAAGTTAGGTATCCCTGACGATATTATCGTGCGATGTAAACAAATCTACAATTAGTGAAAAAGTAATGCTAGGCATCCCAAAAAAAATTTCCAAATTTTTTCCCAAATTATGTGGCACATGAGGTGTTAATATCTTGTAATTCATAAGATTAGAGCATCTCCAATTGTAATGTGACTTGCATTTGAAAAAATTGTGATATATCAACATTGTCAAATCAATTGTTTTGTATGTGATGTGTAACTAAACTTGATAGACATCCAAATGAAAAAGTGGTCTCCAATGCTTCACTTGTAAAACACATGTTTTTAATGACATGTCAATTTATTATTGGTCTCTTTAAATACACTTTAGAATTGTTGAAAAAAATAAAATAGAAGACAAGAGTAGTTGCTGACTGGGCCAACAAGATAAATGTCCAATAGATCCTCTGAAATCAAAGAGTCATGTTGACAACCTCAAACAA
The DNA here is from genome assembly GCA_954870605.1 of Acer campestre. Taxonomy (NCBI): domain Eukaryota; kingdom Viridiplantae; phylum Streptophyta; class Magnoliopsida; order Sapindales; family Sapindaceae; genus Acer; species Acer campestre. Next base: position 31,103,673 of record OX940806.1, read on the forward strand.
AAAATTTGCCACCTTAGATTGAAGTTGTACTAGAAAGGTTGCATTGAAAATGATTTTTTTAATAAAGTAGTTATTCATCCTACGTGGCATCTAATTTTTTCACAACCCACATTACTATTGAAGATCTCTTATGTAGTGAAGATGTGATGATGACACATCACATGCCACATCATTTGTGAAGGAATTTAGGAAAAAATTTAGGACATTCAACATTACTCTTAGTGAAATCGCGCGATAAACACTCGTCAGATATACTCATATACCTAACTTGATAACTGTTTTATATATATATATATATAATTTCAAATTAGAACGTCCTGATATAACTTCATGAAGATATCGAATGTGAGCCACAAGTTTTATATACTTTGACTCAAGTGTGTATACACTTGTCGAAACTAGTGGCTCATATTTAATATCCTCATGAATTTTTTAACAAAGTAATTGTTCATCTTACGTGGCATATATATATATATAGTTCCGATCTGGTGAGGACGTCCTGATATAAATTCATCAGAATATTGAATGTGGGCCACTCATTGTGGAGAAGCTTTGACAAGTGTATACACACTTGAGTTAAAGCATGTAAAACTAGTAACTTACATTTAATATCTTTATGAAGTTATATCAGAATGCACTGATTTAAAATAGATATATATATATTCAAGTGTGAGCCATTCATTATGGAGAAGTTTTGACAACTATATATACACTTAAGGGCCGTTTGATTTTTTATCTGAAAACTGAACAGTGCTGAATGTTAGTGACTGAAACTGAAAATTGAAAAACAAGTTTGTTTTTTTTTTTTTCACTGAAAACTGAATATAAATGATAAGTTGTTTTTTTTTTTTTTTTTTTTTTTTTTTTTAAAGTTATAAATATCTGAAAATAAATACTTTTACATCTATGTCATTCTAACTATTATTTGTTATATATTTACATTTTAATATATTGCGATAACTCTAACATATAAATTAATTATAAAATAAATTTATTTAGTTATTAATAATATTTCAAATTTATATTATTGTATATAATATAATAATTACTAACCTCTTAACTAGTGACATTATAAAACTAATGGGCTACTTCATGTGTATATTACGGACAAAATGAAGTTCATTAATATATTCTTATTAACAATCTACTTCATGTGTATAATTTATTATTTAATTGATTTGGAATAAAATTGAATAATTATATAATTTATAGATTTTATGTAAAAATAAAATAAAATAAAAAATAAAAAAAGGGAGAATCGCAAATACCCCCCCGACTTTTAACCAAATGACAAATCAAACCCTCTGGTTTGAACAATCAGCAAACAACCCCCTACCGTTAAATAACCCCTACATTATTTGTGTAATGGTGTTAGTATACAGTTAACGGTAGGGGGTTATTTGCTGAATGTAGGGGGTTGTTTGCTGATTGTTCAAACCAGAGGGTTTGATTTGCCATTAGGTTAAAAGTTGGGGGGTATTTGCGATTCTCCCATAAAAAAAATAAAAAATAAAACCATTATAGAACAAGTGGTTAGTTTTAGAAATAAATTAAATTAGTGAGGATAGTTTTGAAAATAAAACTTTGCATTAAATTAAGTGAAAAGGTAAAATTTTTCAGTTTTCAAAACAAATGGTTTTAGGGGTTCATTAAGTGATTTTAACACTTAAAAAATCAAACAAAATAACTGAATAAAGCACATTAAATACCATTTAGTGTTAAGTAGAAAAATCAAACAGGGTCTTAATCAAAACATGTAAAACTAGTGGCTCATATTCAATATCTTCATGAAATTATATTATGATGCACTTATTTGAAAAAATATATATGTATATATTTTCTATTATTAGTTCGTCCTGACAATAAATATATCAGGATGAATAATGTGGACCATTAGATTTACATACTTTGACTTAAAGTGTATGTACTTATCAAAATTTCTTCATAGTCTGTGGTCCATATTTTTTTGTCACGAGATATTTATTATCATCATAATCAGGTATATATATGAAAAAGAAAGTGGAAGAGGTATTAATTGTCAGCTAAGTTGAAAAGTCAAGAATTGGGAAATGATTCTGATTACATCACGATTCATGAATGATGACAACCCCTAGTGGCAGTTGAGAAAATAATGAAGGCAAAGGTGGGATAGAGAGAGAAGGCATCCCTTTCTTTTCTTCAACTTTGTGAGAGAGAAAAGTTTCAACATTAAGCAAACTTGTCTCTCTCCCTCACACACACACTCTTTTGCCTTTCTCTTCTCTTCATCATCATCATCATCATCTATCTATCCATCTGTCTCTTCTCTTCTCTTCTTATATAAAAAAGTCTCCGTCTAAGCTTCTCTACCAAATTCCAAAATTCCCTCAATAAAACAAAATCACTTCTTACCACCCCAAAAGCCTGTCTTTCTGTTTTTTTTTTTTTTAGTTTTTAGCTTTTTAAACTTGTAGGACTCTTCAAAAGAGAGAAACAGGATGTGGGTAAAAAAACCCAACCAAACTTCTTATAGAGAATCTCTCAAAGCTCTTGAAGCTGATATTCAACATGCCAATACCCTGTAAGTTCTTCCATATTGTTCAGTATAATTTTTTTTTTATTTTGTGTCACCAACAATTGACCATTTTTTGGCATTTAAATATTCATAGCAGAAAAACCTGTAGAAAACATATGAATAAAATTTACATTTTGGCTGAAATAGTAAGGTTATAGAAATTGGTCATGTTCCTTCCTCCTTTTGCTTTGAGGAGTAGTTATTTTAATCAAATTGTGGTGGTTAGATGGATTATCATCAAGTTTTAATATTTTGATTATTGTGGCTGGTGGGTATGGGTTTTTGTCAAAGATGCTTTTTTTAATTGACATTTTTTAATCAAATATGGGTTACAGCTTTAATTTTCTTAATTCATCTACTGTTATGCTATGGAACTGGTTCAGTCTCCAAAATTGTTAAATTTGGAATTTTTGGTGTTACTCAGATAAAAAGTTATGATCTTTTTAAATGTTGAAACCAAGAAGAGATTTTGTAGTCTAATTTGTGGGTGGGATTTTTGCAGAGCTGCTGCTCTTCCAAGAGATTATGGTGGAGATTATATTCAGATGAGATTATCGTACAGCCCACTTGCTCCTTTAGTTCTGTTTTTAATTGAATGGATGGATTATAGTTGTACAGATTCACTCCCCAGTTGTTTAGGCCTACTCCACATACTTGTTTACAAGGTGGGTGCTCATTTCATTGATGATTTTCCAAATTTGTTGGAACTTGGAACCAAGTTAAATATATATATATATATATATATATTTGGTTTTGTGATATCCAAATGAAGCTCTTCAAAAATTTGTCCAGGTATATGTTGATGGAATGCCTGCATTGTCCTCAAAAGAAAGGAAAGCTACTCTAAGGGAATTTTATGGTATTTACTTACTATACTTGTCTAACTTGTTGTTCATAAACATACAAGTTCCATTTGTCACTTACATTTTCATTTCATTTTGTTTAAATTTTCTTGCAGCTATCATCTACCCTTCACTTGTTCAACTTGAAGATGAGCTTACTCAGTTGGAAGATAACAGTAAGAGGAACCGCTCATTGGAAATTTCTAGCAGAAACAGAGTGGAAGACAGGAGGAAACTATTAGATAAAGATGTAGAGAGAGATGATGAATGTGGGATATGTATGGAGAATTGCACTAAGATGGTACTGCCCAACTGCGGCCACTCGTTGTGCATTAGCTGCTTCCATGACTGGTACCCTCAATTCTCATATGTGCTATTCACTTGTTAATCGATTACTTGAAAGTGTTTCAATTATAAGACATTTCCAATACAAGTAGTTTTTGCCATAATGTACTTTAATATGGAATTCAGGAATGTACGATCTCAGTCCTGCCCTTTTTGCCGAGGTAGCCTAAAGAGAGTGAGCTCTAAAGATTTATGGGTTCTCACCAGTAGCACCGATATAATTGACACAGTTACCATCGCGAAGGAAAACTTGAGGCGCTTCTATCTTTATGTCGAAAACCTGCCTCTTATAACACCTGAAACACATCCATTTATACTTGATTACATGATCTGATCTATGGAGGAAGAATGTAGTGAAATTATGCAACATGCTGCCCACCCTTTGTACATAGCGTATGGTATGGTGTGGCGAACTTTGATTTGATCTACGACTACAATGGCTGGTTGAAGAAACAAATTCATTGTACGTATCTGTATATAATTAACTGAGCTGCTGGATTATTCCCAGATGCAGAACCGCCATTAGCAGCCTGGATTGAAGCGAAGATTGTGTATCTATCTATCTATTCGAAGAATGTAAATACAAAGAATAAGGTATGCATGGTATTCAACTCAGCTTTTTGGAACCTGAGTGTTGCAATGACCATGCCAAGAAGTAGCATTGCCTGATATTGATAGTAGTTTGTTTCTGCTCACTACTATCACATGGTTCAAATGTATTTTTCTTTATTAGAAACACAGTAATGCATCTTTATCAGAATGTTTCTACAGAAATTGATCTCAGCAATGCAAGATGAGTAGTCATCAATTGCAAGATGAGTGGTCAACAATTGACAGTTGTATTATCATCTCTATAAAATATATCTGCATAGTTCAATGATGAAGAGTAATAACAACATACATGAGTGGTTAATATCTCACTTTGATTGCACTTGTGAGTTGTGAAGCTCTATCTTAACCAGATTAGATAGATATTTATTTATAACTTTTGATGTCAAAATATGTATGTGATGATTCTCAAATATCCATAAGAACCACCATAACTACTCATATTTGAAAATGAAATATTATTGATTAGGTGATTGCCATTATGTACCTTGTAAGTTGTAATGGTGAATAAACACTCATTATTATTTTCTTAACTGCCAATTAAAGAATATACTTTGGATGTAGATTATTTTGTGGTTTAACTTGGTTATCTTGAATTACCTTGACTGCATCCTTAAGATACCTCAAAGCTTTGTTGAATGTAAGATATGAAAAAATTTGATGTAATAAATTTGCAAATTTGACAGATTCTCACAAAGAGCTTTCTGCAACTGTTGTATCTGTTTGCATTTCCCCTCTATATCCAAGTGATCGAATTTCAACTCTCACTCCCACTTTTGTCTATAAAATCACAAAGTGCAAGAATAATCATAACCCTTCCTTATAGTGGGAGTAGAAGTTGATCTCATCATATTTCGACACATCTCACCTTTGATCTGATCGGTGACACACTTAAAAAAAAAAAAGGCTAATTGGCACCGATGCTCCCTGAACTATGCCCAAATTTGCACCTTACCCCTTATAATTTTTTTTTCGCCATTAAACCCCTCAAACTCTCATTTATTGGCAACTCCCGACTATAGATGCCCCCTGCTAGGGATGGCAATTAGACCCAGACCCGCGAGACCCGACCCAGACCCGACCCGCCTGGGTCGGGTCTGGGTTCAAAATATTAGACCCGATTCGGGTTCGGGTCGGGTCCAGGTCCGGGTCTACCGGGTCTAGGTCCATAGACCCGGACCCGGACCCGGACCCGTAGACCCGAATAGTGAGTAAGTTAAAAACAAATAAAAAAAATTGAAGAATTTGAAATTGAAATTGAATGCAAATAATAATATTTCCCTTTTATGTCCTATATTTATTAATTTTTTTTTATTTAGTTATTTATAAATTTAAGTATATATATTTTTTTCGTATATATATATTTTTTTGGATCGTGGGTCCACGGGTCTGCGGGTCCAAACCCAGACCCGCGAATTTTCATGGGTCCTGGGTCGGGTCTGGGTCTTTCTAAGACCCACGGGTCCAGACCCGAACCCGAACCCGAATTTTTTCATGGGTCTGGGTCCAATTTTTTTTGTTGGGTCCGGGTCTGGGTCCAATAGGACCCGACCCGAACCCGACCCATTGCCATCCCTACCCCCTGCTCCTGTTTGCCAATAAACAAGAGTTTGAGGGGTTTAATGGTGAAAAAAAAAAAAAAAGTATAAGGGTTAAGATGCAAATTCGGGCTTAATAATAAACAGTTGTATCCATTTGAGTACTGGGCCAATTTTGTCTAAACTATCAAAATAAGAGACTAAAGTAGGCATCCTACTCTTCATATGGACTCAAGATTGCTCTACCTGACAAGTCCCACTTATTTTGGGCTGGCAATCCAGTTTCCACTTATTTTGGACCAAAGTACTTGGGTTTGAAGCTGCCCATGGGATATTTGTGTTTGTTTAATATGCATCATAGAGTAACAGGACAAAACTTCATTGAGATGGGTGTGAGTGGCATACCGCTATATCAATCTCATTTTACCGCACTGTAGTGCGATAAAAGACATTATCCCACAATGCCTCCACTAGAAAATATTTATGGCTGGGTAATGTCTTTATCGAACTTTAAAAAATCCGACCTACGAAAAGATGCCATCTATCTCTTTCTTAAAGAAGTGCATTTAGTTTCTATCACATAAGATAGAGACATGTACTAGCAATTGGGTGTATTGTAATGTCTCAAGTCTCAACCTTTTTTCTCCAAATAAGACACTTTAGACACTTTAGATCAACCAATAACTCTCTACCTGAACCCAAAAACCAAACAGCCTAAAAGTCTAATTAATTGCCAAGAAAATAAAAAGGAATAAAATTGATCATAAAATCCATACTGGAAGGCCCTCATAGCAGCAGGTGCTACAAAAGTAGTCATTGGCATATTCCCCATAACAAATTGCTCAGTGCATTATTCAGCATCTTTGGGGCCAGTTACAAGAAGGTGGCTACCGGTGAAAAAAATAAAAGTCTAATTGATACTGATGTCTCCCTAAACTATTCAACAATTTACATTATACTCCCTGTATTTTTTTTTCCGGCACTAAACTCCTGAACTCTCACAAATTGGTTAAAGCCGACTATAGATGCCTCCTCACAGGGGGGCAATAAACCCAAGTATTTACCAATAAAACAAGGATTTGATGGGTCTAATGCCAAAAAAAAAGTGTAGGAGCATAATGTGATTTTTTAAAGAGTTTAAGCGCATCAGTGCTAATTAGCCAAAATAAAAAATAAAAATCTAAAAAGTTAAAAGGAATAATAAATCAGGTAAGAACACCAAATGCATCTTGAAGCATCGAGAAAAACTTCGGTGCACTTACTGAGTGATGTACCTAATCAATAGTGGAAATTAGTGGAAAGAAAAAGAAAAAGAAAGAGATTAACATAGAAGAGAATGTGTGAAAATCAAGACAAATAACTGATATTATGTTAATGTGTCGATATTTCAGTGGCCGGAAACATCACGCATCGGATGCATTGAAGATTTTATGTGAAGCATAGTAGGAGAGAAGCACAATGGGAAGAGCCTATATATTCTAACTTTAAATTATATTAATAAAAAGCAAAACCCACTTAAGTGAAGTTGCATGGAGTTCATCCTCCCAAATTGTTAAATCACCAATCATGCTCCTTCTGTCTTTTAAGTAAATTAATTCTCTTTGAGATAAAGTATTTTTGTTAGTGGGCATTTCCTTTTACAGCCATTCAGTTTTTTTATTTTTATTTTTTTTGCTCTCTTTTTTGTAAATATCCTTCACTACCCCACTCCCAAAAAGTATACCTTTTAGCTCTCATTATTCAAACTCCAATATCAACTTAATTAAACTATAAAAAAATTCATGAGTGAATTGATGTTATAAATTATAATTGTCTAACTTTAATTAATTAATTTTTTTATTTTAAAAAAAATGGATTAGAGCACTAATGACATGTGTAAGATGTACTTATAGTCTTATAGTACATTTGGAAGTATATTTGTGTCCAAAACATTATTGCTTAAAAAGGTTTTCAATAAAAAGTACATAATTGATTTGACAATTGGTTGTAGAAAACTTTAATTATCTCTTAAATACTTTTTTTTTTTCTTTCTAAAAACCTGAAGAAAAAAAAAATAGAATATTTCCAGGCGTAAGTGGACGAGGAAACCTGATGTTGTTGGTCACGAAATTAATAAAAGTAATTAACTATAATCATGAAAATCATAATTAGTGCCAAGAAATCATGCTTTTATTAAAAATGGAGTTCCAAAGGAGATGCCACCTTGTTATATGGACCAAATGGCACTATCATGGCATTTGTTTTTGTTTAATTTTGATTATATAGTGGCCTCATTCAACGACTTATATCAACCTAAAACCCTAGCCTAAACAATTTCCCATCTCTTTCACATCTTAATTAAAGCACATAAACACGTTTGATTATCTTTAATTCTTCCAATAATCAACAAGAGGAATCATAAGTAGTGTTATTTTTCTATAAAGCTTTCAACTTTCATGTGATTTTTTTTCTAACATATGAAACCTTATGTCATTAGTCTGTACGTCAGATGTTTAGAAAAGCCTCTAATTTGAATAGTTAGCTATTACGTGTTTATGTTCAGTGCATCTATTTAGAACTTCCATTAAAAGTTAATATTCTTTCGTGATCAATATCACGTACTTATCTTTCTTTAATCTTCATTTAGTATATGTATAAATCTTTCTTTTCTTATTCAACGTTATATGAAATTCATTGTAAACTAGATATCGATTATAAATTCTCATATCGTTTTTAAAAATATAAGGAAATTCCCGTATGAAAATTTATGAAAACTCTATAGAAAATGTAATTCATTGGATTGTTTTTCAAAATAGATTTGTGAATACTATCTTAAAAACTAGTTAAATTGTAAATATAATAAAAACAATTGCTAATGTGTTAATAAACTTCTAATACAAATCTAATCTCATTCAAGCTCCGATTTTTTTTTTTCTTTCTTGTGTGAAGAAATATAATGACAAATTGAAAGTGTGGGAGTCACGATCCAATGACAAAGAACACATACGACAACAATTCATATGCATCAGGTTTTTTAAAGGACTTAAATCAGCTGTCCAAAAGTGGTGTTCCAAATTGTGTCTAACCAACCAAATTGAGATATGTGTCTACGTTTATAGAAGAAGTTGAAAAAAAAAAATGTAGACATATATTTCAATTTGGTTTGTTAGACATAAATTGAGACACCATTCTTGGATAGCTGATTTAAGTCCTTTCCGAAATTGACCTGACAGGAATGTTTTATCTCCCCATCTTCTACAAATGAATTTGTGCTTTTTTTTTTTTTTTTTTTGTCTGGGTGTCTAATCCAACTCTATTGTGTCCAAAAACACAAAGTGCCTTTCACAGTACAATGCAATATCGATATTAAACGGCACATATCGATCCATCTCTCAAAACATCATTTTTTTGGTCAATAAATATCTTTTAAGTCCCATCATTTTCTATAATCCTATGGAATTTTGTTTCTAATCTTATCGTTAAACCTATCGACTTGTGTTTTAAATACCATATTGTGCGGTTGAGCTTGTATATATTAGTTTAAGATCTCTCGATTAGTGACAATATTTTGGCATTTCAAGAGAAAATCTTTGGCAGTCAGTGTATCGAATGCATTGAAAATTTTCTCCCGTCAGGCTTTTAGTTTATTTATGTACCAAAGTTTTCTCGTAAATCATATTTTTCAATGAATGAGTGTATCACCGGACATTACATCCTATACACCGAAGATTTTCTCCTATTTCAATGCACTGTGGTGCTATACTGCTATTGTTGAACAAAACAAAAATAGAGCTAAGAATTAACTAATCGGACGGAATAAGGTTAGATCAATAGTAAGCTCTCACACCTACATTTAATAAATTATGAGTTCGAGTAATGTTTCCTTCCTTAATTTTGAAATATCGTCAAAAAAAAGAAGAAGCTAGTTAATCCTTTTCAAAAAAAAAAAAAAAAAAACCAATTAACTTATTATTGAGAATCTAGTGATTGATCACACTTGAGAGAAAGTCTTCGACGGGTCCATTTTACAATTGATGTTGGTGAGACGGATCCAATGAAAGAGTGATGTATGTTACGACAATTAAAATTTAAGTTTCTTTCCCACCCGCATGTACATATCTTATCACTTCTCAGTTTTCAGTTTCTCAAGGCATATGTCTTCCCCTCTTCCTCAATAAATTACATTTTTTTTTTTTACTTCACTTTTCAATATGTAATTCCTTGCCCACTAGAAGATTACAGAAATATAATGGTAAGCTTTGATACTTTTTAATCATTGTATAACTTTAATTACCGTTATTTGAGTTATGAAAAATAGAAGAATTAGTACTTTTTCTTAAAAGAATTTTGTAATTGCCATTTGTGAATTAAAACTATTTTTTTGAAAAAAAATTGTTTATTGGAACTTTTCTCCGACCCTCCATCAATGTAAATCAATTTTTTTTTTAAGAAATTAAAAAAAAAAAAAAAAAAAGAAGCAAAATTGAATTTTTTTTGGAGATCAGATTTTAAGAAAAAAAAAAATCTATTACGAGCCCACCGAGAGGAAGCCTGGAAATGAAAGTACTTATAATTTTTGTCCCCACTTTTGAGCCAGCTAACCCGAGACCTTTGCTTCCAAAATAATTATACCCTTTCCAAAAAAACATCAAGCTCACTCTCAGATAAAAGATTAATTTTTTTTTTTTTTTTTTTTGTTTTATTAGAATTTAACTCCAACCACCCTCCATCAATGTAATGGATGGTTGGAGATCATTTTTTTTTTTTTAAAGAAATTAAAACAAAACAAAAAAAAAAAAAAACGAATTAAAAAAAATGCAAAACTTTTGAAATTTTGTTGGAGATAAAATTTTTTGTAGAAAAAAAAAATATTTTTTCAAAAAAAAAAAAAGAAGAGATTATCTAAACAAAACTTGGTGATCCAAATTCCAATCTAGTGAAAAAAAATTCCTCCCTCCTCTTCTGTTCGGGCTTTGTAGCCCTCTTTTTTACCAAAAAAAAAAAAAAAAAAAAAAAAAAAATTCTTCTTCTATAAAAAAAACAGGTTAAAACAATTTTTTTTTAAAAAAAAATTTAAAATCACAATTGGGTGGTCATTGTTATAACGTCTCACTAATGTGTGGCCACTAGTTTAATTTCTCACCAAATGGGTGGCCACTATAGTAAATTTCCTTACGAATGGTCATTACTGTCACACTAATGATCATTTTGACAGTGTACAACTAAATTGATGAACATTAGGGTATATATATATATATTAATCCGGGGCTATATATTTTTTTGAAAGTTTTCGTCATTGGTAGAATTCAAGTTGTTGACTTGGAAGTCATTTACTCAAACCCTAAATTCATCTATCTAATTAAGGCTCAGTTTGACTGAAGTGCTTTTTAAAGAAGCTACAATCTTATTTTGGCTTTTGGGAGAAGCCAAAAATGACCAAAAGTATTTCCTTAGAATTTTACCAAACATTCTAGTCATTTCTGATAATTTTTGGCTTCTCCCAAAAACCAAAATGAAAAGCCACATTTAATAGCTTCTCCAAAAAGCACCTTGCGAAGCAATGCCAAACTGAGCTTAAGCTATGTATGTGTAGATATATATATATATATGTTGTCAATTTTATTATTATTATTATTATTTTACTTTTGTTTTATTTATTTTGCCGAATTTTACCATACTATTGGTCCATTGGACAAAGAAAAATTAAACTTAAATTTTATTTTATTTATTTTTTATTTATTTATTTATTTATTTTTTTGATGGAAAACTTAAATTTTATTAGTTGTGAATTGTGATACATGTCACTTTTTCATTGGGTTTGTCTCACCAACATCCGCCGTGAGCTGGACCCATACCTATGGAAGATTTTATACACACGTGGAGTTGAAAGGGCATGAAAAGTGTCAACTTGTGATTGGTTAATGACTTGATAAAGTCAAAATGAAACAAAATTTTGGATTTTTGTACAAATCCCCAACTCATGAGTTTGTGTTTGTAGGAGTGTAGGACAGACAAATAAAAATCAACCTTTTTCATCATGGGTCGGGTCAGGTGCAACGCACGTGGCTTTGCACTCAACTTTTTCCACCCAATGATTCCTCCAATGAGCTTCATATTGTTTAATGATCTTCCAACTTTTTGTTCACAAAGCTTTTGCCTTTGCTTTATCTATAGCTCTCCAATTGAATTAATCGATATATTAATTAAAATTTATGGAGATTTTTTTTAAAAAATATTACATTAATTCGAGTTTTTTGTGTGGAGAATTTGGATCATCTCCTCACCTTATATTGTCCTCACCTAAATCAATGGTCTGAATTAATTATATCTTTTAGTTGTGTATAACTTAAAAATTAATAGAAATAATTCAAACCATTTATTTACTATATTAGACACGTGTTAATAGATTATAAAGGTAATGATAAGGTGAGGAGAGGATCTAAATCTTGAAGTGGATGACTTGAACCTGCAACCTTGTTGTGCATGTGTGAGGGATTTACCACCGGACCAACCTCGTATTGTCAAATTTATGGAGATTTTTGAATGATAAATATTCCGATGTATACCAATGGCATGGAGTCTATTGTGACTTGAGTAAAGAATCACTCAAAACTTCAATGACACTAGATACTTTATTATTATAATATAAGAATACAAGAGTTCAACTGCAAAAAATTTAAATGTATACGTATTACGAAATTGGAAGTGGAAAAGAATTCCATCGACCATGAATAAAAATTGAAGATAATCAATTTTCATTTGAAAGGGAATTAGAAAATGGAACTTAATTTAATTAAGTTAATTTCCAATATCAATTTAATTCTTGATTTGTATGCGGGGTTTATGTAACTTGATTCCCAATATTTTTATAGTAAACAATTTCTCTCAAGAAGGAAAAAAGAAAAAAGAAAAAAAGCATCAATAGATATTTATTATATTTCAACTATTTTCAAATGGGTTGGGTATTTGGGTCGTGTTAATAGATCGTGTGAAATTTTTTCCGGTTTAATTTCAAGAAATCATAATGGTCAAATCCTAGAATACCAAACTATTAATTTATGAAATGAGTGGGACACAATATTCCTATAAGATAATTTCAAAAATCTATTATCTTCTAATTTAATAAATTATTAATTAGTTTTATTGGCCAAGTAGAGACTGAAATTTTTTATCATATTAAAAGGATTATTAATTTATATATATATATTTGAATTATTATAAAATGATAGAATAACTTTCAAATAAATATTTTAATACTATAAAATGAGAGAATAACTTTCAAATATCTCTGTATATTAATATGACCTACTTTTTCATTGTCAATCTCTTTTTTTTTTTTTTTTTTTCTAATATCAATCTTTATTATTATTATTATTATTACACAAATTTGGGATTTTTTTTGGGAGGAGATTACTCGAACCCGTAACCTTGTTGTGTAAGTGTGAGGGGTTTACCACCAGACCAACCTCATCTCATTATCAATCTCTTTTATAAGAGAAGGTTTTTATCATATTTTTTTTTTTTAAAAAAAAAACCTATTGAAATTAAAACTTTAATGGATTTTAGAATAAATTTTTAATTTATATATTTCCTTATATATAAAAACTTTATAATTAGTTTTTAAACTATCTCTCTATATATATATATATATATATGCTAATTAAAGTATTGATCAACCTGCACATCACCTCCTAGAAGAGATGGTTGTGCACCTCCCTTCCACACTTAGTGGTCAGGGGTTCAAGTCTCACCATGCGCGCTTTACAAGCATGTGTGGGGAGTTTTCTCCCGGTTTGTGGGAGCAGCCCTCTCTCCGGTTGTGAGAGTTGTAGTCCTTATGTAACCTCTCCCCGATAGTGGGAGCAGTATTCCTGGCCGTGCTTGTAGAATTTAATTAATCTCACCGGGTCCCGGCAGTAGTTGTATTTCAAAAAAAAAAAAAAAAAAAAAGTATTGATCAACCTTATGAGATTAAACAATTCCCCTCCAAAAAAAAAAAAAAAAAAAAAAAAAAAAAAAAAAAAAAAAAACCACATCCATCTTTATTGTCCCCTCCAAAACAAGAAAAGAACATAATACCCAATTTTCACTTATATAATTTTATTATTATCATAATCACTATTTTCCTCGTTCTATCAATAAAGTGTAAAGTTAAAAATTTCACCATTTTCACTATTTAAATCCAAAAACCTTTTACCTATAATCTACATTACTTAGCCACTAATTCAACTTATCTTTCTTTTTTCCTTTTTCTTTTAGCGGCAACATATGTTTTTTTAACTCACTAAGAAGTAAGAACACATGTTAATAATGAATTAACATCAATGTTACATAATTAGTTATATAAATTATATAAAAAATAAAAAATAAAAATTGTGCAGAATTGTAGATATAAGAAAAAAAAATGTTTTATTAACGTTATATAATTGATTAACAACTAATGTGCGCTCTTAATACATACGTTAACTGACAAGATAAAGTTGATTTAGTAAGTCTAAGTCTGTCCCCTCTCTCCTACGGTCATCTCCAACTCATTACTTCAATTTGGTGCCAATTTTACACCAAAATGGTGTAACTTTCACACCATTTATTTTTTCCATCTCTAATCAATTGCACTAAATATTACAAAATGTCTCCTTGAATATTCTTTTTTTTTTTTTTTTTTTAATTCTTATTATTTCTCAACAATTAACAATTCACCAATTATTTAATTATACATTAATTAACATAATATTGCAATAATTTATTTAATCATTACGAAGGTTTTATGAAGTTTTTAATTTTTGGATTGCAATGTTGTATCGTTATGAAGTTTTTAATGTTTCTAATGTTGTATTTTGCTTCAATTTTTGTGTTTTCAAATTAGTGATTTTTTTAATTTTTTTTTTACTAATTTTTGTATTATATACTCAATTTTAGTTTATTATAAATGTTAATATAAATAATAATTAAATTAAAACAAATATAAATTAAAAAAATCATTAAATAATAATAATAAAAAATACAATTGGAATAAATTTGATTGAAAGTTATAGAGGTAAGGGTAAAACTGATATTAAAAGAAAACTTTAAATTTACTTCATCTCTACGGCAGTATTGTAGACCTCTTTTTTTTTTTTTTGGAATAAATATTGTAGACCTCTTTAAATTGGCGTATTGTTTTGCCGTTGAGTTAAAAAGGGGGTTGGTGTTTCAAATTGAAGCTCGGTTGGAGATGGTCTAAATTATGAATTATTGTAATATCTTAAAAAGAGAAATTTAATACATCCTTATACAAATAATAATAATAATAAAATAAAATTTATTATGAAACTCGGATTGTTTTTATTCTTTGCATCATTAAGAAGGTGGTGACATAGTCAAAAATCATCAATTATGAGATGCTATTTCATTCAACATATTCTTTCACACCCACTTTAATTAGGTTGATTTTCAATAATTTTGTTCTTAAACTCTTTTTAATGGGTAGGTCAGATTCTACTCCCATTGAAATTACTCTAAAAATTTGATTTTCTCACCTCTCTGTTCACTCTGTTTTTTCATTTTTTTTTTCTTTGTTGAAAAAGAAAAAAAACAGAGCAAGAGAAAAAAAATAAAAAATGAAAAGAACAAAGAGGAAACAGAGAGCCGAAAGACGATAAAAAGCCAACTCACACAACACATGGACCGTTAACAGCCGGCGCCAATATTCGTTGTTGTTGTTTTCTTCTCTCAAAACCCAGACCAACCCAGTTTTTCTTTTTTCAAACCCTCCTCAAAAAACACTCCTTTTACTTAATTCTCTGTATTCACAACACACACTCACTCACTTACTCTGTCTCTATCTTATATCTATCTCTTTGTTTCTGTAATAGTAGTGTTGGGTGGTTTTGGTGGTTCTCTCTCTTTTGTGTCACTTGCTTTTGTGTTTTAGCTCATATTCAAGTAAAATCTTTGTTGGGGATTCTCAATTATCCCTTTCCATGATGGAGAATGGTTTCTCTTCTCCTAGAAACGACACTTTTCCTGCTGGTCTCCGGGTTCTTGTCGTTGATGATGACCCTACTTGGCTTAAAATTCTTGAGAAGATGCTCAAGAAGTGCTCTTATGAAGGTTAAATTTTGTTTTTGCTTCATTGTTTTTGTTAATATCTGTTGAAGATTGTGTGTTTTTCTTTTACTATAATCACTATAATCGTTATTGCCAGATGGGTATTTTGTTTTGTTGAAGTTTGATGGCATGTTAAGGCAATATTCATTTCTGTTCTGATGTTTGATTGTTTGTGTGGTGTGGTAATTGATTCTATGTGGAGCTCTAAATTCATGTTTTGCAGGTAAGTGACAAGGCAATCTTTCTTACTACGATGAAAGTGACATGACATGTTTAAATTTTGATGATGTTTATTGAGAATTCGATCTGATGAGCTTTGATCATCATCATCTATCGAGTACATGCTATTATGAATGTTGTACATGATCCGAAAGAAATTGTGAATGGTTTAAATTGAATTGTTTGGAGTCACTTAAAAAGTGTGTTTTGCCACGAAGCTTCTGTAATTGTTGGGTTCTGTCAATATGCTGTTTCTTAGACAAACTTTTATTGGATGCTCGAGCATTTGGGAACAGTTGTAATAGGGAATCTGGGATATGTCAAGTATAAGTATGTTTGCTAGTTGCTGGTGTAGGATACTGATTTCTGAATTGATTGATCGTTGTCCCCCAACTGCTTTCTCTTAAGGAGTAGTCACTTGTTGTCGGAAAGCAATTTGTTTGAAATCTTTTGTTAAAAAAAGAGTAATTCCCAGAGGATGAGGCTTCTATTAACACCTAAATGAATTTCTTCTAGATGAGTTCAAATGCAAAAAGCCTAATGTTTAAAGACCAATATATTGTTGATGTTGTACTAAAAAACGGTTGGAAATCGTGTTTACATGTTTTAAGATAGTAAGATATTTTTAGGCGAAATTTCTAAATAGATCACAAGTTCGGTAGAATTGATGACTTATTAAGCAATGGTCATAGGAACATACCATCACAAGGCCATCAGCAGAATCAGGTTCAGTAAGGCTTCTGCACATTCGAGTTAGGCATCACAGTCTTAGGAACATTCCGTCAATACACTTATATACATAGATAATTTATATGTGTGTGTGTGTGCGCGCACGTTATGAGGTCTCAATTTATATAATTCTGATGTGAGGCATCAAAAGATGATGAACTTGGCAATGAACTAGATTGATCACACCAATGAAAAAGATTGAGCTTAGCCAGATTTACTGAGGTTGACAATTGCTAACCCGCTGTATGAGATCCTATCAAAGTGTGACATTAGCTTAAGGCTTGACATAAATTTAACAAAGCCAGAATTGAACAGACCAAATCTCGGCTTTGTCGAGTCTTTTGCAGCTATATAGTTGGCCTTGTGAATGCTTCTTACAGTTTCAGTCCATAGGGCTACTTCACTGTTCATGCAGATATGCTCAGATCTGTGCATCTACTTCACTGGAATCCATATTCATTTTTTTTTATTTTTTTAATTTTTTATTGAACCAGTTTCCTTGCCTTTTGCAATATATGCTCAGCTATCTGGCCCACCGTCCTCATATTTCCGTTAGCATTCTGAAGTTTCCTTTTCTGCTTTTTTATGTTATAGTGACCACATGTGGTTTAGCCAGAGATGCACTGTGCTTGCTTCGGGAAAAAAAAGATGGATATGACATTGTAATCAGCGATGTCAATATGCCTGACATGGATGGATTTAAGCTTCTCGAGCACGTTGGATTGGAGATGGATCTTCCAGTCATCAGTAAGTTTTCTATCATTATATGTGGACATTTGTCTTGAATGCCAAATAATTTCTTCAATTCATTTTCATTTTTCCACATTCGATGTAACCTCTGCTCTTACAAACTATATGCAACTTCACAGTGATGTCTGTTGATGGAGAAACCAGCAGAGTCATGAAAGGTGTTCAACACGGGGCATGTGATTATCTTCTTAAGCCTATAAGAATGAAAGAACTCCGGAACATATGGCAACATGTCTTCAGAAAAAGAATTCACGAGGTAAGAGACATCGAAAGTCTTGAAGGGTTTGAAAGTATTCAGATGCCAAGATATGGATCAGATCAGTCTGATGATGGATACTTGTTTACCGGAGAAGATCCGACAATGAGGAAAAGAAAAGATTGTGATAGTAAATATGATGAACGAGACTGTGGGGATCCTTCTTCATCGAAAAAGGCCAGAGTAGTTTGGTCCGTAGATCTCCACCAAAAGTTTGTGAAAGCTGTTAATCAGATTGGATTTGATAGTAAGTGATACACAAACTTCCATTTTCTAACAATGGTCTTTGGATCACTGTGAATTGGAAAATTTTGATTAACTTCATAAAAATTAGTAATATTTATCGATTATGTGTTTTTTTATGATATAGCTGCCATCTTTATCATGCTTCGACAAAGCCATGACATGTAATGTCTGTTTGGCAGAAGTTGGTCCAAAGAGAATTCTGGATTTGATGAACGTGCCATGGTTGACTAGAGAAAATGTCGCCAGCCACCTGCAGGTAGATACCTTACTCTTAGATTTTGTTGAATGTTAGAGATTGCGTCCACATTGTTAAGCTTGTTAAATAAGATGGGAGTCACACATTGGAAATATAAAAAGTAAGAGAAGGGTAATATATATACAGATTTTCTATTGTTAGTTCGTATTGACAATAAATATATCAGGATGAAGAATATGGACCGACCACTAGATTTACATACTTTGACTCAAAGTGTATGCACTTGTCAAAACTTCTCCATAATCTATAGTCTACATTCTTCGTCTTGATATATTTATTGTCAGGACGATCCGACAATAAGACTATATATATATATATATATATCAACGGATGCTACAATCCAATAGGTTAGTCTTTCGGGGTTGTAAGGTTATCCACTGATATTTAAACCAACTTCTCATAAACATAACATATAACGGGTATGAAAATTTAACATGATGTCAGAGCTTCTAAACTAACGTCAAGAGTTGAGCTCTGCCAAACAGCAATTGGAATTGACTATGCCAAAGGCAACTCAAAATGTGCAGTCTTGAGGTTAGTTTAGAAGCTCAAAATATGTAACAAGTATGAAAATTTACTATTACCACCCATATTTATCCGGTTGATATGTTGTTATTTTAATTACTTACAATTTGTGCAGTCTTGTTTTGCTTTCAGTTAGCATCCTCCTTTTCATTAGTTTTTTCATGGTGATATTTCATGTGAATGTGTATTAAAGGATATGTTGTGTTACTCTCACAGAGTCACAAATCGTAAATGATATCGCATCTTGTAAATACATTAGTCCCATCACATAGAACTAATGAAATTTACAAGAATTCTAGACATTTAATTACTGGATCACAACTATGCTTATGAATTGGATAGAAACAGTGTTGCATGATCATTTTTTACATCATTAGAGTCCTTATGAGGAAATTTTTTCTTACGCAGAAATACCGGCTCTATTTGAGTAGACTGCAGAAGGAGAATGAATTAAAAACTTCAGCGGGTGGGATAAAGCATACTGATTCACCTAAAGATTCCGCTGGAGGTTTTGGTGTTCAAAACTCAATGAACATCCACCATAACGATGTTTCAAATGGCAGCTATGGGTTTTCTGGTGGTAACTCATTTGTCCAGAACCTGAATCCCAAAAGCCTCGACTGCGAAAAGAAGGGAATTGTTTCAGTACCCGTAACAGAAACCAAAAGAGCTTTGACTGTTGATATTCCCAATCCATGTAAGTTCAGGAGTTCGCAAATAGGCTTCGAGCCTTCTTTTGCACCACTGGGGGGATCACAGGTAGACTTCACAGCATTTGCATCTACCACCATCCCTACTCGATATTCTTGGAGTGACGTTCCAGAGGTCCAATTCAGACATGAAAGTAAATCTACTCAGTTAGAGGATGGATTCAGCCAGTTACCACCATCTCGTTCTCAACATCACATCCAAGCTGATCATATAAAACCAGTTCCATCGATTAGTTCCAGTCCTGCTGCAGACAGAAGCAATCACGCCAATCATGCAACTTCAACAGAAAGTGCAATTGACCCGTTACCTGATCAAACCAAGAACCATATAACAAATCATCAAGCCTTTGATCCCCTTTCCACTACTGCAATGAGCTTGAAAAACCAAGGCTTTAATCTGAGTTGCATCTCTGATTTGGAATCTACACAGAGAAACATAAGTTCGGGAATTGAAACATTGTTGCCATCATTGGATGAAGACATAAAATTTTGTTGGCTGCAAGGTGATTATCTTGCTATGAATCTTGGACTCCAGGATTTTCCAGAGTACTATGATCCAGGGATCGTTTCTGAGGTTCCAATCCACTTGTATGATGCTCTGAGGCATGACTACGACAACCCGTGTGACCCAACCGAATATCCTTTAATGGAGCAAGGTTTGTTCATAGTATGATTTGCTCTGCTCCTTGTATCTGTGATGCAGAATGGCCTCTTTGGCTAGTTCATAGCTAGGTACTTAGTTGGTCTAAAAATGCAGTATAAGTTTAACAACTCTATGAATTGGGATGCTATTTTCCCCATCAGTTTAGATTTGAATATTGAAGCCTGTATAATATGAGTGATGACAAACATTAAGCATAATTTCCCTGCTTTTTTGACTTCTTACCATGGGGAATACATCAGTTTTTGTTGTATGAATATGTTTGTAGAAAGATGATGTGCTGCTACATGTGCACGAAATTGCGAAAAAGGGATTTAGCATTCAGATTTGGCATCATTTTGTATTACTTCCAAGGGGTACCAGACCAAATTGTCAAGTGTCGTTGCAGAACTCGTATGTATATTCGTAGATGTTCAACAAGCGACAAGTACAGGACCAGTATGAAATTGCAACACTACAAATCCCCAATGTGCAATATACAAATGTAGTTCTGTGTGGTCACTAGCAGTGAGAAAGAATATGCTCATACTAAAAACACCCTCTCTGTGGAAACTCAACTCTGGATGTTTGGAGAAGCATTCTCGCGTGCATTCTTCTTTGACAGTGAAGTGACTGAATGTGTTGTGCTTTGGTTATTTTTCTCTATAACACGCTTAAAACTTGCAGCATTCATCGAAGATCTCCATGGTGGTCGAGTGCTTGTGTCCTGGACCATATTAGGAGTTGGCTTCCTTCCAAGTTTAGGCAGTGCAGTAATTGAACGACTTGTACTTTGGTTATTTTTATCTATAACGTGCTTGGAGCTCTCAGTTTTGGTTGATGGCCTCCGAGGAGGTCGAGAGCTTGTGTCCTGAACTGTAGTGGGAGTTGGTTTCCCTCCAAGTTTTGGTGACCAAGGCTGAGTACCTAGGATCTGCAAAAAGCATAATTCACCCAGTCAAGTTACTGCCAATCAAATATGCGCGCCTTCTCTATACCCAGCAATAACAAAAGAGCGAAATGAAATACAAATAAATTATACAAAAGAGCGAAATGAAATACAGGTGCAAAGAAAGCTATTGGAAAAGGTTTTTGTAACATGTTTTAAGTTCATATTTAGTAAGACAAGTAAACAAGACAGATGAGAGTGAACCTTCTTCACGCGATTACTCAGTGAAGGTGATCCAACACGATGCAAATCTTCATTTGGTTTAACTTTGGAGCCAGTAGTACTCTGCCTCAACTTTTCAATTTCATGCCTTTCTTTCTCCTGCAATGCATTCTGTTTAGTTTTCAAAACTGTACTCTGCCGCAGTTTTTTAGTATTGTGCTCTGCTTTTTCCTGCACAACATGAAAATAAACCACAGTAAAGAAACAGAACCAGTAAATCCTTGACATTATGATCAGCTAGAGAAACTCAAATCTTGTATTCAGTTCAAATTATTAAGAAACTTGCAACCCTCAAGATATTTTGCATCTTTATTGCTTCAGCAGTAAGAATCTAATTAAAATATCAACATACTATAACAAGGCTATGTGAGGGAAAAACCTTCAGTTGTGCCTTTTCTGCTTCCTTTGAATTATTTTTCTCTTCCAGCTTCTGAAAGAACTGGCAATGGCAGATAAAGAAAAGTTAATACATTAAAGCTCACGAGTCATGACATATAATAAAGAGCAAACAAATGTAAACTGAAGGGTCCATTCTTGCCTCTTTCCGTTTTGCCACCCTTTCTTCACTCCTGAGGCTAAAAGGAGAGGATTTATTTGGAGTTTGTGTTTTGGTTCCATTGGCAGTTGAAGATTTTGAGTGGCTGCTGCACAAATAGTTAAAAAAAGTTAGAAGTTTCCCTATGAAATTATTGTACATTGCTTCTCCAATCCAATCGAATACAGTTCCCATGGAAGGTTAAAACAAGAAACTAATTATAATGCACTTCCAAGTATACTTATAACATGAGATTGATGAGACTGGTTTATGTAAAGCAACTAGATCCGAGAAGCAAACACATAGTAGTAGCAACAATAATGAACAATGTATGCAAACATGAACCATTTAGGTAGATGAGAAGTAGCAAAATTCTTACACCATAGGGGAGTGCAATTTTCCATCTTCTGTTATCCCTCCTGAAACTGACTTAGTGACTATTGATTTATTCCTGCAACATTCATTATGATCATGTCAGTGAAAGAAGAACACTTTCTACACATGTAGCAACAAGTGAGGGTGCTTCCAGTTGCTTGGGACAAATTTCTGGGAGTAGAGTATTACCTCTTATCTTCTGATTGGAAAATTTTGGAAAAATGCTTTGATACCCCTTTAACAGCAGCCTGCGGTTTGTAAATGAATTGGTGATTTAACATTTTAACAGATCTTCGCCGGCATGAATAACACTCAAATGTAAGCAATGATTAGGTGAATAAGGGTAGTACGGTGAAGTACCTTGGTTGGTGTTTGTATAGAAGTTGAACTATCCCTGAGCATTTTCGGGGAAGCTTTACTAGTTTCACTAGCACGAGAAGAGAAATTGATTGACATGTGGAGTGTTTTTGGAATTTTTCTCCGTTTTTCGTTCGAGTCTCCTACACACTTCTTGCTGTTTATGCTGTTTATAGCAACATTATTTACATTTGTTGGTGGTAATGAAGGCACTTGTTTAGCAGGATATAGTGGGAGTCTGGAAGCTCCACTGCGAGTTGACGACTTTGATGAAGAATTTGCCTGTCTTTTCTTGCTTGATGGAGCTGAATTCTCCTGATTAACAGCTTCCTGAAGTATCCAAATTAATCAGAGACATAATAAAAATAAACTAACAAACAATAAATGATCAAATATGGCATAGCTTCACAATTAACCTTATTGGGTGTCTTCTCATCAGTGGTATCCGCAATCTTGTCATGGACATCAGCACGCTGAAGCTGCTTCAAATGATCAGCTTGGTTAAGGTTCTCCACATCGACAGCATATTCCATATCAGCAGTTCCCGAATCCTCCGCCACATTAGCAGAATGAGCTACCTCAGTATCAGGGATGTTCTTTTCATCAATGACCGCATGGCTGCTTGTATTTGCCAACTCCATTTTATTGGGGATATCATTGTCGCTAGTATGCATATACTCCTGCTTTTGTTCATCGATAACCATATGGCTATTTTCATTTGCTGATTCTGTATCCATGGGAGAGTCATTGTGAAAGTCACTTGTAGTTTTTAGTTCAGAAACATCATCATTTACAAATGCATTTGCTTCCTCGACCAATTTTGCTGCTTTCAGGGCTGCTTTTCTCTTGTGCTGAGCTTCAAAGTATGCTTTCTTCTCAGCAACAGAACCTGGTTTCGAAAACCTCTCAACTTCTTCCAAATATCGATTGTGAGAGAACGTAGACCATTTCTCCCAAGCCAGAGATTCCGACGTGAATCTCCCAAAGGATATTGATTCTGTAAGGGCACGGATGGGATCACCCTATAATGCAAAATTACATCATTAGGATCACATAAGTTTTAATTTTTTCGAAGTCCTACAATAGCAGAATTCAAACAAAATCTATATCCGGAAACATTAAGGGCACAAACAGGCCAGCTCTGTAATTAATATAACTTCTGATTTCCTTGCCAAGTTCTTCAAAATTAAGCCCTAGATTCACATAAATATATCTACACAATTCACATTGAATCTCAGTATATTAAGGATACAAGAGAATTTCAGTAATTACCAAACAAGAAGTGCATGAAAGTAGATTACTACTATAAACAGAAATATATCAAATATGCAATAAACGACACAACTTCAAACGCCAGTCACAAATTCCATTAACGCAAATCAGAGAATCATAAATTTCTGTTTTCCCAGAAAATATCGAAGAAAAGGAAAGAAACTGCTAAAAAGTGACTTCCTTTATCAACAAAACATGTAATCAAAACCCCATTTGTGATATACACATATAAAGATTCAAACATACTAAAAATATCAAACAACTGAACATCAAAATTGGAAAACCAAGAAATGCAAAAAAACAAATGTTCGGAAAGCTGACCTCTTTGGCTTCACGAGAGGCATCAGATGGATGAGAAAACGATCTCAAAAGCGTAGCTGGTTCACCCATTTCTCTATACACAACGGAAACAAAAAAGCAAGACACTTTCTTTCTTGTTCTTGATTTCTGTATATTAATAAAATATATATAGCAAACACAAACAAACCCAGAGCAAGTCCACTGACTATAAATATTTGAAACACTCTCTCACAGGCTCATATGGGTCCTATGAAACCCAGAGGGATGACTGGTATCTCTACACTGTAAAAAAGGAAGCTTTTTCTATGAGAGCGTTAGTGTTTTGCTTTTTTAAACTCTGGTATGTATTTTCACGTGAAAGTTGAAACACACCCAGTACTGTTTTTCTGCAAAATTATTTCTTTATCACGAAAATGAATCAGCACAGACTTTTTTTAAATTGTGGGTTTGGTTTGGACCATCCGATCATATTAAAGTCTTTTTTTTCCCAACGTCTACTTCCATTTTTTTTTTTTAAATTTCTTTTTATATGTCAAGAAAGTGAATGAGATTGAGAGAATCTATTGACTTTATTATATTTGGGTGGTAATAATTTCAAATTGGGTTAATTGCACAAAAATCCCCGATTTTAGGCTTACTTCCATGCATATGGAACGTTTGCCCAAATTTACAAAAGCCTCCCTTGCCTTCAATAGTCAATGGTTAAAAAATAACCATCAAACCCTTTAATATGACACATCATTTTCTTAATTGTTTAAATGTAACTAATAATAATAATAAAAAAAAACGAGATCTAATCTTCTCTTAAATGGATGGAGTAGATCATAAATCGTATAATATTATTTTTTAAAAAAGAATTCCATCACCGATGTTTTCACCACTAGTAAATCTCCTCTATCGTAGAGTGTCCTCCATGAGCAAGAGGAGCAGACCTCCATTGATTAGATGGAGGTTCCATCTAATATAATCAAATTACTGAGAATTCTTTACAGTCTGATCAAATCATATTAGATTTTAAAATAAATCTTTAGGTAATTAGCTTAAAAGTAATAAAATATGAGTTAAATTAATTTTAGATATTTTATTTAAAAAAGCTAGTCAACTGTTAGTTTGGATATAAGTCACAAAGGAAGTTTGTATAATTTGATTAATAAAGGTCCATATGTGCGAAGTTAGGCCAAAATTTGGGGGTGTTTATGCAATTAACTCTTACAAATTTGAACCAAGAAAAAACATAGAGAGAGAGTGAGAGACAAAGACACCTAGACACATCATCTCAAATAATGGAGATTTTGCAACGGCTATTTTCTGTGATGAGTGAAGAAGACACGTTTGTGGCCTTGTGTGGCTGTGTGGTGCATAATTTTTATTTTGTGAAAACTAAGCCAAAAAACAGAGACGTTATAGCTTTGATGATGCACAGGGTACAACCACCAGAACCACAAATGCTAGTGATCCAAATCATCTCTATTCTCTAATCTATCTAGATGATAGAAAAAAAATCTTCATGAAAAAAATTTAGTGGCGTATTTTCTCAATAAACCCATTATTTATTATGATATATTCAATTTTGAAAAAAATTGTATAAATAAAATTGTGATTAGATTGAGAAATAATTGAGGCCTATACAAAAGAAAGTTTCATTAGAAATTTCTAAATTTGTTGTAAGAGATGTTATAAATATGGAAGTATTGTTTGAAATTTCTATACACATTTAATTGGTAAAAAAAATTATTTGGGTTAACAGGAAGTAAAATTTGAAAGTAAATTTGGAAACTTGGAAGTGTACATATATTGGCATGACATTTTCATTCTTGTAAAGTTCATACCAATGTCGGGGTCTCATTCTAGAGTTTAAAAAATGATATTGCCTCAGACATAACTAAATTTGAGATTTCGAAATTAAGAAGTTGCAATGGGACAACCATAGAATAATGCTTGGGTACTGGTCGGTACCGGTTATTGAACATTGATGTCAAAAACCCTACTATGATCAATACTAGCTTTGGGGATTGTTATATACAGAACTCCATCTTGAACCTCAGCTGTGATATTCTCAAAATGAACATTTTCAGGCAAAGCAATTCTGCTGCTATATCTTCCATAACTTTTAGCAGACCATTCTTCTTCTTCAACTTCAAGTACTACTCCTCCACCATTACTATTATTGCTTTCTTTCTTCTTGGGAACTTTCTCAGCCTTGACAACAAGCATTTTCTCTTCATCAACCCACACCTTGACATCATCTTTGGTCATTCCAGGCATGTCCATCCTCATTTTGTATTCGTTTTCACCTTCTTTTATTTCCCATGGCAACCTTCCTCTACTGTTGTTGTAACCTCCTCTCTCGCCTGAGTAGACAAACGGGTCTTCCATCATTCTCTCCATCATCTCCTGCACTGTTTTCACTGTAGGAAACCGATCCCATAACCCTGAAGAAACAATTTGAAGGCAAAATTATTACAAAAATGAAAACTTTATCTAAAGCCAGATTGAAAAGTGTACGTTAGATATGTGAGAATGTGAATACCTATTGGTGCAACAGTGGGGACACGTTTCTTGGTGCTGCTAGGTCGTTGCTGGTTGTCAAGATTATTGTCTCTGTTTTCTCTTGAGGCCTGTGCTTTGATGCTGAGATTTCTTGGGTTTCTGGTTGTTGTTTTGGAGGGTAAAGGGAGAGCCAGAGAGATGCTTGAATTTGAGAGAGCTTGTGACATTTTCAATGTTGTTTGTTAATGGTTGATGGTAATGTAGATGACAAGAAGCTGTGAATGGATTCTGTTGAGAGTTTGGTTGATATATAAAGAGAAGAGAAGACATTTCTAGAAGAAGAAAATGTAGATGGAATTGTTTTGTATGGAGGGGACTAAATTTCTAGACTTTTCCAGAAACAAAATCTTTGCATTGGATAAGGTTTCTTTTGGTCATATGCACAGAAACAAATTGTTACTTATATTCTGGTCAAATTATTGACAGAATTTTGAATCAATATAATAAGACTACAAACAATTGGACTTGTTACTTATTTTCTGCATGGATTTTAACATAAATGATTTGTGTTTGAATGAAATAATTGCCTATACAAGAGTAAAAAAAATGTATCAAATCTTATGTAATGTTTTTTTAAGCTTAAGTGCCGCTAGATTAAGAAAAAAATCAACAAAAAGCCAGACCATGAGAGAATATAAACTCCGATGCCAACAAAACTCGGAAGGCTCTTGCTTTGGTACACATAGTATCTCTCTTAATGTCAGTTAAGTTGTGTAAATGAGCTTCCACAACCACAAACCGAGTATGTCTATTGTAAATTTGTAATCCTAATGTAACTAAGCGTTCCAGCGATCAGGAATCCTGATCGCGAGAGTGTAAAACAAGAAAGGCATTATCATTCGTCTCCAAGACATTCTAACAAAAGTAAAAGCTGTATAAACATTTCATTTTTACACGAAACAAACAGGCTTCATTTGCATTAAGATGTTAACAACAAAACATACATTTTGATCCCGTAAATAAAGTCTACAAAAAGACCGTGTAATCAGTGTTTGTGTCCTCCACCTCTGGGCAACTTTCTATAAACCATTACAATGCTTTGGTCTCACTGAAGCATCCTCAAGTGCAATATGTCCATCAAATGGCTACTCGACCTTTAAACCCTGGTTGATAAAATACGAAAAAGAAAATCAGTTTCACCTTCTAAGAAATTAATTTTGAAGATGAGAACTAGAATAGTGCAAACAACTGATTTTAGTTTAAATATATTAAACCAAAACCATGAAAGCAATAGTAAAGCTTGTATCCATTTAACTCACTTGGCCTTTTCCTTGGATTTTTCTTTGGGATTTTCCTCTGACTCCTCATCAGTACCGGTTGAATTTAGTCCTGTTATCTTCCCAAATGATTCTTTTGCATCACCGAAAAAGTCTTTCACTTTATCAAGCACTGTTTTTAGTTGGTCTTCTGTTGGAAGCTAAAAATTGGATTAACAAGCACAAAACATTAGACTTGAAAATATCCTGACAACCTTCAATACGATTTCTAAAAACCTACTATCAGATAATAAAAGAATCCAAGAAAGTCTAATCCTTACCTCAATGACATCAGTGGTAGAAAGTGCAGCTCTCAGATTAGCATTTTCCTGCATTTTCAGCATAATAACGAAAATTAAGGTAATGAATTCTTCACAATTTCGGTGCAAATACATAGCTTTGATGGCAAGAAGATGGAAAGCCAAGTGAATGGTTATAGGAGCATTACAACAAGTTTGTAGCCATATCTGAACTCAGTAGCTGATCGCAGTACACGAAATTGCTTGAATGCTGTTTTCTGTATTTCCTTCTCATCCTACTTGAAATACAAGCAAGCGTTGGCAACATAAGTAGATGCGAAATGATAAAAAAAATGACTAAAGATAAAACATCATGGCAATCACAACTAGGAAATTGATACAGGTATGAGCTCTACGCTCCTCTTTGAGACTAAGAATGGAATACTGAAGAAGAATTAAAGCTGGTTAGCTGAAGAAAGAATGTGCTATCTCTTAATCATGTTTAACATGGTCATGAAGGGCCTTAATGGCAACATTGTGAAACTATCAAACACATCAAAGATTTCCAAGATATTGAATAATTTTGCTAATGTCTCTGTGAATAGGTATAATGATTAATGACAATAAATTTCACCTAAGGCAAAGTGATTAGTTGTAGTGGAAGTTGAATAAAACCATGTACAATTAGAGTGTCGACATAGTTAGCAATTAAGCATTTATAAGCATAATTTTTTTTTCTCTTCACACAGATTACAGCTGATACCAAGTCTCTTTTCAACATTAAAAACTTGATAAATTTGTGATCAAACATAGGAAATTCAGGACATTGCATGAATTTGTGATAAAAAAAATGTTATAAAAAACATAATAAGGCAACACAAGACTAGAAATCAAAATCAAAATCAAAATGAAAGCAAAATAGAGTGTGAAATCAGAACTTTACTCTGTAAATAACCGCGGCGAGATTTCTAGCCAGTGTATCTTTGTAGATATATTTGCCCAGAAAATTATCTTTAGCAGCAACCATGATTTTGGCAGTGGTGCCACCTGTTACTACAGTAAGTGGATACCATAGATAAACCTGCAAACAACAAACCATCCAAATTTTAGTATACAAAGTGGAATCAAAAGAGAACAAAATAACATAATAAATAATTGTTGAGAGAGAACAAACATTGGCCATGCGAATGAAGATGACAAATTTGGGGGTGCCATCGTCTTCAATCTTGGGCAAAGAAGGAGCAGGTGACCTTTGAAATTGACGAGATTGCATTCCTCTTTTACCCTTGGCTTCAACTACCAGAACCTGTCGTTGCCTCTCACGAAGTGGCTTCTGGGTCGTCGTCCTTGAAGTGAAAAGTGAGTGCTTGACGAGCACATCTTCGTAGGTCCTCGAAGTTGTTGAAGAGCTCGACAGAGGAAGCCGAACAAGCGCGTTTAGAGACATACCCACCTCCGTTTTCACCGTCTTCTTCGCGAATTCTCTCTCTCTCAGTGTTTTGTTCTCGTGTTTGTGTCAACTCTCTACTCTGTGTGTGTGTTTGTTTGTTTCTTATCCACATACAGAGGATTCTCGGAGAAACGAAGAGAAAACTATACTTGTAGAATTGCAGAGGATTTTCGACCATACACGTGTCGGATGTACAATGGTTAAAATGTCACATTAAAATGAAAAACGGCGACGTTTGAGGAAAGAGATCGTAAATTGTTCGACCAAATGCCTAACCGAAATTTGAAAGTGAGCTTTGTCACGCAGTGGTGATACTGATAACTTTTTTATCTTTTTTTTTAAGGGAAATTTAAGGATTGGAGATCTTCAAGCTTCTTAAAAGACTAATCGAATCAAAGCTAAAAGTTTCAGATATCATTCAATAGCTGAAATTCATATATGCAAATTAGACTATTTTTTTTTTTTTTTTTCAATATGTTTATCTACATGAAAACTTAAGAAAGTACATTTTTTTTTTCCTGAAACCCAGTTCCAGTTATTGTCCCTCTTGGTTTACTAGAAGAGACTTATTTGTAGTAAAGTGAATAGGCAAGAGTTTAGGATTTTGTTTTTTGTGTGTAGATTAGGAGCATTTCCAGCAAGAAGTTGCAATGATGGGCTTTGATTTCCAGCCAAGAACCAAGCTTCCTCTCTCTTCCATGACCGTGTACCCTTCGCAGACCTGGACCTTATTTAGCCACTGCTTGGCTTGCATTATCATCTTGATAGGCATTGGTTGGAACCCAGCACGGCTCATCCTCCTGCGCCATTGATCGATCTTTTCATGCCTCTCCACTCTGGCTGGCCCTTCACAGCTCACTATGTTCTTGATCTCCTCCGCGAAGAAGAATTGCTCTATCTTGGCTCGTCTCGTGTCATACTTGGGTAACATTGCATCTAGTGAGTCAAATATAGCTGAATAGTAATGCAATGCCTCCATGAACCTCCCTAGAAAGAAGGGTCCATTGTGGCTTGAGTCTTGCTCAACTAGAACGAACACCTTTGGTGATAGCGAGTGCAATCTTTGTAAAACAGAGTTTAAGGCTCCGCGGCTCTCTTTCACCACACAATGCAACTGAAGAATGCTATTAATCACCACAGCCTCACCATCTTCGACATTGAAATCTTTGGCTTCAAGGGTTTCCAGGCTCTTATACACCACCTCAAATTTGAAATTCAATTCCAAGCTCTCTGCATATTGCTTTAGCTCTTCTTCAATTTCTTCGAGGTGTTCAGGGAAGTTTCCAACAACAGTTATTCTCAAACGGCTTGGAGGTTTACCTTTACGGTTGGCTAAGCTATGCATCAAACTGCGCCATTGGTGACCATGGGGCAGGCCTAATGTCATCCCCAAGTCCACCACATGAACTAAACTCTCTCCCTCAAAGGCTTCCAAGATGGATGCATTTGCTACAAAATGACCAAATTGGATTTGTGGGCAAATTTCATAAACAAGACTTAAGGCTTCATCCTTCTCTGATGTATCAGCCACTGTTTTCGATGCTATGCCTACGACTCCTACTGCTCCAAGTGGTTGAACCAGAGTAAGGCGGTCAGACAGCCCTTGAACAAAACAGGAAGCCACTCGCTGAAATGATGTACCGAAGACAAGGGCATTAGCCCTGAGTTCTAATAGTAAAGATGAAGCATGTGTTTTGTCACGGCAAGCTACTGCCTCGGCACAAGCAATGAGTTGCTGCACTAGTTTCATCCCATCTCCATTCCTTTCTTCCTTGGATTCATTAACATTACCTCCCATCATAGCTAGCGTTGCTTCTTCCATGGCCTCGATTGCTATATATCTCTGAGTGTAAGCCCATATATGATCACGGAATTGGAGTCTTGGCAAGCTACTCAAGCTGTTAGTACTCCTGTTGCTACCACCACCACCATACAGACTACCATTACTTCCGATAGATTCATCAGACGATGGTGACTTCTTGAGCTTCTTATAACTTCTTGCTTCCTCAAAAACAGACCAGGGGCAAGGATCATTATCCGAGGTATAAGGATTGGAGAAAGGATAGAAAGCTACAGTGGACAAGTTGAGATCAAGTCCAGCAACCTCATCACCTTTATCATCACCACAGAATCTGCTGCTCCATAGAGAACCAGGCGCCATTATGCCGCCTTGATCAATT